>CM014082.1:21567577-22167577 GCA_004119915.2 Collichthys lucidus
CTTGAAAATGCTTGAAATTTGTGTGATGTCTATCTCAATAAACCAAGAGAAAACAAAAATGTTTCTTAAGCGGCTACGCGCTTGATCCGATGCCTTTACATGCAGAACTCAGTTATCATACTCGCTTGGTGTTCTGCAGAGAAATAACAGTAGACTACTATCCACACCTGTTGGTCACTGTTATTGCGCTATGGTAGTTACACAATACACCGCTCACAAGCTGAGAATACAAGCCAATTCACAATTAGTTAAAAATCAAAACAGTCAATCTACCACCATATGAAATAATTCTAATTAGACCCATATTATTATGCCATACAGTGGCACCGCTGCGCTTCCCATGACCATCATGGCAAACACAACTAGTAGGCTACCTATTTAAAGGTGCTGGAAAAATGGAAAAACTGGTGCTTGAAGGTGCTTGAAAAGTGCTTGAATTTGTTCATGAAAAAGGTGTAGGAACCCTGCTTATAGTCATAACACCACGTACCAGGAAATTTGCTGTGCAACTCTTAAAAACATGAACTATTCCAGTGCAAACACAATGACGTTGATTTGTGTTGTTGAGCCTGGAAGTGCAGGTCTTGATCCTCTGTGGAGTAACACAGTATGTCAGTACAGTCTGCACAGAGCTGTCATGGAAGGAGACCAGAACCACCATTCAATAAAACCACATGCTACAGACTCAAAGTTGACAGTGTTTCATATGTCACATGGGGTTATTGTATTGTGCTGTGAAATACAGTTAAAACTACACAAGTTTAGACTCATTATATTGCAGTGCAACAGACATTGATTCTACATTTGATTCTGCTGCGTCACCTCCAGTGTAATGTGAAGAACTAATGTTGTCCGTTGATGTTTCAGATTGTGGACCTGGACACAAAGAGGAACAGGAACAGAGAGGCACTGAACGCACTGAACAATGAAGTGTCAGATTCAGGTGAGCGACCTTTCATGACAAGCTCAAACATTCATCATCTCCTTCTGTTATGAAAAGAATGATCTCCGTTCCCACTTAACACGTTGGTGTCTTGAGTCAATTGTTGTGTATTGCACTGGTTGTGGCTGTGCTTGAAATGATACTAAACACTGCTGTCCTCTGCAGAGAAAGTGAAGGTTTGCTTCGGAAACATGTTCATCAAATTTCCCAAATCAAAGACGAGGGACATGATTCAGAAAGGTGAAAAACTTAATACTTAATAAAATCGAAACAGATTTTTGTACACATGTCGTTGCTACATATGAGTTCACTAAAACTCTTCTGGTCTTCATTTCTCGTCTGTAGACCAACAGCAGCTGGACAAGGAGATAAATGACCTTCGCAAAGCACTGAAAGCGAAAGTCAATCGACTTAATGAGATGCAAGGTATGATGAGTGTTTTGGCTATTGGAGGAACATCACCTTGCAGAGACTGCAGAGTGTTTCTGTGTGAAGCATCACAGCTTTTCTGGCCTTTCTACCATCGGTTTAGTGGCCCGGGAAGCTCACAGGCCAGTTGTTTGCATTGTAAATCATCTCACCTGATTCTAGTCAGCCAATCAAATCTATGTGTTCTGATATACATTGGGAGTCACACACACACACACGAACGCACGCACACACAGGCGAGATAAAATGAGAGATGACAGTCAGACAAAGGTAATTTCACACAGCATGCACTGAAAAGTAGAGAGCAAAAACAGCCTTGAATCAAGGATGGAGTCCTGACATGTTTATTTCTTCCCACAGGAACTTCAGTTATGTCTCAAAAATTCAAGCTGAGGCCGTGGAGATGATTAAAAATGGCAATGTGAAGCATGTGAGAGGGCATGCATATTAACTGAAATCTAAAGTTATGATCAATCAAACACATTAATTCTCTGTCCTGCATTTAAAAATAACACAAAACAAATATCTATATCCCCAAATAGAAAACAGAATATCTATCCAACAAACACATTTCTGGTTCCAGTCCTAGAATAGTTTGATATGTTGGGAAATAAGCTGGTTCACATAAACCGGTTTGAGTTGAGCCTAATTTAGGCTTGAAAAGCTGTAATTAAATTAAAGCTTCTAATAGGCAACAACTAACATTTCAATAAATGTTTTGTCTTTTAATCTTTACTCTTTGGTCCTGTGACTGCTGAAAGGAAAAACAAGTCAAGAATCTCTGTGATCATGTCAGAAATATGGCTACGGTCTTGTCTCTGTGAACTTCTGTTTGAAGAGAAAATAAACCTTCTGAGAGAACCAACTGAGAAAAGATAAGATGAGCTAAGATAGACTTCATTGTCTCAGGGGAAATCTGCCTCGGACATTACAGTCTGCATTTGAAATCACAGCAAAATAACAGTGAAATGCTAATGAATGTCTCCCAGGGGCTTTGCAACTCTGTTATGTCTCTGGTAAACGGTTAAAGGAAAACTTCATAGTATTTTCAGTCACATGAAATTCCAACGCAAGTGGAAACATTTCAGTGCTGCTACTACGTGAGCGATAAGCTCCATGATAGCTGAAATCAAAGCAGGTCACTCCACTGAATAACCTGAGTCATATTTCAGCCAACTTGTATGAACAGATATCTGTAACCGAATGTAGATACACATATACAAAGATAATAAAAACGCTAAATCAACGTCTGACGATAGCCATGATTGCCCCTGTTGCAACCAAAGCCTGCTCAAATGTGATTGGTTCAAAATTGGCATTGATTTGTTTAGAGAGATTACGTGAGGGGTGGCTGCACGCAGGATGCATTGATATCATGACAACAGGAATATTAACGAAACAGTAGAAACAAATGATCAGTAATGGGAATAACGGCGTTGAAATAAACGTCGTTACTAACGGCGTTACTTTTTTCAGTAACGGGTAATCTAACGAGTTACTTCATCTATCGTTGTAACGCCGTTACTGGTACCAACACGCCGTTACCTCGCGTTACTGAACCAACCTACTCGTTTAGAAACTGGCACCTCACTCAACTCGCATACAGGAATGCCTTTTTTTCTCCCTTTGGTAAGGGCGGGATACGTAATGACGATTGGCTAAAGCAGAGATTTCATGTTGAGCCAACCAGAGACACCCGGTGGGCGGGTATACACACAAACCAACACACGGTCGTAGCGCGCGCGCACACACACGCACACACACACACAGCATGTCAGATGAGATGGCGTCCCGAGGCTGAGTCTAAGACAGCGTTTTCACGGTGGAAGTATAGGCAGTATTTTAACCTCGTCGAGGTAAAAGGTAAAAATGTACATGTTACATGCACACTGTGTCTAAGACCAAAGACTTTGTCCACGTCAAATGTAAGCAACTCGAATTTAATGAAGCATCTCTCGACTGCACACGCGTCTGTTAAGCTAGTGGCCACCGGCATGCCCCACGATAAAGGCAAGCTAGCTAACAAGGAAGGCTGGATTTTTCTGCTTCAGCTTCTACCCCAAAACTTACCACACAGCAAGAACTCAATAAAATGATAGGGAGGTATGTGGTTGAAAACATGCTGCCATTGAAAGTTTGTTTTAATTTGCAGCATGTCAAGTGTAAAACATGTCATATTGTTTAACTGCTTACATTTGTAAGTAAAGAAAATGATTGAAGTTCAGTTGTAATTGCGTTGAGGTGCAATACATTAAAACCTGTATGGGTATCTGTTGTTTGCTTTACTCCAAATTATTTGGCATTTTTTAACTTAAAAAAGTAACGCATTAGTTACTTTCCTGGGTAACTAGTTACTTTTATAGTGTAGTAACTCAGTTACTAACTCAGTTACTTTTTTGGGTAAGTAACTAGTAACTGTAACTAATTACTTTTTCAAAGTAATGTGCCCAACACTCCAAATGATACAGATAAGACAGTCAAGTACAAAACAGTAGATGGCTGTGGAGGTAGAGCGGGTCGTCGACCAATCAGATGATCGGCGGATCGATCCGCAGCTCCTCCAGTCTGCATGTTGAAGTAAAAGTGTAATGAATGAGTGAATGAATTAGGGCGTGTAAAAGCTATAATAGTACCGTGTAATGTCATCAACATGCCGACTCGGGAGCTAGCAGGGTATGTCGGCAAGTCTGTTCAATGTCCGGTCCAACTGATTCAGACTGAATTCTCACATGCAGCTCCTCTGGGTAAAGTCAAGATAAGTGCGATGTGAAAGAATTTTTTTTTCTTTGTGTTTGTTTGCAGGGAAACCTGAGCTGAGAGGCTACAATCTTTCTCCTCTGTCCTCTGATGAAGTCAAAGCTATTAACAGCCTCATTAAGAGATGACATCAGATCTGTGGACTGTGGAATATTTCCGAGGACAAAGACAAGATGGCAAAGACCTGCAACTCTCGGTCGAGCAGTTGGAACCGTGATGGACGAATGGATGTAATTGATGATTTAGTCTTCACTGGCCATTAGAATCTATTTCTAATTCCTGTTGAATATTGTGTTCTAAAATCTTGAATTTAGAAAAACAGGAAGTGCATTTCTGACACTTTTGGATTATGATTTTACCATTGCTGTAATATACACCGCCATTGCTATGTGGTATACCCACAAGGTGGCAGTGCATTGCAAGTGCATATCAGTGTTTCATTTCAGTCGTTGTCTCTACAGCCTCACAGCCAGTCTTTATATCAGCACTGCTTTATAATAACCTGTGTACTACACATGAAAGTTGGTTAATAAACAACAATAGAAGTCCAGTGTGTTTGCCAGTGAATGTTACTATCTTTTGTTTGTCAGGTTTTTCACTTTACCATCTGGTCTGTGAATTAATAGATTTCATATGTTTATTTCTCTTGAGTTGTAGTTTTTGTAAGAGGTCACAGTTACTCACACTATGCATATGGTGTTTTGTTTTGTCTTTAATTGAGACATACCATACATCCTTAGTCACAGTGTGACTGATAAACAACCAGTGCGTCGTCCTGAGGGGGAATAAACTAAATCGGTGTACTGCAATGCAGTTTCTTGGTCTGACATGCCACGGAGCATGAGTAGACATGAAGAGCCCGAGGCAACAGGAGAGATGGGAGAGAACGACAGTCACATAGTGTGCTTGGTGTGTGTGTGTGTGTGTGCGTGTGTGTGTGTGCTGGTGATGGTATCAGTTCACTCTCTCCTCAGACTTGTGTTGCGTGCCACCACTCTCAGACCTGGAACCGGTGCAGAGTGATGAATTTGTGAGTCAACATGCTGATCGACTCAAATGTTAGATAATTATACCAAACAGGACACGCAAACCGGGCTATGTTAAGAAAGTGACACACTGACACAGCATTTGTCTTCCACCTGTGAAACTACAAATCAAGCACTGAACTGATGACTGATTGTACAATGATGCTGTTTGCCTCCGTGAGAATAAAAGAACAAAATGATTCATGCCCGGGAGGAATGAAAATAAAATTCATAAAATATGTGAAATTATAGTGGCTTTGACAGTGTAGAGTGCAGACATATCAAAAGCCAAATCTATGCCTCTAAATCTGCCTTAGCTGTATAGACACATTAATCACATTTTGAAGGCCAGACACAGTTGTGTGAATGTGTATGTGGGTGCCAGAGAGCAGTGATATTACTGCAACAGCTGGATTAAGAGGATCTGTAATGAACATATCCAACAGCTGTCACTCTTTAAGAGAGAACTTGAACTTATCTGCTAATGATTACAAAAGTACAAACTGTAAACTTCTCGCATGGTGAGTTTTGGAGTTTTCTTTGGCATGTCGGCAGTGCATGTGTGTGGCTACGTCTCCTTCCTGCTGCGAGACGTAATTGTTTAATGGCTTTCGAGAGAAAAGTTCCCATTTAGCTGTCATTCCCATGTCATTCCGAGCAGCAGAGCTGGAGTAATGATTTACTGTAAGTAATTGGCTGTTTATGCATGCAGAAACTCAACCTAGGGAACATGTACTGTTGCAGAGCTGCAGGGGCAGACGTGAAGTCCAAATCTTGAGGAAATAAGTAGAGGGTCCAGTTTCACGTGTGGGGCAGATATACTTATTTTGACAGACTTATGAGAGTCATGCCAGTTAACTCGAGTGGAGGAGGACTCCAGTTCTCATTAATCAATGCGAGGGTGCAACGTGAGACGTTTAGTTCTGCATTGTGTCGAGTGGTGTTACATTTCTTCTTTGCACAGGAATATCAGTCCAAATTCTCAGTAAATCAGGTGAACCCAAAATACATATTTTAAACTGACACTTGGAGATGTCTCTGTTGACTTCTGCCTACAGGGCAGAGGCTGATAGAAATGTGAGTCAAGTACCGGAAGCTGGCTTGATCTGATTCAGAAGAATAGAGCCCCACCAGTTTAGGTTTCTTTGATTTAAGTTAGAAAATGTCCCAGATTTGTGTATAGGTCTCTATTTCCCCATTTATTTTGTGTATCCGTCTCTCATAAGTCTCTTGGTTTCTGATAGGGTTGTGGGACAAAGTCAGTGTAGGTTGTTCCCGCTGGTTCCTCACAATGACCTTCTCAGATAACAGCCACTGAGCCTTCTTCCCACCTACTCATCAATATCAATACTCAGGCTGAAGACGACTGAAGCCACAAAATTTTGAATCTGTTGAGTATTTTCAGTTGAAATGTTTTAAATCTGGCATCTCTCATTGGATTTATCATCACTCCTCATCTTCATATGTTACCCCTGCATCCATTTTTCCATGCAGCTTTTAGTCCTGAGGTAGTGCCATTAAATCTACCAATGAGTAATTTAAACCGCCAGGTATCAAAGTCTGCTAGACAAATTCAGTTTAGAACATTTTGACAATTGGGTTTTTCTTTCCAGATTGTAGAGTTCTCTCAGTTTGTCCTTGAAGTATTGTTATGATAGAGATATCTAATGTGCTGGACCCTCAAAGTGTTTCATCACTAATATTCCATTGAAGCTGAATCTGCCAGGAAGGTAGATGATCCTTCCTTTTATGTAAGCCTTTCCAGATTTCTTTTATTACTGTTATTTATATATATGTACTTATACATGTTATTTATGTAGTTATGATCATGGGTGCAGTTCTATGGGAGAGCACAGCATACCTTGTACCATCAGTTTAATATTTTGTATACTGTATAAATGTGTTGTATGTTTGTAGGTCGTATAGCTGCACAATCTGTATGGACTTCTTCATTGGGAGCTTCTCTTATGGTTTATGTATGTGCAGCAGATCAACTTGCAAAAGTGCAGTGTGAAGGTGAATATAGAGCTGCTAGTGTGGTGATTATTAAATATTCTGATCACATCACCGGCCTCTGAAACAGCTGGATCTCAGTCACGGTTAAACTTGACCATAAAAACTCAACAAACAGAAAACTTTGATTTTCCATAAGTTGGTTACTATGGTAACTGGAGAAATATGATTATATCTGACTGAACAGTCAGTGTTTGCACCACCGTGTTGACAAATACTAGAGACAGTTATTTTTGCTCAAAAGAAAGTAAAAAAGTAGAATATCAAGTTATAACTGGTCTGATGTGTGCATGCTTATACCGAGCCACCAGGAAGAGGCCCGGGCTTGGAAGCCAAGTTGACATTCAGCCAGTTTAATGAAGGTAAACCCAGCGAACCTGTGTGCAACACTTGCAGTATTACCTTGGCACAGTCTTTCATCAGGGGCTTTATTATCTATGTTCTCTGAATTAATTTTAATATAGTCTTCCTGTGTGAATTTGTGCCTCCTATATTTTTTTAAATTCAAATTCTACTTTTTAGGGTTTTTAATCATAAGGTATTGGTAGTGTTAGTATCCGTACCAGAACACACGCAGACTTTTTCAATGAGTTTTCTTAGTCAATAATACTTTTTAGTCTGTGTTATTTCCTTCAGTTCACACAAAGTGCAAAACGTTTTGTCGGCAGGAACTTTTTCATATCATTGTGTACACTGATGTATCTCTGTAGCTCCATTGGAATGTCTGATTTAGACGTGGGTAATGCTCGTTGACGGTGTTTGTAGTCTTGTAAAGAACCCATATTATTCCTCATGACTTTACTTTGAAAGAGTCACTCAGCTAAAGTTACCTTTCCCTGGTTTTCATTTCCTTGCTTCCTTGGAACTGACTTTGAAATGTCATACGGGGAGTTGAGTAAAGGCTTAATAAGAATAATGATATCATAATCCTACATTTGTCTCAATTGTTTCCTCCAGTTCAATAATAACAATAGTGATTCTTTTTGTATTAACTCTTTAATGTTTAAAACATTTAAAACAATGTTCTAATTCTAATAAGGGCAGACACTTACAGTGCAAGCACTGCTGTGTTTTTAGTCTGATATGTTTCCCCTATTCATGAAGTCCTGCATTCTGTGTACAGATCAGTCAAACTGCAGTTCATGAATGGACTTCACATGAACCATTTATGTTATTCTATAATAACAATTGCATCTGCATTTACACGGACTGAATTATGATAGTAATACCTACATTATGTAAATATAATCTATAATTGTTCCTTCATGTTTGCAGGTCACTTATGGACCCGAACCCAAATGCACAACTCCACAGACCAAAGTTTCAAAATAAAGGTTTAATAAACAAGACAAAATAAAAATCACTCTTGCGAGGCTAGACTATAAAAAAAGAAAACAAACCCAAAACCACTCTCACTCTCTAACAAAGTATCAAACAAAAAAGACCTGACAATGGCTAAAGCGTCGTTTCTCTGATAAACTGGCACAGGACAAAGGGAGACACGGACCATCAGGAGACAACATAGACACTGAATAAATTAAATTAACCCTTTTTCTTGGACATGACATTTGCCGATTTATTTTAGTGTGCAGAATGAAAACATCGGAAGAAAATAAATAAAGCCAGTTGAGTTACACTGTAGCCGTTCACCATCCATGAATTTTCTCTCCACTACTCTCCATGAAGGACACCTCCTGCACTGCTGATATCCAAACTGCCTCAGAAACCCACCTTACTAATGTGACTGCCAAAATGTTGGAAAGCTTTAAAAGAGCAGAGGCTGTCATGGCAGCTGATTAAAGAGAAACCAACACTACTGAATAAGTGACTCAGTGTCAATTGGGTTTGTCACTTTGTAATATGCTCTAGTTTCTGGTCCAAACACTGCATGTTCTGATTTGAAATCATATGGAAAATACAAATCAAATCACAGAGATTATGTCCTGAGCGATTAAAGCATATTTCTGGTTTCCCCTTCTCCCATGGGCATGTTACATGAAGCAACCTGAAGATCAATGCCAGACAAATCCTCTATAAACCTGTCAAATCCAGTTCCAGCTGCAGCAGTTTAGCTCATTCTCACATCAGAGCGGCCTTCTCTCAGCATTAAGAAACAGACTTTCAGTGTCTGACATTAGACAATCTTTGAAGTCGGAGTGACAGCTGATGCTGTGATGAAATAAAATACACAAATAGGAGGAAGTGCTCTGGTGGGATGAAGGTATTGTATGGATTGATGATGTGTAGCTTGATAATGTCAGGACACTTTGACAAATGATAAACTTCTTTTAGGAAAAATAATTGCTTTTCATCCACCTGTGTGTTTGGAGGGAAGTTCTTTCACAGCTCCCAGTCAGGTTGGAAAGCAAGGCCCATCCTGGCTTTGCTGCTCATCTCTGGACATCTGTAATCACTTCCCACATGTGTGTTTCAGTGTCCTCCACGCCACCCTGAGATATACTCGTGGAAACTGTTCATTCTATAGATGAGGTGTGTGTGCAGTCTGTATCTTTTTGTCTGAGACATTCTTGATTTAGGAACAGAAGGCCCCTACATTCCTGACTCAGGATATACATTATGGCACACATGTTATCGTTTGGTGAAATATTTTATTGAGCGAATTCTCCATTATGATCATTTGGATTGAGTGTGGTTTTCTTGGTGGGAATACATTCTTTTGTTAAATTATTATTCAGCACATTTCTTGTTAATAAATGGTTCTGAAAGTTCAAAGTATTTTAATTTTGGCTTTTGATCTGATTGTACATTTTGCTTTAGATTAGAATATTGGCAGAGGTGAATTCAAGAGGCTCCATCAATGGAATTTTTTGATACATGGACGTGGATGTGCTGCAGAAACTAACCAGAAGTTTGAACAATAAACAAAACTGCTGTACATGACCAAACTTCTTCTTCTTCTTTCCAAATATGTTCCAATTTAATGTATTGCAAAGAGGTGGAATAGCTCCCCTATAGTGATGTTTACATTACATTTAGTCATTTAGCTGAAGCTTTTATCCAAAATTGGCAAAAAAAAAGTTAAGTATTACTCACATAGAATCAAGAGACAGTTATAGAGGGGCATAGATTTAGCACAGCACAACTGGGCAACCAAGGCAATGTGATCAGAGAAGGGTTAGTTGGTTTCTTGCTACCCTGGTAGAAGCAAGACATAGGGAGTCTATTTTGCTGTTGATGTCATGGTGTTTTAGCTTTTTGTCCCTCAAAACAGTAAAATCAATGTGTTCTCAAAGAGTTTTACTGTAAACTGAAATGAGAAATATGGACAAAATGTTGTTTTTGTTGCAAAAATCTAATAAAATAAATGAAGTGATTTACATCCAGAAGGTGATTAATTGTAGTTTTCTCCAAATATAAAGTCAGTGGAAATGTGCATGTATTATAGGATTCCCTTCCAAAGTTTTGAGAACTTCAGCGTTTCTGTCCCTCCATTGGCTGGTTCTAAGAATTTTTATTGCACTAAATAAAACTGAACTTGTCACCATCTTGCTCCCTCTGTATTATAAATTGTGTTCGTCTTTTATTGAAATGTCTTTTAACATAAATAATAAAAGAGTAACATGAATAAACTGCACTGCAGTCTGTAGTTACTACCCATGTTATTTATAGAATAATGTTAAGTTGTGAATGCTATTTCAAATAGGGACAAATAACATCATTGTTATATTGCTGTGTTGCTATGATTATTGCATTGAGGGTGCCACATTTATGGCTTATGAAAACTTATGAAGCGGTTCCACTGTGGGATAGATTAAATCCTGTATACATGCAGCTGTGTGAAGGTAAAATTGTTCTAGAGTTTTGTTCTATGAATTCACAAGGTGTTACTGAGCACTTGTCAGTACTTTGGACTATAATATTTCATGCTGAAAATGAAACAGGCAGCTGTTTACCTTTCTCACACTTACAGGGGACAGTGCCTATAGTTTAAAATATGGAGTGTATGACCTCTCCCCAGTACGTGAAGTAAACGTTTAGCTTTTCTCACACCCTCTCTGGTTAAAAAAAACATCATACATGACATGTAAAGCACAGAAAACACATGCCTTTACCCAGGAGAGCACGGCTTTCTGCATCCTGCTTCCCATGAGATGTTCTCTGATACACAGATGAGACTGAGAGCTGAACATAGAGTCACTGTCTGGTCCATTCTTAGCAACCTCAAACTTTACTTCATCAAGTGATCAAACCAGGTTCACATCTTTTCATGACTCAAACACAGCAGGGAACAGGGACCTCTTAGATTAATAGACCTGTTGACTAAAAGTTGCATACTAAAGTAACTTAGAGTATGATAAATGGGCACCTGAAGAAAATGATTGTTTTATACTTTTATAACAAATAATTTAAACAAGATGGACGACGGAGCAGGAATGTTTGTTGCAGCTGTGAAACCTTCTGATGGGGGTGGTTAAAGAGAAATCGTAAATCCCACCTGAGCTGGGTTGCTGTGGGCGTGTCTATACGTGCTGAATGTAACTGCTGCTTTTATTTCTCTAATGAACAGCTTTATCAAAGCCAACGCTCGCTCGCTGTCATTGTTACTCTCGACCAAAGTCCCCTCTCTCTCAGTTTTTAAATTAAGTTTCAGGGTCATACTTAATAGGAAAACCAAAGTAGTTCCAAACACCAGATCTGAAGGTTGGTGGAGCATCTTCAATTTCGGGTATATTTAAGGGATTGGGAGGCACAGCTTTGTGGATCTGTGCTCGACAATGCAGCCTAAGGTAGAGTAGTCGAGACCCACTGAGCTTTCAGCACAGAGCGCATCGTCAGAAGTTAAAAAAATTAATATAAAACAGCGTATTGTTCGATTCATAGTGCGTACCGAACCGAGACCACTGTATCGAACGGTTCAGTACAGATACATGTATTGTTGCACCCCTACCAGATATCCGTCTTCACATTTTCCCTTGTCAGATTACACAGATATAATAATCTCACATGATGTCTTTGGTAGTTCATTTCCCAGTATTGTTTTCAATTCAACCCACACATCATTCCAATTATCTCTTATTTTAGTACATTTCCAAAAACATGTGTGACCTGCATTCTGCTCTCCACACCGTCTCCAGCATGTTTGTTGTGTAGTTGAACATTTGCTTTTGTTTGGGGAGTAATAAAGAACATCATTATATTTTTCTATTAGAATTCTTTCCAAAGTAGACATAACTGAAATGGAGTGGACTGAGGCCTGTTTAAAGGCACAAACACAAACCATAAATACAAGGCTTAAACTTCTCCAATATAAGTGGTTGATGAGGACATACATGACTCCTGTCAAACTTCATTATGTGTCTGGTAACATTCCAGATACTTGTACAACATGTCTAGATAACAGAGGCACTCTTCTTCACTGTTTATGGGAATGCCCAAAGATTCAGAAGTTTTGGAAGGATGTTATGAATTGTCTGTCAGAAGTCTTTTATATTAATATACCACTAAATGCTAAGCTATGTGTTCTCTGGATTTATCCATTGAACTTCATACAAATGCAGAGACAGACTAAGCTACTGGACTTTGGACTTCTACAAGCCAGGAGAGTGATTGCACTTAACTGGAAGAGTGCAGATGCACCTTTTATGAAACAATGGATAAAGGAACTATCAGAGTGCCTTGGACTGGAAAGACTAACATATATTACTAAAGGAAAACAGAAAGAGTTTGTGCATCTCTGGGAACCATATATGAGCATTGTAGAATCTGGAATGTAAATGTATTTATTTATTTGCTTTTCTTTTGTGTGTATATTTAAATGTTTTTTAAGGCTGACCCTTATTACATTTTATTTTGTTTTGTTTGGTTTTTTCTCTCTTGCTTTGATTTGGCAAACCTATACAATAATATTGTGCAAGTTTGTGTGTGTGTGTGTGTGTGTGTGTGTTTGTGTGTGTGTGTGTGTGTGTGTGTGTGTGTGTGTGTGTGTGTGTGTGTGTGTGTGCGTGAGTGAGTGATTGTTGCTGGTTCTGTTTGTGAAGTGTTGCATTAGTGTAATTGTTCTGTAATACTAATAAAACCAATAAATATATTTTGGAAAAAAAAGAATTCTTTCCACATCCTGAAACTTGTTCGCTGTACATCACATATGTTAAAGCCGTCCTCTTCTGTTAATGCTATTTTACTTTCTGTCTCTTATATACAATGTAGAAGTTCCTCTGTTCTTCTGTAGTCCCTGGTACAAGACCAAGCACTCTTCCAGTATTGTTTCTATATGCATTGCACAGTGTTACAGTTACCTTATTCAGCTTCTGGGGAAGATCTGGTTTTGTTTCTTTCGCAGAGAAGTCACTAACTGGATAATACGCAAACTGCAATAAGTCTTTGAGGCTGTTGCAGATACTTTTTTCTTGAAACATGGTCAGACAAAACCTATAACCACTACATCTAAAGTGTTGATGTTAAGGTTTGGACATTTGGAGCACCTTCGATGAATCTGGGCTGAGTAACACATAGTAATGTGTTTTGCTGTTGAGTAACAGGAAATGAATGATCGTCTTTTTCAAGTAACTTTCCAAACACTGCCATGCAGCATTTGAATATTTAGTTCAAATGTTGAGATAATAGATGCTTAAAGGTACACGCGTGACTGCATCCTGCGTCACGTTTCATTTTGAGCATCTCTATCTCTGACTTCCTGTCTTATGCCTACACTTTTTCCTCTCTGCTAGTCAGGCGGTTGTGTTGAAAAGACCACAGCTGGGTCGAATTTCAAATCTAATTGGAAAGCTGTGTGCAGAGTTAAGTGACAGTTCCATCTGAGTACCTCACCTCACAGGCTGCAACACAACTATGTAGGACCCGGAGGCGAATAAAGAAGAAGAATGTGTCTCGTAGTTTGGTTTAAATCTTTATCGTATTATAAACCGTTTCAACTCATGCCAGCTGAAATGATTTGCATCACTTTAACTCGACGCAGAAACGCTGACTGCTGGAATGAATAATAAATTGCTTGTGTATCTCCTGGCACAAAATAATTTCATGGTTATTCTGTGAAAATGTAAAACAAGCAAAGGGTCATGAAATCTAACCACCAGTCTTTCAAACAGTGCTTACCAACACAACTCAGACTTTTTACAGAGACTGACCTCCTCTGTTCTTTGCTGCAGAAATAAGATAATAACTGGAACAAATTGAGAAGAAATACACAAGACCGTGTGAGGTCTATTGAATTCACCTTCCATGCACAATTTCACTCCCTCAGGAGCTATGTGGGTAGGAGAGAGCAGCTCTTCTTGGGGCAAACTGATGAAGTATTTTTTGGTGGTTGTTGAGTTTCCAATCCAAAAGTGATTTTCTTAGTCTCACAGGATAAAGACTAAATTGTAAAATATGACAAACAATGTGAAGTAACTCAGGAACTCAAATCAAACTTTTCAACCACTGAAAACAATTTAGCCCATTGCAAACAAAGACTAGCCTCTGGTGATCTTCTACTGTAGCAGCCCCTCACCTCTTTTCTGTGGGTACTTTTACGTGCACACAAGAAACCTCTCGTGAATCAGGTTACACATGAAATGAAACAATGTTTGCATCATAGACTCTATATAACGTGGACGTAGCTTCCATGACATTTTTTTAAAAATATGTCCATCTCATCTCATTAAAGAGTTTTCAAAGGTTTGTTGCAATCTGCAGGAACATAACTGAACTTCTCGGAGGAGATTGATTAATTGTCAGTGGTGCTGCCTGCTTTGTGTCATCTATCACAAGTGATGGAGATCTGTGAGTATGACCCAACCTGCATGGTAAAACCCGATCCTTTGGTTTGAGGGCCTAAAGTGTCTGCGCAGAGCTACGAGGCCTCAAGGTGTGGGGTTCTATCAGTGTCTTGGAGAAGCCTGAGCAACGCCTGAGCCTCCTACGAAAAGATCACCACAACATTTAACTCTGATGAAGAGGAGGAGTCTTCTGGAAAATGCCCTTCAAGGCAGTGTCTGCTATTGTCAAAGAGAACCAGTAAGATCGTCTGCCTTTGCACGCAAGTGCTTGGCGACACCTGCCACATCAGTCCCATGTGAGGTATAACTTTTACTCTCTTGGCATATTGTGCAGACGGAGGAATCCTCCATTTCATGCAGAAAACATCAAAATTGGATTAAACTTGACAAAATGAAACCCATATTTCATGAAAGAAAAAAAAGAATTGGAGCAAGAAGGACCAGAGGAGCAGGCCATAGTTTGTGGGACATGCCAAGATGGAACATAAGGTCAAGGAAGCCAGGATGGTGAACATGATCTGTACTACAAAGACTTTGTTTACTGCCTGTGAAATTGTAACTTTCAACCAGATGCTTTCTTATTTAACTATTTCAAAATCCTCGGCCGAAGTTGAGGAAAATGATTCAGATGCTTGACAGATTGCATGAACCTGCAGGGGAAGGAACAGTCATGGTTACTGTCATAAACACATTATCTTCACCACAACTCATGTGTTTAAAGCACATGCAGTTGGTGTTTTAATCCAATATGTGGATTGAATATAGCATACAAACTGACTGAGGTGTACGTGTGTTGTTAAAAAAAACCTTTTGCTCACCTTTTTTCTTCACTCTCTTCATCTTGACAAAGGAGATAGCACCTCGAGCATTCAGAAGTCATATGATAGATGGTGTTATGATAACAGACTGCGGTGCCTCGGGGAACGATAATGTTATAATGAAGACTATCCATCACACCAGTCACAATAAATTACTGTCATGTTTTCTGACTGCAGATAGGAGAGCTTTCAGCACTAAAAACACAGCAGAAAAACAATGCTTGCACTGTATACATGTGTGTGTTCAATCATAGTGACAGCACTGCCAAGCCCATGAACTCATGTTAAGGGTCAGAAAATTCCTGTGGGTCCAGAGTTTAAGACAAACAAAAGTGAACAAAAATGTTCACATTGCAATGCACGCAGCGCAAAGTGAGTGCAGAGCAATTTCTGTAAATTCCTCTCACTATGATTGGTAACTCATAAATAATTATGTAATGCACCGTGTGCTCGTCTGTGTTTTCATGCTTGAGTTCCCTGCTTTATATCCTCAAAGTGGCCTTTCAACACTGCGGAAAGTGTTAACTGTGGGCTGGAATGGCAAAGCGGGGAGCTGGTTGTGGTTGTCAAGGAGAAGCTTGTGGCCACAACAGAACAGCACGAGCAACTTTCACTCAGTCGCTGTCACTATGAAGCACAGAAACAACACAACACAAACAAGTCACAGTCCTATAAGTGCTGTATGAGTAAACCATTATTATTGTCGTTGTTCATCATGTGGTGAGATGTATTGATAAATCCTCCATTCTCCCACTGAGTGGGACAAATACAAATAAATTTTTCTACAACAGTGTGTCTCGGTATAATGCAGTCTAGTTGACACCACGCTTCATGAAGCTGTCAATGAAAACTGATCAGCATTATCTTTTTAAAGGAGGACCTAATCTGTTATAAATTGAATTTCATTGGAGTTTGCCGGTGTACCTAATAAAGTGGCCACTGAAAATCTAAAATATTTCAGGCAAAACAAAATGTATTCAGAATAACAGATGCTGCACATAAAACTATATTGCTTAAATGGATTTCAGATTAGGTCGGACAGCTAAAAAAAAAAAAAAAAAAGGAGTTGAAACACTGTATAAAGTTCCACAAAGCCATTCCAATTATAATTAATAATTAATCGTTTCACATTTACATTTGATAGATTCTTGATATCGATTATAGCTGCTTTAAAGTTTCCTACACCGTCATCATCATCGTTGACTAGCTTGCCTTGTGTTGTAGCAGAGGCCTGATGATTCTATCATCAGCTGCAGAGCGCTGACACATTTCATCCTGCGACACAATGGAACTTAGAATAATCAGTTTGTTAAACAATAAAAAGTCCCCGTCATGGAAAGCTAGGCCGGTTTTGTTTAGATCTGATTTATTAACCTCAGAGACTTGCTGCTATGTCTTCCCTCAAGCAAGTGTGGAAAAAGTTTGGTTAGCTCACAAAACCTTTGATCCCATCTTAAATTAAAGATGTCCATATGAAATTCCTGAGTAGTGTCATCTTGGCAGTCCTGCCTGCTTTTCCAAAAATGGGCAAAGATGTGGAGTGTGGGTAAAGCTCAATGAAGCCTGGTTGCTCAAAAGAGCAATCTGTGACGACACCCACACCCTGTCAATCAAATTCTGCACAACTTTAAGCCTTAATATCATTTGAACAGGTGAGTTGTATATAAATTCACCTTCAGTACAGTTGTCATGAACGGGGATTAGCTATAGAGACCAAAACTGTTTTTGGCTGTAAACATGTTTATTTCTGCTGTGAAGTTGGACATTTGAACATGGGGACTTATGGTGGTTGAAATGTTCAGTAGTCAGCCTCAAGTGGACGTTTGAGGAGCTGCAGTTTGTGGCACTTCCATGTTGGCTTCCCACCAAGAGGTTAACACTTTGTCCAAACTCATACAAGCTCCAGTATAACATTTGGTTCAGTACAAAACTAGCCTAGCACTGTTCATAAAGTATATGAGTTGTTAGTTGCATTATATTTTTTTGTTACTTTCAGGGTGGCTATTAATATGCTTTCAAATGAGTGATGAAGTGACATCATCTGAGTTGTGCAGTCTCAATCACCAGTTAGAAACTCTAAAACTGCTAAAAGCTTCAAATTGTGAGACAGTGGTGATTCATAGATGTAATGAACTGGGCAGCTGTGGCTTGAAGATAGAACAGGTCGTCCACTAATCAGATGTTCGGCGACTCCTCCAGTCCGCATGTGTCCTTGGGAAAGATACTTAAACCTCGAATTACTGTGCCAGCAGTGTATGAATGCTTCGTTCAGATGAGCAGTTGGTACCTTGTTGGCAGCCAGTGTGTGAATATATGTGATATGTAGTGTAAAAGCACTTTGAGTGTTCAGACGACTAGAAAGGTGCTATTGAAGTACAGCCCATTTACCATTACCACATCAATTTATTTTCTATACAGCTATTGCTGGAGACTGAGGAGCACCGCTGAGGCTTCATTCATTCATTCATTCATTAATTCTTCTTCTGTACAAAAATTGAGGAACTCTTTCAGGAAATAGCTGGTCAGAAAAATGACTCCCATAGTGCATTTCTATACAAAACATACCGATTTACACCTCTGGTTAGCTCATTTGTGGCATAGAATTTAGATCTGTGCCAGGAAAACACAAGAGTTCAACCTACAGTGCTGTTAATTTACCCAGGAGACTGCTGTTTTTCTATGTTGAGGACCATCAAGGATGAAAAGAACATTTACTATGGAGAAAATACTTAGTGGATAACCAGCAGCACCAGCTGGACATCTGCTTCCCCAACACCTATGGTAATCTAGTAGGGATCTACTCAGATCAGCCTGAGGCTCTGAGCATTTTCAAGTTAGACAGCTCCTCAACATGAGTAATACGTGTGCAAGAATTTGACCAGGGAGGGCAAATTAACAATAGACTTCCTGCCCTGAGGCAAAAGGTCAAACCGAGCTGCTTTTAAAAAAGGTTCAGCTTGACCGCATTTGCAATAGTGGAGAGATTTTATGCACGGTTGTGGTGTAACTTGGATGAATCTGCTCCGGACACTTGATCTCTTAACAATATTGTCAGCCTCCCACAAAATAAACAGCACATTTTTTGACGGTATTCAACCTAAAGCCACAATCGGACAGGCAGCGCCGGAAAGAGCACATTATGCCAGATTGAGGAGAGCTCTCCTTTGGGAATTGTCACTGTAAGGTTGAGGTCAGTGAGGCGCTATGCTTTCTTGAAGCATCAGTATGTAGCTAAACAGCCATCCTTCTTTGTCCACTATCCTAATGTTTAAAACTAATTTCACAAAAAAAAAGCATAGAAAATACCATTATGTAACTGAACACTGTACATATCACAGAGGAAATGGGATTTATTTTTTGCTCATGCAAGAATCACGAGAGAACGAGCTAAAATAAACAAGTCCCAGCTGTAATATTAGTGAGTTTCTTAAGTTGGAATGTGGGCTCATGCAAATGGATTTTTCAGTAACCCTCCAACAACATACCTGTGCATTTTACATCGGCCCACCATCTACCACAAATGAGCCTCCTCCATAAAGACTTACATACTGTTATCGTACCTGCTAAGAAGGGGGTGGCAAAAGCTCAGGAGACCAATTGGGACTTTGAAATGGATGCAAACAACTTGTAATAACTGCTACGACCTGATACAACAGAAGGAATTTGTAGAGTTTACAACAAAGGAGATTCATAATAATGATAAAACATTTGAATTATAACTCCACATATGTTATGTACAGGCACGTTTGCCTAGGTGGATGTTTTTACATTGGGTGAACACAAGTATGCCATTCAACCAAAACCAATAATGTAGATTAGCCAATGGCACATTTGCAAAATTGTCATAACAGCAATGACAGCCGTTTTTAACTGGAGGCATTCGAGTTTGTTGAAGAGTCTAGCAGAGGTGGCAATCGTCTTCATGAATAACTTTTTTGGATGAGATTCCGGATATCCTGATATCTACATGAAAAAACAAAGCACTCTGGTTGAATCCCCTTTCCTGTCACACCCTGAAGAACACCCATTGCTGGTCAAAACCATTCTGCGTTGCATTTATTTTAACCACAGACTCAGTGTGTCAAATGTGTCTGAAGTAAGCCCAGAGGCAGCATTTGTGTATCCTGGACATTATCCACATACTATACAAAACTTTATATGAGACATGTCATTTGAGATATTATACTCACGATGCATACAGCAATTTATTTCTCTGGTCAAATTCGTTGCCCTTTTCCAGATTATATTTTGGCTGGACTAAATGAATAAAACCAGCTGCATAAACACTACAGCCTGTGACTTAATGAATGACTTGATATTATCATCAATAATACAATTAGTCATATTTCTGTTGTATCCTCCTGTCTCCCTCTCTGAACTCAACTGGTTGTGGTAGATGTTCGTCCACCAGGAGCCAGCTTCTTGTTGTTTCTGCCTCTTAAGGAAATGTTTTTCTTGCCACCGTCGCCAAGTGGGTCTCAGTTAATATTAGAAAGAATACGGCCTAGACCTTCTTTAAATAAAGTGTCATAAGAAAACTTCTGTAATGAATTGGCACTATATGAATAAAATTTAATTGAACTGAACCATTGCACAGTTCAGTGTTCCCATTGGCCATTGTTCTTTCAAAATGAAAGAGGAGAATTGGCACAGCCCTCTGTGGCTATTGCTGGTGAGGTTCACCCTTCTTGTGCTCACACAATTTTTGATCCACACCCACGTGGGCCCTACCTCAGCCTGCACCTTGTGTATAAAGTGGGCGGAAACTTAACCAGCTTCTTCTTTGGCTAGTTAGGAGCCCAGCTCCAGGTCCACAGCTTAAAAGGCTGCGCCTATATGCATAGAATGTGGAGTTATGGTATGTACCGTTCTATGTCATACAGGCTAGAGGGATAGGCGCCATGCCCCACTATGTCAATCCAGTACACAAAGCACATGGAACGGGTATGGAATGAACCCAATTGCAGCATTAATGAAGTATCCTTTTACAGTCTTTATTCAGCAGACTATCACAGAAGATGGTGACAGAGTTCTCAACAGGCTCTACGAGTATGATGAGGGGGAAATGGAGCAAACTCACTGCTGGTGAAACTCTGGCTGGATTATGGTACAGATGAGGACTGGGTGAGGATCTGGACCTTGAGATAGAGTCAGTGACAGTAGAACAGGCAAGGTGGGTATCCTCTCAGAACAGGAACATGATGAATGACACCCAGCTACCGGCAGGCAATACTCGTAGTCAGGGACAGAAGGCTGGTGGATTTACCGGGGCAGGCATGGGAGCAAAGACAATCCGGCAAAGCGTGAGAGTGGTGAGGCTGCATGTATACTGGCTTCAATGGAGATTGTGAGCAGGTGAGAGCAGCAGGTGGAAGCCGTTCAGCGGATGAGGGGTGTGGCTAAGCAGCAGTGCAGGAGAGAAGCAGAGCAGCCACATCATGAGACAATAAACAATGCATAGCAACAGTGCACACAGAAACACTCCAACGACTGTTATTAACTAAGATGGAATGACACTGGAGAAGACATAAAGCTGTAAGGAATGGGGTTACATGCTGTAACAGTATAGCATAGAACAGCCCTGCGTGCCACGAGAGGCTGCTGTGTTTAATTCCCCGGGAATGTACACTGCTCAGCTGTCTCCATCAGCAGTCCTCCTTGGCATGTACATAAGCTGCTGCTGATTTGTTGTCAAATTCTCCAGCAGCAGAAAATGTTTAAATGTTTAAAATGTTGAATCCAATTTGTCTGCGGTGATGTATGGGGGGGAGGATGCACACAGACTCATCATCTTTCTTCTCTGTTGCTGACCTCTCCTAGTAACTTCCTTCTGGGAGCTTCGAAAGGAAGGTGCCCTGGTGGCATCCTAATCACCACTTCACCACCTTCTTTCACACAACGGAGAGCTCCCTCTGGATCCCAGTCACCTCACGGAGGAAACTCATTTCCTTCTCTTCATTATAAGTTCTCTTTCAAGTTCCACATTTAAAGATATAAGTGACAGGTTCTTCTTGCAACTGTACTTCCAACATTTTTTGGCTTCTTGTTCTTACACTGAACAGATATTACTGGGACCACTACAGAAAATTGCGATTGATGGACGGTTGGTGGCATACACTATATTATGTAACAGCAGTTATTAAGAAATTATGAAAAGTTATCTCATTATACCTTTCATCAAGCATGGTCTAGACCATGCTCTTCATAATATTATTTGCAGAGAAAGAAAGCAGCATGCAACAACTTTGTTTCCAAATCTTCCCTTCACATCAGTTGGGGGTGACTTGGGCTCAGAGGGGGATAAAAAAAAGGGCTATGGAGTTAAGAAGAGGAAGATAATTTGGATCACCTCAGTAGTACTTTATCCTTCTTACTTGAGAGGAGAGGTGATTAGGGGTTGTTGAGGGTTTCTTTGGTTTTTCCCATATTTAAAAAACTCAAATTTCAGGTTCAGATAACAAGATAATGTAGCCCCAATGCTGACCCCTGCCCAGTCTCCAGTAATCCCTTTTCAGTCAGATGATTCCAGATTAATGGCTCAGTTACCTCTAACCACACCTAGGATTCATTGGACGGGGTCCTACAAATTCTACATTATACGCATATGACTCAGCATGGTCTTACCATTCCTTCTTCTGTGCTGCATTTTCTAAATCTGTACTTCCCATTAATGTTTCCATGGTGTGTACTTTTAGAGTCCAATGTTTTAAATCTTCCAAACTGCATCAAGGCTTTGGAGGCAGGCATTCAATTTGATCTTGGACACATCTGTTTGCAGCTTGCTAAGTAATCCTTCAGTTATTTTTCTTTTTGCTGGGCCTAACAAGGAAAAGATTCTTCTTTTTATTTGAATATTAAATACTATTGAAATACTAGGTTAGTTAGTAGTATTTATTTTTTTTTAGGATCTGACCTAATTTGAAACCTAAAGAAAAATAAATTATTTCCTATGTGAATCCCAGTGAATCAAACTGTTTTACTTGTAACTACTACACTGGCATTAGCCAGTAAACAACCAGTTATTAGTGCCATCAATAAAATAACACATAGAGGTTGAGATAATATTCTAATAGTCTTAACATCTTGCTTTAATATTATAATATACCAACGACCAATAGTATACAACCCAATTTTTTCTTTCTTCAGTTAATCGTAATCCCAATGGAGGTTTGATAAATATTTTAATAAAAAATGTTGACTGACTGGTTCCATATAATAAATTAGATCAGCTAAAATATCTCTAGAGTTGTAAAAATGCAGTGTTTGTTAAAATAAACCTCAGAAAAACAAACTGTCAGGCCCATTCTGTTACCGACACATCACGAGGGAACAACTCACAGATGTTTTCACAGATGCTCTCAAAATTTCCCCGCCAGTGTTGACAGCAGAGTGGTCAAAGGTGTTCTTATTTCTATTCCGTAGTTCAAAGTTGGCAGAAAATTGGTGTCAGATGTAGTTGGTTCAGATCAGTTTGCATGTCATTATGAAGGAAGGACTTCCAAAAAAAATTCCACAAGTCATCATCATGCATCATAAAATCGGTGGACACAAAGGATGGTCCTGTAATGACCCAGCAATATGATATAAGGTGTCTTCACACTTCAGTAAGTCTAACCTACATACTGTTGTTTGGTTATTCCCAAAGCAAGCTGTTGAAAATATTAGTTCTCTGAAAACATTCCACAACGTCTGTCCTTTAATGCACTGAACAATGCTCCTTGATGAGTAATTTGCATTTAAATAGAAAAATACAAATGGTGTTGTGTATTTGAAATGCTAATGAATGAATTATGAATGAATACATTTCCCATTCATAATTCTCTTCAAATCCATTTTAATCATGCTTTTTAACCCTAAAAATATTTTAAAAGGTCAGCTCACCCCATTTACCAAAAAATATGTTCCCACTTTCACAGATATTTTTGGTTTCATGTGTCGAGGTTTTCAGATATCTGCTGCCATTTCAATTATTTTGTGGTGCATCACAGCATTAAAAAAAGCGTATCTCAGTTAGTTTGGGTTATCCACAGAACATGTCCTGTACACAGTTCCAGAAAGCTGTCCGCGGTAATCCCGGTGGAGAAACCTTCAGGAGATAGATGTTGTTGAGTACATTTTTTAGTTTTATATTTCTTATGCTCTGATACCACAAATATAATTACATTCACCACATTGTATTTGTGCAGAGGTGTAAATCTCAAAACTAACATACTACACAGTGACCTGACTTGATTGCTCAATCTTCTTTTATGCTGCAATATGGAGTTTTAAGGATAGCACTGATGGTGTTTTCACAACTTAAACTGGGAAAAACCACACAGTCATTATGAGTTATCTCTGCAGTATTTTTACTTTCTGATTCATTTTATTTATGGAAACAATTTCAGTGTTTGTATAAATACAGTTGATTAAAAGATACTAAATATTCTTAAGGGACAATGGAAAGATGAGATTTGATATAAACGAAAGCTCCAAAATTGTGTTCCCCAGCTAACCTTCAATAACATTTGATTTACGGGGTGGCAGAGGTCATTACACATGATAACTTATACATGATTGAGGTATGTGGATTTCTGGAGAGCAGAGTTTCTGTGTTAGTGTGATGTAGGGCTTGTGGCCACCCAGGCAGTTGTTTCTATCTAGTTTCTTATTAACCCATGTGGGCTGGGCACCACATGGGTTAATAAGTCAATCAGATGATTGTGGTTTGTTTATAACAATCATTGATACCATATTTCTTCATCCAAAGTGCAGAGTCGCAGTGGAGACTGAATGCCTTAAAAGCAGATAGAAAAGGTTCAAAACGATGAATGTAAATACGTGGGCCAAAGGCTGCTGAGACATGACAGAGTTCTATTACTAGAACTTTAGAGGCTGCTCGATAATTATTTAGAGATCTAGGAACAAGGTGTAGTTTACCACAGCAGTCTGAAAGCTAGTGGGGACAGAGCTAGTTGTAGTTTACAATATTCAGCATTGCAGGTCCAAATCAGAGATCTTCAAAGTGAACGTCGTGAATTTTGAGCTTCAAAACGATCCTTCAGAAACCTACAGGTGATCAATCACTCATACACTGTCCTTTATTTATACTGTCATTAAAGAAAATTTCTAAGTTATATGTAGGGGAGTCACAAAAGTTAAGTTTCGTACTTAGATGTAGTAAGTTAACACTGGTAAGTTAAATATGTTATGTAAGTTAATGTAAGTAGATACATGTGAACCTTTGACATCTAGCGAAAAATGTGACACTGGAACAGTATCCTCCAGTCTAAAACAGGCAATTTGGGATTCAACATGTGAAATATACACTGTCGATTTAACCTGACATAGCTGGAGACAAAAAAAACTATTTCTGTATCTAATCTATCTAATTGATTTTTCTGCAGAAAAAAAATCATAAGCAGTAATGGGTGAGCAGCTTACAGACGGCTGTTTGGCTACAGTATCAAAAAGAAATCTAGGATTGTGTTTATTGCTACTAATTAAGAGAGAGAACTGTGCTGCCTTGGCACACTTAGTCAATGCACACTTGTATCATGCAAGGTAGAAAGTTCCAGAAAGTTTGATTTATATCATTTGCGTTCCAATGTCTTACAGGCTTGTTAAGAGCACGTGTTTCCTTAAAACCGGGGTGTAGACCTCTCTGAACATCTTGGTTTGGCAACTGAATCCAGCAGAATAACAGTAAAGTAAAGTAAAGGATACATATAATGAGGTTTTTGTTTTTTTACCTGTTTGGTTTTGTTTAAGGAAGTTTAGACTTCAGGAGTACAACCAATTACACAAGACAGTTCTGGGAAATGGAAGCTAACATAGCAATTCCAGGAAACAGTTTGGGAAACTCGACCTTCAGTTGTTCTCAGCATGTGGATGGGTTTCAGTAGACTGTGCTCACGTTTTCTGGTTATGAAGGATTTACCTAGAGGATCGAAGTCTTCAGGTAAATATTGAAATGATCAAGTTGGGTTTTTGTCTTGTCTTGTCATTTTCTGTTTTATTTTGAAAGGTAACTCTCCTCTCGTTTCAGGTCACTTGCCCTTCCTCATGTGTCACCGGTCTGATCATAGACATATATACATAGACGCCGCATTGAGCGGGTTGGTCGTTGGTTGCGATACGTCAACGGGTCCGCCATATTTTTTTTTCCCTCTTCGAAGTGGTTTTTGGTTTTGTAGAGTTTATTCTAGAATAGTTTCTTTAGAGTAATTTTCATAGTCTTTTTGTGTCGCTCAGTGTGGATTATTCCTAAAATAAAGTCCCATCTTATTGGTGAAAACTCTGCATCTGAGTCCTCCTTTGAGTCCAGGCCTGACAATATTGAAGTTTAACAAACTTACAAACTGTAACTCTTTAGTGACTTTTAGAAATTCCAGACAGTAAATTATGTTTGAAATGACAAAAACCTGGACTATACTAAAGTATGGGTTGTTAGAGAAGTTTGATTGATTTTTATTTTAGTCACAGAAGTACAAATTTCCAGTCTGCACACATCCACCTCCATATGAACCTCCAGAAAGACTTATAGATAGATGTGTTCCTTGTTCAGATGAAATAGTGTCATCCGTGAATTATTGTCACCTCTCCTCGACGCAGTCTTTTTCTGTAGCTACCGCAGACTAGATCTGGCTCACCTGCTGATGTACGTTGCCAAGTACAGACAGTTCACACTGAAGTCACATGGCAGCTGATCAGACATGTGTCAGGGTTTTTTTTTTGTGTTGTGATTGTAGAAGTTCAGATGTCTATAGACAGGACTGTGTTACCAAATCTGAGACAAATGCAGCTTTTGGCACACATTATATTGCGGACATAACTGTATGTCACAAAAAAGATAGAGGCACCTGCAGAAATGAGCTGCATACCTTCCTGTTTCCTCAGATATATATTTATTCTCCAAGGCAGCTTTAACTTTAATTGGAAACATTTCCCTAGTATAGTCATAAATGACTGACTTGTTACAGCACACAGTAACAAATGAAAAACACAAGAAGGCAAATGTTGAAGGTCCTACTTTTGACTCAAGAGACACAAAAGCAGATCTCGGAATATAATAATATAATAACATTATAATAATCTCAGTAGTTTGATTCAATTCAAGTGCACATTTTTCCTTTTCAGTTTTGTTGCTGGCCAGCCATATTTTGTTGTGTCCGATCATATGAACCTCACTAAGGTTTTTGTTCTATTCTTTTGCTGGCATCTGATTTTCATTGGCTATGAGCACAAGAATCTTTAGAAAGGATCAATTTTGGAGGACAGCTGTGAGCATGTTTTTCCTATGGGTGGACATTTTTGGCTAAGATCCAGAGATCTAGTCGTTCCATGCATACATGAGACTTACGTAATGTACCATGACCTATGTACATGTACATAGGTCATGGTACATTTTGATCTTAAAAATATAATTCAATCATGTCCACATAAATAAGTCTCATACTTAACATGTCACTGAGTAAAAATTATTCCCAGCTCCCTGGTAAAAAAGTCATAAATATAAAGTTATATCACTCGGCTGTAGACCACCCTGCTAACATGTCCACATGCAGTGAAAAAGAAGCGACTTGTCATGAACGTCAAGGGCCAGAACAAAGACGTATAGAACAATTTCTCATGAAGCTTCTCTTTCTGAAGTATTCTGAAACTGGCAGATGGACACCTACCCATCAGCTGGTGCAGGGTTTCGTTGGGTTACGTTGGGTTTTTGCCTCTTAAAGGAAGTTTTTTTTCTTGCTACTGTCATCAAGTGCTTACTAATGTTGGATGTATTAAAAAGGAAGGACATATATTCTAAGTTTAAGGTTTCAGGAGACTTTTGGATAAAAAGTCAAACAATGCATTTAGTGTTGTTCAGTTGCTTGTGCAGCTCATTTCACAAAACAGTTTGTTTAAGCTGTTTAAAAGTTGCTTTTTGTGCGTGTTTAAGAATGTGCAGTGATGTGAGTTTTTCCAAGTGAAGCTGTGCATTGAAAGTGAAAAGATGTTTCATGTTTCCAAAGTTTCCAAGTTTCCTTCTTTTCACTTTGAGTGCACAGCTGAGGTCCCACAGCCTCTTCAAGTCAGCACTCATTGTCATGATAGATTGTTCCTCCAGCCAAAAACAACAGAATGACAGATGATGGTAGCAGTTTGTCATGCTGTATGATTTATACACCTGCCAATGCAAGTGAGTTCAGCATCAGTTAGATGTGAGTTTTTTCAAAGTTTCCCATACCGATAAGATACTTTCCACTACTTTGCTAAGTGAAAACATGTTTTTGATAAAACCCTATGATCTCCTCAAAAGGTCCAGTGTGTTGGATTTAAAGGCATCTAGTGCTCTAGGTGCTGATTGCTACCAACTCGTCTCACCCTCTCCTTCCTAGCATAAAGTAGAAACTATAGTAGCTGTGAAAACTGCAAAAAGCCCCATCCAGAGGCAGGGTTTGTCCATTCTGGGCTACTGTAGAAACATGCTGCTTCTGCATGGAGGACTCTGTGAAAGAGGACCTGCAGTGTCTGCAGATTTAAAAGTCTCATTCTAAGGTTAATTATCCTGAGTTTTGATGACTTTGGTTACAAATTTGACAGAGCTTTGACCGCAATTTGCAAGTTTTCAGGTAAACTGGAACAAGCAGAAGACCGTATTGGTGATATTGAAGTTGCTGATGAGAACCAGAATCGTGATACTGGAGAAGCAGGTGTCTGAGCTCATCTCTAAAGCAGATGACCTGGAAAAAGTTGAAAAGGGCAATGCAGTATTTATGAGGGCCACCATGACCATGACATCTCCACTGAGCTGCTCGAGAAAAGAAAGCTCTTCGATAACACTGGGGAACAATTTGAAAAATATATTCTGTCAAGTTAGATCTTTATGCTGATTCAAACTAAAATCGGCATGCTGATTCCAAAAGTGCAGTCAGTTTTTTTCTAGCACGTCAAGTTTTTTCTCCACAGCTTACACTCCAGATAAGCAAAATTCCACTGATTAGCTGTAGTAAGACTTGCCAGCTGATTACGAATGGACTCATCTACGGCTAAGTGGCAACTTGTTTGTGCAGTCACAATTGAGACAGTGCAGTGAGAGGTGTGTGCAGCTCCCAATAGGTCACTACTATCAATATCTGCACACAGAAAGCTAGCACAGTAGGTATGAAGAGGATTTGTGCTGGCTGTTCTCTTAACCTTGTAACCATGGGCATACCGTTGTAAATTCTATTTGGTTTGATGCTGTTTTTGTAGTTTTCAAAGCTTGTAACTATTCCATCTTAGTCTTTGATTTACACAGGTATATATTTCCTTTGTTCCAGATCATGTCTGCTCCTGCTACTTCTCGTCGTAAATGCCTAAACAACCCTGACTCCTTTTGCTCTATTTGTGGCAGTTTCACCATTCAAAGTCAGAGGAAAGCAAACACCAGAGCATTTGTCAAACAAGCATATTTAGCATATTTAAAAGTAAAACTCGGTGATCAAGACAAGCCATAGGCCCCTCACAAAGTGTGCAAGCAGTGTGTCGACAGTTTACGGATGTGGACCAAAGGAACACGTGAAAAGTTGGCATTTGGTATCCCCATGGTTTGGCGAGATCAAATGATGAACGATGCTTTCCTAGGCCACGCCTGCTTGTCACTATACGCTGACGTGGTTTTAATCCCACGCACCACACAGATACACATATAGCCTACGTATATTTTCTTCACTTATTGCATTAAGCCAACTGTTTTAATAACGAGTCTACATCATTCTTTCCTACTACATATGGCCTGGTTAAAAAATTGCTCATACTTTATTTTATGTCTTTTAACATGAATTTGACGTTTACATCCTGGAATGTTAGAGGTTTGGTGAAGTGCTCAGTAGGGTTAAACAAATGAAATCGTTAGTTGTATATCTCCAAGAAACCCATTTACTGTCAGATGTAAAGTGATAAAGATAAAAAAAAGAGATGGCCGGGGCAAGTAATCTCAGCCTTCTGCTTATATGATTTACCTGATTTATAAATCCCTTAAATATTCTTTAAAGTGGACTACATCATCCATTACATAGAGGCCTTGATACATTGCTGAATGAAAAGATAAACATGATTAATATATATGCCCCAAATGATGACAACCCAAAATTCTTTGAAAAATGTGTTTTGATTAACTGCTTCTCTCCTTATAGCAGGTGATTTCAACTACACTTTAGATCCTAAATTGGACCAGTCATCTGGGGTGGCCTTCTCTCATATACAAGTGGGAAGAAGTTGTTACAGTATGTAAATGATCTAAACATATTCCTGACAGCTGTGTTAAATGCAATGTTGAAAAGGGCCCCTCAGTTCACTGTCTGTGGGACTGTCCTGAGATACTAAAGTTCTGGAATGAAGTTATAAAATGCATTTCTCAGATGACTTTGAATCCAGAACCAGACTGTCCTATACTTTGTATTCTTAACTTGTATCCAAAGGACTGTATGTTAAACAGCAAAGAGAGGACTACAGGCTAGACGCTCGACTTCTTTTTGTTGGAAAGACGTCAAGAAGCCTTCAGTTGGTTGCTGGCTGAAAGAACTATCAGCATGCCTTATCCTTGAAAAGTTAACATACACATTAAAAAAGAAATCTGCCAAATTCAAAGAGATCTGGATTCCTGGAGAACTGTGACGTTGAGAAAACTCTGAAAACCTGAAGGTGATATATCCCTAACTGTCAATATGTTTTAGTTCTGTCTTTTCTTGAACTATTTAATTTTTCTATGGGGTTTTGTATGCTTTGTTAAATGTATTAAAATGTGTTTTTGTAAACTGTCAAAACTAAACAAATACATGTCTATTAAAAAAAAAAGAATTTGATGTGTTGTGAAAAAATTAAAAGGTTTAGTTCTCAGAGTCAGCTCCGTTTTTCCTGAAGAGCACAGCAAGGTAGTTCATCACAACAAACAACCCCACTTTCATTACAGTGTACGGTCAAAAGCATTACTCATACCAGCTTTTATTAGAAGGTAATGAAAAAGCTCAGAAATGCTCAGCTCAATTACATTTTATCCAGGACTGACTCTGGAATTTTCCCAGGTGTCTTAACGTGTTATTAAGTTTCAGATGGTCACAGGGAGTATGGGGAACAACCACAAAGAATAGTAAATGTCTTTCTTTATTTATCGTCATTACTCGAACATTTCTGGTGTGTCGTTAGAACCACTTTTGGGCAAAGTGGGCACTTGGGAATTTATGTAGAACATTCTTGAATTGGTTTTATTGGCGAAAGTCCCAGAATGATCTCTAACACAAAACAAACATGCTCTGCATCGGGTTTGTTTAAGGCACATAATGGCAAACCTTCGACCAGACCAGACCCAGCGCTGATATTCTGCAAAGTCATGCATTGTATTATCGTTTCCCTTGCCAACATAATGAAATTCTTTCTTTATTAAACATCTGCACATGCTAAAGCACTGTGTGGCTATGCTTGTGGTTATTTCAAATAAACCACTAATGTCAGGCGACTAACACTTGGTTAGGTACAGTCAAAAACCAAACATTAAATTGGAGCATGACAGGACACAAACACTGGTCGTCTACAAGGAACTCAAATACACTACACACTCATTTACAACCCCAACCTCCACAGCTTCAAAAGGCCAGGATGAGGCAAGAGAAACACTTTATACAGTTTATATTGACATACATATACAGTATATACACATAAAGTATATATAAAAGTTTAACATTTACTGTTAGATGCTTAAAGGTGGATGTGCTTCACAACCATTCCAACCTCCGCACACACTTTCCACCTTGCTTCAGAAATGGCACACCACTTCCTGTACCGTACTCAACAATAATCAGCATAATTCATTGAGACACATGGTAGCTTAGATCAATATAATAGACCAGGTCGTCGTATATGTGGCCTTTCTACAGTTTATATGTATGCTATATTGTGTTAGGCTTAACTGGCTGGGAGGAATGAACGTATATGATGCATGCATACTGTAGGGTTAGTTAGATAGTTGGAACTTTGCATGGTGAAGAGACATAAGCAGATACAGTACATAAATGACTGAAGATCATTAGTGTCATCTCTGTATTTTAATAACTGAAATGCACCCAGGGTAATGCAGTGCGCATGGTGCGCGGGCATGACAAATATAGGCCACATCCTGATATTAATTCAGTATGAATGTAAAATAATCAAACTAAACAAATATGACTGATCAGAGTATGTCAGATCCTTCATTTAAGTCAAAGTACTGATACCACACTGTACAAATACGCTGCTAAAGATAAAGGCCCTCAATTCGAAATGTTACATAAGTAAAAGTATCTAAGAATCAGTAAAGTGTCTTCTGTGTCTGAGTCCGTTGAGGTGGAGCTCATATTGAACTATTTTGTCAATAAAACTAATTATATTAATATAATAAAATAATAATTATTATTTTACATTCTGGATTCATATGCTGATTATTTTCTCCATGAATTTATCCATTGATTCCATTGATGACTGATTTGCTTTGTAAAACTTCTGAACAGTTTCAAAGTAGTGTAAAGTCATGATTACCCAAAAGCCCAGAGTGGCACTTGTACAATGTTTGTGCTGTCCAAACCTCAACATTATTACAAATAAATTAAAATATTTAAAAGCAACACAACCTCAGATTTAAGAAGCCAAATCATGAAATGTTTTTGTTTAATACTTTTTATAAACTATTCGTGTTTCCCCATCTATAACATATGTCAGATATATGCAGTGAAATATAAAGTACAATATTCCCCTCTGTAATATAGTGGAATAGAAGTAGCATGAATAGAAAAGAACGAAAGGTATCTCAAAGTCTTCCAGTCACATTCCATGGGTAACAGTTTCTGATGAACTATGCTTGAACAAAGCCATCTGTGCGTCGGAATATTTCAGATGTAAAGCAGGATTCCATGCCGTGCTTCGGTCGGCTGAAGCTGAATAATAGGAGGCACTTTTCTTGGGAAACCATCAATAGACAGAGATGCCATCTTACTTCACAACCTAATGACCAAGATAACATGCCAGACGTTTCAGACTTGTGACAGACTGTGGTAAATTAATGTTTTAGTGAGTAGCGTGAGTGTATTCCAGGTGTTAACAGACAGGTATGTTGTCCCCGTGGAATAAACACGGTTATGTAACACGTTTCGTTTACGTGCTGAAGTTTAAACAGTATGTGTTGGAGTCAGATGGCAGCAGTTCTTGAAATGGCCTCCACGTCATGTGGCACGGACATGTGTGAGCAACATGCTCTACCAAAGTCTTTCATGGTCGACGCAAACGCAGACATGTGTAGTGCTTTGTGTTGTGACAGGAAAATGAAACGCATCATCCACACCTGCTAGACAGACATACAGGCGGAGCGCTGGGGGGGGCGTGCTTTTAGCATCGCTGCTTGTACCCGTCGCTTTTAACTTTTTTATGCAGCCAGCTTCCAGCATTTCATCCAAGAGTCTGATGAGGCACTGAGCACAGTACAAACACGTGTCCATCTACAGAAATGTAGACATGCATGCTGCTTTTCCAAATGAGGGGGTAGAGACCACGTATGTCCACCTCTTCACACGTTCATTTCATAGCAGGTTCGCTGTGCGGAGGTGATATCCTCTGGTGTATTTCCTGCCTTCTCTGCCTGCTGGAAAAAAATACACAGATGCGTTAGGCCAGATCTATTCAGGTGTTGCTAATTAAGCCAGAATCCACAACGTGAGGAAGACCGCCGTGAGCCAGTGGCTTCTTCTCCACAAGTTTTAATTTTCTCCCAGTTTGAAACAACTTAAAATAAGTGTGTTTATGTATGTATAGTCAGCTATAACCACACAGGGCCAGAGAGGCCACGTTCTTTCAATTTCGCAAGTGTTTATTTTTAGTTTAGAACTAACGGCTCAGGGTTAGTTTTGTCTATAAAAGTCAAAGGATCACTTCAGATTCAGAAAGAGTGGCCCCCAGAACAGGGGCCCCCACATGTATTTCATTTTTTAAGAAAGGTTTCACATTTTAAGCCTGCCAGATAATCATTTATATTGACTTTGTTTAACTTTTATTTCACCGTATTAGCCTGTTTATATGCTGGATTATTAACCTATATGTGTTTATGGTCTGCTGTAGTTTCTCAATTATCAATTATCACCATTTTATTTGTGAAAATTGTCAGTTATTATGGGAAAAATTGGCAGACCCCCTGCAGTACTTTTGCTGACCTCCATGGATCGTGGACCTCTGGTTGGATACCCCTACTTTACGGCCAGTATGAGCAAAAAATAATTGTGGCCAGTAAGTGCACACATGGACATGTGAACACTGTATAAAGATAGTCTGTATAATGTGGAACAAGCTTTGTTGCTATGGTAACCTGCAGGTAAATGTAACTTATGCATTGATTTAAAGGTTAAAATGTTTGATTTGATTTGATAGACACATGTAGGCGAATTCAATATGTGTTTAAACAATTCAAACTGCTTGTATTATTTAGGATGAATACTTTTCACTAAACATTTCATTTTCATGTGTTACCTGTCCATGCAGAAGCTGCTGCAGTCGGTGTCACTCTGCAGTGAACACGCACAGCGTTGGGCAGTCCCAGCGGAGCGTCTCATACGCAGGGAACCCTGGTAACTGGACATACCATATGGTACAGTGTGCCTAAAAACAGACACAGATGCTCACAGTGAGTGATCAGACAGATGCACATTAGACTGACATTACACTTCACCTGTACAGCCTGACAATGCATCAGATTTACAAAGCTGTCATCAGTGGCCGTGTTATACTGGACTGCATTATACTGAGAGGTGTTTCTATTATTTTGTCCTCCACAACTTGAATAAAATATGGGGACAGAACATGAACATCTTTCAGAATAATGCCTCCATGTATGTAAATAATAAAACAATACACTGTTTGTTTAAACTGTCATAACCCAAGAAAAAGTAGTTTCATAGCTACAGCTCAGTGAGAACATACTGTATTCCTTTTTGTATACTTGTCCATCATGTTTATCTGTTAATTGCACACTAGATCTGTGCTAACATGACAAGTCAGACTGGTTAGACTCAAGCTGCCAGCTGTAATCTAAACCACTCAATCAGAGGTCAAACTGAATGTAAACGCATGCCAAATGTTGGTGATAGTTTCTCATTGCACAGGAAAACTCTGATGATCAACTATGGCAGTCATGTCAGAGCTGATTGTAAGTCAGCGTGTAAATTGTGATGAATGTTGAACGGCCAGTCTGGGTAACAAAATCATTCATCTTTTCTATTCATCTTTCTCTTCCCATCCTGTCAGCCTGACCCTCTCTTCTTTCAAACCTTTGATCGTCTGATCTCAAACTTCCTGAGCAAACAGACTGCCTTCTCAATACTGACCTCACCGTGCTACACAACACTCTCTGCTCCCCTGATGCACCACCTAATGATCTTTTGACATATTTCCCGGTGGTCTGCCGTCATTGACTCTTTTGTACACATTGCAAAAAAAAAAAAACTTGGAGGAGATGAAAGGATGTTGGGACAGTCTGAAAAAGAATCTGGCTCTACTTTGTTTAGTCAGTATCTATTTATGATAGTTAATCCTGCTGCTCCCCCCACAGAGATTTGTGACTGTGTTCTTGGCTTGCCCATATTATATATTTTTTCATCAGTCAAAATTTGTGTAACCTAAAGGGGAGCTCACATCAAGGTCGACTCCCTCGTTACAGTACTACCCAGCCCAAGCTCTCTAAAGGGGCTTTCTAAGTCTGGGAAAATAACCCCGATGGGACTGGGTCCATCTGGGCTTAGAAACTACAAATTTATAACAGAATGACGACGTTTTAAACTTGAGGCACAGAGTTTGAAAGACACTGTGTTTATTACACAGGTGAGGACAGTCCTAACAAAAGATCTTGTTTATATTTCACAAGAATGTGGCTGAGGGTTTCTCCATCATCCTCCATCTCTTGTTGCAATAAAGCAAAGGTGTAAGCAGCGGGAGGTGTTGATGGAGGGCTGACACATGACCACATGGATAGGATGATTGACAGATTTTAAAAGGATCTTAATTTATTGTTTCAGTGACAAATCCAGCACTAAATGTTAAATGTTAATATTGATATTCATGTTTTCATGTACACAAACAAAGGTCATGTCTGCATTCAGCGTCAGAAACATCTTCTAATGGCCCTCTCCAACACGATGCCATTTGCAGTCTGTTGTTGCGTTCGGCATACATACATACTTGCGGCCCAGGTATGGGCTGAGGCATGGTGCAAGCCATTGAAAATAATGTCTTTCAGAGCACAGTGCTGGTATTACCACACTGTGTCTGTAGCCTGAAGTGAGTCCGTTTCTTTATGTCACCAAATTAAAATGTCAAACTTTCCACTTTTCCACAGGTGGGTGCCAACACTGGCGCCAATCAGGCTCCAATTAGCCCACCTCGGCTCCACCCATACTTGATGTTGGGTTAGTGGGGAGCCAACGGCGGCAGGACTGCCAAGATGGTGTCAACGACAACTACAACAACAGCTCTTCAGAAACCTCTGGGAGACGTCATGGGGACTGCTCCATTGCATTATTACTGGTCAAAAGATCCACAGAAGAATGAGATACTCTGGGTGGCTGAACTTTAACAGTAGTCTGATATGACAGATGGGAATTTATATATTAGAATCTTACCTGGAGCAGCTTCAACCCTGCATTGTTCCAGAACAAATTAATATACAAGACAGGTGAATTTAAAATAACTATCTTCAGGAAACTTTTGATCTTTTACAGACAGTACGAGGCACAACAAACTTCCACTAAACAGTCCGAGGTCACTTTTGAAAAGAAAGCCCTTGATCCAAAGGACATTTCAGTCAGTTCTATAAATGTAAAACTGTAGGAGATGGGACATTTTCTGACCATGTCAGAATCTGGAATGCAAACCTGCAAACCTTTTAACCTGCACCAAAAGCACAAATAACAACAGCTTTTATTCCATCTCAAAGCTTTGAGACAAGCCACATGTCTGCTTCTGATCTTCATGTTTGTTCCTTTGACTTGAGGTGGAGGTTACCGATGTACCTGAGATGACTTTGGTCTAAGATGAATGCAAAGATTATGAAACCTCCTTCTGAGTACTTGCAAAGGTTTCATATAAACACATCCACCCCTCGCCCCTGACCCTCATACATCATACATCACCACTAAACCCTGTGCTGACCGGCTGCAACACCTGATATGGTCTGAACATCACTCAGTGACAATATAACAATTCAAATTAAATGTACAACACTTGAAATAACTTCCTTCCAGATGAAAAAGCACTGTGAGGTGATGAGGTTGCAAGCAAGGGTAATGCTATTATATAAAGAGAGCTGACAGGAGCTCTTAAAACAAATATACATCATGTGACATTATGCAGGATATTCAGAGGACTGAAGTAAGAAGCTCAACTTACTGTAACATCTGCACGTACTTTACAATCTGTCCTCTAAGATGCAAAAACCTCAGATAATCAATTTCAGTCTTACCAAATATTTCCATCTGTTCACACGCAACCTCCTTCGAGAACACATCAATCACTAGCTACGGCTTTAGCTTTAAAATATCGGTTATCAATGATGTATCTGGAAATAAATCCCAATATCAAAGCATGACACTAGACCATATGGTTATAGTTCAAATATATAAAATATGGAACTATGGAATTACAGCTCAGACAAAAGCTCACACGGGGTAAAAGGTGAACAAGTGCAGAGCACGTACAGCTGCACTATGCTGATACAAGTAGACTTTTTACACAGTTAGGTGGAAAAATGCACTAAATTCTAGTCTAAGAAGGAGCGGTCGACCTTTTGTGATGCAATACATTTGGACACCGAATGACAGCAGAGGAAAGAGCTTCATCTGTAAGGTATTAATGAGAAAAAAAAAGGCCCTTGATCTCATCACACAGAGGTTTACTGTCATCCGACTGACTGCTGTAAGTTTTTAAAGTGCACTAAAGCAAGCAGCGTTAACATGTGTAAATGGATTCAAATAATGAGGGGCATTAACCCTGCTTCATTTCAAGCTGTGTCCAGCAGTGTTCTGCATGTGTTCGTAGGAGCTGAAGCTCCAGACTCATTGCTCGGAGTCAACAAAAGAACAGATGAATCTGTCTTTTAATCTGCTTGATGCTGCAGACAGGCAACAGTTGGTGTCCTCAAATGCAGCAGGGGGAATTAGCTTTCGTTGTCTTTTTCAAGAAGAAAAGTTCAAAGGGACTTAAGTCTCCGACCTGTGGCAAGCCGAGCGCAATATGCAGAGTTTCACATTTTCAGATGGTGAAGCTGGTTAGTAATAAAAATAAGAATGCTGAATGAGGAACTAACAGATGAATGAAGATGGTGGTTCATTGAAGCCACCTGAGGGTGTGGGAGAATAATAAAACTGGTGCTAATATCAAACTTGTTGTTTAAATTTAATATGAAAAAAAGTTGTAAGTTTGCAATCCTGCTATCTAAAGTTCTATAGCTATTCAGTAACAAGTGAAACATCTCAGATGACCAAAAAGCTCCTGTTTCCCTTTGGCTGCTGTCAAAAATCCCCAGTGGAATTAAAATACCTGAGCGATCAGTGTCTGAGACCCTTTGGGATTGCAAACATGTCTTTATGGTTGCACTAAGCCACAGGAAACACTGTGACATATGAGAAAAAGGCGCAGCTCAGTTTTTCCCAGATCTTTTCGTGCCTTAAGAGTATTCCTTTAACGCGAAGCTTCAAGCTGTCCTTTCGTCATAACTCACATATTTGTGGCTCCCACCGTGTGCTAATGTGACGACAGCTTTCCAGCTGACTCTGCGATTAAAGTGAAAGATTGCGTGTGTAAACTGCAGCAATGATGCAAACACTGTACGTGAATAACACAGTGATACCATGACATCGTGATGCCTCTGTAAACTTACTCTGGTGTGTTGATCCAGATGATGTCCAGGTGGCAGTAATACACACACTCCTTGTCTTTGTAAGTGTAGCATGTGCATCTCTTTGCACGCCTCCTGGCCCCCGTCGGGTCACACATGGAGCACAGCTTCGCTTCACCTCCAGAAGCGACACGGGCGAGGTTGTCCACACCTCCAGGCAGGAGTGCACTCAGCTTGACGGCTTCCACCTCCTTCCTCCTGTTCACATCTTTGCTGGATGACGAACCTGCAGGGTCACAGTAATTTAAGGAAGAGTTTAAAGAACCTTCTTTTATATGCTCGACCTTAAATAGCCATCCTGAATGTAAACTTCAACTTCAATAACATTCAGTATATTATTCAGACATATCCAGACATAAGTTCATATGTCTATACCATGGTATTTTTAGATGGTATTCCTATAAATGTCCCCATACATAATATTGCCGCATAGAGAACCCTTGATCGTGTACACTGAAAAAAGGGGAAATTGCAATGTTTAATACACAAATATGCAGTTAGTGTATATAACACATTTTATTCTTGTAGAATTCATTTGATCATGACGGATGTGAAGTGTTGATGATGAATTCAAGAAGTTATGTTTTGTTAAGAAAATGTAAATCTTTGCCTCCTGAGAAGAGGTTCAGCCAGTGATCGCACACTGCAAACTTTTCCTCTCTCTCCGGTCAGGAGTTTCATCTTATACGCAAAATCATTAGTACCACTGCTATGGAAACATCTCTCCAATGAGCCAGAGTCAGGGCAAAGTGACCAGCTCAAAGGTTGGCTGCTCCTTTCATTAAAAGGTAATTAAACTCTAAATATTTGAGTGCCTTTTTTTTCTCAACACTGTCAATATCTGTTCACTTAGCTCATTATATATCTCTGATGTTTCCGATGGTAACAGAAGAAGATGACGGTCATGATGAAGCTGAAGTTAGTAAGGTAAAGAAAAAGAGCTGGGGAGGATTTTGTCCTCTGTATGTGAAATATAAAAACACTCAGCAGGACTTGCTCGATAATGCTTTGCTTCATGTGCTCCATTCTTAGACAGGATGACAGGTAGTAAGCGTGAGACAGGAAACTATGAGGCGGATGGGAGAGAGGAGCAGAAATACAGGGGAGAATAGGAGGAGGAGAGACCAACCGTGTCTGGATGGGGGTTAAATGAAACATTTTAAAGTAAGTAAGAAATCTCTAACTGTGTAGAAAGCGTCTAAAGCCTTTCTCATGGCAGCAGATGGTGCTAAATATCTTCCGGTGCCACAATAAAAACCTCACGCTCCTCAGCACTGCTGTTGCACAAATCCCTGGAGAAAACGCTGACCACCATCTGCCGCAGTCCAGATGTGCAATCTGACCAGCTGCACAGACAAGTAGTGTAACACTCCATATTTACATTGAAGGAGTTGTTGATGCGTGTAACCCTTCCTCCTCATGTGGAGAGATCTCCTCCTAACATACAGCGCTGATTCTAAATCCTCTGTGCCTTTTAAAGACAAAGACAACATGTGTGCGTCTTCATCCCGACAGCATTGGAAGGATTGTTCTCAGCAGCAGACGTGAACATGTTACCACAACACCACAAGATGAAGCCTCACAGTATCTGTGGATCTGACCCACCTGTCTCCCTAAAAGGTAGAGATGCACCTTTGCCACTAATGACCAAATCTCTGTTTGAATCTTTGATGTGACAGCTGGTCGTTAATTATGAATGACAGGTGTGACAGTTTTGATTGAAAGAGTAAAGATACCAAACATCTGCAGGTCACAAGTCCAGTGTGGTGACTTGCTTGTATTGTCCGTCACACATGGTTGTAAATGAGTTACCTGTGGGTTTGTGATCTGTTCTAAGACATCACTTTGAGCTCTGCTTACATGGAATGGCATTTGTCATTATTTTCACAGTGTCTAGACTCAACGAGTCATCGGTTATTTAAAGAAAAACAGTAACAGTTAATATATATATATATATATATATATATATATATATATATATATATATATATATATATATATATATATATATATATATATATATTAACTGTTTGCAGTTGTGGTCTCATGGTGCCTCGGAATGTTTCATTTAACTCAACTTTCACATCATTTTCTATGTGAAAAAATGAATGAATAAATAAAAACAATACTCACCGTTTGCCAGAGATGTTGTGACCATGATAAGAAACAGAACTCCTACATCAACCGATGACATATTAGCCATCACACATCAAACAATAAAAAAATCAAATTAAAAATGTAAAAAAAAGTCCAAAACTTCCGCAGGTGTTCTTTCTTTCTTTCTTTCTTTCTTTCTTTCTTTCTTTCTTTCTTTCTTTCTTTCTTTCTTTCTTTTTTTCTTCCTTCCTTGTTGTTCTCTGATGTACAGTCCTGATGATAATCGTGGTGACCTGCTGTTGGGTTGCGCTGCTGCGTCTCTTCCTTCAGTCAGACTCTGCTTTCTATTTATTTATGAGCTGACAGCTCGGCGTCAAGTCAGCCGCAATCTCACACACCTACTTCCCGTTACGGCTTTCAAAATAAAAGCTTTCCGGACTGGTCAGTCTGTCGGTCTGCCGGATAAATGTGAAGTGAAAAAGCTGCGACACCAGCCAAATGATTCACATAGGACTGCAACAGGACAGTATTTTAGATTAGATTAGAAATATATTTCCTCATTTTAATTCAGATAACACACTACTACAATACAGTTAATTGGTTATGATAAAGCAGCAAAAAAATAAAATAAAAAATAGATCAAACCACAGATGACAACCCACGTGGACACATCCTGGCAAAATAAAAGACAAGTAACCATTTCCCAAAAGTCTGTATTTCATTAGAATGAATTCTTCATCATAGTGGGAGATATTGTTTTTGATTACTTCGATTCACGTGACATTTTTACTTGAAATCATCTTCATCTTTCGATTGACATACTTTGTGTTGTATTGTCAATCATATATTTGTAAATAAATCCCAATTTCAAAGGATGACATTAGACCATATGGTTATAGTTCAAATCTGCTTAAATTGCAACTGAGTGTCCAAAGAAGACACAAGATATCAAATCATCCCAAAGAAAAAAACACAGGTTAGGTTTAAACAAAGTGTGACAGAGTATCTGTGAAGCTTGCTTTCCTTGGATAAAGTTCATATTAAACCCTGAATACTGTAGCATGTGCTTAACATTACCAATTTTGGGAGAAAGTCGACTTGATGTCACCATCAAATGCAGTAATGTAACTATAGAACTATGTTTGTGTTTGCTTTAGCCTGAAATCACTTGAGGGAAAACTCAACTGCTTAACGTTCCAAGCCTGGAATAAAATACTGTTGTGGACAAATGATGTCCCAAAGAAACCAGTGAGTGAGCAATGGAAACCAGAAGTTTAATTTGTGTCAATTTGCTTGTTTTTCCCCCCTAAGGAAGCAGGAGAAACTTTCCTTCTTTGGAATTCCAGACTGGAAGCCTGAAGGTCAGCTTAACTGTTCAGCATCACAGTATAGGTTCCCAGCCAACGCTGTGTAAATGTCAAGTTAGTATTTGACAGGAGATCAAGATATGTTTATTTCAAACCTTACCCAAATGTTGAACATTTTTACTTCCACAGTCAATCATCATTACAGCTACATTTTCAACATCTTCACTTGCATTTATTTTCTATCAGCAGGTGTCTTACTTTAAATCCCGGTGATATTTTGACAGAAAACATACAGCTATAATGGTGTCTGGAGTGAAAGAATGTCTTTTACAAGTTACCTTGTGAAGCATGGGAATGCATGGGCTGCAATTAGAGCCCCCCATTCCACATACTAAATCCATAGGGAAACTAATCCAACCAAAACAGTATGGGGGCCCACCAGACCTGCCCAGCATTTGTTTGATTCAAAGTCAGTAGCTAGAACCTGTGTGGTCTTCTTGACCACAGTGATCAATCCCTGATGGATCATACAATAAAGGTACATGTAGATAGGCAGGCATATCGTCAGTGTTAAGGTCTTCACAAGGTAGGGCATGAAAGATATTCAAAGACAATGTCCTGAAATGTTTTGATGACATTCAATGCTACATGAGAAACTCATCATGTTTAATCTCAAAGATTTGTTGAAGTGTCCAACAGTTTGCAGTACATTGTAAGATGATAATCCAGAACACGCCTGCCCACCATGATCACATAACATCCTGCCCAATACAATCAGGCAGCCACTAAAAAGCTTGACTTGAGGAATTCAAGGTTAGGTGCCTTGCTGGGTGCCTCTCGTGGCGTTATTATCGCGGATTATTCGCCTTCCCTCCCTGCTTCTCCAGGGGATGAACAGTATTTCATACTGTCATGCTGTAGCCTGGGTCTTTTCATATGTACTACTCATTTGTCAGAGGAAAGTAGTTTTAGAAGCTACAAATTTATCTCTTCAAAAGTTCAAATTAAAGTGTGCTATTATATAATATAATAAGTAATTAATGACATTAGAATGTTAACTATAATAAGTAAAGGCAGGTACTTCATAACACACTCTCCTGGATAACAGCAGACATCAGCATGGACCATATATGGAAATGGGTTGTAGTATTTTTTCCTCTAATTCTTCCTGAGTCAGATCCTGTCTACAGTCAACTTAGGGTGTGATGAATAACACTGGAGTTATTTAACACTTCTTAACTCTCCCGTGTTACAGTCAGTACTCATTCACTATGAGGAATGAGGTGTTTGGAGCAGAGCCATTAATCACTCACGCTGTGAATTCAAGCCACCATCAGCAACTATTTAATAAATGGTCAGACTGTGAGTTGTGTGGAAGTTTTACAGTTCTGGCAGTCAGCTGAGATCAAATGAGGTGAGTGTTCTCTGTGTGGTGCACAGAGAACTAGACATTCTCTTTGTACCACCCTGCAAGACTAAATCTGGTTGATGTTGGTAGTGTCATCCACAGACTTCTGGAGGAAGTGTGACTGCCTAAGACAAAGTCTAATATGCAGTTGAAGTGTAGTCCTCAAACCAATTAGTTTCATGCTGAACATTGCTGGAGGACAAGTGGATTGAAAACATAGACTTAGGTCCAGCTGAAATCGACAAACATTCCAATGCATTCGGATGTACAGTAGCTGCTGTTATATGTGGAGGGCAGTAGAGGTCCTGTGTGGATCTGTTGGTTCTGAATGCAAAGTAGTGAGGGTCAAGGCTGTGTGGGATGTTACTTTTGATGTGCTGGAGAACTAGTTTCTCAAAGCATTCTAACAGAATGATGGTGAATGCTGCAGGGGAGACTCTTTTGGACGATGAAGCAGGTGGAAACACTCTGGTTGGCACCTGTTCTAAGTACATGCCCATGGGGGCTAGAGGCCCGCCAGCTTTGCTCACATTCACAATAATCTGGGTTTTTTCTCACATCTACTGTGTACATGCAGCCAGCCCTCTGAAGATGGAGGAGACTTGACAGCTGACTCTTTGTTGAAGACATCAACGTGAGTGTTAATGTATTAAGCTCATCTGGCAACATGACCTCACACATGACACGTCATGCTTTTGTAGCCTATGATGTTCTGGATCATTTACCACATGTCCTTGGTGTTGTTGGTGTTGACTCAACCGGAGACTCGACTGGAGAGAGACCTCAACATTGTTGACTCAACTCAACATTTCCCGATGTCTCAACTTTGCCTCCTTGGTGTCAGTCACGCTTTGGTGGTGCTGCCGTCACCTCTCCATCCATCCAAGCTTCCTGGTTGGGGAATGAGTTGATTTTCTTTGTGATAGCCAAACCAGCTACGCATTTGCTGATGTACAATGTTACTGGTGTTGTGTATTCTTCAATGATCCCATGGCAGCATCTCTGAACACCTGCCAGTCTGTGTACTCAAATGATTAGACCTTTTTAATCAGCTGGGAGTAAGACGGCAGGAGAGGCAGGGAAAAGTTCAAAATGTGGACTACCTGGTAAGTTTGTGTAAATATGGTCCAAGGTATTGTTTTACCTGGTGGGGGTGCGGACATGCTGGTGGAATTTAGGTCAAACAGTTGGTGAATTGATCATACAGTTAACATCTTAATGTTAAAAATTCAAAATTGGTTAGATAGGTACTGTTGTTAACTAACGTTGACTATATTAGAGCACCAAGTATCACTCATGTAAATACAGTCATCCGTCCAGTAGTGTCGAATTTCATGACAAGTATTTGTCAAGATATTTTAATCTGGACCCGAATGGTGAACAGACCAACCGATAATGCCATCCCTAGAAACATGCTGCTAGCGTATGAATGTTATCCTTTGTGTTAGAATTTAATTGGTGTTTCAACAATATCCTCTCTCTTGAAACAGACCCAAAAAGTCAGAGAAAGAGTCACACTATATTTGAAACTCTTTGGACAGACTCAACAAATGCGGCCATTATAGTTTCGTCTTCAGAATAGAAAAGTTATGTAGGTAATACCTGACCGACCACAGAGAAGTTTAGATACCATCGGTACATAGCTGATTACATTAAGCTGATTCTCAGGTCACTGAGTTTAAGTGTCAGCCAGCTCCACCCACACTGATCATAGACAACAACAGCTTGCTGTGTTTGGTTTCTCACCTGTGCATTGTCATCTAAGTCATTTAGATTAAGAGTTCATGTGACTGCCAGTTACGGATACAGAGAACACTACAGGAGTGTGCAGATATACAGGTGGACAGTGCAGCAGTATTTCAGCGAGGATATGTAGATTCACTGGTGCAGAGTAAGCTACATGTAGCTCCTCTTGGGCCTCTACCAAATCTCATAAAATATTCAGTGCTGCCTTCATCTGTTAACTCTAATTCTTCAATACACAGGACATAAGTCAGCTTTCAGGAGTCTTCACAGACATTTTCAACCTGTCTCTTGCCCAAGCAGTCGAGCTAATGTGTTTTAAAACCTGTTGTGCCAGTGCCAAAACTAAGTGCTTGAATGACTACCGCCCTGTGGCACTGACTCCTATTGTGATGAAGTGCTTTGAGCCACTGGTCCTGGCACACCTCAAGGACTGTCTGCCCACCACACTTGACCCACACCAGTTTGCCTACCGTAGCAACAGGAGTACTGAGGATGCCATATCCACAGCACTGCACTGTGTACTCTCACACCTGGAGAAAAAGAACACCTATGCAAGAATGTTGTTTGTTGACTTCAGCTTGGCATTCAACACTGTTATTCCCTCCAAGCTAGTCACTAAACTTGTGGATCCGGGAATCAACAACTCCCTCTGCAGCTGGAGAAACAATGGTAGCTAACAGACACATGAAAAACACAAAGGTTCCTGTCTAGAGCGAGTGTTTAATGATGAACATGATGGTTCAACATGGTCGATACTGTGGAAGAGGACCCATACATGTCATTTCTAAACAAACCTGACTCACCAGACCTTTAACTGAAAAACACACACGATCAGACCGTGAGTATATGTTCTATTTTCCCCTCTACTTTTATTGAAATAGCTGAAAACACAACATGATGTGCAGTGAATCTGAGATTAATTTATTTGTTTTGTTAGTTATGCTTACTTATGCAATCTTTAACAAGAATATAAAATTAGAAAATGAACACAGAACAAATATAAATATTTATAACACAGTAATTAATCAGCTTCTAACTTAAAGAAAAAAAACAAAAAAACATTTGCACATTTTTGCCTTCTCTTTCCTGTGTCAAACACCACTACAAACTCATCCAGAATGTCAGACAGGCCATGAGCTGTAACTGTGGATTTATGTACAGAAATGTTCACATACACTCCGTTTCCTGTTCCCGTGAGCTCCGGTGTCTTTTCATAGCTGCTGACTCATCCCATAACCCAGACTTAGAGAAGGGTCATGCCAATGCCTGCTTCACCTGGGTGATCTGATTGGCAGTAGAAATCAACTTAATGGGTATTTGGCAATAAATGTGTATGATTCACACACACTTTCTCACACACACAGGTGTTGTCTAGTGTACAGAGTGCAATTTATGAGGGAGAGAGTAAGTGTGGGATGTCAGACAAAAGTTATGGCAAATTATGTGTGTAACCTGTGAGAGCAGAACGGAAGTCAACGTTTCATTGGGGCAGAGGTAATCTCATTGGTTGGGTTAAATAGCAAAAGGAGTCATAGTTTTCTGTCAACACTCATGATCCAAGAAAAAAAAAAAAACATGAGGTAAACACACAGCTGGGAGCTTGTATGTGAAACAAGAACACAAGCTGCTAACAGAAAAATATGCCATGCTGTTCTCCAGTGAAAAGTAATGTCAGGTATTCATATTATCATAAGTAAGTAACAGTCAACAGTACAAGACAGAAACCTTTGTGAAGTGGGGGCCCCCATTCAGTTTGTGCATGACTAATGCTGTGTCTCAATTCACGTACTTAAAAACTTACACTCGCTATTTTGAGCACATAGGTGTGTTCACACTGTTGATTATGTCAAAATGCAGTGTACTGTCCAAAAGTTTTGGCACTGTGAAAACTGCAATCAAGCGACAACCTTCCTGGCTGTAAAGTGAAGCCTATGCGGAAGTGCTAAAAACTGCAATTCATCGGACGGCCACTGGAGGCTGGCTCCAGAAGTGAGTCAGTCTCCATAAGCCCCTATGGTAAAATGTCCAACTTCACATTACAGATGGCTTTTTTGAGTATCAAGGCATCATTCGACCTGCCTCAGGTCCGCCAACGATCTGTCCAGCCGTACTTGAACAGACACAACACTACTCTGCTGAGATTAGCACACTATGCCAGAAAGTACGCAGTGTACACTGTGTACTGCATAGAAGTGTACTAACAGGAGTATCCAAATGGAGGCACAGCATTAAACTTCTGCTAGTTTATCTACGGTAGCTAACAACCAAGTAATAACAACCAAAGTAATAACCAAGCCTGGGGATTGGGCAATGCAGGCTTAATGGGCAAGTCCATACATGTATCATGCTGCATTCACACCACGTCAGCAGGATCGGGAATGACGGGAAAAGCTCCAATTGTTTTAACTGTTCGAACGCTCACGCATGAATCCCTGATGATTAACCAAGCGCTCGCTTACACCAGACAAACAGACTCGATTTTAATAGTCAAGATCGACTGCATTAGTCTTAGTGGATTTAATTCGATTGTAGCTGCCAGCAATGGTGACTTTGCAGTTTTTTGCGACTGACCCCCTAATTTTGGGTTTCATTTTTCCTTGAAAGAGAGAACAAAGGAGGCTGACCTGAGCATTTAGTCCTGCTGGCTGCTTAATTACATTCAGAACAACAGGATATGACTGCAGCATTAGCTCGCGTTTGACCTACACTATCCTTGCAAAGTTGCCCATTGGACTTTTAATGTGTTATTTGTGAGAGAAAAAACATTTAAAAAAACATAGATCCAAGATCCATTGGCCCACAAACTCAACTCAGCTGCTGATATCATTTCTGTCTCCAAAACTTTTAGCATGTGTGTATGTTCACCTAAAGCTCAATGATGAGCTTTCCTTCATCGTCACTGCTGCTGGTGTCTTCTGTGTAGTCCTGGCAGCTTTGCACAGGCCCCACTCCACTGGTCAGACCCTTCAGCTGGCGTGTAGCCATGAAGCTGTCCAGCAAATAAAAAAGACTGGAATTTGTTGGTAATGTCAGATCTCTCAGAGTTACTGCTCTGACCTGTGTAATCATTTGGTGCCTTATCCTTGGTGTCTTGATAATCATCAGGTTGTGGGTATGTAAAAGGCTTTGTTGGCAGCACAGTATTATTATCCAGCACATTGCCGTCTGACACTTGTGGGTCCGCTGTCAATCCAGCAGCAGCTCTACTGACTTGACCAGAATAAGAAACGTGGCTGGGCGGTGCGGGGAATAATGTTTTGATATCAGGGGAGGGGATTTTGTGACTTCCTACAGTTAACTGAGTACAACAGCTGACTGCTGTGACATTGTGACCTGCAGTAGTATTTTGTTGCTGAGCAGACAGACAGACGCTGGTCTGCTTTTGGTCCTGGCATGAAAATATTTGAGTTTGTTGAAGGCTGGACTCGATTTGTGAAAAAGCATTTTGTGTTTCTGATAACTTGGCTTGTGCTTTGACATGTTGACTTGGGGTTGATTTGCATAAGATCTGTGTTTGTTGGTTATGGATGATGCTGCTTTCCCAGTGTTGTTGTGAGTAATAGAAGTTGGTCATCTCTGATGGTGGCGGTGGAGAATTTAAAAGGCAAGTCTGACTGCCGCTGGCGGGTAAATTAAGGTGGTTCGACGTCCTTGGAGTTTGCTGAGGGTTCTGTTGAAGGTATTTAGACATTCCTGAGTGTGTCTGGGAAAGACCCAGTAGATGCTGCTCCGATAGGCAAAGGTTTTTAAAGGAATCCACTTTGGCTGTTCTATCTTCTCCCTGTTAATAAAAGAAGAATATTAGGAGCATCGCAATAATACATTCATTGTCCTCCCTCCGTTGAACCTGCTTCCTGCATTGCTCACATACAACAAAGTTTCATGTGTCTGGTGTGGTATGAATTATAATAGTCATGACAGCTAACATCAGATCTTGGCACTTGTTCTTCAAGTGCTTCAACTATTCATTCCCTTAAAGTTTGAAATCATGTTATGCCCAGCTCTTTATCTCTATCAGAGACATTACTTCTGCCACTCACTCCACCCTCACAAACTACCGCAAGGATATGTCCATACTTGCAACAATGCTGTCACGATTGATCAAACTCCTCTCCTTCAAACATTAATCCCAAGAACTCCCTTTTTTTTGCACCCCTTCCTTCCCTCCCTCTTGTTCTCAGCTTCTGAAACACCAAAACAAACTACAATACATCCAAAAACCAGAGATCACACATACCCTCAAAGCCACCACTGTCTCCCTGTTCAACAAAGAATCCAGTTTAAAATTGTCCTCGTCACTTACAAAGCCTTCCACAAACTAATCCCTTCCTAGCCCACCAACCTTCTGCAATCACATACTCCCAGCTCCAACCTCAACCTCCACATCACCCGGTCTAAGCACTATATATCTCCATTGCTGCCCCCTCCCTCTGAAACGAGACTCCAGTACACAAGATATTCTCCCACACTCTCTCAAAACTGCACTTAAAATCCACCTATTTAAATCCATTGTTATCCATTGTCTTCGCTGTTTCTGTTATTGTCTTTATTACATGGCTTTGTGGAATACTCGATTCTGATTGGTCCAGCATTCTAGGGTCTCTTGCTTCTGTGTAGCAGACCACTGCTATGAATAACAGACTGTTGCCATGGACACAGTTCTGATCATAGAGTCTGCTATAAAACAAATGTAAAACCATGTAACTGTTGTCATCATATTGCTTTAATGGATTGCTCGTGTTTTAAACTTATAGGCTCATAAAGCCTCATAATTTATATCTAATTTGCCGCTGTGTGTGGCACTGTAATATAAATTTTTGTTTAGCATATTTGTTTTTTTTCTCTTAACCACATTTTTTTTTCTGGCATATTTTGAGGATCACATATTTAATCTCTTTAGAGAAAAACATAAATTCACGCCTTGGTGAACGATTCTGTGATGTAACGACCCATTATGCCTGAAATCTGCTTCCACATGATCCGCAGATCAGGACGGTCTGAATGTATCTGGTGGTGAAGGATTTGTGGAAAGATTTAGATGAGTTTCACAATAATTAAAACAATAAAAAGCATTTAGAAAGAATGCAGAGTTTTGGGTCTGTTTTGTGACATTTCTGCAGCACCCGTGAGCAGTTTGGAGATGTAAGTGGAGACATACATATGAAGTAATGTGTTGCTCCATCACAAAGTTACCAGTATTTAGGAGCGCCTATTTATTATTGATATGTTTGCTTGTAGTTGTGTCTGTGTGAACTGTAAAGAGACTTTCCATCTCACCTCTGGCTGTGTCATTTCTTGTAAACACGTGTATCTGCAGTTAGGCTCAGCCTTGCTCTTTTCTTCTCCACCACGCTGTCTCTCCATGCACTGGTAGTTTGTCTCCCCAGCGTCCTGACTCTGCTTTGGCCTCCAGTCTTTAGCATCTGGCTGCTCAGGGGTCCCTCCACGTTCCTGTATCTGCAGCTGCTTCTGGACTGCACATCCCCCCAGGGAGTCTCTTTCCATGAGCCCTAGGGAAAGGAAAATGTTTTATTTAGGACAGGGAATCCAAGATGATCAGTCAGTTTAATCTTGTCTGAAAACTAAGGTTGAGATTATACAACTCAGAGTTCTGAATGTAGATACTACAGCTGTTGAATGCATTTACTTTTGAATAAAATAACAAAATATGAATTACATTATAATAATAAATCTAATTTTCACATCATAATAATGGCAAGTTAACAGCCCATGGACCAACCTGAAGGAAATCATTGAGCCACGTTTTCTGATAGGATACATTCTTGTGATATACACATGGACTAATGTGGTCAGATATAATATGCAGTGGAGGGTATAGAGTAACAGCAATTGACTTGATGAAAAGCAAATGTTCCAGTAGACTTTTTAGAATTAGAAGGTTCTTTAGTTTGGCAAACTCTGAAAACCCACACGGACCCGCATAACCCATTTGGACAACAATAATCTAAACAAAGTTTCAGGACTGCCATGTGAATTCAAGCATCAGTCTCTCCAGGAGATCTAGCTACTTTTGTTCTCTCAGTTTAGCCAGGAGGCAGTGGATGGAGGTCAGTGAGTGTCACCCCTTTTGTTTATCCTGTGCCCCCCTGAATAGCCTTTAAACATTGTTATTGCCTGTAATCCTGAGCATCTCTGACTTAAAGAACGGGTGAACTAGGGTTGTGTGCTGTGGTACTATCAAACATTACAAGACATTACAATTCTCTGTGAAGTAGCTCACATGTGACGGTAGTGATGGCAATGATGGTCAAAATGAAAAGCACACATACTGCCATGACCATAATTTCATTTCTCCACGGAGAGCCATTTGATTGTTTTGTCTATAATAAAATCCCAAGCAGTGCATTTAACTTAGAACCAGATAAAGAGTAGAAACATCCTCTCAGGCTTTTAGTCATTCTTGCACTACATGAAACGTGGCTGCGAATCTGTGACCTCGTACTGCCATCTTGTGGTAAAAATTGATGTCTGCCTAAACAACAACTCTGAGCAGATTTTTTGATACATTATTCTATGCAGTCGTCTATTGGGGTTGAGGTCCAGCTCTGTCCTGGACTGCCCCTAGACTCCACAGAGGAAGTGGGCGAGAGGAGGATGTGAGCAAAGCTGACATCTATCATGAACAGCTCCCCTCACATCCTGCATGAGACTGTGGAGGCCTTAAACAGCTGCTACTGCCACCATGTAAGAGGAGCTCTACCACAGGTCCTTCATTCACACCATCTCATCTTTTTTACCTATTACTGTTATGTATGGACAGAAACTATTGATTCATTGTAATACTAAATGTATTTATTTTTTTAGCAAATCTTTGGAAGATTTACAATCACTAGGGGATAAAATGAACTGTGGGCCCCTGTTGACAACACCTGTAGACCTGCTCTCTCTGTACGTTGTATCCTCTCACTCTTACGTAAAGAAATTTAAATAGAAATATGCACAATGTGAACACAAATAATCTTGATTAAGGTCTTGAAATATAAAAAAAGGCCGTGAAATACAGTTTGATCAGATGGATGAGGTCAGGTGGTTGACAAGAACATTTTACTGACTGGCCCAAAAACTTGGTTGCCATGTGTGTTTAGGATCATTGTTACCAACTGTCCCAAACTGGAGACCTAAATGTGCACCCAATATAGACATGGGTACTATCAAACAGCCCTACAGTCATTCCTCTGTATGTCTATCTGGTTCTATACGATATGAATACTTAATTAAAACAGTTGTATATACCTGCAGCAGGACTGTGAACACTTGTGAGCACAGCTGGGATGTCTTTGGGTCTGTCCACCTGACCCTGTTGTTTTTCTGAGTGGGCTGGGCTGATCATGTCCTGTGATTCACTTTGAGTCATTTCCTGTGAAGAGGCAGAACTGCCCACAGGGGTCACCCTGTCACATCCCATGTTTGCATGTTTCGATGAATTCAGAGCCTCTGATAATGTAGGTTCCAATGGATTACTGTAGTAGATTGATGCTTGTGGGGTCAGGCCGACTTGGAGCCTCAATGAAAGATGAAGAAACTGAGCCAGAGAGTTTATCAGCACATGCAGCAACCGAGGCCTGACCTGAGCCCAACTTGCAGAGGGGAGTGGGTCTCTCCACTTTCTAACCTGCTGCTATGGTACGCAGAGGCTTCACCCTTAGCTATCATGGTGCCTTGCATTACATGCGGTGTCTTGATTTTTAAGTTTGTATTGGCTTTCTTTTGCCAGTATTTCTCTTTTAAAGCTATTCTGATTTACTGTGCTGGGAGAAAGAGAGGTCACGCTGAGCTCGTGCTGTGGGATTGTTGGAGAGACCAATCCACTTTGGCTGACCCTTCTGTCTGGCAAAAGTTGTTCCTCAGCACAATGGTTCAGAGAAAGGGCATGTGCCTCCTCTGAAGTTTGGCCCCTTCCTGATTTTACACCTTCGAGTGAAGCAGCAGTTGACATAACATTCCCCATAATGCTCTGAGTGTCTGCGACCGTGTTTACATGACCTGTATTTGTGTGGGCGTTGTGACAAACCTAATCCTTCTGGAGGTTTGGATTCAACAGATACTGTAGCCTGAGTGGAATCACTGCGTCCTGTCATGGGGAGATTTGGCATCCCGAATTGTACATCCAGTGGAGGTTTTATTTTCTCCATGGTAAGTGTGGGTAAAGTCTCACTTTGGTCCAGCTGTCCCGGCTGCTGATGGTCCCTTCCTTCATTGGTGCTTTCCATGGTGATTGAGCTTTGAGCTTTGTTCTGGATCACCTCTGGGGCCAGTGCTTCCATACCATGTCTCTGAGAGTAGGGTTCTACCTGCTTGCCTCTCAATCTGGGGTTCGATGAGAGCCAGCTGCTCGTCAGATATGATCTGAAGGCAGATCTGGAGGTCTGCTGTGTGCACATGAAACACGTTTTGAGCCGCTGGCTGCATCTGGTCAAACGGTACAATGTGATATGGTACGACTGGGGTGTTTGAGCCGGGATACGGTCTGTTTACAGGGTTCAACTGGTTTGATGCTGGAGAGAGTTGTGTGTATGACAGAGGAGGGTTAGGGTTAGGTTGAGCTTGTGATAAAGCAGTAATGGTGGTGGAGGATGTCTGATATTTGTTTGCTGTGGTTATCGTAGGTGTAGCAGGGAGATTTGCAACATTGGGTCTCGGTAACTGCATCAATTCTGAAGCCCCTGCAGATTTTGAAGATTGTATTGACGTGCTGCATAATCCTGCTTGAAAGTCTCGTAGGCAGGTTGTGGTTACCGTGGTCGTTGCAAATTGCCTGTGCACTACATCTCGACTTGCAATTTTATTCATACTTGGTGTTTCAGTCTGACAAAGGGTTACGGTTGTGCAAGGCAAGAGGAGCTGGCTTTGTGTGGAGCTGAAAGCATTCGTCTTTTTGACATCAGTCGGCATCAACGGTGAGCAGACAGGATCGCTCTTCTTGTGAGAAGTTGTGACCACGATGGGAGTTTGCTCAGTGTGAGAAGATGACAGAGCAGAGGTGAAGCTCCGGCCATCGGTTCCTGACGGTGTATCCACAACATGTGGTGAAGGATTTGATTCAGGCTCAGCAGTACTAGGTAACTTTAGCTGGTACTTGGGCAGGAAGCTGGTCTTGGCAGCAGAGGGGGTGGAAGTGGCTGGCGTGGTGCTAACAGATGGTGTATTTGCATTGATTATGCAGGATGGAAAGAGAGCTCCTTTGAGCTGAGTGTGTTTTAGATTCTTTTGAAGGTTGATATAACTCAGATTTGTATCCTGCAGAGGTGCACTGCCAGTGACAGAGGGAGGCGGCTGAGTCAGAGTGTTTCGTTCAGTCTCCATCTCCAGAGGGCAAATTATTTTGTCATCAGTTTTCTGCTTTTTCCTGTCAGAGGGAATATGGGCTCCATGGGGCTGAGAGCTGGAGTCACTGTGTTTTTCTTCATTAATCAATCTCCCATCATCTGCTCTGCTCATGCTGTCTGTTGTGTGGCTAACCACTGATCCAATTAAAGGTAATGGCAGTATAGACAGAGACAGATTCCTCCTGAATGGACTCTTGAGAGAGCTGCATGCTGTATGAAGCTGGCTAGTTTTTAGATTCATATCCACAGGAGACACAAGGGGTAGTTTGGCAGGAGGGCAGTCTGGATGACACACTGTCGCACTGCTGCTAGTGAAGTTTATTGTTGAGTTTGTTGTTGTCACTGTCTCCTTATGAACTGCTGACAACCTTTTTTGCAAGCCCTGAACAGTCTCGTGCTCTGGATTTGTTGATTTCCGGCCTTTGATAGCACTTTCATCACCACCTTTATCAGCATTGTAGAGCTTCTTGAATGTCCCTCCTCTATACATGTACCATTTGTTGTAGGCAAATTTCTGTGCTTTCTTCCTCCGGAATTTACTGTTGCTTGGCTCTCCACAAATGTCACTGCCATCCCCATCGCAGCTGAGACTGCTGGTGCACGCCTCCTCCACAGATGAATTCATGAAAAGACCGTCTGTTGCGTGGTTACAGTCTACGGCTGTCTGCCGGACCAGTGAGCGGTGGGTGGATGACTGTTGGTTCACAGGTTTGATCGCGAAACCTGTTGGATTGATCTGGCCCGAGCTTCCCCTCCGGACGAGTGTTACGTAATCATTTTGATAGGAGAAGGTTGGGCTGCTCCTCTCAGGCTGCATGAGGGCAACGCTGAATGGGAGGGAGTTGCTGCGGGTTAAGGGGGCATGCTCCATGGTGGTGGAGCGCTGGGTGGGCACAGAGCTGTAGATGGCGGACTTCCTGTTTCTTTGTAAGCCAACATTCGGAGGCTTACTGATCTTCATATCAAAGTGAAATGAATCTTTGTACGTGTAAGGCATGGGGAGGTCGATACTACCCTGCTTTGACAGAACCGTCTTCCTTGGCCTTACGTTCTCCAGCTGTTTGTCCTCCACTACAGCTGTATTCTCAGAAATCAGCTTAGATATACGTTCCTCCAGTGTCTTATGCTCCTGCTCCCTTGCAGAGTCTTTGGGCTCCTGTGCACCTTGGCCTGGTTCTGACTGTGTTTCTGTGCTTATGGTTTCCTCAAGATGCTTCTTGGTGGATTCAGTGAGAGAGTCCATACTGTGATCAGGTAAAACACTGCCAGGGCTCGGGTAGTGGTCGCTGCTCTCACTGAAGCCGGAGTCAGTGCTCTCATGGCTCTGCGTTTTACCTCTGGATACAGAGCTCTCCCACTGCTTGGAAAACAGAGTGGCTTCTTGTCGCCGAAGGGGAAGATGTCGACTGGCAGTCAGCTGAGGTTTTTTGCTCTCTGTCCTCTGTTTTTCTTCATCTACTGTGACCTTTCCACTTTCATTTTTTTCTTTGGTGTTATAGTCTGCAGAGGTTAGGTCAATCTGTCCTCTGACGAAGCAATCCGTCTTCACAGAGTAGACCAGTTGCAGTACTGGCAGGACAGGTGATCTCAGCAGCAGGTAATGTGGAATCCTTTTCCATGCTGCCTGACTCTTCGCTGCGCTCATCCAGAGACAAACTGGAGGTACAAGTCTCTCTGGAGCTGGACATGCTGTCTAGGCTTCCCTGGCTGCTCTGCTCATGACTCAGACGAGAGACGGGCATGAGCCTGAGTTCGCTTATGTTTGTAGAGGTTACTCTGAGTCTTGAAAGAAATTCCACAAGTAGTGCAGGGGTAAGGCCGCTCCCCGGTGTGACAGCGGAGATGCTTCTCCAACACACTGGGCTTCATACAGTCCCGTCCACAGTGAGGACACACGTGCTTTCCCGCTGACTTGGGTCTGGCGGCTGCAGGAGAAGCAGCTGTCAGACTCAATCCCGGCTGAGACTGCAACCCACCAGCAATGTGGAGTGTCAGAAAGGGAAGCGTCTCCTTGGAGTAAAGTGGTGGCATGGCCAGATGGAGTGTGCCTGGCTCCCTGGCAGCTGCAGGAGGCTGAGGGTAAGGCTGCGCTGGTACAGCAGGCACTGTGTGGATGTAAACAGCCGTCAGCGGGGCTTGGATGTCCATCCTTTTCTCTGTCTGCGCTGCAACGGAGTTGATGTGCACCGGAGCACTCGCCAATCCTGGCTTGCCAGTCTCCATGGTAACGGCTGCTGCTGTCGTGATGTACTAGTGCCAGGTCTCTAATTACCTGTAAGATAAGAACAGTTTGCATTAGACCTCTGCTTTGCTTCAGATCTGTCTATTTGAGCGGGGATGTTTTTAGGTGTTAAAAATGAGACTTCATTACTGGAGAATATTTAGTCACGCTACCAGTGGGACAGAGTAAAGGAGCATAGCAATGAATAAATGTTCAGCAGCAGTTAATGATGACAGATATGCATTACCCCTCAGGACAGATGGCTAATAAAGCAATTAATCCAGTTTGGATTTCACATGGTTTAAATATCCAGGGAGATGTCTCTTGCAACGATATCTCCTCTATATCTAGCTCAGTGATATCATTTTTGTGATGAGCAATAATGCCCGCGAGAGCACAGAGGAAAGTGGAGGCATTTGAATCATTGCTGTTTCATTTCAAGAGCAGGTGGAGCAGGAACACAGCTCTAAAGATATGTTTTGTATGCAGGCAATGGACAAAAACATGAGACAAAAACATGGAGGGAAATGTATGTATACAGAGAGAAGCAGAGCAGGTGAGGTAGGAAAGTGATTCACATGAAGAGGGGGGTGAGATCAGATACTCATACAGTACAGCGGAGGCTTTTATCTCCCCAAATGAAATGTGTCTGCTGACATTAGCCGTCGCCTCTGTCACCAGTCTGCACCAATTAAATGGCATACCCTTGATGTAACAGTAGCATGTGGCGGCTTTGTCTCCTGACAGGCTCAGTCATATTTGTATAGTAATCTAATCAAAGCACAGAGCCGCCCACGCGGGAAGATAAATTGCTTCATATTTGGTCAACCAAATTTAATTTCCTGCTGCTTGTGATGCCGCTTCTACACGTGTTGTGATTTTGCATAATTCACCCACAGAGGTACGGTTGGCATGGAGCACACTCTTTGTTAGTTGTACAGCATGAGCACGCCCACGTCAGACACTTTTTGTGGTGCTGTGAAGTGAGGAAAGTTTGTGTCTGTTCACAATCGAGTGAGCCCTCTGTGAACATACGTACACATTCATCTTCAAACATTATGTGTTGGGTAACTCTGATCCACCTTCTTACTGTGATGAGCTTTCACTTCCTCACTGCTATGTAAATGATGTCGTATTGCTCCGTATCAGTGCAGACACATAAATCATTAAAAAGTACAGGCACTTGTAGTCCTTCTAGTTGCCGTTGACCTCTTTTTGAACCCATTCCATCCAGGATGCAATGGGTTCAAGAAGAGGTCAAACTGTACTGACAAACAGTTTCTGTTTGTAGTAAGAACAAGCATCCAAATGTGAATTAAAAAGGCTGAAAATGACTTTTTCTGGTTTCTCGTGTCATTATGAGAATACTTCTTGTTTCATCTTGTCAACACGTCCGTAATCTGACTTTACAAAGGGAACATTTGAAAAGAGGAAACATCTGATAGTGTTGCCATCACACAGTGTAGGTAAGAATAACACTACCAGAAACCAGAACATGCTATAAGTAGGCCGAAAGTCAAGCGCAACAGTTTAAAAGAGAGAAGAAGAGAAGCAGCAGAAATCACTTACCTCCTTGACTTGCAATTCAAATCAGCAACAATTATCCAGCTTCTGAGGTCTTCTACACTGAACAGCCCCATCCTCAGTGTACCTGCTCATTTCAATCTGTTCTGACGTCCAGACTGTTAATTTTCCTTTGCACAGCTCCTTTGACATGAACTGTTTCTTGTCACGAGGAAGCGGAACAAATGCAAATGAGAGAGAAGATGCACTCTGAAAGTGGTGAGGCAGAGAGGAGGCGAGTGAGGGAAGGAGAAGGGCTGGCTGGGTGGCTGGGTGGGTGTGTGGCTGTCAAACAAAGACTTCCGGAGGACAAGTTGAAAACATAGATTACATCGAGTGATCAGGACGTGCAAAAGAGTGGAGAGGCCCTGAGTGAGCACATGTGGAAGGATTTAAGGCTAATATAAAGTGTTGTGCAGAAGTGAAAGCGGCTGTTTGGCAGAGGAAGTGTGCAGATAGAGGCGAGCTTACCTTCAACAGTCACGTTAGGCGGACTGGCTGACTTTACCATCAACAGTTTGAGGCAGTATCTGACTTCTGCCTCACATATATACTCGCTCCCCCACCTACCTACTTCCTCCCACACACTGTATTTCATACACCCACACAGACAAGGGTGCAGCGCAGCTAATGTTGATGTGGCTGCTCGGCTACACGTGTGCTGCTCTCGCTCTCTCAGGCAGAGAACAAATGGATGAGTGGCTGTAGTGAATATCCCACCTCCAGGCACATCCCCCATTACAATATGTAAACATTTTTACAGACACACACTGCATATGCTCATACAGTAGTATAGTAGCCTGTTTTCACAGTGTCTCATTTTCATCTTTGCTGTTGCTGATTGGATTTAAGAAACAGAGTACAGATGGTATTACTCAAACTCTGACAAATCATAAGAAAGGATGATTTTCTTGTCAAAGAGTAAGTCAGGAAACAAAACACAAAGTTCCATAAAACCAGATCGTACTGTGTCCAACAAGTCATACATACGATGAAATACAACACCTTAATTATACAGCTATACGCAACCAGCTTATTTGTTTGAACAGAATGAAAATACAATGCACACATTTTTTTACACAGTAATGACTAATGTCAGTACCCTCACACAGTAGGGACATCATTATGTATCCACCCATGGCGGACACAGTTGTCTGAGAGGTACCTTACACATTGCAGATGATCTCATTTGGCTGCAAGATAATAAATAAGATGTTGCGATGAGCAAAACTACCATGACTGCACTGTATTAACCCTTCCTTGGCCCCGCTCATTTTTGCTCTGTGCTGCGATCACAGACCAAGTCTTTGCCAGAACCTCGATCGACTTTTTTCTTTCCTGTACTTAGATATGCTGTGTGCTAGCTTGTCTACGAACTAGCTAATCAACATCAATCGTTAGCTAGCTAGTTACCGAAACACAATATTTAGCTAACATTTTGTGTTATCACGATAATCCAAGTCCAAGAGTCCATTCCCCCGGATAAGATGGGTTTTATTTGTTATTTGCCACTATAAACACGCTCTGACCTCCTTGAGCTTTTATTTTGGCACTTCCAGTTACCGGCATTTGAATTTGCATTTTAGCTAAATATTTAGTTTCACCAGAAACATTTAGCTGCAACATTTAGATTTATATTTATATTTAACATTTAGATATATATTTAACATTTAGCTTCAACATTTATATTTATATTTATATTTAACATTTCGATTTATGTTTATATTTAACATTTAGATTTATATTTAACATTTAAATTTAACATTTAGATTTAGATTTATATTTGACCATTAGATTTAGATTTAGCATTTAGATTTTACATTTAACATTTTGATTTAAATATTTAAAATATCTCTAAGTTAACAAATATTGTTCTAAATGTGCAAAAAAGTGACTCTCAAAAATTCAAACCAGTTTTTTAAACATTGTTTTTAGCTAAATGTGACAAAATGTTGCTGTTACTTTCAGAGCGAGACGCACAAACGGCACCCCATATACTGTATATATTTGCATTTATTTGAAATCATGTGTCTGAGCATTCACTGGAATTCACTCTCCTTTTAAGCTCTCTTTTTGGTCTCCACCTGCTCCTGAGACAACTATCCGGCTCTGCTAGCTGTTTGCAGGCTGTAAACCCAAAACAACGAGATAAAAGAAGCTAAATGCTAAAATGCACAATGCTCAAGCTAAAAGTCATTTGGTCCAATGGTAATACAACATTTTTGACTATAGCCACTTAAAAGGTGAAACGGTTTAAGGGGCAGAAGTGAAATACACTATTCATAAAGATGTTTTCATTAATGTAAAATCATGTAAACATAAGAATCATTATGTTTTCATTACCTTAAAATGAGCGGGTCCTCTACCACAGAGCCTACAGTAGTCTTAAACGGACAAACTAAACACTGGCTTTTCCGGCAGAATTTCACAGCTACCATGTTTTTTCCTTCACGCTAGGAATGGGGGGGTGAGGTGAAGGGGGAGCAATCAGCAACTGCACCACTAGATCCCACAAAATCTTACACAGCGATCTTCAAAGTTTATTCTTTTAAACGTGAGTCATTTTCAAACTCGCAAAACCCCTGACGTGAGTGATGTTTTCAAAGCTCTGATTTTCTGAACAGTGTGTCATCGTGTGGGATCGACCGTGCAATTATCAGATGACATCTGCTGAAAGAAAACAAATAGTTTTTATATCATTTTACTGCTTCAGACTCTAGCTGGTCTCCAAGGCAACTGCAAGCTGGTCCTCTGAGAGCATGCTTTGTGTTGACATGGTAACAAGACACCACCTACCACGCATGTTTTCTACTGTGCTCATGCAGCTCACAGTTCTGCAGGGTGGGAGTACAGTTTCAGGCGTGTTTACATGTTTTTTTCTCTTTTAAAAGAAGGCTGAGTCAGACTAAATGTTGTTAAATCACAGTACGTGTGTGTAGTCTACATGGAAATGTCTCCTCCAAAACAGTCAGCAGGCGCTTAATAGATTATATTTTGGCCATGTTACTCAGGTTACTAGGATACAAGGTTGAGTCAAGTTTAACTGAATCAGAAGCCAAAAAAATGTGTTGTGCTACTCATGCTGTTCTGCCTGCTGCTGATCCACGTGGATACGGCTATTCATGTGTTCTTAACCAAGGGGTGAAATGTTCACACGTGTAGAGGTATACCACCTCTGCTGATACCGTCCTAAATACCTTTTAATAGGAAAATCAAATTCCATCATGCAAGAGCAACAACTTTAGCACATTCTGAGTCAGAGTTCCTCACCCTTTACCTCATTTTGTGAGGACTGTGACTCTGCACACTGCAATACACAAGCTCTTTCAAGTTAGGATCCTAAGACTGAAGGTACCCATGGGAAATATCCAGCTTGCTTCATTAGTGTTTGAATGGGTCCCCTTGCTGTATTTTTGCACACGAAATGACAAATAACAGATGTATGATTTGAATAGGCCTTTCTCACTAACAGGTTAAGCTTCCATCTGCACATATTACACCACATTTCTGTCTTTTTGGCCAGCATTTGAACTGATGAGCCACATCGCAGGAGGTGGCAACTGAGAGATTGTGTGGGTGGGTGCTGAACTGCTGGAGGTCTATATCCACTTACATGTTCACTTATGCTTTTCAGCAGCTAAGCAGCCTCTTGCCCCACTTTTGTCTTCAGCACCAAGACGAATGACACCGCTACTACCAGCTGCTAGATACAGTGTGCATACCTGTCAGTGTCAATCTCTAAACCGCAGTTATCATTTCTGTTTTAATATAAGGCAGTCTGAGCTGTTGTGTTCTGCATCTAGTTTGGCGAGATTCATTTTTAAGCCTCCAACTGAAAGCTGAGTCTATTTTTATAGCAACAAATTTGAGATCATACCCTGGGCAGAGGCAGAGGCTTACAGCTTTTCTTTCTTTATGTCTTCTTTCTTATGAGATGCTGGACTTGTGCACCATCTGCTGGGTCATGAGTGTAGCCCCACATATCTATACTGAAACAAGATACAGATAAACCAAATAAAAGGATTTATGTGGTAGATTTGGAAACACAGTAGCATTTAAAGCCAGGCTGACTAACAGTTTTCCATTAATCCACTGTGTAGATTTCTTTGAAAAGAAATAGAATAGAATAGAATAGAATAGAATAGAATAGAATAGAATAGAATAGAATGCCTTTATTGTCATTATACAAGTATAATGAGATTACAAGCTTCCCCATAGTGTGCACACATAAATAAACAAGTAGAGATATGTACTGTACAATAAAGCTACTATCACAACTACCACTATACTACTATATATATATATATATATATATATATATATATATATATATATATATATATATATATATATATATATATATATATATATATATATATATATATACACTACTATAGCTAAAAAACTACTAAGTACAAGAATTAACTAACATGGGCTGTACAATTACTAATATGAGCTACTCTCTGTAAAAAGTTGCATAGATTTGTGCAAAGCCTGGAGGTAAACAGGCACATATCAGCAGCAGGTATGACAATAAAGTGAAATAAAGTGACTGGTGTGACTGACAGCATAAATAGATGGGGGTATTAGGGCATTATAATTTGCAGATAACAGTTAAACAGATAAAGTGCAGATAGCCGTGACATCATGGTGCAAGAGGTTACAGTGAAGATATAAAATAAATAAATGATAACTACAGTATGCGGAGCAATGTTTCTAAAAACATGTGAAAGGACATTAAACCATACATAACTGAAATGTGGAGTTAGAGGTTCAAACTGTTTTTCACAAGTTTTCAGTCCAGGATTTTGTGGGCGGTCCTTAAAGGGTGGCTCGATGACACGCTGAGGCCACCCTGAGCATACACCCTGCACCCCTAGCAGAGAGACAGAGATGGATTCATCTCGCACAGAGTGTTTCAAAGTTAGTCATGTCATTTTCTGAATTCATCTGACATGTTTCAGTCACTTTAAAATGGCTGCTTACGAGTGGGCGTAGCTTCAGCACATTCAGAGGACACGCCCCCACAGTCCTGGAGCTGAGAATTCATTTTTACCTGATTTTGACACCTAATTTCATAAACTTGTTGATATGTTTAATCACTCAAATTTGGCTAGGTGGTTCATAACACTCTTGTTTGGTCTGACAAACTCAAAACACATATTTATTTTGACTTTACACAGACTTTAAAATGTATTGTTTAGTTTGTAAAATGTTAAAAACAAGGACAAGAATTTTCCATTCTAATACATTTTGAAATGATATTGAACAGAGAGAGGCAGCAAAATAAAAATCTGTCTATCTTTATTACATTACATTACATTACATTGCATTTAGCAGACGCTTTTATCCAAAGCGACTTACAGAGGAGGACATAAGCTGAAAAGGTGTAAAGGAGCACAGAGTAGTTTGTTAGTTTTGTTAGTTTTGTTAGGCAGTTGTCAAATGAATCAGTTGTCAAAAATATTGTCAATTCTGCATCGATCAACAAACTGTTTCAGCGCAAATTATTTCAATTGAAATGAATGTATTATTTGTCACATACAATCACAGTGAAATGGTATTAGTTTTTATGGTTGTACATGAAATGAAATGGAACATGAAGAAAGAGTGTTTTAGTGTTCTGGCATGTTGCCTTCATGTGCCATGTAAATACACCATCAGGTAATTTCATGAGTAGCCTAATGACAAAAAGACTGAAAGCTACTTTGTGCCACATACTATAATGTATCATTGTGCGGCTGCTGTTTCTTCCACTAAACGTCACATTTTACATGAGTTTCAGTTGTCAGTATTTACAGCAGAAATACTGCCAATATTTTGGTGGATAGAGGACAATACATGAGACAACTCAGTGATTGAGCAGCAGCATAATCACTATCCTAATCATTAGTGTATAATCACCTTAACTACAATAAGGGAAATTAAATCAAAAGTCCAGATCTACTGGAGATATTAAAACAAAGCAGTACGTGACACACGCATGGCTGCAAAAGAAAATAAGGATGCATATCACTTGGCAAAGAATGCTGCTCATGAGGATAACATAGAAATTATCCTACAATACTTCAGTCCTAAACATGTCAGTCAAAACAAAAGACAAATATTCCTGCAAGGGGAAAATTTCATTCATCATAATCAGAATGAGGGGTGAGGTTGAGAGTGGGTTGACTCTCATTGGGAAACACCCAGATGGAAAATGTGAGTGTGTAGGCTCAAAGACAGACAAAGACAATTACTCACTACAAAGGAGGAAGCTGTTCAGAGAGCTGGAGCAGCTGGAGAAACTTTAGTCAGCCTGATAATCTGATAACCTTCAAAGACACATGAGAAGTGTGTATCCAGCAGTCAATAGTTGTCCTTTTTGTTTGTTTTTTTGTTTTTTAAATTTCTATGCTTTTTATAGTTTTTATAGGTGTTTTTATCTGCTTTGTGTAGCTGAGTGGTTCTAAAATTAGGTTAGTGCATTCACTGGGCGGTTTTAGAGAGTTACAAAGGGTCTGTTAATGCAATTAAAACAACTGGCTACAGCAATTTATTATTACTTCAGTACAAAGGATGTATTGGATAATTAAATGATATATGTGTACACATACAAATCATAAGTCAAAATAGTGCTAAACTTGACTGAATTAGAAAAGGTATAAGTGGTCAAATGAACAGCTGTTTGGGAGTCAAATGATCTGACTCCCTAAAAAGAACTGAACTTCCCATCACTAGTCTGCACAGCACTGGACATAAATAACTATGAGGCAAACAAACAGCAGTGGGCAGAATGCCATTATGGATCAGAAGACGGGTCAGGGAGGGACTAGTAGAGCAACTAAAAGTATAGCAGATAGAATTCAGCCCAACTAACAGTTCTGTGGACTACAAGACCAGAATAGATATTACAAGAAACAAGCGTAGATCAAGAACTTCATCAAGAGTAGAAATGAAAAAGCGGATCTAGCCCAGAAATTTTATAACTATGCAGATGGAAAGTATGGGGACTATGTATATACACAGATGGCTCAAAAGAGCCGATAACAGGCGCAGCAGTGGTGATTCCCAATCATCATATCACAGTGTCGAAAAGAACATCAGATCATTTAAGCATATATACGGTGGAGCTATGCGCATGGGAAGACAGTCATATGTAGTGATTCAGTTTCATCACTCTTAAGCATTAAAATCAGAACACACCAGGAAATATTATATGAAATACTGTTAAAAACATCCAGATCAACACGACAGGGGAGGGAAATAGTGTTTGTGTGTGGTTCTCGTGCGCCATAGATGTGCAAGATTGCCCATTGCTAAGCCCAAGAGTGTGTTTGGGGTGTGTGATCTACTCATTAAATACATATATATCGGGACTTGTCTGCCCAAATAGCACGTCGGCCCACCAGGCAAATGCGCGGTATGGCAGATGGCCAGTCCGTCCCTGGGTCCAGCTCATTTAGGAATACAAGGGAACGAAAAAGCAAACAAAATGGTTAAAGAGGCAGTAAAGAAAGAGCAAGTGGAAATGAAAGTAAAATGATCAAAAGCAGAGGGGGAAAAGTTTAATATGGAAGGAAATAATCAATCAGTGGAATCAACATTGCCTATCTCAGCGTATTAATCAAGGCTCACGTGCCGACCAGGGCGTTACGCTCAGCTCATACAAACCGTCTAGTTGTACCCTCGCCTCTCACAAAGTGAGGTCACTCTAAACTCTTCTCTGTGGTTGTCCCCAAATGGTGGAATGACCTACCAACGGCTACAAGAACTGCAACATCCCTTTCTACCTTTAAAAAACTTGTAAAAACCTTTCTCTTTCGAGAATGCCTCCCTGCCTAACAAAACTAACAAAACTAACAAACTACTCTGTGTTCCTTTACACCTTTTCAGCTTATGTCCTCCTCTGTAAGTCGCTTTGGATAAAAGCGTCTGCTAAATGCAATGTAATGTAATGTAAAAACATTGGAAGAAGCAGAAAAAAGGTGGGGCATTTCTATAAATTACAAGGTGAAGTAGGAGAGGTGGGGTGTGGTGGAGGTAGCAGAGCAGAGCAGGTGACCATGAGCAGAATAAGAGACTGAATAACACACTTAATATAAAATATAAACATCCAGCTGGTCGGTGTAGCTGTGGGGAGAGAGAGAGTGGAGCATGTGATGGTTGCTTGTCATGGATATGAAAGGGAGAGGGAAGAGATGATGGCAGGCTGCGGAGGACAGGAACAGTGGAGAAGAGTTTCTAAAGTATAATAGAATGTGGGAAATGTAGCAGAAAGTATAGCAGAAAAGAAACTAAGAAAGAAGTCAAGTCCAGCAGATGGCAGTAAATGCAACATTAAGGATGCAAGAAGAAGAACCGCAGAGGGCAGCAAACTGTGGCGCCTACTCTTCCTAACACAAAGAAGAAGAAGAAGGAGACGCGCTGTGACGTATGACGCAAACACGTTCAGCGTAATAATAAGGCACGTTCGGGTCCAGGAGCGCCATTGGAAGTTTGAAGTGGGTTATGTGTTTTTACATTTCAAAATTTTAATAAGCAACAATAACGTCTAGCCGGTGTTTGAGCGGTGCACAGCGCAGACGTCCGGCATGTTCGCGGTCTTTCCCGCGCTTAAGCTGTTTTTAGTGTAGCGACGAAGCTAACGTTGTTAGCATCCCTGCTAAGCACAGGTCCCATTCAATTGTTGTGTGTGTGTGTGTGTGTGTGTGTGTGTGTGTGTGTGTGTGTGTGTGTGTGTGTGTGTGTGTGTGTGTGTGTGTGTGTGAGAGAGAGAGAGAGAGAGAGAGAGAGAGAGAAACTCATGTTAGACACAGCAACGAGCTGCATTACATACAGCCGCTGTTGTGTTAGACGGATATAAGTGAACAGCAGCTATAAGCAGCGTCATGAGATGGGTTGTTGACTGCTGTCTTCTGTTCCAGCCAGCTAAGTTGTCCCTCTTGACGGCCGGTTCCTGGTCAGCCTCGACCCATCATGTATCGTCCTAAACCGACCCTGAAGGACCGACAGCACCTGTACAAGCTCATCATAAGCCAGCTGCTGTATGACGGCTACACCACCATCGCCAACAGCCTCATCAACGAGGTCAAACCTCAGAACGTGGTGTCTCCCTCTGAGCAGCTCATGCAGCTGGCAAAGATAGGTAAGAGCTGTCCTCTCTGTGTTTGAGCTGTGTGTGTGTGAGGCTTCGACAGGAGCGTGACCGTGCTGCGACCTGTTTCAGGGATGGAGAATGACGACAGCGCTGTTCAGTATGCCATCGGGCGCTCGGATACAGTGGCACCAGGCGTGGGCATCGATCTGGAGTTTGATGCCGACGTCCAGACAATGTCTCCAGAGGCTTCCGAGTATGAGACCTGCTACGTGACGTCACATAAAGGTCCATGCCGCGTCGCCTCGTACAGTCGGGATGGTCAGCTGATCGCCACCGGCTCTGCTGACGCTTCCATCAAGATCCTGGACACTGAACGCATGCTGGCCAAGAGTGCCATGCCTATAGAGGTGAGGCAGAGTGACACCAGAGTGTGTTTTTTATTCAGCAGGCTTATGTTTACTGTTGTTTTTGTGCTTCTTCATACATCAGGTGATGATGAACGAGACGGCGCAGCAAAACATGGAGAATCACCCCGTCATTCGAACACTGTACGACCACGTAGACGAAGTCACCTGCCTCGCCTTCCATCCCACTGAACAGATTCTAGCTTCTGGCTCAAGAGATTACACCCTCAAGCTCTTTGACTACTCAAAGCCCTCTGCAAAAAGAGCTTTTAAATATATACAGGTAGGTTTGGTAAAAGGAGCCAAATCGAGGCTCAGACTGCCGTCGCTCTGTTGTAATCGACCTTCTCTCTCTTTTCCTACAGGAAGCAGAAATGCTGCGTTCCATTTCCTTCCACCCTTCAGGTGACTTCCTCTTGGTGGGAACACAGCACCCCACCCTCCGCCTATATGACGTCAACACCTTCCAGTGCTTTGTGTCCTGCAACCCGCTGGACCAACACACAGACACCATCAGCGGCGTCAGCTACAACCCCACCGCCAACAGCTACGTCAGCTGCAGCAAGGACGGCAGCATCAAGCTGTGGGACGGCGTCTCCAACCGCTGTGTGACCACCTTCGAGAAGGCCCACGACGGAGCTGAGGTCTGCTCTGCCATCTTCTCCAAGAACTCCAAGTACATCCTGTCCAGTGGTAAAGACTCTGTGGTCAAGCTGTGGGAGATCTCCACAGGGCCGGACGCTGGTCAAGTACACAGGTAAGACGCAGAGCTCAGGTTCAAACAGCATGTCTTAGGTTAGAACTAATTTATATTTAAGGTCACGTGACAGCATGTCATCTGTCCCTTTTCATCTGATTCTCTTCTAAGTAATTAGTTAGAACTATCCATTTAGTCATACTGGATTTATTGTTTTGAGCTTTTTCAAGTAAATTCTCTGATTTCAGCTTCTTAAATGTAAATATTTCATTTTATGGATGGAATAACTCATTGATTAATGGGGGAAAAAAATCAAATAATGCTCAGTGGAAGCTGTACCTTATTTAGAACAGTTCATTATCCAATGCAAAAATACATATATTTTAAATAATTCAATTTGGCTTAGTTCACGTTATCATCATGTTATCAGAGTTTTGCCTTTATTACACCAACGTCAATATACAGGAACATAAACCATCACCAACATACAGTTTGGGCATTAATGACCTCACTTCCAGGGTCACTGTCATCCATCTATGATGACACGTTTCCATGTTTTTAGCACTGATAGATTGACCCCCCAAAAAATCGACCCTGCTTCGCAGCAGTAAAATAGAGTTGAAGAGAGACATGTAAAGATTTGAGGGAATAGGTTCTGTGTTAGAGATCGTGAGCAGTGAAGTGCTGAAGGTTCATCCAGGTTACAAACAGTGTGAGGGAGAAAAACTTGAACTGGGAGGAGTTGATGTGTATTCGCTTCACAACTTGAAGGAGAAGGGGAAGCTGGTGGGATGCAGTGCAGAACCTACACCACTAGATGCCACCAAACCCTTCACACTGATCCTTTATGAATGAACAAGAACAGACCCGTGCATGGTGAATGATACAGATAAGTCAACACATCAAACACTCCATGGCTATCAAGTATACACAATATGAAGCAGGAAAAAGGAGGTGCCTTCATTTGAACTCATATTATCCAGTGCAGTTCATCGTCTCATCACATACATTCGTGTAAACATCAGTGTGAACAGGTCTAACGCTCGCAGAGCAGGAAAGAGTGTCGACATTTTCAAATGAGCACATGGATCGGCAGGACGTGTGACTGCAGCACTGTGATGTCGCACATTGCACATGTTTCATCACACTGTGACCACATTATCAGGAACAGACGTGCAGTCACAGCGTCCACATGTCATCCCTCTCAACTGTTGTGAGAAAAGCTGCCAAGTTCAGTGAATGATGAGTGTGTGTGCACTCACAGTAATAATTCTCAGAATTGAGTTAACTGAAGGTGTGAGTGTGGTGGCAGAGGTGATGGCCCTGTGTGGTCGTGGTGATGCTTTCTTCTTGTACTTTTTGGGATGTTCATCTTTAGTAAGAGAAACACACGATCAGCTCCACAGAGTCAAGTGACTGACTTCAAGCACCTTGGTGCTTTGGCAGTATATTTAGGAGTACTGCGAGGTTTGGGCGACTCCTTCACTGTACACAACACTGGAAGCAGCGTCTCATTCAAACTGTTTTCACGCAGTTCCGTGTGCTGAAGCTCAGAGCGACAGAACGATTAAAGACATATTGTTTAGCCATAAGCCAACATGTCGTGCAGTCTCTCTGCTTGGCACTGCAGTCAGCAGCTATGATCAGGTGTTGGCCGAGGTATTGGGCACATATCACAACTACAGCAGACTGCGTCTTGACTGAGCAAGTCACAGCCTGAAAGGTCACGATTCATCTGATGTGTAACAGCTGTTTTCAGTCAGTCCTGTGTTCTTGGTCATGTCCTTGTCATGTTAACATTTCTTCTATTCTCTGACACTATGAACTTCTTTTACTTGAATTCAGTGCAGCCACGGTGAGCCCAGACGACAGACACAACATGTTTTGTTTCTCTGTGAGCACTTCCTCATCTCTGCTCGTGCCTCCAGTTTCTTCAACCATTACACGATGTGACTATGCAACACAGTTTGCCCACTGACACACTGTAACACTGAACACGCTCCTGTTCAGTACATAATGTCCGTTAAATATTTTTGTAAAACAGACAGGCTCCATTTACTTCATAATGTTGACTTTGCCTTTACGTACTTTAAAGATGACTGACTTCACTAAACCCTCAACAACAGTTGTCCAGTAACAGTAGTAGCTGTATCGGGTGCAGCAGACTTGTTGAGCTTTGGCTTTCTGCTCATGTTGAAGTGAATTTGGATGGTGGTTTCTGTTTTTTCACCTCTTCAGAACATAAAGTGTGAGAGCAGAAGTGTGAATCGGGTCTTCACCTGCTCGGCTTTCAGCGAACTGCTGGGTACCCACAGTACGCTGAAAGTGACGTTAAAGGACGCGGGCATTTCATTACTACTACACATACTACTCTGTGGTTCCAGGTGATTGAGAGTAATTCCAGTTCAGCTCTAAGCAAACATCAGCCGTTGTGTCCTGCTCTGCTCTGATCCATGAACAGAACAGAGGAGGACCAGAGACACCTTTAGATTCAACCAACACATCAACTAGTCCTTCGAATACTATTTAAAAAATGTGAACAATGGAGCATAAATCTGATCCAAGTATGTCAAATGAACAGCCAGGCAGGGTGATGATAAAGTAAAGTGTCTGGTTATGATTACTGTAAGAACAGAACAAGAACAGTGCTGTGTCTTCTACATGGACCACCAACCTGCTGAGGATGCTGAAGCTCCAGCAACAAACTCATGGACTAACATTTGCTTAATCTATTCCACTCCACCCTCTTCACTATTAATCTTTATAAATGTATCATTCCAATCCTCTTTAGGGGCCCCAGTTGTCAAACATTTTCAAATACACTAGTCGAATTGAATTTAAACTGCCTGGTGTTTGGTCAAAGCTGCATGTGATCAGCATGAAGTGGGCATGCCTGTAAAGGGGAGACTTCGTGGAGACCCTCAGAACCCGTTTACATTCATTTATCTTGAGGTGGGAGGTGAAGGGAGCCCCCCTCTCCAGCACCAACAGATGCATTAGGTCTCTACTTTCCAGTGATACCACAATCTTCAGACTGGCTTTAAAACTGAGCCCACTGCAGCAGGAATGTCTGCTTAGGACGTCGGCGTGCCGTCAGCCTGGAAGAGGTTCATTAGCCAGCTAGCTACAGTTGATCAAATCTGTAACAGCTGTTATTCTACCGACAAACCGATGTTTGCCCACAAGAAATGTCAAGTGTGTTTTTATCTTTAGAATTTCAGTGATGTATGACAAACCTGAGACACATGAAGCTCAGCAGGTGGTCAGTTTATTAATAAATGAAGCTTCTGGTGTTCAGGTCTGATGTGGACTGTGTGCTGTTGTTGGTACAGTGATCCATCCCGTGACACGCTCGTCTTGTGTGTTGTAGGTGCGGGGCTGAGCGGCCGTCAAATGCATCGCACACAGGGCGTGTTCAACCACACGGAGGACTACGTGCTGCTGCCGGACGAGCGCACCATCAGCCTGTGCTGCTGGGACTCACGCACGGCCGAGAGGAAGAACCTGCTGTCTCTGGGACACAACAACATCGTCCGCTGCATCGTCCACTCGCCCACCAACCCCGGCTTCATGACCTGCAGCGACGACTTCAGGGCCCGCTTCTGGTACCGTCGCACCACCACAGACTGAGACTGCTCCGACGTTCCTACTCTGCCTTCCTCACCACCTCGTCACCGAGGAGGACCAAACAGGATGCTGGACACGCTGTGGTGTCTTTTGTTTTTACTTCATCTGAAATTTCGGGGGAACTTGTGGGTTCCACTGCATGAAGGACTGTTCCATGAATTCCACCATCTTCAGAGTAAAGAGAGAGGCGACCGTTTCTCTGTGTGTCTCCACATGTTTCATCTGAACTTTGTACTATTGAAATGGAAGTCTGATCTTTACAACACATTTCTCAGTTTGTCTGTTAAGTGGCCGCAGAGTTGGTTTGTCATCATTTCCCTTTTTATATTTTGTTGTTGTAATTCAGATTTTTATTAAACATTTAATAGGAACGAGCCTCTTCTGTGAGTTTGACAGTGAAAAATCCCCTTTAGAACACAACACCACAGATATAGTAATATCCTGTAGATATTTTAAGACCCATTTGTCTTTGCAAAAGGAGCAATACACACACACACACACACACAGAGCCATACTGCCATGTATGAATTCACTGTTTGTTTCTGTATGTGACTAAATTCATAAAGCAGTTAAAGAACTTGAAATGGGTTAATTTTAGTTGTTAGTTGTGTGACAGAGCAGTAAAAGTATCAATGCTCCTGATTTTCATCTCTGCTCCGGCCTGCGCCCTCAGAGTGGAAGGTCACCGAGCCCCATCACTCCTCTGCATTCCCCAACCCACCCCCAACCCAACTCTCCCAGACGCTGCCGTCTCTGTTGTCCAGACAACAACGAGCAAAGCCGCAAGAATTTCTGCTTCAAACAACCCCCACCACCCCAACCCAAACCTCTCTCATTAATCTGTCATGAATGGGGGGGGGGTGTTGAATTTATAAGAAAAGCGGAAGCAACATGAAACGCAATGACAAGAAATTCCCTCAGTTAGTTGGAAAAAGAAAAATAGTGACAAGCGACGTACTTCTGCTTTATTAGAACGATGGAGGGCTGAGAGAGTGCAGACGATCATGAAGCAGAGAAGAAAAAAAAATCAGTGGTGGGGTGGGCCAAAGCTGTAGAGTTTGTGAGTTTGTGTGGGGGGGAGGTCTCTCTGGCCAATGGGGCTGCAGGAAAGCAGCTCTGTCAATGACATGGAACTCCCCGCCCCGGGTGTAAAGCAGTCTGGCTCTCAGTGACAGCTCAGACAATATGCTTGTGAGGCACACAGGAGGAGTAAATTTTCACACACACTCATGGTTGAGATGGTTCACTGAAAAGTGACCCGCTGTGGACGGACTTATTTCTCTGTGTGGACACTGAACACGACTGCTGAACAAACATGGTGAGTACTGGTTGTTGCTCTGCTGCCTCTGAGTATAACATGACAAACTTCAAATAACTGTTACTGAACTGAATAACTTACTCACAATGGTTTGTAGTCTGAGCTGTGATGAGTTCTCTCTCTCTCTGCTCTGCTGTTTACTGCGGCTCGTCCAGAGGAATGTCCCTGTAGACCACCTGCTTGGATTTTACTTTAACTTGCGGTGTCAGCTACCGCCTATTTCTACACACAGCCCCACTGACCTGCTCTACTGTAGGCTGTAACGTGAGAGGGCCGGTCCTGACACAGAGCTGAGAGTGAAACTTTATGAGCCTCATTAACACACAAGCCTTCAGAAGTGAGATTATCAAGTCAGGCTGCTCAGGAGCAGATAATGAGGGAGTCAGGCACACGTTTCATTTCTTAAGAAGCAGTGTGTCTTGTGTTTGCTTTATTTTCTGCTGATTTATGAGTTTATAAAATGAATAAATGTGTCACTTGTGCATCTTTAACTCTCCGCATTCAAACAGCTGACCAAACCGCCTGCATTTCTGATCCTCAAAGCCGTGCACACATTTGTTGCTGCGCTCTGCATGTACTTGGAGTTTGGGGGGCATCTGCTGAGTGAACCTTTTGTGGTGGGTTTGGTTCCCATACTCACCCTCTTTAACTTCACAGCCGGTCTGTTCGGAACAAAAATCAGCGTTGAATTTTGACTTTGATTGCTTGGAGTTAGTTAATTGAGAAGTCTCCTAATAAGTGATGAATGGATGCACCATTTTGTCTCTGCGAGTCAGTGTTTGTTAAAGGACCCCCAGAGAAACTAAATGGAACCGCAGGGAAGCCGGCAGCAGATGGAGAAAAGATTCAACTTGGCAAAACAAGAGAATATGAGAATGTCTGACTCTTCTTCTGCAGTCTCTCCACACCTTTCTCAAATAGTTACTCCATGATTAAAAGTGCAGAATATCTCTGCACGGCACTATGAACTTTCCTGTTTAGAACTGAGGGGGCTGAAAATGTTTTAAAAAGCCTCGACATGATTGATGGTATAGCCACACATAATCTTCCCAGGGTCCTATCTGCTGCTCAGAGTCGAGGGAAAGGATATGCATCACCCTGACATTTTCCTGAGCTCATCCTATTCATCGCTTCTTCAAAAAAGCAGACGCTTTTAGCTGATGACTAACCATCAGTTTCAGCAATCTCATTTCCGTTCTTTACCGTTGCTTCGTGTTGGAATTTGCTTCTTTTTTAGTTCACAGGGAGCTATTTCTGGGATTCCTCGTGTGCTGCTGTGCTGCTGCTGCTGCCTGTTTTTATCGTCTGAGAGCAGGAGTCAGTAGACAGTCATGAGGGCTCGCACAGCAGGGGGCTGGCATGGAGAAGTGGCAGCACCCTCTCCAGGAAGTCCAAATGAAAACTGTGGAGGGGAGGTCTAATTCACCATCTGTCCTTTATGTTATCCGGCTACTGTCCATGTGTTTAACCGCTGAGGATTATTAATATACCCCATCGTTCATGCTGTCAGCCAAAGATTTTGAGGACGTGTGCCAACTGGGCTATAGGCTCCTGAATAAACTCACCAAAACAAACCAAATGAATCAAGTCAGAGCCAAGACTGTAATGTGATCCTAAACGGATGAATCGATATTACAGAGAAATGGCTTGTTTTGAAGGTGAGGGTGTCAGGTTTGGTTTGAGTTACAAAGCAGAGCTGACACTCTTATCGGGCTGCATTTTTAAATCAATATTTTACATTAATGATCAGTAATAATGACTACTCGTATTTGGAAGTGATACTTCTAGTTCAAAAAACCCGCTGAGAATTATCACCACACTCTGCAGTTCCCCTCAGCTTAGAGGTTTTTTTGTTTTTTGCAGCACTTCAGCTCATTTTTTTGGTTTTACGAGCCGCAGCTTTAATGTTTTGGTTCAGCTCTCATCAGCATTGTTTCCTGCCACAGCAGGCAGTTGCTTTCACTGAATAGAAGCTCTAGTAAACTCACCGTATCCTACCAGCCCAACGCCAAACAGCAGACCCAAGTTTGCAACTAACTATCGGAGAAGTGAAACATTCAGCAGCTAAAGAGCCGCTTCATCTCCATTTGGGATTTTGTGACCTCACAAAACACATCAATGTTTGCTGGCTAACAGTCTTTTCTTGGCTCGAGTGTGAAACTTTACTCTTGACCCTAACTCAAGGTCCGCTTGTTAGCTTTTCCTGGTCTTCCTTTATTGGTCTTTCATTAGAGTGTGCTGAGTGCTCGTTATGTGTCACTTTGCTCTGATTTGCAGGGATCCACTTACCAAAACCTTTCTCCATGTGGTGGTGAACCAATTCCACAGATCAAATCAGGTTTCCTGCAAAGCTAGCCATGTTACACAGTGTATAGGCTCATATGATCATAGCTTATAGGAAATGCCAAACTTCCCCTAAATGTCTCAAATAGATAGAAATGCATGCATCAACCTATGACCTCATAAAAACAGGTTCAATCTCAACCACTCAGCACGCTCATAAAACAATGTAACAACTCCCTGCAAAGCAACAGTGGGAATATACTGTATGTATTCACTGTGACAAAGGGCAGAAGAAGAGACTGAGGAAGTGTGAGTATAAATAAAACCAGTGTGAGGGGTGAGATAAGTTCCTGCCTCAGAGCAGTGAGCCTGCAATCGGCTTGTTATCTGCTGCTGTTCACATTGCCCTGTCTGTCAACCACAGCTACACCTCTGGGAAACAACAAACTGCAATGTTGATGTTATTTGTTGGCTAAGAAAGTGTTTGCACACTCTTATAATCGTACAATTAATTACCACCACAGAACTGTGGGAACTGTACTGTATCACTTAGAAGCGTAATATGAATAAAAACGGTTTACTTCCATCAGCTTGCTACTATACACATTTAGTACCACTTGACAAGCGACAATGTCTTTTATGATGACAATAGTTCCAGTGATTCAGTGGCATCTAGCAGTAAGGTTGCAGATTCCATCTAACTGAGTACCCCTCACCTCACCCTTCACCTTTCCAAGCATGTAGGAGAACCACAAAACTTAACTTAACACCCCAAACTTAAAAAGCCTTGACTAGGGCGAGGGTTTGTCTGTTCTAGGCTACTATAGAAGACACAGTGATTCTTATTAATACTCGTCATACCATGTTTTCAGTGTCCCCTGCACTATAAAAAGTCCTTTACCTCATCTCCTTTGTGCTAATGTTAAAAAAAAAGACTTCCAATTCAGTTATTTTAACATTAGCTGTTCATAATCTTAGCAGAGAATAGCAAATCTTTAGATCTACATCTGCATATACAAAAGGATCTTGGAGGTTGCATCTTTAATTTTTTATTTTGTTTTGAATCATTTTAAGTCCATTTACTTTTTCCTTGGTCTCATATTGTTGGAAGAAGATTAGCCGTCTATGTGGAATGTTGATAGAAAGCCCTAGGTCGTATTCATCAGTTGTGTTTGTATGGGATTTTGACATAGTTCTCACCAGTTCCCATACAGGAAATACCAGGGCAGCTGTAAGTGAGTCAGTGTCACTGCCATGGAGCCTGAATTAGTCTCCACAGCCTCCTCTTGGATTTGTTTGGCTTGGAGAGAGACTTCACAAAGGTGATTTTCCATGGAGCACATCTGAGGATCATTTAAAGATGATAAAATTGATCGAGCGGGAACGAATTCCCAACATGTCAGAAAATAATTTAGAGGGATACCAAATCTCTCTGTCAGTGTTTTTCCCTCTGTTTGTCTGTCTGTCCCTGTCTCTCCTGCTCGTCTACCCTCCTGCCCCCAATCTTTGTATCTAAGATACTGTGGGAAAGTCTAATATGTCATGGGCTGACTTCCTGTCCAAATTCAAGAAAAGAGATTATCTTAACTATGTACTATGCCTCATCCTGAACTCCCGCCACTCTGTCTAGGAAAACAAACATTTTCTAACTTTTAGTGAACTTTTAGCCATGTGTGACAGATTTGTTCACTGCCACCGTGGCTGTTGTGCTGGGCCTGGCATGCGTCTGAACGTATAATGGATGAGGTGCTGACCTGACCCCCGGGGTCGTGCCCAGGCTGTCAAAGGCCAAAAGGTCAGAGTGAACCAAGAGGGTGTCGTTCCCACACTGGGAACCACTTCCTGGACCAGTTCCTGTTCCAGTTGGGGACTGGCTGCTCTTATTATGATGATTTAATAAAAAGTGTGCGACTCTTTCAAAAATGTGGACTTAGGAAATACTCAATCAAAGTACGTCATTGACTGCAGAATAGTTCCCTAATTAGATGAATCAGCGCAATGATTAAACTTCAGCTATGATCAGGTTGAATATGAAGATGAATCACCACCACAGCCTTTCAGAGTCACTTCAACCGTTTTGACTCAAGCCAAACATTTGAAGCTTAACTGCGTAACTTTTGTTTAAATTAGAAATAATCTTGTACAGTAGTAATGTTCTATCTCTTACAAATGAAAAAGTTGAATTCATAAACAATAAAACACACTCTTCGCTCACTCTAATACATTCAGTTCATTCATTGGTTTGGTATGACCAGTAGTTTATGTTATTAATGTCATGTGTAACGCATGTCAGTGAGTCAGTTCCGGCTTCAAGACCATAGCGGCTGCTGTTCAGCAAACGTTTCATAGTCTTCCTTCATGCCGTTGATACTGCTAAGTCTTACTGCTTGTTTTCTTTGTAACATTGAAAATAAAATGTCAGTTTGGGGGTCTGGAAAGTTGGAATTGTCATTTTTTGGTTGAAACAATAATCAACAAATGATTTAACATTGAAAACCAACAGTCCCAGATATATTTGTGTGTTTGATGTAGGTGTAACAGTTTGACATCATGTAGTTAAAAATAGCATTGTCACTTAAAGCCGAGTGTGTCATGAAAACAACAATCCGCTCCACATCTGGCCATGAATTCATTTAAGATAGCTGAGATAAAGCAGCTTAAATTTGGCTTGATGTGGCTTATTGGCTCCTATCCGGGACTTTTGAAAGCATTTCTTGCATTGCGTCTGACGGGCCGATGTTAATTTGTGAACAGGATGGAGCAGAGAGAGAGAGAGAGAGAGAGAGAGACGGGAGAGGCGAGGGAGAGGCAGAGACAGCTGTGCAGTTAAAGTGCTGAAGGCCAGCTGTCACAGGGGCTGATCTGCACAAGCAGGCGTGTGCAGGAATCCAAAAGAGTCACAGCTGAATCTGACTTTGGTACTGTAGTCAGCCATCAACACGCAGGACACGCAATGAGGGACACCAGTAAACACAGCACGAGGACGGGGGGGGCTTCTGCTCAGTCAGGACAAGTGACCAACATGTTTCGCATGTTAAGTTGTGGTGTTAAAGTCACATGGTTTAACACTCATTTTATCATGACCTGGATGGACAAAATGCAATGTGAGTGTAACACAAGCAGAGCTGGCTAATGTCATGTTGGCATAGTGCACACTGATGAGTACAACAAGATCGTAAATCTTGGTGGTACGCTCACCGACTGTCATCTGACCCTACGTATGTCTGTAGCATGACCCAGAAGATTAGGCAGGGAGTTTGCTGAGGCTTTGTGTGTGTGTGTGTGCGTGTGCATGTGTGTGCAGTCTGCTGCGGCCAGTGTGCTCCACCAGGCCCGCATCCCAACAGGTGCTGAGCGTGTTGGGCTCCGATGGTGAATGGGCTCTTTGTTGCAGAGGATTCACCCTCAGAGAGCGAGAGAGCAACCCCCCGATCACCACCCGCCACCCCCGACACACGCTTATCAGCTGAGGGTGGTGTCTGTGTGTGGGTGTGTGTGAGGGTGTGTTTGTTTTGTTGAGTGTCCGTCCGTACCATTCCTTCTATAGTGTCTTACATCTTGGATCTGTCTGTGGAATGTTACCATTACTCAGACACTCAAGTAATATTGTAATACTTGTATTAATATAAATATTGTAGTTTTTACTCCACTGCATGTATGTATTTGTTACTATTGATGATTGATTTGTAGGTTAAGGTTGAGGTTTTACATACAAACATAGGATTATTTTATGAAATGTAGATAATATTCAAGCTGTCAAACTGAATATAAAGTAGTCAAAATTAGCTCCAGTTCAGCTACAACATTAAATAATGTTTCCATGTTAATACATTAGAAAAAAGCTGATGAGCTGAAAATCTGAGGATAATCAAAGGCACTATGGTTTATGGAAGAAATGGATGTTTGTACACTTGTTATGTCATAAAGATTTGTCATCACAGAACAATGAATGAAAAGAATAGCGTGCCAGTCCACCTTGTGAATGTCCAGATATTTCAGTGGACCAAAGAGTTGGACTGACTTGACCATGCCTACAGAATAATAAAATGGAATGTAGTTTAGAAAGGTTGTGCAGTAATATAGGAAATGTATGCTTCATGAGAACCTATGGACGGGCAAGAACAGGATGTAGACTAATGATGCAATGCAACACAGTTTCAGCTCAGTGAGGTGTAAGAGCTTACATGTGTACATGACACACACATTTTGTACATTTATTATTAGGAACAATAAATAAATACATTCATGGTTTGTTTGAATTACAATTTTATTACAAATATCTGGCAGGGTGGAACCTGTGTTGAGTATCATATCGGCTACACCTCTGTCAGTCACCATTCTGTAGTCTAACCCATAGCAGATTAACATCATATCACACCATGTTCATGTGTTAACCATCTAAATATGCCTTTTCATTAGGGTATGTTTCTCATAGGTATTACTGATGAAATAAGCGTGAAGTCGTGCAGTCACACAGTGTCAAACCACAAGCTGTGGCCACTATGGTTTAAAGGCATATATCTCTCCCACTAGCAGAATGTACCACCAAAAAAGGTCAACGATGCAGCAACGGAAGCCCAGCCACGGCTTGTGGTTATTGCACAACATTTAGATTGGATCGCTCATGTACATCATCTTATCAACTTGTGAGCTGCACAGTGACAGTGACGGATTCTCAGGCAAACATAAAAAGGGGCATGCATGCAAAAGAAGCACTGAGCATTCTTCAATAGCAGAGTACAAATCAGTTTCCGAAATATGTGAGATTTCATATGCGCAAAAGAAAGCGCAAAAATGTGCTAAGATGCCTGCATGTCTGCAAGAGGAAGCTTCAAAGAAACTTGTTATCCATTTAGGAAGCATAAATAGGAAGTGAAAATACACAGCAAAAAAAAAAAAAATAGATGTCATTGAAAACAAACTGAGCGCTGCTTGCTTTTGCAGTTTCACAATCATGCTAACAGTAAAAAAAATTATTGACTGTGCGACAACTAGTTGTGTCAGTTTTGGTTTTTAGATGTGCATTTTTTATTTGTGAATCTGATGACAACTCAGATGTGTAGCAACATTTTGCAAGAGGAAATGTTGTCATTGGCTTACAGCAGCAAAAAAGGAATGTATTACATTCAGGACCCGTGGAGTAGTTGGTATTATATATCTGTACTGTGCAAATGACAAAAAAAGTGACCAGGTAACTGTTGCTTGTGAAAAAGATTGGAGAGTGTATCTTACATGTGTTCCACACTACCTGCCCACAGACATACTTCACCTACTAATCTTTTCTATTTCCTCTGCTGTTTATTTTAGAACAAACTTGCGAAAGCCCTGTACGACAACACCGCAGAGTGTGCAGATGAACTGGCCTTCAGAAAAGGAGACATTGTCATGGTGATGGATCAAAAGGTGGCCGGCACCAGCGAATGGTGGATGTGCTCTCTTTATGGACGGCATGGTCTGGCCCCGGCGAATAGACTGCAGCTTTTACCACCAACTGGAACCACTGCGGCCTCCATAAGCCATGTGTCAGAAAAACACAAATTAATGGAAGCTAAAACTGATGACAATGTGCAAAATATATACCAGATCCCAAGTGTACCCCGGCCCTCCAGCAGCCCAGCTTATGAACGCATGGACATGATCTACAAAGTCCCATCCACTCCTATATCAACTTCAAAAGGTCCAGTCCCATCAGCACTTATGCACAGCATCGATGGACCTGAGGTAAAGGTAGGTTTTTTTCAGTCTATTGGTCTGAGGTCAAAGTTGGTTCTTTTCCTTGGGAAGTGTTCACTCTCATGATTAGAGAGGTAGACTGTTGCAGAAATGCAACGCTGTGAACCCCCTGCTGGCAAAAGAGCTTACAGATGGGGACCAGGGGCCTCTCCATGGGGACAGGCATGCAGCACCAGGGTCTTTATGGGCCTGTAAAAGACAAACAGACACAGACTTCAGACACTTTTAACTGCAAACAGCAGCCCATGCCGCCAGGGACCCCAGAAAGACAGAAGTGTCTGTACGGGTGCCGGTGCAGTAGAAGGTGGGGAGAAATATACCCACATGTTCACCATTTCCTCTCCTGCTCCAGGGGAGTCCCGTTCCCTTCTGCAATAGCCACCTAATATTCAATGAGCAGCATGGTTTCTATTATAGAGCTGCGTTAATTGGCAAAGTGCATAGATAATGAGGTTCTCAACAGGCTTCAGAGCAAACACTGTCCCCATAAATGCGTTGAGGTAGAGGTCACTGGGGTATATGCAGCTCTGATCAAAGCAGTGAAGTGTTGCCAGTCAATTCCAATATTACAGCCTGTCTGTCTTATCTGCAGCCTTCATTCTTCAGCATGGGGTCCAGTCCAAAAATGGAGGTTTATGATGTCCCAAGCCAAGCAAGAAGAGCTTCTCTTTTCTCTGTGAGTCTCTGAAAATATACCCAAGAATGCATCAAAAGTACTGATATTCTTCCACTAGTCTGATGTCTTTTCTTTTACTCTGATGTTCTATTTGCAGACAACAACAACTCCAAGACATATGCCACGAACACACTCACTGCTTCCAATTTCTGAGCTGGAGAAAAGATTTGACTCTCCGGAGAGTGTAAGGTGTAGCAGTCCAGGAGACTGTTATGTAAGTTTCAGAGTTTGGAGGCTATGATGTACTCACTTTAAAATGCTGTGTCTATTTCACATTTATTACATATTCTTTATCTCTGCTAAAGCTTCAGTATCCTTGAGATTAACTAGTTTATGCAATAAGTTGCTTGACTATGTTTAAAGGCAAGACCCTTTACACCTGTTCCAAATAGCCAAATAACCTCTCCCTGGCTACATCACGCTGCCTCCCTGATGAGCTCTCTCCTAGAACTTTCTATCTTTGCTTTGTAGTCTTGATGCATAGAATCATACAAATGGAGTGGACGCTTTTGGACAGTCCCTCCTCTAAAGCATTCATGGTGTTGAAAAGTAGTTGTGTGAAGAATCAAGAAAGAGAGCTTGTAATCTTAAAACCATAAAAGGTCTCCAATTTTGACTTTTGGCAGGTGTGGATTGTCACGTGCACGTAGACAATCAAGTACTTATTTCAAAGCATAGTGAGGCACTTTTTTCCCACTCAAATGTCTACTTCATTCCTAAAGACCTTTTCTTTCTGCATAGCTGTGATATTGACAACTTTTTTCTGGTGCACAGGTGTATGCTGTTCCTCCACCTTTGCCTCAGGACCCAAACTATGATATCCCTGTTCCCTCAGCCACAGAAGCTCAACAGAAAATGACTGGTGGATACAACACCCTTCCCAACCCCTGCAAACCTGAGTGGATTTATGATGTACCAGTGGGTCCAGAGAAACAAAGTCCAACCCAAAGCTCCTATGGTACCATGCCCTCCAAAGCCATTTGCAGGCAACTCTATGATACTCTTCCAGCACATGTTTGGCCCATTCAAAGAGGCAGTCCAACTCCCTCGCTTTATGATATACCAAAACCCAGTCCACCAAAAGTGCTGCCAAGGGCCCCTATTTATGACAAGCCCCCAACTCAGAGGCTCACAGAGGAGTTAGTTTATGCTGTTCCACCCCAGGAGGATACCCTCCCCCGAGTTCTCAATGATCCCCCCAGCGACCATATACCCCTAGAGTGCAGGGGTGACCCAAAGAATTCTCAAGAATTCACAAGGGTGCGTCTTCAGCGAATGAGGAACTTCCTGGCCTGTACACCTTTCCGTGACCTTCCAGTAAGTGAAGAGTCACTTGTGCAGGATGATGACGGACGAGGTAGAGCCTTACGCCTCTCTGCAGCAGACAGTCAAAGAATCAGCACAGCCTCCAGCTCCTCCACCAGCTCCTGTGACTCTCTGGCTCTGAGCTCCTCTTCTCCTGAGCCTCTGCGAGAAGTAACACTCAGCCAGGACGAGGTCTGCCGCAAACTTCTGGACCTGCAGGAGTCCATTTGCAGGGCTGTGCCCCGTCTCATGGAATTTGTCAGCAGTCACTGGAGGAGCAAAGAACATCTGGAGAAACACCTAAAGGAGATCAAAGAAGCAGCAGAGGGCATTGCCTGTTCTCTGACGTCCTTCCTGAACTTTGCCCTCGATGTTAAGGGTAATGCTCGTCGTTTGACAGACGCCAATCTTCAGACAAGGCTCTATAAACAGCTGTCTATTGTAGAAGACTCTGGCGTGATCCTACAACAAACAATAAGTGCTCTGAGCATGGCTGGCTGGCCCCTCAACACACTGTGTCAGGACCCAGGTCAGGTCCAAACACCTGACCAACTGGAGCGCTTTGTTATGGTGGCACGCACTGTTCCAGAGGATGTCAAGCGCCTGGTGTCTATCATTAATGCTAATGGAAAGCTTCTGTTCAAGGCCCCTCAGAAAGATGCAGAGTCTCCCAACACCACGGGTCAGCCAGAGACAAAGAAAAGTCCTGATGGAAGTGAACAAGGGGAGGACTTATTGGAGGATGACAATGACTATGTAGAGCTGCAGGTAAAAGCTTCTATCATAGATGATATCCATTACTATGGTAACTGAATGATAATCTGTTTTACCTAAGCATACTTACTAATGTAATATATTGACCTTTCTGCAGACTAAGAATGACTTTGAAAAGCAACAGAAGGAAGTGCAGAAAGAACCAAAGGAAAAAGCCACACCTGTCTCTAACAAGGTACAGGTCAGTATCTCCTATTAACACAAAGGATTTGTTCCTATACTGAATACAAAGCATGACAAAAACACCTTTGCTGAAATCAGTGCTTAATATATCCATCTATAATGTAGCTTTCCAGGATGTATTTCCTTTTAGTCAAAAAAGACAGTAAACACTGTAATCCAGAACACATCATAGATGGCAAGCGTCACCTTCTCTATTCCATTTCTCCATTACTCAGGCTGATAACAAGCGCCACTCCTCTGGGTCCGGCAGCGGCACAGAATCTTCATCATCCTCACTGTCAGAGCATTGCAAGCTCTACTTTGGTGCTCTCCATAAGGCCATCGGGGGATTTGTGGGCAGTCTTCAAGATGGCCAGCCACCAGAAAAATTCATCTCGCAAAGTAAGCTGGTGATCATGGTGGGTCAGAGACTGGTGGACACCATGTGCAGGGAGGCCCAACGTGGAGGGTCCAGCCAGAGCCTTCTGTGTAAGAGCAACCACTTGTGTGCTCTCCTGAAGCAGCTGGCTGTGGCCACCAAGAAGGCGGCACTGCACTTCCCGGACAGACAAGCTCTGCATGAGGCTCAAGATTTTGCAAAAGAACTGGCCCAAAGAGCACAGCACTTTCGGATATCGCTTGACCTCTGAGAGCACAAATATCGTGCATTTTGATTTGTTTGTACAGCAAAAGACATTGGCTTATTCTTCAGTCATTTATCGGTTTTCTTTTTCATTCATCTCATATTCAACTTTGTTCAAGCTTAAGTAGCCAATGGGATGAGCAGAACAATCTAAATATGGAGTGGTACTTGTATTAAAATAAAACACTTCAACACAGTGGAGTTTGGAAATAAATTGCACATTTAGGATACTGTATTCAAGCCAATTTTAAAATGCAATTTTAAATATAAAGTATAAATAATTTTTTATATATATAGAATTTATAATGGTTTTATATTCTCTGAATATTGTTTGTTATTATTTTATTACTTGATTGCTTAAGATGTATACTCTCCAGGGTAGTAGTTTGATACAGTCTACTTGTTGTGAATATCTATGTAAATATTCTAAAAAAAATGTGTTATGCATTCCCAAAGACTGAGTATACATGTTGGATTTTTATTGATATTAAAATAAGAAACTGAAAACTTGTTTTGCTGTTTTGTTAATGTCTATTAGAAACACAGAAAAAAAAACCCAGCACTGAACTCTGTAAGAAGGACATTTATTTAGGTGTCCGTGCAAAATAATATAAAGTTGGTGTATTCTACACAGAAAGGTCAGATGACTCGTCACAGAGAGTAATGCTTATGAAACATGTCATCAATCATGGCTATCTCAGCTCGAGCTTTGAGTCTATGATAGCAACGTATAATTGAAAGAATACATTACAAACTGGGGGCATTGAGTTAGAAAGATGTGCTGTTACTGGGCAGAGAGGGTTTAAGATGCTGTTAGTTGTATTATGGGAAATGTGGGATCCAGTGTTTTTGGAGCTTTACCCATACTAAGGACTAAAAATCTGTCTGATGCTAAAATCTGCAGTGTAAATGACCTCTACTGCAACACGTCTAACAGGAGGTGTGTCTTCACAGGACAGGAACCCTGGGATTGGTAGTGCTTTGGTGTTTTGCTTAACTGTCTAATGCAAACAATTTTGTTAACTCTTCTGCATGCGGGACGCCAGCACGATGTGGACTTTTCACCTTCAGACTGCTAGTACAATGGAACATTGCAACAATATAAAGATGTAAAAAAAAGAAGTCCGGGTACAATGACAGCCCAATTAAAGACCTGAATTAAGGTTACTGTTATGGAATTTTCTATCCTTAGGTTACTTGAGGTCACGTGTGAGCCTTGTGGTCCTCTGCAGTATTAATTGTTTGTCTTTGACTGGGTGCCACCATATCTCAACACTGTGGTGGCCAGAGTCAAAGAGACCTGTTGCTGCATTCCTAGTCATAATAGATAGCTTGTTGTTGCCGTTCTAAGACCGACTCAAGCACTTTAGGTGTACTTTGAGAGTGTCTCCTTGGCCAAGTGTCAATAAATAATACAGCATAAGACATCAGAGGCTCCTGAACACTTTCTTCCCTCCTGACCTCACCATTGACCTTTGAATTCAGTAATTTCTCCACAACAGTTACTCCTTGTAAAATGTATTACAATTTATAAACACAACACCCAAAAGGTGTTGAGAGTTCTCTTTTCAAAAATGTTGCGGATAACTTTTCAGTCATTAAACTTGAGACTCAAACTGAGACTCAGTCAATCACTGTGTTTGAAGCATAGCATGATGCAGTCCCATGGCTCTGCATCATGTGTGGATGTCCGGCCTTTATTTCAGTACCTCATTCTAAAAGTCACAGCCATGTGATGATTATACATTCTGAAGAGCAGGCATGGAAAACTATATGGTATGAGTCAGAAAAGGTTTTTCAATGATTTAACAGCAAATCGTTTAAAGTATACACTCATAAGCAGCTGAGTTCAGCAGGGCTGAGTCTGATCTTTGGTTGATAGTAGTTGGCTGTGTCAACTTACTTACTGAAGAAAAACAAAGTTTGCAGGAAATAAAGTAGAAGTGGAAACGCTTTACAGTAAGGGTAGACATATACTTGAGTAATGCGCATGACTCAATGATTATGTAAGTTCGTCATGTAAATGTTTGTGCCTGAAGAACAGTCTGACTCAAAACAGGGCTTCATATTTCTAGAAGAGAGAGAACAGGTACTGTTCTGCTTCCACACAGGCTGAGCAAATACTGTACATGAAGGTCTGAAATACACTTGAAAAATGAGTTCAGTACAGTAAGTACAGTAACCGTGAATTAACACTATTTATGAAGTGGAGCTGATCACATAAAATCATGATGACTTGATCATTTGTTTGTGGTTGGCAGCAGAAATTTGTGATACATCCTGCATTAATGAATGCAATAAATCATCATGAATAATGCTCCAGTTAAGCATTACATAAGAATATAATTCGTACCCTAAATGTTAAGTGTTAGGTGCCACAATGACTGCTGCACTCACACAGTTCCTAACTGAATGCTGCCCTCTACCAGTAGTGTTGGGATATGACTTCATCCACATGTTTTCTGCAGCTTGTTTAGACTGACATAAAAAATCAGAAATCACGTTTATCTGGCAGGTATTCATCCTAAAACATGTTTTTTAAAGATATTTTTGAGCTTTTTTTGATAGTGATACATGCAGATACCATCCATTCACCTTTTCTGTGTCTGATGAAGACATGGTGGTCTGAACAAAAATCTCAGATTTGACTAAAGTCATATTCTAATATCTAATATTCTGATATCTGTTCCTTGTGTTTGTTGGTCCAAGCAGCTCTCTTCTTCTTCCTGTTGGTCTCCATCAGTCATAGTTTCTTTGCAGTAATTCAACCATGAAGTTCTGAACTTCTCCTCTGCAGCAGAGTTTGGATATCCTCAGTGTTCATCTGTGATGTAGAAAGTCACAAAAATAAAGAAAAATCATTGAACGAGCAAGTCCAAACTTTTGATTGGTACTGTATCTGTTGGTTGATATGTACGTTTTATGAGGTTGGAGGACATGACAGCATGTACAGTATGAACAGCATGAGTTGAGCATGGTTGTGTGTGAATTTGTGAATGTATACAGTGATAATAAATCACTGACAGGTACAATGAGTGTTTGAGACACGGGTTTACTGCACAGGGATTCAGATGATCTGCTCGCGACATTTGGCTTTAGTTCATGACTCTAATTTAAATGTATACATTTTACATCCTAGGCACATTATGCAAAGTTTCTGCTACTCTCATTTTTTTATTTTTTTAAAATATTTATATAGTTATAGAAAACGAAATGAAATCCATTAATAGTTTGGGTCAAAACAGAACAGCTGGTCTTTGTAAGATTTAAAAACAAAAATATCTAAAGCAAGATTTGTTGCATAGAGTCTATGTGATGAAACTTTTTGTGGTGACAGGAGGCTCGTTACTTTATTTATCCTATTGTAACGAGCACAGTCTGCTCATCGGCCTTCTCTGAAATCTGTGACAAACCAGTACCGCAAACCGCAGTGCTCGGCTCTTTGTTCAGGTGGTGCTTGCTATGCTTAACTTCTGAACATGCAAAATGTCAGTTATTTTTAGGCCTGTCATTAGATGACAGTAAATTCACTCCAAACTTTTTGCTACAACAGATGGGAAAACTACTGAGCGCTGATTGGCTGATCTGGCTGATAAACCTGTGACCTCACCGCAAATCAGGAAACTAAAGCATCAAACACAAAGATTCAATCTTGTCAAGATAGTTCACATCCAGCCTTTGATTCCAGCCCCTGTCCATATCCGCTGACAGCAGAACTTACAATGTAGGCTACGTCTCAATAAACTATTTAGCTAACGTCGTCTGCGCGGTCCGGTTGTATATGTTACTTTCGCCGACTTTAATGACACCCTTCTTTCTGTCAATACACTAACGTGATGTTCGTGAGCTGACGCAGCGACGTTTTTTAGCCAAAACTTTAGCGAAATTAAGCAAAACGGAAGTGCGCAGCAGGGAATTCTCTTGTTTTCCCGCGCGCCGCCGGCTGTACGTGCCGGTGCGTCGTGCCGTCATGTGTCCCCCCTGTCTCCCTCTCACTCCGACAGATTCACAGCCTCAGACACGGTTCCGTGAACCGACACATGGCAGCTAGCAGCCATGAACCAAAAAAAAGAAAAACAACAACTCACCAAAAAGTGACGATGCCTGAGTAGCAGCAGCCTCCTTTCGAAATTATTACAACTCCTGCAATATCCACAGCTACCGACCGGCTGTCAGTCACTGTCAGGGGGAGAGGCTCTGCTACCCCCTCCGGTTTGATTTCCTCCGATATTTCGCTTTTTTTTTTTTAAACACTCACTTTTAAGTTTCTGTCTCTCCTGACAGACGCTCGTCATGGGTGTTCAAGGTTTCCAAGAGTACATTGAAAAGCATTGCCCCAGCGCCGTGGTGCCGGTGGAGCTCCAGAAGCTGGCCCGGGGGAGTATGGTTGGAGGTGGCCGGCAGAGACCCCCTCAGAGTCCGCTGAGACTGCTAGTGGACGCCGAGAACTGTCTCCACCGGCTCTACGGAGGCTTCTACACCGACTGGGTCAGCGGCGGCCAGTGGAACCACATGCTGGGCTACCTGGCCGCCCTCTCCAAGGCCTGCTTCAACGGCAATATTGAGCTCCTGGTGTGCTTCAATGGCGCTCTGGAGAAAGGCCGTCTTCACGAGTGGGTCAAGCGACAGGTGAACGAGAGGCAGACCGCCCAGCAGATCATCAGCCACATCCAGAACAAGGGCACCCCGCCGCCCAAAGTCTGGTTCCTTCCTCCTGTGTGCATGGCCCACTGCATCCGACTGGCACTTCTCAGGTTTCGCGTCGGGGTGAGTGCAAACTCGGCCTGGCGGTGCCTGTTGAGCCGAGCCGGGCCGAGCCACTCTGGACCTGCACACACATTAGCAGGCTGCTCTCTGGTTAGCCTGCTAGCTGCCCACCATGTCACCACTGCCAACTTCATCCGTGATGAAAGCTGTGTCCACCGGCCAAGTTAGTGTTAAGCAGCGGAGTCAGTGGCCTGCTGGTTAATACTGGACTCATTCTGATGTCATGACTATGAATGCATGTGATCAACACTGGAACAAGCTTTGATCATTAATAAGAGGCCATTTAAACACTGAGTGCTGACACAACATTAATTACTCATCAATCAGATGGCCCTGCTCCCTGTCAGCTTTGGATCTGTTGGTTGCTATGATAGTGGATTGACTCTCTGACACTGTGGTGGTCATCTGTCACTGATTGGCAGATTAGGAGAATTAAAACTGCCAGTTATTATTTAATCCTTCTGCAGGAAAGCAGAGTTTTCCACATACGTTAGCTGAGCATTGGATGAACTAAAGCGTGCTGTGACAGTCCAGCTGCATCTCATTCAGCATGCACGTTTCCTTCAGTCACATTTGAGCCGGCTTAACCATTTGTTGGTGTCAGGGGCGATAGTGACCGTTATTAAGTTACAGGGTTCCCACGGGTGCTTGAATTCCTTTAAAATGCTTGAATTTCAATTCAGTATTTTCAAGGTTGTGAAAATGCTTGAAATTTCACAATTAGTTAAAAATCAAAACAGTCAATCTACCACCATATGAAATAATGCTAATTAGACCCATATTATTATGCCATACAGTGGCACCGCTGCGCTTCCCATGACCATCATGGCAAACACAACTAGTAGGCTACCTATTTAAAGGTACTGGAAAAATGGAAAAACTGGTGCTTGAAGGTGCTTGAAAAGTGCTTGAATTTGTTCATGAAAAAGGTGTGGGAACCCTGAAGTTAGTTTTATTTGTTCTGTAGTCAGGCAACAGCTCATTTGCATCTGTTATCTCCGGGCAGGTAGATTTAAAAAAGAAGACGCCCGATCTCCAAATAGGTCCCGACTGATCCACATTCAGTCCATTTTAAAGGGGAAATCCCCTAAATATCCAGTTACTGCTGTCTGTAACATTCATTAGGTCATGGCAGGCCGACACCTTATCAAGTTTCCCAGCGAGTTGCCTGAAGTGTGGTTTGCAGATTTTAAATGTGCAGCTAAATCAGGATTAAATGTTGAAACTTGACTTGACTTGGCAAAAACCAATCAGGCTCCAACAGGATTTAACAAGATTTTCATTCAGCAACGACGCAGCGATGCATTACGTGTTAAATTCAGTGTCTGGTGGCAGTATTATTTTGACCCTGGGTAACATTTGAAACATATAGCCAATTATTTGTCTCCCTTTCTTCGAGTATCCAATCAGCTGTGAAGGGCTTATTCACTCAGAGCGGCTCAAATGAAACAGCACCTGCTTTGTAATCCTGTTTCTGCAGCCTCCCCTCAAGTGCCTAATACACCATGTCTGTGTAAGTGGTTTTAAGTCTAATTTTTGTCTTTGCTGCTCTTCAGATTGTCCAGAGCATGGAGGACCACCACCTGGAAGTGATAGCCTTATGCAGGGAGAACGGCTTCCACGGCCTGGTGGCCTACGACTCGGACTACGCCCTGTGCAACATCCCGTACTACTTCAGCGCGCACGCCCTCAAACTGAGCCGCAACGGCAAAAGCCTCACCACCAGCCAGTACCTGATGCACGAAGTGGCACGGCAGCTTGACCTTAACCCAAATCGTTTTGTCATTTTTGCATCACTTTTAGGTTGGTTGGTGTGATGGTACAGTGCCGCACTGAATAACTGATGCTCTAGATGACTAACACAACTGTCCTGTTTTGTTTGAAAGGAAATCACATACTGCCTGATGAAGACTTGGCTGCCTTTCACTGGAGTTTACTTGGTCCAGAGCATCCATTAGCATCTTTGAAGGTAAAGACCTCAGAGGTATTCTGGAGTTTTCTGCTGTTTCAGTTTTATGGTACTAAAACCGTCTCAGTAAAGTCTTACATCTCCTCTCTCATGGTTCCATCAGCTCTAGCAAGAACAGGGCGTTTTGTGTTGCGTTTTGTCTCGTTAATATTAATGAGCCTCTCTTCTGATTGGATGGACAGATAGAGATACGCGGTCGGGTCAACCACAGGTAACTGATTGTGGCCTATCTGGATGGTGTGTCCATGTGGGCGTGGCCGAGGGGTGTGTGACTGTGTAGTTGTGACATCATAACCTGTCTTGGTCATGATGGCTCATTTAAAGGCACAGTGTATGAATATGAAAATCACTGGATTGGTAGATATTTATTTCTACTTTATTCAGGTAAGTGTGTTGCTCCTGCAGAGTGCCACCACTCTCTTTGACTTTCTCAACACAACCTTTAAAGTTAAACTGCCAGTTTTATACACACCAGGAGAAATGATTGAGTCTGTGGAAACAGTTGTGTGATGTTGTGCTGCCATGAAGTTATGAGTATGATACAGGAAATCATGCACATGAACTGTGAGCTTTCAGGAAATCTCCACTTCAGTAATCTCTGGTGGGGGCGCTAGGTTGCATGGTGGGAATTGTAGGACCATTACAGGGACAAGAGTGAGTTAGTGAAATGAAGTTATTTTCATATTTGTTTCACAGTGGTTAGGTTGAGCACACCCACAGCAGCCCCCCTCCACCCCCCACACCGCCGCACAACCCTGCAGCGTTCCTGTCTGAATGTGGGGCAAAAGTCAGGATATCTCTGTTTTTGTCTATGCTTTTTTCTTTTTTAATTGTCTTTCAGTCCTCCAGGTTTATGGAAGTGCAACACTAACTCACTTGAGTTCCCTTTTAATAAACCTTGAACTGCAGGAATACGGCAGCTAGTTCATAGATCAGAGCATAATATCCAGTCTGCAGTGACATGTGCAGCATTAAAGCTTTTCAGATAACTTGAATCATGACGAGTTCAGCACTTAAAAACTCGGCTAATCTGCTTTATCTGCATTCTTTGTGAACTCTGCAGCTTTCATCACATCCTGTTTCAAATCTTGCAAAATCCCAATTGGTGTGTTTGTGACGTCGCCTTTTTTCCCAACCTTTCCCTTTTAATACCAGCACAGACAAAAAAACAAAAACAAACAACCAAAACTCTCAACCTGTGTGTTCTTGAAGGACTCCAGTACTCGTAGTCAGGGTTCTTTGCTAATTCTTACCAAGCTCTGAATACAAAGGCTAGAAGTCAACGTGCTTTTCCCGGTTCTATTGGAAGGAAGGTCCATGGTCAAGTCAGTGTGTGTCTTTCATGCAGTTGAAAGCAGGACTGAGAACATCGCAGCCTGTTTGGTGATAATTGATGACAACAAAATGACTTGATGCATCTCCCTGGAGCTTTACCAGCAGCTGCCCCCGCTGAGATATGGCTGAATGTTCATGCAGGTACAGTGTGCAGCACAGCACAGCTCACACAAACAGGATATTTGTAGATGGGTGCCCGGCTGAGTCAAACAGTTGCGTGACAGCAGCAGCAGAGAGTTGGAGGGCTCCATGTAAGTGTTTCAGCTGTTACTTTTAAAATGACTAGCTGTGATTAAACACAAAGCCATCTGGTTTACATGTAGAGCTCGACTGGGGCTGAACTACCCACCACACTGACACATTACGTTCCACTGCAAAGTGACACTCAACAGGACTTCATAGAGCACTCGCTCGTGTTGACTGCTTTCTGCGGCTGCCCCTTAAAGGTCCGGCATGTAGGATTTAGGAGGAAGTAAATCACTTGAAATAAAAAAGTGTGTTTTATCTTAGAATGAGACTTTTATTTTGACAGCTACTGCTGTCCTCTTCCACCAATTCCACCAGCATAGATGGGGACTCTGGGGTTTTTTTTACACTTGGAAGAGGTGGGTGAGACAAGGGGTATTCATCAGTCGCTGCAAGATATCACTAAACCCTCAGCAGCACCCAATAAATCTTTCATAGGTCATAAATATAGAATATTGAGCTCATAATTTTCCCAAATTACCATATTTGAAACAGCCTTATTATCTTAAAAATGGAATAGTTGGAGAAGGTGGTATGGTTATAAATGTGTAACGATATTTCAAAAGAGGACCACACATTGGGTCTTGACATCACATACGTCTCACTGTGTTGGCAGCTGTAGTCTGTATCTCACCTGAGACTTAAAAACTTATCAACAAACTAATGAGTCACATGGATGCTGCAGATATTGTTCAAAGTGCATTATCATGTTCATTCTGATGAGATCATAAAGTTGTGTTCAGACTTATAAAATCGTATATTTGCTTTGGAGACAAACCGTGTGGTCCTGCAGCTGCTGTCATTTATTTCTTCATTGTGGGCTGAGGCAAAAAATTTACTGCTGTTTGTTTTTTATCAGTTAGCCAACCACGTCTGCCAAGGCATGTGTAACCCTGGATACTTACTGATTAGGATACTTGGTATTAACTGCAATAACACGGACTGCACTCTGCTGAACATGAAATTCTCCAGTTGAATCGGCAGTGTTAAAGATGAAAACCATGAGACAATAGAAAATATCTGCCTCTTTAATTAAAAAGTGGACAGTACTGTACATAAAAACTTAAGGGGAGATGTTCACTGCAACCCCTAGGGTGCATTTCGGAAAGAAATTCAGAATCTGCGGCTGACGAATGCACCTTTTTGAATTCTGGATTGATTATTTCAGTAACCATGGAGATTTTTTATGTTCTCAAACGCAACAATGAAACAGTTTGAATAGCAATGAATTAATAAGGAAACCTCGAGGAACCCTTCAGATATATCCTGAGCCCCGGGTCGGGAATCACTGCTCCAGATAAAATGCAGAAAGTAAAGTTAAGGTGTGTGTCTGTGTCATTCCTCAGGTGCGTGCCCACCAGCTTGTGCTCCCACCTTGTGACGTTGTAATCAAGGCTGTGGCGGACTATGTCCGTAACATCCCAGACATCACCGACCTTGAAGCCATCGCTAAAGACATCTTCAAGCATTCACAGGTATGCAAAGTGGGACTCCATCCATGTGTCGAGCTGCCATTGAAAACCACCTGAGAGTCGATGACACGGTGTGACTTTTTGAATGAATTAGTCGTGGAGTGGATTCTTTCGAATGTGAGAACTATTGTTCATGCAGGCTTTTTGGTACTTCATTTTGAGGCTTCTGGCAAAACATCTCCATAAATGATGATACATTTAGTGAACAGTGTAACAAATGGTCTAGATTATTCCAAAGGACTCACATGAGGGGGGTCCCTGACGTCTGGAAAGAAGTTGTGCTCTTCTAGTCTGGAGCCTGACAGACTGATCACATATGTAGCATGAGGAGGCACATTTTAAGATTCAGCTGGTTGCTCCTGGACTGTAGTGAAGGTGAACATCTCATCTCATCTAATCTCAGTAGATAGATGTAAGCATTAAAATTGTTTTCCACTGTAGACACACAAAGGTCTGATTCACGTCAAAGTGTCAGCCTCAATTCATAATATGTTTGGTACAGTTTACAGCTGTGTGTTGTCAGTGTGTGTCAGTCATTTTGGTGTGGAAGTGAATACTCTGTCGCACACTCTGAGTCATAAATGTGCTATCGAAAAAGGAAAAACTAGTAACGTGACTTGGTCACTGTTTCCTCTCCTCACTTGTGTTTTAACCACTTTAGAGTCAATAGATTAGTTTTTCTCTGTCAGAGTAGACAACAGTCTGAACAATAACACGTCCTATATTTACAATCATTGTATAATTACTGTCAGACATAAACCAGCATGTACGAGGTAATCTAACTAAAAAGCAAACTGTTCAGCAGAGTCTTAAAAGGCTGCAGCAAGGTGCTGAATATAAGCAGACAAACCTGTAGTTCACCGTTGACCTCTGTGCAGAGGTTTTTATTGTTCTCTGACTCTGTGTGTGTTCTAATCTCACCCAATGTGTTTTCTTTTAGTCGTGCACTGATGACAAAGTCATCCGCTTCAAGAAGGCAGTGGAGTACTACTCAGTGGCCAGCATCCCCCCTCACTTCCCTCCACAGTTAGGTGGGTAGATGTCATAAGGTCTGTGGGAAATAGTATTTGAATGATGGTAATGACCTGCAGGCTGTCCAGAGCCTGCTTCTCTCCTCTCTTTGCCAGAAAACACCTCAGGCTGATACATTTACATACTATGAACGTTCTGAAACAAATCTGAAGGAGCTGTATCAAGATCAGAATATCAAAGTTAGGGTTTCAGCTCCACCTGAACGTCTAAAATAAGTCTCTTCACCTGTCTTCTTTAAATCTGTCTTCTCCAGCCTCTCCTCGCTCCACACGCTGACATGTTTTCTGTTCGTTTTACAGTCAGACCAAAACACATGGGAGTGCCTGCTGCAGTGCCATCTCCAAAAATGCTCAACATTCCACAGGTGCCGCTCCCTGTAAAATCTGGGGTAAGACTGAGAGACTCAGTGAAACACTGCAGGTGGTTCAGCTCCATGAGAATGACACGTTTGTTTTTTTTCCCCTCTCTGAGGTCCAGCACTCGTACCCAGAGCCGCTGGTGGATCGTAGCCTGACTCTAGACTCTGTGGAGAGGGCCCCCGTGGAGCAGAACACCTTCAACATTCCACAGGAAGGGAAGCACACACCGCTGTATGAGAGGTCCTCTCCCATCAACCCGGGCCAGGCCGGCAGCCCCAACCACACGGAGAGCGCTTTCTTCAATGCCTCGTCCACTTCCTCCTCCTCGGAGAATGAAGAGAGCTCAGGCACAACTGCCAAGTGAGTTCAGAGCGACGCTTTACTCTCTGCTACTGTCTGCATTCATGGAGAAACTCATCAGCTGTTAGAGAGTCATGTGACGGGAAGTTAGTTTACACTTGAAGTGTACAAGTTGTTACTTGTTTCCAAGAAAACAATTTTCTCCTTTGATTTTCTGTCAGTATTTTGTCCTGACGTTGGGGACGTTGAGAATCAGACAGCACTTACACTAGACTATGTCACGATGCGACGGGAAATGTTATTGATGCGATCGGTGCTAAAACTACGTCCAGAAGATGGACTACAAAACGCGAGATACTTCTCCCCGTGTTGTGCCATGCGAGAAATATAAACGTGGACAACCCGGTAAAAAGATCTGACTTCATTATCAATGTCAGAATTCAAATATAAATATTAATAAATATTGTCCACCTGTCAGTGCTGCATGCTACATCACACAGTTTTTTGTTGTTAAAACTGATATATATATTTTTTAATGTCTGGTTGTGAATGACTGAACGATGCCTTGATTTAAAAAAAATATTTTTGGTCGCTGCCGCAAGGAATCGTGGGACAGCATTAACTCCTTTCCGTTCGTAAAGTATGCTAAAGAAGATAATAAATGAAGCACTGAAGCTCCTTTCCTTAACCCTAATACTTCTGGGTCATTTCACTCAGTGAGGAACCTTCATGAGCAAAATTGACTATTCGACCGCACCCATTGTTTCCAGTAAAACTTTAAATTAAAGGTGCAGTGTGTTGAGTTTAGCAGCATCTAGCGGTAATGTCGCTGATTAAAAAAACAAAAAGAACAATTGAATACCTCCTGTGTAGGAGAAACTCTTATTCCATGTTCTTCTCCAGTTAATGACTGTATAAAACATTTTTCCAAGACTGACTGGGTGCCATTGATGGAGCAAAAAAAACACTTGAAGGTCCAGTGTGTAGTATTTAGTAGAGACCTAGTTGTGCGCTCACAGATTGCAACCAAATAAATACCCCTCGCCTCACCCTCCTCTTCAGAACCTGAAGGAGAAGCTACGGTACTCGCTAATGTAGTGCCATTGAAAGTGCTAGAACTAAATAAATAATGAGTATCACTCAGTGTAATGGTATATTGTGTCGCTTTGTCAGAGAAGGTGGAGCAGTGTTCACACATTTGGACCTCTCTGTTTTTAATTATCTGTGAGCTTCTCAGTGTTGTTACTAATGTCTGATCTGTGTCGCTGTGCGGAGTCCTTGAATTTGTGGGAATTCGGCCTGGAAAGTCCTTGAATTTAATGTTTTAAAAACCTGCAGCAGATCTTTGGCTTATGTTATTTCTGGTCAGTGTTTATTCACAACATACATTGTGGAGATTAAGACACCTTGTGCTGAGAGTCGTTATAAAGTTGTGATGCCACTGTAGACATGAAGCTTTGCTGGAGAGAAGAATTTTGAGGACAGAAATGCCTCTGAGGTCCTGAAGAGTTCATGTTTTGTTTAGTTGAATGAACACATGACTCCTCCAGACAACACTGAAGCTCTGTCTGCAAAATGTTTTACTGAAAAATGGAAATCGTACAACTGGCCAGCTGTTTCCCACTCCCGCCTCTTATCGAAGAAGATATGAGCACTAGAATTTAATTTGGGGCAAACGGGGTCAGTGCAGAACCTGACTGCAACAGGTGGTTTGTTACACAGAACTATCTGGAAAGTTGTCATTAGAAACTGCAGGCACTTTTAAAAAGAATAGAGACAGGTGATTGGATGAACAATCTGTCTATCAGATCAATTAAGCTATATTGTACTCAAGGGTGTGCTTTAACAACAGTGATGCAGTCAGGACTGAGGCGCTTGCACCGAGGTATGTTGGCATCACTGTTGTGCCAATAATGACATTAAAGCACACCCTCGAGTGTAATATTGTGATTATACAACAATTACCAACTTAAGTCAAATATCCAATCAAAGGATATTCATGTTTCGGGGCAATTTGTTCTGAGAATAAACGTTTCTTTGCTTACCGTTTCTGTTCTGATCTCAGTTTCTATGGAGATACATGGAGAAACAATCAGACACAGCTGTAGACCCTTAGCCTTAGTAATGACCTAGCAACGGAGACCCCTTCTAGTCCCGTCAGAGCTTTTTGAGATTGTGGAGTTTCCCAAACTGAATAAATAGCGCACATATAAACATTAACTGCTTTGCTAGTTCAGTCTTGTAGCGACTAAGATATCTGCTGATTTTTCAATGGACAGGTTTGGCTCCTCAGTCCGTGAACTTTTATTTTGAAGCTAGCGGCGTATCAGCGACTCACCGGCACAGCTGATGGAAGATGATCCAAACATTTCCAGTAACTCCACAGTGTTGTAAAGTCCAAAGTCAAAATGTCGATGGAATCATTTCCAAAATCAAACCAAATATTCCTCAGTTCACATTTGTCCACCTTTAGTCTAGTCTAAATATTTTCTCTGCGCTCACTGAACTGCCTGATCTTCAATGTGCTGCACACAAATGAGGCACACACCTGTATTAATGAGGTACACACCTGTATTAATGAGGCACACGTCTGTATTAATGAGGCACACGTCTGTATTAATGAGGCACACGCCTGTATCAATGAGGCACACGTCTGTATTAACGAGGTACACGCCTGTATTAACGAGGCACACGCCTGTATTAACGAGGCACACGCCTGTATTAACGAGGCACACGCCTGTATTAACCAGGCACACGCCTGTATTAACGAGGCACACGCCTGTATTAACGAGGTACACGCCTGTATTAATGAGGTACACACCTGTATTAATGAGGTACACACCTGTATTAATGAGGTACACACCTGTATTAATGAGGTACACACCTGTATTAATGAGGTACACACCTGTATTAATGAGGTACACACCTGTATTAACCAGGTACACGCCTGTATTAACGAGGCGGTCTGACAGCTCCATAACACAGAATATTCATTTAAAAAGCTGAAATTGTAAATTCAGATGTATTACTTTAGAAAATGTTGATCTCAAGTGTACACATTAAGATGGGGCGTACTGATTAAGCTCCTCACTTGACATCGGCACATATCTCTCTTTGGTTTTGAGTTCTTTTCATCCCCTTCCAACCATTCATCGAAACTATGTCCACCATACAAATCAGAATTACCAACAAAACGATTATTTTATATTACTATTGTAGCCTGTTTTCTTCTTCAGCTTCAGTAGTTACAACGTTGCCATGAAGATGGCAGAGTAATATTTATAGTGATGAGTCAGGTGTGCAGTCATGCTGATTTAAACACATTCTAAATGTCTCGCTGACCAATCAGATTTCTTGGCCGGAAGTACTTGTTGTATAATGAACAGTATACAGTCGTCAACAGTCGTGTTCTTGTGGTTTAGTGTTGATTTATACAGCACACCTGTCTGAAAGCTGCTTTAAGTCAGCACAAATTATCAGATGAAACGTACTGTGGTGTGCTCTGAGAGGCCGTCATGCTGGTGTGTATGTGTTGATTTCTGGTCCACCTCCAGTTCATCTTTACTCTGAAACTGAGTCACGTGTCTGCTTCTCTTTCTTCTTTAGTCATGTCAGTGACCATAAGGGAGGCTGGGAGAAAAACGGACACACTCCACATTCTGAAAACACATCAGAGGAAGACCCGGGGGACCAAACAAAAGTGAGTGCAAACATAAGTAACATGTTACACCTGATCAAAAATGTTTCCAGGTAACTAAAGTGAAATGTCCGTCTGTCCTTAGGCTGACCTCTGCGTGACCTTGACTGTAAGCCCGGGGTCACAGGTCGAAGGTCTCCACAGCCTAAATGCTCAGATCCCCTCCCTGCTTTCCATGCCCACCAGGAACCACATGGACATCACCATCCCACCCCTCCCGGATGTGGCCCCCGAGGTCCTGCGGGTGGCCGAGCACAGACACAAGAAGGGCCTTATGTACCCCTACATCTACCACACTCTCACCAAGGTCAGGGGGTGGTCCACACTGATAGCTGTTATTTTGTTGGGACAGTCAGTGTCTTTTTTAACCTGGTTACACCTGACATCAATAGACATCATGGGTTAGCCGGTCACAGCCGCATTAGAATGCGTCTCCACATGCGTCTACGTGCACATAAACACGTCCATCATTTCAATTTTAAAGGGCCAAAAGCTTTGTTTTCAACCGGTGCCTCAACAGTAGTCACCAACACGCTGGGACGAACAGACACAATGTTTAACGTTAATTTTCTGGTGCATTCTTGTAAATTAAGAATTTGTCATAAACACCTCACAAAATTATCAATTTCTTTTAAGGAAGTCTGGTGACGATCTCAACCTGAGACATAGAAGTTACATAGATTTAGTGTGAATGGTGGAAAGAGTGTGTTCAAACACCTAGCTGCTAAAAGCCGGCAGGAAAGACCAACAATATTTTTAATAAGAAAAGAAACAGAAATGTATTGCATTTAATGCCAAATAGAGCTTTTTCATAGTAGCCATTTTGACATGAAATAGTAAACATAGGTGTTACCAAAAAGAATTAAAATCTGTGTATAGGCAATTTTGAGATTTTCTTTAAAAACAAATATGTTGAAAAATAGTTGCTGAAAACATGTGAAAAGACTTGATGATATATTATGATATGATGAATGATATATTACTGAAGTGTGGCGTTAGAGGTTAAAACTGTTTTTCACCAGTTTTCAGTCCAGGATTTTGTGGGCGGTCCTTAAAGGGTGGCTCGATGACACGCTGAGGCCACCTGAGCATACCTAGCAGAGAGACAGAGATGGATTCATCTCACAGAGTGTTTCAAAGTTAGTCATGTCATTTTCTGAATTCATCTGACTTGTTTCAGTCGCTTCAAAATGGCTGCTTACGAGTGGGCGTGGCTTCAGCACATTCAGAGGACACGCCCCCACAGCCCTGGAGCTGAGAATTCATTTTTACCTGATTTTAACACCTAATTCATAAACTTGTTGATATGTTTAATCACTCAAATTTGTCTGGGTGGTTATTAACACTTTCTTCTTTCGTCTGACAAACTCAGAACACATATTTATTTTGACTTTACTCCTTTACACAGACTTTAAGGTTCAGTTCCATTCAGGTAAAACAGAGTCAGGATGCTGCTACAATAAATGGAATGGAACCTTAATCAGTATCATCGAATACATCTGTGTTTACTCATGTGAAAATGGCTCGTGTGAAATTTTTTTTTAAGGCAGTCTGGTGATATTACGTTCACTATGTGTTCACAAACCTCTGCTGCTTAGATTGGCAGGTTAAGAAAATCCAAACATAATCAGCATCAGTGAACCAAAAGGAGATCAGACAGTGTATTTTGTGTAGGCAGTTCTTCTATGTGGTCCATGATGCATTAGCATTCCCACTTTGAATGATATGTGGTCAACTGTGCCACTAAACCACCATGGCACGTTGGTTTGAGTGCATCTTTTACCCTTGTATTTAGAGCCGTCCACTTGTGATCCAGCCACCCCCACACGTTAATACGAGCTGTGAACGGGCTTTATTTGAATCGTGTTCATACGTGTTGTCAGAAATGCATAAGCATCATGTTGACGTGTGGAATCTGAAGTATCTACAGTGACTTGTTTGTGGCACGGTGAAGCTTTTAGGTAACAGTGTGTCTTTGCAGGGAGAGATTAAGCTATCTGTCACCATTGAAGATGAAGCAAACAAAGACCTGCCTTCAGCGGTGCAGCTGTTTCGGCCTATCCGTCAATATGTTTACGGAGTGCTCTTCAGCCTGGCCGAGGCCAGGAAGAAGGCTGAGAGACTCGCCATGAGGAAGAACTGCCTCCCTGAATGTGAGTCCTGCTCTCTTCATGGCACTGTGTTACTCAGGTTTTGTATCAAGTGTTCTAGCAGTTTGCTTAACTAAAGAAATCAATCATCATCTCTGCTGATATCTGGAGAGCTCCAGAGGTGTCCCTACCTGTCACCAGGAGATGGTGTTCAGGCAGAAGGGAGGAGAGAGCGGTTCATCAAGGCCGTCAGTGCGTTTACATGAGCTCAAGCTCCCAGTACAGTGCGCTTCCTCCAGTAAGACTCTGCTGTGATGGTACATGGAGGAGGTGAAAGGAGCAATAACCCAACAGAGCGACGCATTAAAATAATCAACAAAGCCAGATCGATCTCAAACAAACACAAATAATTCTGTAGACGGTAAGACACAGATTTCAGCACTGAAAAAAAAACCAAGCTGCATTACTACTGTTAATGTAATTATTAATTCAGTCTTATTATGGATGGCAGAGATATGTTCAGTTAAAAGAAGCAATATTACATAATACATGTAAGATGTGGCACTTATGTGCATTAGACATGTAAAATATGTGATGTGTCACAGCAGCCTGTGGATAAATAACATGACATTCAACTCTCTTAATTTTGGCCTCATATTGTTTCGTGTATAATCTGGATTGCCTCAGTATACACGTGATGGCTACAAACATGAAATTTTCTTTTGGGCTGCAAATGTATTCTTCTGTTTAATCATTGCCTCACTGAATCACTCATTTTGTCTGCAAAATGCCACATAACAGAGAAAACTGTCCCATTATTTCCCAGAACCAGAAATAATCCCTACAAGTGTCCGACCATTAGTCACAATGTCAGAACCCATTGGACAGTAATTTCAGGGTGGCGTCCAAAGTTTCTATGCAAGATGCCGATGATGAATATCCGGGTGACTACTCCCTCTGCCTCTTCATAAACAGATCTCTGCACATGAATGAAGATATCTTCGATAAAAAGCTAAATCATGGTCAGAGTCGGCTGATGGCTTCTGACGTTGTATTTGGGCAGTTTTTCTCTGCACACACACTGTTCTGTTGTGTAATCTTGATGTCTTGTCTACAGATTGATATGCAGATATCTGTTTATAGTAATAAATCAGTTCATAGTGATGCAGACACTCTAATTTAATATTTTTAAAAATGACGATCAGTTGTTTGTTAAAATAGTTTCTGCTTGACTTCATGTGAATCAAATAATCCATTAATTAATCAAAATGAATTTATTGTTGCAGCTCAAATGTTTCCACTGTTTATCAGTTATAATCTACAACCCAGCTGTGAGAAATGCACCAGATTGTCTCCAGACAGCATCACTTGGTCTCCATGAGCAAATGTAAGAAGTCTGCTTCAGCCCAGTTTCCAGGACAGAACCTGGGACACTTCATGAACACAAACCCTCATCTCTTCCAAATGTCATTCCACAGACACACACATCATGGTTAAAGAGTGGGCCGCCTACAAAGGCAAGTCTCCCCATACCCCAGAGCTGGTGGAGGCTCTGCCCTTCAGGGAGTGGACCTGTCCCAACCTGAAGAAGCTGTGGCTGGGGAAGGCCGTGGAGGACAAGAACCGCAGGATGAGAGCGTTCCTGGCCTGCATGCGCTCCGACACTCCGGCCATGCTGAACCCTGCCAACGTCCCAACGCCCCTCTTGGTGCTCTGTTGTGTGCTGCGGTAAGTAGACTTCCGACAGCCAGGGCGGACTGTAGCCCTATGCCTTACAGATAACATGAACATGTTAATGTGTAGGAGAGAGGTGAGAGAGGGTGAGGATGAATAAGACAGATGATCAGTTCCTGGTGTTTGTAACACTGTTGACCTTCTGTGTTTTGCTTCAGGTTTATGTTACACTGGCCAGGATTAAGAATTTTGCGTCGTAACGAACTTGACGCTTTCCTAGCCCAAGCACTTTCTCCTAAACTTTATGACCCTGACCAGCTGCAGGAACTGAAGGTGACTTTGTAGTGTTGTATTGTATGAGGAGTGTCAGAGAATCGCACACACATGAGTATCCAGGCTGTAATCTGCCATCCTGTCGATCGCTCTAACTGCTCTAAGTTTGGCCTTGATTGACTGTCTGATTCACGTTTCTCTGGACACTCCTCATGTTCTGCAGACAAAGCAACCTGTTCGACAAACGCTGCTTTGTACGAGCATGTTGTTCCCCAAGCCATAGCTTTGCACTAAAAGATGTATATGTGTAGAGTGTCGCGGAGCGGTTGTTGTGTCCTGTGTGGATGGTTTATCAGCTTGTCATAAAAAAGGAAAAAAAGCTGGAGCTCTGTTCTCATTTGACCTCTGTTCACGTAAAACCATCCACACGAACTGTGCGCTTTGTGGTCTTGTCCTGTGTGTAGCTCTGTCTGCTCTCCGCTGTACCAGAACATCCAGGTTGTGTGTGCTGGCTTCTTTGTGTGTTGGCTGGATTAGGTTGTTGTGCCGCTGTTACTTTGGTGGGCCGCGGGTGAATGGGCCGCTCACGCTTGCTCTGTGCTTTTTAGGGATGCACCGAAATGAAAATTGTTAGGCCGAAAACGAATAAAAATTAAATGGTTGACTGAATACTGAAACCGAAACCGAATATGAAATGCGGTTATTAAATTTTTCACTATTTTTTTTTTTACTATTGCATAAATAGCCTAGAATAAATCTGTAGACATGTTTTTTCAAAGAAAGTAAATGTTTATTTAATATCCTTCGAATATTCCAGTAGAATTTCAAACTGCAATCCTTTTCTTGCTCTCAGAGATTTTAAAGTACTTCCAAATTGCTGACATTTTCAACAGAATTCGCCAGGTCCAGCATTTTCAGGTCTTGCGATAGACCTAACAACTGACATAATAAAAACAAATCTAAATAAGGTTAATGGGAAGTGAGTCGTCTGCCAATGGGAGAGGACGTTTGTGTTTACATTTTTGGGGGGATCGTACAGATAGAAAGACAAAGACGGTGTTGATTATTTCACTGTGTGTGTGTGTGTGAGCGAGAGAGGGAAACATTGTTTTGAATATCGCAATCAGCAACCTTGGCCAGATCACCGCGCAGATCACCGCGCAGATCACCGCGCAGATCACCGCGCACGTTGTTTCATTGCATCAATTGCGTCACGCCTCTATTCGGCCATTTCACCGGAAGACGAATGTGGCATTTTTTGCAATATTCGGCCGAATACTTCCGGTTGCCGAATATTCGGTGCATCCCTAGTGCTTTTCACTTCGTACCTCATTAATCTGAATGCTGAGTGGGGCTGTTGCAGGATTACCTGTTTTCTTTTTCACTCTGACGTTTTCTAAGTCTGGAAATTTCTCCTCCGCAGATCGACAACCTGGACCCCCGAGGAGTCCAGCTGGCCGCTCTGTTCATGAGCGGGGTGGACATGGCTCTGTTTGCCAATGACGCATGCGGACAGCCTATTCCCTGGGAGCACTGCTGTCCCTGGATGTACTTTGATGGCAAGCTGCTGCAGAGTAAACTCATCAGGGCTAACAGAGAGAAGGCCCAGCTCATTGACCTCTGTGACGGTCAGGTAGCTTCATCCACAACACACACTTACACACAAAAGGCTGCTGTCAGAGCCGCAGCCTCCCTGAATACTCTCCAAGAGTTCTGTCTCCTAATGTGTCTTTGACCTCAGCGCCCCTCCGCATCTCCATTTTGTCCATTTCCTGTCTCCTCTTTTAACCTCCGGTCGATAGAAGTCTGTTCACAGCCTGCCGACACTTCTTTGGTCTGTACTCTCAAAGTGACGGAGACAGGTGCACACACTTTACAACACCATGTTGAAGCAGACTTTAGACTGAGACTTTAACAGCATGTGTATTCACCGCTTTTCTCTGTTTAATTCGCTGACAGCTGTCTTCTCTAAAGATAAGATACCTAGGACAAGTGTGATATGACTGCATTTATTTTTACCACACTATGGCCATGTGGTCCATTGTGAATAATCTAGTCACAGTATGACAGAAGAATGGGGTGTCTCACCTTGTAGAGCGGTCGCCTCGTGTACAAACACTGAATCCTCTCCGCGGTGGTGCTCAAAAGCCCAAAAAACCATGTGAGAAGAAGAATAGTTTACAACAAGTCACCTGCAAAAACTGAGTACTGAGAGACTCGTCCCACTCGTGTTGATTTTCAATATAAGTCTTTGTTAGGTGAATTAGTTTTGTCAGACAGAACAAATCTGGAGGTTTGTTTGTCATTAGTTGAGAGCAGATGAGGAACAAGGGGAAGAGAGAGGAAAGGACAGGCAACAAACCAGAGCGACCGCAACCACAGCAACCACAGCCCCCCATTTCATTTAACATGAATATGAAGGTAGAGCTGAGTTTAACTTTAAAGGCACCACGATGGGGAAACTGAAAGAAAAATTCAGGTTAATGTTCCAAAAATCAGCTTTGTAAATGTTGTGTGAGGAAATGCATTCAACAGCTCAACGATACACACACACTCCACAGAGCACATTCAGAAGCACACGGTTTCCCCCCGTCCTTAGACTCTCTCTGCTGTGCAGTCTTTGTCGACGTCCTGCTGTCTCAGCTCATGAATCATCTTTACATCGGTACAAAAGTCAACAAGTAGAAGCATCACAAGGTAACGATTAAATTCCACAGCGATTCGACCAAACGTCAATACATTTATTGTTTTCAATATTTTTAATAGAATTTTGTAGAAGACAAGTTACAAAAGACAGAGACAGAAAAGAGAGAGTAGAAAGTATTTAAAAAGAATAATGAAGTACACTGCTCCATTACTATCACTAGAATCTTAGCACAAGTACTACACAGTGCTGGTAAAGGTGGATGGCACTCCATGGCTGGTCAAAGGTCAGTGTTATCTTTATCAGATTGTCCATCATGCCGTATCGAACTTTCTCCATATGCAATACACCAATGAGCTCACTTAACCAGATCCTAAACTGAGGCACAGTATCTGACTTCCAGAGTTTTTACAATCATTTTCTTTGCAATTACCATCCCATACATAATGGTGCTTTGCACTTAAACTTTGTCTTTAAGTAGAAAAGGGAACCCCCAAATAATGCAATTATTGGGTCAGGTTCAAAAACCAGCTGCACGTGTCAGAAAACCACTTAAATATGTTAGACCAAAAATGATACAGTTTGGGACCTGTCCAGAAGAGGTGAGTCAGAGAACCCTCTGCACATTTACATCGGTTCCATAGTGATGACATGGTGGAAAAGAGTCTGTGCAGTTTGGTTTGTGAATAATGAAGCCTGTGCATCACCTCAAACATCATCCCCAGTCTGCATTTCCAGCTCCTCCTCCCGGAGTTTTTGTGAGTCAGAGAATGTATTTATAAAGCCAGAGACCATTCTTTTGGATTCAGGTGGACCCAACAAAACTTTATAAATCATTTTATCTTCCAGGAGAGACTCAAAGTTAGACACACACTGACTGATATAATTCCTAATCTGCAAATATCAAACATCTATTATTGTGCGGGAACATTTCCTAATCTGTCAGAGGCCTCTGCCACAGTCCAAACACAGCACTGAGCTAACGTAACGCGTCACAGTAAAGTTCCAGTCAGTCTGATCCTCCCTCTCTGTGTGTGTGTGTAGGAACACATGTGGTGTGAAGTGTCTGCAAACAACAACAAAAAAAACACCTGATTATGATTTTCCTCTCAGACGTGCAGATGGTGTGTGGGCTTCAATTAGATGTTAACCAATTACCAGCGTGTAAACAACAACGCTATGTGTTGTAGGTTGCTACGACAACACACATCCACAGCACAGGTATCAGACGAATCTCCCCGCTATAAATTGTATGTCAGAGCATGATGAGCCTCCAACAAACGTGAGTTTACAGTAATCATCTCAGTGTCAGTCCACAGATCCACTCAGCTCCTCCTGTGTCTTTAAACAAGGGAGACACTTAAACACTGACAGCAGACTCGTATTGATCAGACGCTTCGTACTTTGCACCAGACAATTCTGATCAATATTAAAGTGAAACGACAATCATTTTTCTCTCACGATAAAACAAATAAGCATGAGTGGTACAGAGGAGCGAGGTCTTCTTCAGATGAGGTGAAAACTATTACCGAACAAGAGATTTTAATGAATATACCTGTCGGTATAAATGAAACCTGCTGCCCTAAAGGCCAACGCTGCAGGTCAGTGAACAAATAAAACACGAGAGAAAGAAATGAGAGAAGTCCGAGTCGTCACTTTGTTCCAGATGTCTTCAGTCTCTCTCTCTCTCTTCAGGCTGAGCTCGTTGCCAAAGTGGAGAAGATGCGGCAGAGCATCCTGGAAGGTCTCAACTTCGCTCGGCTGCCTCATCCTCCTCCGTTCCCCCCGCCACCACTCCCACCTCCTCACGGGATGCCTTTCTACCCTCCCTCTGGCTCCTTCTACCCTCCACCACCCCCTATGATGCCTCCTCCTCCCCATGGGAGGAGCAGAGGGATGCCCGGTGAGTACAACCTCTAACTGTCACTAACAGTAACATGAACAACGAGTACGTTTTAGTCTTAAAGGATCGTCATATCAGGAGAATGATGACGCAGCATCACAGAGGCTCTGATTAACACTGTGTGTTTTCCCTCCGTTTGTGAGGGCTTCAAGGGATCGCGTCACAGGGCGGGAAGCTGGAGATAGCCGGCACTGTGGTGGGTCAGTGGGACGGAGCTCGACGCAGCCGAGGAAGAGGAGGCTTCCCTGTCCAGGTGGTATCTGTTGGTGGACCAAACAGGGGGTAAGTGCCGAAAGAAGATGAAAAGGAAGAAGAAGTCTTATGTATTTAATCTGTTATTATTTATTAGTTGGTTTCTGTTTTCTGCAGTCGTCCCAGAGGTGTGATCTCCACACCCGTCATCAGGACGTTTGGTCGAGGAGGCAGGTACCACGCTCGAGCCTTCAAGAGTCAGGGAGTGTACCTGGTAAGAAAAAAATAACTTTTTTTCCCCTCACTGTCTCTCGGTTTGACTTATTCTGTTAAAGTAACTTTGTTTCAGTAACTCCTCACTTCACTGACTCTCTGCTCCCCGCACTGGAAGTTCTGCTGGGTCAACAACAGCAGCTAATATTACTGACTAGTCCAACAGCAGTCAGCCCAGCTCGGCGTCTGTCTTTCAGACTTTTATTTCACTAACTACTAAAAATCAGTCCCAGATTCACTCTTGTTTCTCCTCTGCCATTACGTCCATAGAGGCTGCTGATGCCTCCAGTTCTGGCATTCGCTGCCCACCAGCATTTGCTCGCATCCCAAACCCGAAAACCTCCTCATCTTCTTCTTTCCGGTGGTCCAAAACGCCTGTGGTGCAAACACTAACACATCCCCGGTGCTCTAAGTTCAAGACACATGAAAGAATGATACAGCAACATAAATGTATAGATTAATGTTGTTCATGTTGCTTGAAGGATCCAATGACAAAGTATAGTTTACCGTCCATCACTGATGCAGCCTGTCAGTGACTGTTCAGCACATACAGAGAGGATACAAGAGGGCTCATTATTAGACCTGAACAAGATCATTCAAGACATCACTCTGTAATATAATGCATCAGTCACTGTGTAGACACTGCAGTGTTTGTTAACGTGTCAAAAGCTCATGAAAGTGTTCAGAGAAGCACGGATGTGTGATGTGGTTAACATGTTCAATTTATGTAAAATTCTCTCTGGATGGTGTCATGAAAAATACATCAGACTGGGAATGTCTGTGCCAAATTTCACGGAATTCTGGGATGCGTATTTGGATCGGGAATCAGGAATTAGTCCATTTCAAATGTGACGACAAACTGACTGATGGTTGTTCTGAAGGGCGCATGTTAAAACCCTGCTGCCCAGCAGAGATGACCTGAAACATAACGGTGCACCACAGATCAAAAGCAAAGGCATTGTATTGTGTTGTTGAGGTAACTGACTTCCTGCTGTACGCTAATAATTAGGGATCATGTTAAAGAGCGTATTAATTTTACAAAATAAAACGACAATTTAAATGATAACTTCCAAATGTTTTTGGTTAGAAACATCTGGCAGGCCTGCGATGTTGTTGTGATGTACTTCACACAGATCAAAATACAGCTGTTGCTCTATTCACTGTGTAATTACAGTGCAACAACAGAAGACAGCATCATTGTTTGAGCTTTCAGCATGCGATGAGTGGGAACTAAACAGCCCCTCAGCAGGTCTACGTGCTGCTTTAAACCCTTTTTATTTTACCGCTAATTAGCTTCTAAATTGCTCTCCAGTCTTTTTGTTTGTTGCCAGCACACATCTGTATTTTCTTCATGTTGCACACGATTTTAAAGAAGCCTCACAGTCTGCCTCCGTTTTAGAGTAAGCCTGCTCATAAGCCCGCTCACACGTGCGGACACGACGCAGCGAAGGAGAGCAAGAAGCCCAAACCGGAGGAGAGGAAATCCTCCCCTGTGCCGTGCGACGGCTCGACCACGGAGAACGGCGTGGACGACAAAGAGCCGGACCAGCTGAACGGAGATGAAGAGGAACGCAGTGCTCTCATCCAACCTGAAAGTGCCTTTAGCAGTGACTCCAAGACGTGCAATGCTAATCCTCACTTAAATGCACTAAATGTAGACGGCGGCTGCCATAGAGATGAAGGTCTGGAGGCCGCCGTCTTTAAAAAAGAAGAGTAAGCTTATTTTTCTAGAGAGGGTGAAGGATGAAAGGTGGAACAGGGTTAGGATATGTGGAAATGTGGAAAGCCTTCAGTCAGACAAAGCAGAGAGTTGAAATTCGGATCCCTCTCAGTGAACACACGAGGTGTATGACACACGGGGTGTATGACACACGAGGTGTATGACACACTGCGAGTTTGAGGAGTCGTTCACTCCCTCACCACCAACGTTTATGAGAATGATACTTTTTTATTTTTATCAGAACATTAAAGCTCCCTGAAGCTTTATTTCTGAAATCTTTTATTTCTTTATAGGTTGTTCGCCATAGTACAGTTATCAGTTTTGTGTTGTCACGGTAACTGCTTCATGAAAACCAAACATACAAATGAGAGATAAATGAGTTAAACGCAGACACGCCCGCCTCGGTCACCACTTTGGGTTTGGTTCATATTGAAAGTCGCTGTGTCTTTTTAGTTCAGACGAGCTCTATGATTTCACTCACTTAGCTGTAAAGTAACATTTCAAGACATGGCTCTAAGAACCAGACGCAAGATCTTTGCCAAACTCTGATATTCAACTTGGTTTCTTGAATCAAACGTAGAGCTGTAGTATTATCGCTTCAATGAGAAAAAAAAACAGACCCTGCATGGTTCACAGTTTAAAAAGGTGTGTAGTTATTATGCATGTTGTCCTTTTTCTTCCATCTTTCCATGTAAATGTGTCCATTTGCAAATGAAAGAAATGGCTAATATCAGTGATATCTCATAAAAGGTGTTAACTGTTAGTAACAGATCTGTTCTGACCTTGATTTGTTTGTGATATTGACCTCTGTTGCAATTAATTAAGTTTAAAGTTATCTAGCCACTTTTGAAATAGTGTACTCACACTATGCCTTGTTCTCTGTTGCTGTTTTCTGCATTAGTCAAATATCTGAAAATATAAAATCCCATAAAAAGCTTCTGATCCAAATCACCCCTCTTTTGTAGCTGGGAGCGACGCGCTCGACCTTCAAATTTAAGACTCTTAATCGGTTTCGAGATTCACTTTAGTGTTTGATTTCTACAGTCGTACTACTTCTGCACCAGAATCATCATTTCACCACCCTGACTTAATTCTCCTGGATTCTCCTTCTCATCTTTCATTAGTGATCAGAGAAATGGTGTATAACCCCACACCCCTCCCCTCCCCGCCCTGCAAGAGCTAAATAGGTTACCTTCTGTAAGTCGATCAGAGTTTCTTCCTAACTCATGGGTTGTAAAAGAATGTTGAGTTTAATTGAATGTTGATGGATTGTGGCGTGGTGTATTTGAAGGCAACTTAGCTACAATGCTTAATAAAACTATATTCTTTTAGTACGAGCTGTTTGTTTGTGTGTTCATTTATCCCCCGTTGGACTGTAACAGCATGTAGGCATTAATATTTCACCTCATCCCTGCTCGCCGACTTTCTGCATATTTTAAATCTGTGCGTTCATTTTTTAAAGCAGTCAAGTGAGAAAATAAAATGTTGCAAATGTGAACATGCAACATGAAAAATTAAAGCTTGTAAAGGTTTTGATGTCTGGACGTAGAAACTGTTTCTGAAGCTCATCTGATCATAAGGACTAATAAAGACTGAAGTTGAACCTACAGATTTATCATAGTTACATTGTTTAGACCTTTAACAGGCCCATCTACTGTCTTATTCCAGAGCTTTCATTTCGTCTTCATCAGCTTTGATCGGTGATCAGATCAGTTGTGGGGGTGCACTGTAAGAAATTGGCTGTGTCGTAATACACTAATATTAAAATACTTGTATGTTATACACATTGTGTAATTAATTCAGCTCCTCTTGAATCATTTTCACATCTTTCTGTTCTGGCTTCGTGGTTCACGCTCCAGTGTAGAAGGATGTGTAATGGTGGTTGTCAGTGTTACAGCTGAGTTACCAAAAAAAAAAAGACAAAATTTTACCTGTCATCAATACAACAATCAGAACAGTTTATACATAAACACTGTCACATTCTGACAGGCAGCTTTAATACTGCCCCAATTCCTCATAGTGCTCACAGAGATTGTGACTAATCAGATGTCAGATTGTTTTTTCTTTATTGTTGTGCAAAAGTATCCATCATTGAACTCTTCTAAGTTCTTAGTAATGATGAAAACATTTCTGAATATGACTGTGAAACCAGAAATGTGATGATCATTTTCCATACAGTGTCATTCTTAAACACAACAGCTGCCAGGATCAGAAATACTGAGTCCAGATTCCCACAGCAAAGCACCACACCTTTATTTATGAAATCATATTTTTTGTAGGTTCATTTAAATGTTTTTATTTACACTGCCATTATATTTTTGTTTTGTTTTTATTTATGTTGCCTACTACAGTATTTTTAAATATTTTTTTTCCTAAAATCAGCTCTAATACAACATTATAACGTGTAGAGTAAGACATGAATGTCCAAATATTAAAAGATATTTAGTAATACATAATATTAATATAATAATTCTATCTATCTATCTATCTATCTATCTATCTATCTATCTATCTATCTATCTATCTATCTATCTATCTATCTATCTATCTATCTATCTATCTATCTATCTATCTGCATATTGTTATATATACATTGTTACATATATATTGTTATATAATAAGAATATATATGTGTATATGTATACATATATATATGTGTGTGTGTATGTACACACATATGTATATATATACACACATATATAGTGTGTGTGTGTGCGTGATTATTTATAATATAATATATAATAATATTAAATATTATTTTATTTGATTTTCTTACATATTTATTGCGTATATGTATTTTTGTATTTATACATATTAATAAATAATATATTTCTAAATGTTTAGTAATCATATAATAGCTAAATATAAAATCCATAATGAAATGTGTCTCCTCTGTATTTTCTGTTCTTATATTTGTATCTCCGGTCGAACAATAAGCCGTGTCATAGCGCTGATAAAGACTTTTATTTTGGTGAACGTGTTGATGGCTCCTGTGAAACAGAAAATCAAAATATAAAATAATAATAAACCCTCGGTGTGGTGTCTGCTCCGGTGATTCATCCGGACGTCTCATTCATCTGATTTGAGCTCCGCTGATTTAAAGCAGCACCCTGACGTAACTTTCGCATTTATTTATTTATTTGTTTGTTTCGCAAAGACATCGAGGCTACGTTTTCTTCTGGCTCCTAATATGACCGCCTCGGTGCCGTACAGTCACCAGGGGGCATGCACATAGTAATAATAATAATAATGCATTTGAGGAAAGCCTGCTACGACGAGCCTCCGCCGTTTGTTCCACCACACGGCCGCGGTGTGATGGAGATGTGCGCTTAGGTTCATGTGTCCGGCGGGTCTGCCCCTGGCTTTTTTTCTGGGGAAGATCATATTGGATCATATTGTTTGCAGGACGTTGTTCCTCCTGCAGCCCCCCCAGTCTATCCCGACGTAGTTGTGAATTGAACATGGCGACTGTACCAGTATATTGCATCTGCAGATTACCTTACGACGTGACCCAGTTTATGATCGAGTGCGATGCTTGCAAGGACTGGTTCCACGGCAGGTAAGAGCACATTTGTTTCACCGTGGTGTTTTTGTGGCGCTTTGCATTTGTGGGAAACAAACAAAAATGGCGAGGTCTCGGTGCGTTTGACAGCTTTGTGGCTCTCGGTCGCCCGTCTACATCTAAAGAGAGGCCGCTTGGAGAAGAAGAAGAAGGCGGAGTTAAATATAGCCGGACCGGGGTTGTGACATTTTTTCGCGAATAACCCTAAACAGATTTCTTATTATAAAAAGTTCCGCGGGTTTATCGAGTGATTTCTGTGCGGGCTTCGTCTGTTAATTGCACTTAAACGGCTGTTTAACGTCCCCGCATAGCCCCGAACTGAAGCGCTGTAACGAGCTGAGCGGGCGGGCGGCAGGCTGAGGCAGCGGGGGAAGCCTCGGCAGACTCGCCGCTCATTTCTCCCTCCTCTCCGCCTGCCTTCGTAGCCGCTCTCGGCTCGATATTTCGCCCCTGTAATGTCTGTAAATGTCGTTACCGTTCTGCTAGCTTTCACCGACTGCTTTTTTAGTACAGAGCACGGTGGAAAATCACGACCCGAGTCTGAGCTCAGCCCCGCACAGCCTTCCTGCCAGCAGGCAGCAGCTATGGCTGACAATAGCCCGTAGTGCTGGATGCCCTTACTGCTTCAGCGGGGGGATATAATAACATTATCGGCGTTCACCGAGCTGCTTTGTCGGTACCGTGGGCTGTAGCTAATGGCTATTCTGTTTGTCTGCGATTAAAAGCGGGAGGCGTATCGTCCGCCGCCGCCGCTCCTCGTCACTTTCCCCGCCGTACATAAGCTGTAATGATCTCCCTGTTATCACCGCGCTATGTTTCCCTCCGTTGTTGGAGTTGTTGCCGCCTTTGTGTTTGTCGTGTTTCACACTCTGGATGCTTTTTTTTTTTAGGGTGGGGGGGTGATAACACATCGTTTGTTAATCGTGTTTCGTTTTGGTGAACAAGCCCTCTTCAGAGAGTGATGAACAGTATTTACGCGCCTGAACATTAACCCTTTAATGCTCCCCCGTGGCTGCTGCTGCTGCCGCTGTATGTATGTACAGTATGTAGCTGTTGTCACATCATGATATAGCGGTGAATTAAATTCTGGAGATAAGCCATGACCTCCAGTCACGCGTCAGCTTAAAGCCAAACAAGCAGTATAATGACAAAATGCCATTTTCCCCCCCCTCCAGAAACACATAAAACATATTCATATTTACATGGCTCGCTGCAGCCTGATGCTGCTTACTACCTCATATATGAAATTCTCTATGTTAAAGCTTTATGGCAATATTTTGTTAACACTGTGTTACAGATGGATTTCCCATGCTTATTATTGTAACCAGTTGTTCAGGGCCGGAGCTGGACCTCCATTAGGGGGGATAAATAAGGTCATTTAAATCAAATTACACGTCTCAAACCCATAGTTTCAACAGATCGCAAGGTAAAGGTGGAGGCGTGATATGTAATAATCTATATAGCCGGTTAATAAATATCTTTTATTTTATGCACCTACATGACATGATGTTCTTAGAGGAGCTGGATCTGTGATGCAGAGGTCGTTAATGGTGTGTTTTGCTTCTTTAATTACACATATTAAAAAAAAGGCAATATACAAATTGTAGGGAACGTGAAGGAGAAATGCCTGGAAACCCCCCCCCCAGGGCCTTGAGAAGTCATAATGATAAACAGTCACTGTATGATGGCAACATGAACAAAGTGTAAAGCGGTGAACCAACAATTGAATCCGGTGTGATGCTCCTCAGCTCACTTATCTTCACATATATTAATGCTTGGTTGTAATGAGTTGCAGTACGTCTGCCTTGGAGGTGCAAGAGACTCACACTTTACACTGCTATCTAGTATGTAGTATATATTCATGTGGGAAGAGAAGGTAATAATTAGTAATTATATTGTCAAGCTAAAAGAAGTACCAAGTGGATAGTTTGTGGTGATATGCTGGCCGTAAGGATGTGTTGTAATATTGGGGACAGCACAGGTATGTAGTCGTTAGCATGGAGCTCTGTTAATTCAATGACTGGTACTTGTTTGTCTTTGTGTCCAGGACTGGTCTGCAGCGTGTTTACCTCCATCAAAACTAAAAAAACGACACTTCTATAACTTGTAGGCCTACTTATATCCAAGAGTCATCTTGTTTTCATCCGCCTTTGAGTCACAACAGTGTTCATGAGGCGAGGGCTTTTCAGTTATTGTGCCCAGCTGTTGTTGATCAGGAAATAGTTCAAACACGAACTGCTCCCAAAACCACAATGTCTTGTTTTTACTGTACGGTTCTGTTTCATGCCATGTTCTCCAACGTGCACTCGAGTCAGTAATGAAGTTCTTGAATTTCTAAAGCTACTTTCTTCAATATTTCACAAAAAAAAAATCACTCTTATTTGACCATATTCACGTGGCAGACATTTTCATCTGATTTTACACTCAGGGTGGGAAGCTCCCTCGGATGTACCGCGTCGTTCTACGTTGCAAATTGTATGTACGTATGTTACCATTTCACAGACGGTGGATGAACCTGGAGGGCCATATTTCAAGTTAAAACACGTTTGATAGCTACTATTAGACAACAGCTAAGGTTAGCCTTTCATCATTTCTTAGAAATGTTTTATAGTGTTACATGATAGACATGTCACGGGATGTGACCCCGTAGCGTTACGTGACATCTCGCTCACAGGAAAACATTTTCCTCTGTAATGCTCATACAAAGTGTGTTCCAAACACGTTAGCGGAGTTAGAGTGATTTATCGTATTGTGTCCTCTATTAAACTGTAATATTATCCAGGAAATGGTTGAACGTTAACGTAAGCAGTTATCAAACAGTAACCACTAGGTCAATCAAATATATTGTGGTTTCCTCCTTTTATTTAATTAATTTGCTTTAATGTCTCTAAATGTAGTGCATGGTTCAGTCTCACTCAGAAACATCACAGTAACGTGGTTACATAGTTCATTTTGCTCTGTGCTCTAAAATGTTTCACTCTGCACATTTTTGGTAAGAGTTCTTTAATTAGCAAAACAAATAAGAGATTATTATCATTAGTAGGGATGTAACGATACACTCAACTCACGACTCGATACGGTTCACGATTTTTTGTTCCCGTAAGTCACGTGACTTGACGTCGTTGACGGCGTTGAACAAATGATTGATGATCTATCTATCTATCTATCCATCCATCCATCCATCCATCCATCCATCCATCCATCCATCCATCCATCCATCCATCCATCCATCCATCCATCTTTCTCCAAATTTGACATTCTTCTTCTGACGCCTGTAACAGTAACCATGACTCTAAAATGCAATGGTGACACTTTGTACTGCTAGTGACCATCGACGGCCTAAAGCTTCCAACACTGGAGCTAGGCTAACAATTACAACATTTCATCCCATCAGACTCTAATGCATGAAATAATGTGTCATTGCTTGATATCACAACCATAATGTCATTATGTTGCATCGATGCCCCTTTAAATACAGGACTGGTTTGAGTGGTGTCTTGTTTGTGAGTTACACACAGGTGTGTGTCACACCTCGCCGTATGTTCCCTCTTAAAGTAAGTAGCTGTAGTTGCCAACACTAATATGCAGTATTCATTACGCTGCACCTTCACTGATGCCAGTGCGTATTGCAGCTTGATATTGAAACTATATAATAAATATAATTATCCGGTAGCTCTTTAGAATTTGGCAAATTCATTGCAACCATCACAAACCTGATTTTTTTTTACAGGTCAGCAGTCTGCTTTAGATCAGTCACTCCTTCTTTAGGTGGCTGTAGTTGTTTTTCACAGTGTCAGGAGTCAAAGGAGGTCTTACCTCTGACTTACACCGTGGTGCTTACTTCAATATTGAACTTGCCCTGCAGCAGCTTTCTGCTGTTGATATTGTTAGAAACAGTCAATTAGTTGACATTACATTCAAGTCTGAAAGTACACTTTTGTACTTCATATATAATATACTTTGGTGGTGTTTGCTGGTAAACGTTTATCTCCAGAGCTCTGCTTTACCTGCTGTGCATACAGTCTGTGTATTAAGTAAACATATGAGCGTCTTATATCGGCCTCATAAAACAACAGACCATACAATTAATGACAATTATTTAACTGCACAAAGAAAATAATCGTAGCTGTGTAGTTTGAATTCTAACAAACAAATCACTGTTTATCTTTGTTAAAAGTTATGTATGCGATCTTTTGTAGTGCAGCATTTTTTTTGTGTGATTACTGCCCCCTGTGGCTCATCGAGGAAAACACCAACTGCAGCCATGGTCGGCTCTGTACTGGCCCTAGAAACGCAGTCGCACAGTTGACCACACTTGGTGCTGGGCATGTGGTGCACAGTGAGGTTGATGAGAGCAGTAACATTGAGCCAAACAGTCAATACAATCAAAACAATGAGCTAAAGGAGGCTAAAGGGGTAGTTTCTGTAGAACTGCAGAGTTAGATGAACAGTAATGTGCACAGTAGACAGGTGTGTTGTCAGGGTGTTGAGTCACCAGGCATAAAATAAGCCTAAGTTAACACTTCCTGCAGCTGCTTCACAATAAAAGCCTACTGGTGTTCTACTGGAGAAAGAAACTTCAGGAAGTGCTGAGTGTGCGATAGCAGGACATTAAGACTTCAATGCAGATAGTGCAGAGGTGATCGGACGGCCAACAGTAACTGCTCATTTACACAGCAGCTACAACACTGCTGAAAGCTGAACATTTGCACCGTCTGTAGTTACTCACATCATCTCCAATCAGAACCAATCAGTCCAGCTTGATGTTGACCGGGTTCATGTAACGCTGTCACAGTTTGACCTCGGTGGGGACTTCCCAACAATCTTAACACATTCAAAAAATGTTTCGTCTAGATTGACACACAAGCTAAGCTTGAGCAGTGGGTTTAGTTCAGTTTCCAGTCTTATGATAGCCATCGTCAAAGTTTTTGTCTCCATGCATCCAAAAGTTTCTAATATAAGTTTAAACTGTTTTTTTTAATACAAACGAGACCAATAAACTCACAGATTTCTATAAAAAACAACTGAAACTAAAGTAACGAGCCATAATCGCATCATTACCTCGATGATATTAAGCTTCAGTCAATAACAGTAGGAATCATAAGCATGCCTCATGTAAAAGCAGATGCCAGAGAGAAAACAGGAGCTTGACTTTTCACCTGTTGACAATGATGTCAGAGATTATATATACTGTATATTATATATTATATATATTATCTCTCTCTCTCTCTCTCTCTCTCTCTCTCTCTCTCTCTCTCTCTCTCTCTCTCTCTCTCTCTCTCTATACATATACATATATATATGTATATGTATGTGTATATGTATATATAACTTGATTGATTACATTAAAGGTCCCACTTGGGCCTTGTTCTCATTTATTTCAGATGTAATACAGATATATCCAGCGAGGCCTGAAATCTACCTTCTCCCACTGTACCAGCCATTCTTTGTCATTTCTCTACCTCACTGCAGTGCGTGACTCACCTCCATGGACTTTCCTGACGACTAGATGCTGGAGACGCACAGATGCACATTCACATACATACACACAGTACTAATGAAGGAACTTCTGGCTCAAACACTGAGCTAAAACATGTATAAATTGTTTGCACTGCTGCATGTAATGCACAGTTATAGGACCAATTCCTTTGAGGGCAGAGATCTCTGTACCTTTGCCTGGTTGCAGAAGTACTTATGAATTTGTCTTGACTTGACTTGAAGTCCAAAAAGCTTTGACTGTCTCAACAGCTTAGCTTTCACCACGCTGACATCACTCTGTTCTGGCACCTACTGTATTAAAATGGTGTTAACAGTCATGGTCCAATGGTAGTTCTATTGGCTTTGGTTTTCTGTTTCTGGCACAGCGATACGATAGAGCTGAATCGAATTTCATTGGTTGTAGTCGCGTTGTTGTGTTGATTTCCATAGGATGTACAGACTATAACTACCTCTGTTCATTCTTTTAGCTCAGTAAGTAACAAGCTTCAGTTGTAGTGATTGGGGGGATGTTTACATGCCATGTCAGACATCACAGGTCGATTAAGAACAGCTGAGTATTGTCTGATTATTGATTGATCCTGTCTCAGACAGACGTGTCTCTGTGTTGTTTTAAGTCATTCCTGACATACCTGATTGATTCGATGTTTCTTTGTTCCATATCATGGACATCACCAGCTGACTGTCCTCTAAAGAGGCTACATGACTAATTTTATAAACAGCATGAGGTTATTCACTCTAAAATAACATGACTGCACATGTAATGCATCACACCCATGAAACATGTCTTTTTAATAAAAACCGTGCACCAGTGCTAACTGTGCTTGTCACGTTGGGCTGCCGGAGCTGTCATTACACTGTGGAGACTCTGTGACATGGGTCCAAGCCACATTACGTTTTAATTGTTATCAGCCACGAGCATCCATTTCATTTGAGTTCACACGCTGGGTGAGCGTAAACACGCCGCATGCTCTGTGTGTTTATACACACTCAACTACAGGGTTCCCACGGGTGCTTGAATTCCTTGAAAATGCTTAAATTTCAATTCAGTGTTTTCAAGGTTGTGAAAACGCTCGAATTTTTTGTGAAGTGCTTGAAAATGCTTGAAATTTCACAATTAGTTAAAAATCAAAACAGTCAATCTACCACCATATGAAATAATGCTAATTAGACCCATATTATTATGACATACAGTGGCACCGCTGCGCTTCCCATGACAATCATGGCAAACACAACTAGTAGGCTACCTATTTAAAGGTGCTGGAAAATGGAAACAACTGGTGCTTGAAGGTGCTTGAAAAGTGCTTGAATTTGTTCATGAAAAAGGTGTGGAACCCTGCAACTAGTGTGTAGTGTGTGCATGCGGGACACAGTCATTGTTTGGGCTTGTGTGAGTGTTATTATAGTGACCATGCTGCGGCGTGCACACGTATGTGGTTGTAGCTTTGTGTAATGCAAGCTCTGCAAATCCAAAACTGTTCTGCTGTAACCCCGTTTCTATGTGCGTTACTCTAAATCAAGAGTTTGATGAGATGCTCATGTGTTTAATAATCCTTTATTGTTATTTGATTTGGCGTCTGTGTTTCGTTGGCAGCACGTACACACAGAGGAAGAGGTGCTGGTAATGAAGGCCCAGCAGACAGTGATAGTAGTAGTAGTATCCTCGGCTACAGTGTCACATTGTATTGTCTTCCAGTCCAGATGCTGTTTCAGAGCAATACTGTTTTTCACTCAAACCACAATGCAGGGAATAATATCACTTTGAGATATATGTTTAGAGCACAGAAGCTCAGTCTTGATCTCGGGGAACAACACATGTGATCATTTCAACTGCATCTCACTGTCTTCATCAGCAAATGGAATGTGTTGTTGGATCAGGACATAAAACAGGGAGGAACTGCTTAAAGTGTCCAGAAATTCCACAAAGCTGCCTTCTCTTTGCTTAATCCAGCCAAGTATTCACTTCACGAGTAACTGCACCATGTTAGAATCAAATGTAGCCTGAACTTTAGCCAATACTGAGCTGCACATAAGTCAGTGAATGTGTCAAAGGGCTCCTCTGCCATTGGTAAAAGTTGGAGGACTTGAGAGAGAAAGACTTTTAAAAAGAATGATAAAGTGAAGTCATGTTGTGAGGATCCTACACTGCCCATAATGCATCTCACCAGTGTTTTCAAGAGACCACACTGTCTGGCTGTCTTTATGTGTGATGCGATGTATGTCTGATGGAGCAGCACTAACAGGTGTAGGTGTTTAGACATTTTTTTAAAAAAGTCCACCAGATACAAGATGTTCTGTAACAACCACTGCCTCTCAGTGTGTCCACCCTCAGTTTCCTGTCGTACTGCATGCATACTTTTTTACCACAATTCAACATTGCAATGTAACAACGTAATTTTTAATCTCTGTCCAGTTTAGGCAGAGAAAGCCAAGAGCGTCACTGCGTCCATGCACGTCTGTAGAATGGAGATCTGTCCGTCTGTCATATTCAACAAGGCGCACAGACAAGAGGCGTCCACAGAATATACTGACCATCATCTGACATCACTGATGCAGACTACAGGATGGATAACAATGACGCCAAAACATCTGAGAACTAATGCGAGATACATGGAAACATGGTGAATAACTTTTTGCAGTGAGGTTAGCTCGATCACTGCAGTGAGTGTGCGGAGGCCCCAGGTCTAGTTTGGACTGTGTCAGCTGGGCGTGCACATTGGAATTCATTCACAAACTGTTTTTACTTCCAATTTGTTCAAACTCAAAAGCTCTACAGCGAATTGTATTCACACTAGGCCAGTGTTTGTTTACATTATCTATACATCTGCTTTTTCTCCATGAATTAATTAGTGAAAAAGTGTTAAATATTGTTTGTTTACTGTCATAGAGGATGAAAGAAAGAAGAACTATTCACATTTGAGGAGGTTGGAGATACGAAACAGTGGTCATGAGTGTTTGACAGTCCCTATAAATGTGAATCTTTAAAAACATGACAGTGACAAACATACACTTGATACATTATGACATATAACGTGGAAGTACTCTCTCTGCAGTCGTGCTCGCTCCGCACAGGGGAAGGCAAAAGGTCAAAGGCAGTTTGAGAAGCGTTCAAGGGCGACGCTGCACTGAAAGACCTCAGATGTGGTTTAGACCTGGTCCAGGTTTAAAAATAAATCCTATAATCCTACACTCGTAAAATCAGTTGTGAAACCAACAGAGCAACAACGCAGAGGAGTGAGAGCCGGGGTAACCTGATTCTGTGACGTGTGTTCAAGCCCGCTGTACTACAGCGTCATGGTAGTCAGGAGGAGACGCTCAGAACTGACCTCAGACCTGTGTCTAAGCCGCGTACAAGCAACCACGTGTCATCTCAGTTCAACACTCGTGAAGTTGCTCCACTAAAAGTCCAACACACCATGATACCGAGCACAGTCTTAATGAATTCTTTGCTTGCACAACAAGCTGCCGACCAAAGCGTCTAAACATCTGTTTCCCTCCAAGCCGCCGAGTTAAGGATGTCATGAACAGGCATTTCCACTACGTCCGCGCACCCACACACTCTTGCATTTGCCTTCAGTGAAAGCGAGTAGGCGGTGTAGTAAAGCTGTGGAGTTGACAGGGAGGGGGGGGGGAGCGGAAAGCTTCTGGGGAAACTCCCAGTCGATTTGAGTTTGGGAGCAGCGGCTCCAAACGGGAGGAATCCGCCTGTGCAAAAGAGCGTGACAGCTGCTGTTTGACACAGAGAAGAGCTGTTTGTGTTTTTATCTGCCGTCCACAACACTGCTGTCATCAGGCTCTGGACTTTCTGTATTAGTCACGCCTCCCGCGTGCCCTTAAAATTCTTGTAAGTTTGTGAATTTAAGGGCAGGGGGAAATAAGAAAAATGCCTTGAATGTTTTCCAAATAGACACGGGTCACTGAAATTGCTTGAATTTCTATGTTTTGTGCAAGAATAGTAAATAACTTTGTTCTGTGTCTCAGACTGTACCATGTTAGATTCTTGAATCTGATGGAATGGGGCCTGGAAAAGTCCTTGAATTTGTTAAAGGTATTGGAATTCTGGTTATTACGACAAAATACTTTCTCGTTTCGATGACACAAACAAACGCGTACGCTGTCACGTGTTGCCGGGATCATTACATGAAAGACACAGAGCTCCCGGTGCTAATGCAACCAACTCTTCCTTTCACAGCTGCCGCGCTGTTAAGCACAGAGCTGAAATATAGAACGCTTCTCTGCATATACAGTGTGTATAGAGGTATTTATAGCCTACAGTCTGATGTACGTATCGCGCTGTTCTCCACTGTCCTGTCCCTTTGTCCTGCGCTGTGCCGTGCTGTATGTCAGAGCCCCGTGTCCTCTTTGTAAAGGACTGTTTCACTGTTTTTTATTACTACAAATCACAAACACTGAAAGTCACGTCTTCTTTGTGACGACTGCTGGTTCCTGTTCACGTCGCTGCGGTATAAAAAAAGAATCTTTCAGTAACACAGTTCACATATATTTACGATCGCAGTTGATGAGCTGTTCTGACGATGAATCCTCTGCCTCTGTGTTTGGTTCTGTTCGTCTGTCCGTCAGAAGGATTCGAGCAAAACTGCAGGCTCTGTTCTCATGAGCGAGCCGAGGAAGAATCCAGTAAAGTTTGTGGAGTGGCTTCAAATCTCACCTTTGTTAACGTCGTGAGATCAGCCACTTTTAATTCAGACATAATTACAGCTGTGCTTGCATATTAGAATATCATAGCTTTATGGATATCTCATATTATATTTAGAACAACTTTTTTTTTGAGCAGATTATTTCCTGTAAATGTTTCATTAGAGGAAGTTTTCCTAGAACTTTCTACATTATGATTTGTTTTTGAACAGTCATACATTGCTAATAATCAGCGTTTCCTTCTCCCCGACACTTGACCATTGTTGTATTTCTGTGTTCAGGTCTTCACCCTGTCAGATTTATTTAGGTTTATATTTTCAATAATTATATAAATGTAAACATAATGAATAACTACTGCATTTAGTTATAACGAAACTGGATGAAAAGCTGAGATATAACTCTAGAACAACAAAAAAAAACAAGAAGGCCTTGTAACCCTCCTTGAAACTTTGGCGACTTATAGTCAGGGTCAGTGTCATAGAACAACATATATGTATGCATGGGTGCCTTTGACCAAAATAAAAGAATCCATGATGATGTCACCACGTACAGATGGAAGCCTATCACGCATTTCCATGCTCTGAAACATTAAAGGTGTTTCTCGTGTCGTTTCAGCTGTGTGGAGGTGGATGAAGATGACGCTCCAGATATCGACATATATCACTGTCCAAACTGCGAGAAGACCCACGGCAAATCCACATGTGAGTACCACCCACCCCAGTACTCAGGGGGTCTGTGCGCGCTGCTGCTGGCTGAAATGTTACTTCTCCTAACAAAGAAAAAGTGGAAGCGTGTTTGTGATGTGAGCTTCTCACTTCTTCTCAGCGCTCTGTCACAAGATCAGATAAAAACAGATCAGAACATGGATGATTTTCTGCAGCATTCATGGTGACAGTGGTTTTTTTTTCTGTTTCTCTTCTCCAGTGAAAAAGAAAAAGAACTGGAGCAAGCATGACACGGGGCAAAGCACAGATATCAAAGCTGTTCAGAACGGCAGTCAGGTGTTCATAAAGGAGCTCCGCAGCAGGACGTTTCCCAGGTAAAGACAGCTCACACACGTCGTCCTCATTAGTGAACTGTACGTCTACGGCACAGGTGGAGATGAAGTGAGATGAAGTGACAATTCAGACTTGTGCAGAATGGAAACAGTCAGACTCAACACTCACATTTAATGACTTTAATCAGAATGAATTGAAGTGATTCCTCATATTGATTAGGTCAGTACCATCCTGTCAATGTGTCAATAATGCCACTAGGGGGCAGTGTCTTGTTACTTTCCATCATGTCCTTCCTCGTCGCTGCCACACTCCTCACATCTTGTTTACTCAGCTCAGTTTGTGAAAAGCTTTTGAAACGCTTCACACACACTCCGCTCACTCTGCATGTGTGTGTGTGGCTTCCAGCGCTGACGATGTGGTGGTGAAGCTGGGCGGCAGTCAGCTGTCCATGGATTACCTGGAGGAGAACGGCTTCAACGAGCCAATCCTGGTTCTGAAGAAAGAAGGCCTGGGCGTGACCATGCCCGCCCCCACCTTCTACATCAGTGATGTGGAGAACTACGTCGGTAAGATGCCGCCACTGATGCCGCTGCTGTTAATATTACCACTGTTCCTACTTCTAGAACAGAATTACTGTTACTGCAGTACTGTGCTGATTATTACTGTATTACTACAGCTACTTATGTACTATAACAACTATTACTGCTGCAAGACTCTGAGATCAGCTGCTGCTCATAACACTGATAATAATAAATATGGTACTGCTTTCAATAATAACATGTCAGTTCTAACAGTACTACCACTGTTGTTACTAATTACTGATACTGTCTCTTATTCTACTATTGCTACTATAATTACTTCTACTACTGCTACTATTGAATTATATAATTATATATATTTATATGTGCCTTCACTCCTCCCACAGTCCAGTTCTTTAGTGACTGCTTGCTCACAGGCGTGAATGTGAGATTGTCCAGCGGTCCTGCAAAATCAATAAATAATATAAGTACATATGTATATTTAATCTATTTAAGTACAGCAACATACAACCCTTTATTATTATTATTATTATCATTATTATTATCATCATCATTATTATTATTATTATTATTATTATCATCACTGCTGTATTCAAAGTATTGTTGGTACAATTAGTACATGTATAATACTTAATACTACTGCTTCTAATGTTACTGTACTGATATGACTATCAAAATAAGATTATCTTCATTCACAAAGCCGATCAAAGCTTCAAAATAAAAGCATGAGTGATAGAAGAGGGGACAACTAAAGTTATAACATATCCCCATATGAAGCGTCCTGTTAATTAATACTGTAATTACTCCTGGTGTTAAAGCTGGTGCAGCTCACTTCCCACTTTAAAACAATCACCAGATAAAACATGTACGATACTGTTGTCTTTTCAACAGGGGGCGCCCCTCTCCTGTGTTTCCCGTGTGCACTGGTGCTCACTGATGAGATTACTTGTTACATACTATATCAACAGCATACTGCTCCAGACATATTGTGTAAACCAGTTTCCTGTTTAAAGAAAATGTTTAGCTTGTAGGCGGTTAGTTTTTTCCTGCAGCTTGTTACATCGTGTCTTCTGTGTCCTCTGTTATTGTCTTAGGCCCCGACGTCGGCGTGGACGTTGTCGACGTCACCAAACAGACTGACAGCAAGATGAAGCTCAAAGAGTTTGTTGATTACTACTACAGCACAAACAGAAAGAAAGTGTTAAACGTCATCAACCTGGAGTTCTCTGACACGAGGTACGCGGTGAACTTGAATTTATGAGATGTGGCTCATAAAAGATGCCAGTCTGGAAAACTGCTGGTACTCATTTCTGTCTGTTTTTCTGGGACAGGATGAACAGTATAGTGGAGAGTCCACAGATTGTGCGGCGGTTGTCTTGGGTAGAAAACTACTGGCCTGATGACGCTCTGCTCGGGAAGCCAAAAGTCACCAAATACTGTCTCATCTGTGTCAAAGACAGCTACACAGACTTCCACATTGAGTGTGGTGGCGCCTCCGTCTGGTACCACGTCCTAAAGGTCTGTCACACTCATGGTTAGAGCAGTATGTTTGTTGAATCGAATTCTGTAACAAAAATAGGTACGAGACTGGTCGGTGTCTGCATCTGATGCGCTCTTCTTTTATTTTGAAACGATTCCTCCGGAGGAAATGTGGAACACATTCAGTCTGAACGGCAGAAAATGTGACTTGTGTTTGTGTTTGCAGGGAGAAAAGATCTTCTTCCTCATCAAACCAACCTCTGCCAACCTGTCGCTGTACGAGCGCTGGAGATCATCGTCCAATCACAGCGAAATGTTCTTTGCTGACCAGGTGGACAAGTGTTACAAGTGTACTCTGAAGCAAGGGCAGACTCTGTTCATCCCATCAGGTCAGCGCTGCGCTCAGGGCATGAAAACAGCTGACTGTGATTTAGAAGGAGCACGTTATAACATAGATGATCCTGATACTGAGGGATAACGTCGTCAAATGACAGCTGTCTTCAAACCTCTGCTACCCACTGGACTGGAGTTCTAACAACATGTTGTAGAGACGTGTTAGAGACACCACATGAGATGGAGAACACATCTCAAACATTTCCAATTCATTTTATATAATGTTAAGTGCTGAAAAAATGAGCTGATTCTTCAGGTTTGATAACTAAAAGATGATTGAAGTCATTTTTTTAAAGCAGACTCTGCGGCTCTATAAAATGAATTTCTTTGGGTCTGTCGGACAGGACAGTCAATTTAAAGAGGACACTGTGGGCTTTTCAAGAAAAATGAATTCATTAAAAAAAAGCCAGAAGAAAACACTAAAGCACTCCTAAACAATTAAAGTGGCTCATTTTGGATTGTACCAAGGTTTGATGCTGAAACTAATGACTTTTTAGATAAACTAAATTCATCGTTCATGCCGTGACACCTCAAACACACTCTGACTGACTATGCGAAGCGCTCCCAAACAATTTTAAAAGAAAAAGTATCGAATCATTTAAAATGTTTTATTTTTTACTAAACTCGACAGAAATTAAGACATTAAAATACTCTCTTGTAGGTGCTGTATTTGAATTTTCCCACTGAACAAAATGTAAAAAAAAAGGTTCATTTCTTTTTTATTTTACATTTAGAGAAATGGATCAAATCTTTTGTCACATCATTTTATATTTGTTATACATTCATTTTATCTGGAAAATGAATTGAGAAACTGTTAATGGATCAAATAACTCTTTTTTTGTTAACCCAGTAAAAGTACTACATTAGGTTGTTGTACTGCTGATTGAGTTACAGAAACTTAAAATAATGTTAATAAAGTGTAAAATAAAAAAAATAAAAAAAAGGATAAAATGATAAATATACTTTATAATAAGAAACAATAAATGAATGAGTATGTTTGTTGTATTTGTTTCCTCAGGTTGGATCAATGCAATACTGACTCCGGTCGACTGCCTGGCGTTCTCTGGACACTTTGTCCACAACCTGAGTGTGGAGATGCAGATGAGGTTCGCACACCTGTCTTCTTACAGCCTCTGTGCTGCCTGCTCGTCATTGTGTCTTGACAGCTTATTTTTAGGTTTTAATTGCTGTGATCCTCCGTGCCTCCTGCAGACAGTCACATCCTAATTTGAAGGGATTTACTGTGACTTGAAGACTTTGGACCTTGGCTGATCTCACACAGTAGTTTCCACTGGGTCCTCATTTAGGACTTAGCTCCAAATTCCATCCAAATTTCACGTGTTTATGAATTCTTCACATTTTGGAAAGATCTTGTGACTTGCACAGTTTGTTGCAGTAAACCTGTTGGTGATGCAGGACGATGTTCAGCTCAAACATCTCTCTCTCTCTCAGAGCGTATGAAATCGAGAAGCGGCTAAAGGTCAAAACTCTCACCCCCTTCCCCAACTTCGAGACGGCGTGCTGGTATGTGGGGCGACATCTCCTCGAGCGGTTCAAAGGTAAACTCTTGAATCAGTTTGATGTATTTATAGATTTTTTTTTTTTGCTCTATTGTGTGGTATTTGAATGTAAACTTACATCCTCATTTTACTCGCCATTTCTCCAGAAGAATGCACGAAGGCAGAGAAAACACAAACACTGTCAGAGAAGGCTTTTTTTTTTTTCCGAGCCGCTCGTCCCGCTGTATGGCTGCGTGTCTGCTGCACAGATGAGGAGCTGGATGCTCTAATATTATTTCAGTCATTAAATCGGTGAATCGCCGAGTTCACAGATGATTAGCTTCAAAAGGTTTGGCCCAGCTAGAATCACTTGCTCCATTACAAGCCTGTGTTTAAACTCCCCTCAGCTGGCTTGGGCCAATTGTTTATGTTTCCACCATTTTCTATGTGTGTGTGTGTATTGTGTGTGTGTGTGTGTGTGTGTGTGTGGAGCACACTACTTCTAACCCACAAGGCCTCTCCATTAATATACCATTATTCTTTTTAACTTCAAGGTCACCTCTTTCAGTGCAGGAAAAAGACTCACTTCACTGCTGCTGGTATTTTGCCTTGATGTTATTAATAATTTCCTGTTTTGGTTGTAAATCCACTTCAGTTGATAGAGCTACTTAGATGTTCCGATGGCGCTTTTCTGCCATTAAAGTGAAATTAAAGAGGATGTCCACATTAAGAGTGCATTTGCATATTTTCACATAAATCAGGGCCGCACTTTCATCTGGACCGGAGAGTCTTTGCCAAGAGTTAGAACTAAACAGTGAAGTGTCTGACAGGACCCTAACCCTACACCGTTTGACTTTTTTTTATATATAGAATGTAAATATTGTCTCATAAATACAGTCAGCATTTAGCATCTCATTGACCAATTAAAAGACGTTTTGTTCCATCATGTATGTAGGACAGATAGCTTTGGATAAATCACATTTTGAGTTTGGATTCAAGGATCTCTCTGAACAAAGTCAGACTGATGCACACGTGTGCATCAGTGTCAGATGGACGTTAACCTGGACTACGCCGAATTTATCGTCACTCAATCTTAAACAGTGAAACAGCTTCGATGAGGCCAACGTGCTCCATGGAAACATGCAGGACAGCCTCCATGTTGATAGATGATAAACAGAAGAGTTGAGGCTCAGATCAATTTGCATGTCATTAGAACCGTTTATAAAAACGTGCATCTCCACTTTTGCTCACAATCCACATAGATATTCATTTCTGGTGCTTAATGTGTCTCACAACAGTTTAGGTTGAGTTTTTTTTCATCCTTATCAAAAACAGTGATGATACGCTAGTATGCTGACAGTACATAAAGATATGTTATACATCATGTAGAAACACCAGTACATAGTTTGTCACACATTGACGCCTGCTAGTGTATGTTTATCACAATTGATAAAAAATAAAATATATTAATGTAACTTGTTTATGTATAAATGTATTTTATTTAGTTAGTTTGAACATATACATATTTACATACAGAGTTCCCACGAGTGCTTGAATCCCTTGAAAATGCTTGAATTTCAATTCAGGTGTTTTCAAGGTTGTGAAAATGCTTGAATTTTTTGTGAAGTGCTTGAAAATGCTTGAAATTTGTGTGATGTCTATCTCAATAAACCAAGAGAAAACAAAAATGTTTCCTAAGCGGCTACGCGCTTGATCCGATGCCTTTACATGCAGAACTCAGTTATCATACTCGCTTGGTGTTCTGCCGAGAAATAACAGTAGACTACTATCCACACCTGTTGGTCACTGTTATTGCGCTATGGTAGTTATACAATACACCGCTCACAAGCTGAGAATACAAGCCAATTCACAATTAGTTCAAAATCAAAACAGTCAATCTACCGCCATATGAAATAATGCTAATTAGACCCATATTATTATGCCATACAGTGGCACCGCTGCGCTTCCCATGACCATCATGGCAAACACAACTAGTAGGCTACCTATTTAAAGGTGCTGGAAAAATGGAAAAACTGGTGCTTGAAGGTGCTTGAAAAGTGCTTGAATTTGTTCATGAAAAAGGTGTGGGAACCCTGTACATAACACATACCAACATATACCACACAACATAATACAGAAACTGAGGACAGTAAAGAAGGTCAGGATGTCAGAGGTGTGTTTTCCAGTTCCAGGCAGCCGTTGGTTTCCATTTATTTTGTACAGTAGAAAAATCCAAGATGAGACTCTTCATCATGTTGTTAGGCAGACTAAGAGCAGGTTGAGATAAGACGTCTGCACTGCTCTACCTCATGAATGTATTGTAAGTTTGACACTTATATATACAGAGTATACTGACATATAGAGTTTATAATGTGAATGTGAGAGTAGATTTGATTTCAAACATTAGAAATGATATTCATGCATTAAAAAAACAACATGAATAACTTTCAGAAGGGAAATAGTTGTCTCTACGTTAATCCTCTTTTTATATACTCATAATCTGTTGGGTTGTTTTAGGGCTCAGCTCTGGGTCATGTTGCTAACAGGACAGTTTGAATAAACACACAGTCACCCTGTTGACAGAATCCCTGTCCCGCTCACTGATGAGTGCGATAACTTGACGTTGTGTCTCTTTTATAAGATTACAGACCGAAGTGTCAGCTCATCTGTTCTCGTGTTTGTGAGAGGCTTACGCAGTTACATCGCGTAAATCTCTGCTGCGAACGCTTGTTTAAAAGTCACAATTCATTCAATGATAACATTTGCATTTTTTTTTTCTGCAGGTTTACATAAAGCAAATAAGCAACCCGCCCCATACCTGATTCATGGTGCCAAAATCATCAATGGAGCCTTCAGAACTTGGACTAAAAAACAGGTATGGACACATAAGTGGAGGTGAACCAGCCATCCATCTAAGATGTGAAGAGGAATGACATGTTAGTTTTTTCTCAACAGGCCCTCTTGGAACATGAAGATGAGCTTCCAGAGAACATGAAACCATCGCAGCTTATTAAGGATCTTGCAAAAGAGATCAGACTGTCAGAGGTGTGTTGATTTCATTTCACCATAAACATAATATGATGATGATATGTTATGTTTTACACTTTTGGTAAGCAGTTTTCATGAAGATGTTTGGGTGTGATCTGAGAGTCTCTGTCCACACAGACGTCTCAGTCACTGCTGTTTAGACTGCAATAAAATCCACTTTGGATTCTCAGGATCCCCAGATGACTTCTGTTGTAGCACCAAAGTCAAGTCAAAGCCTTTTCCTGATATCGGTTCAAGAAACATCGCAAAGAAATTGTCGGTCAGCCATAAAAGTTCAACTTTGCAAACAGCCAAACATCAGCAAGGTCAACAACAGCCGACACGGCAGCAGCTAATGTTACTGACTAGTCCAGCCGCAGTCAGCCCAGCTTAGCGTCTTTCAGCCTTTTATTTCACCAAGCTCTCACCAACAACTAAAAGTCAGTCTCACATTGACTTTTGTCCAGGCGCTTCTTGCTTGATCAGTCTCTCCACTTGTCTTCATAGCTTCTTCTGTCCATGTCCCCCTTACGTCTGTTTGCCTCTGCCATTATGTACATAGAGGCTCCTGTTCTGGCACAACACCAGCTCAGCTCGCTGTCAGCATTAGCCCGTGCCCATTAGCCCAGGCCTGAAAACCTCCTCTTCTTCTTCCTGGTGCTCTGAGCTCACAGTCTGGACAGCCTGGCTAACAAACTGGGCTAACATTAACTAACAGCAGTCAAAAAAGTACACATAAATCCAACGCTTCACTGCTCAATTCACAATCCTCTGCTTTTTTTCTAGAATGCAACAAAAGCCATCAAGAGTGAGCCCAGCATTAAGATACCAGTGGAGGAACCACCATCCACCCACTCCGAGCCTGAAGAGCCCGTTTCCCCGGCCCATGTCCCCTCGCCCAGCAGAGAGAAAGCCAGAAAGAAAGCTCCCAAGCCTCCCAAGCCTCCTAAGCCTCCCAAGCCTCCGAAACCCCCAAAGATGCCCAAGGCCCCCAAACCCCCAAAGGTCCCGAAGGTCAAGGAAGGAGGGAAGAAGAAAGCGAAGAAAGCTAAAGAGTCGTCGCCGCCTCCTAAACCCTCCAGCTTCGCCGCTCTGGAGTCCCATGCGAAAGACATCTTGAGTAAAATGGACCAGCCGAAAAAAACGAAGGTGAGCAGACGTTTTTTTTTTTGTTGTGAGCTGATTATTTGCATGCTTAATTTTTTGCATCCCTGCTTGTCAAATTAGAGAATGGCAAAGCAACGCACAATTCCCCTTGGATGATTTATTTTGTTTATAATTGTCATTATTTCAGTCATCATTTAATTATTGTTCAAAATTTACAGGCTGTCAAGAACGTCCTGAGTATGTCAGAGAAGGAAATATCAAAGCAGAACAACGTGGAGAAGTTTGAAATCCGAGAGCAGAACAAAAACAAGACTGAGGCGAAATGGAAGTATAAGGTAAGAATATGTCAGCTGACAAGTTTGGAAATTTTAAACTAATGCCTGTTTGTTCAAGGCCAAAGCAAATAATATCACGAACCTCTCAGAATTCAAATAAACAGAAGGCTGTGCGTCTTTTAGAGAGGAAGAGACTCGAGCAGTTGTGAAGGCCGTGAAGAGCCGAGCGGCTGAAACAGAAACAAAAATGCGGCATCGTCCAAAAAGTGATTTGCACACTTCACTTCAAAGCAATCAGCAAAAATAATGATGTGGCCTAAGTCGCACATTTGAGGCCTGCAGCTCATCAGAGCTGCTCCAGAAACATCCACCCTCCCACAGTTTACCTAATGGAATGCCGCCACGTTCATATCCACTGCGTTCCATCTAAGTATTTACATATGCCCTCATCTTTTAGAAAAAATAAAAAAGTTTGTTGTATCATTACTGCTGAACAACAGGGGGGAGGCTTCCATGGAGCAAAAGTGTAATTTTGTTGAGCGGAAGACATCGGAGGGCTTTAGTTTCATGGAAAATTCAATGCCAAACTGCTGTGGAATGTTTGCAGTCCCTCCAAGGATCTCCATCCAACTGCTCCTTCACATCAGGCCAAACATTTGCAGATGGAGCAGAGACCCTGATAGATGTTTCCCAAGGTCACCGGAGACCACATCTTCGCTTGTGATCAGGGCCGATTCACGTTAAAAGTTCACAGCTCCTCTGTGTTGTGCGCACACCAATCAGGTCCGCGCTGTCCATTCAAAATAACGCGCTTTAGACAAACGCGAGATGTCAGTTTCAGGTTACGCCGCGTCGTCACATGCCTTTAATTTAGGAGTCCAAATTGTTGAGGAGGAGTGAATATTTGAAAATGTATATTCTTGGATTTCAGTTAATTACACAGTCTGCTCGAGTGGTGATTTCTATGGCAGCCGTTTTGCATTCCTCTTAGTAGATTTGGTTAAAGTGAATAAGATCCGCTTCGATTAACATCACGATGATTTCAGTCTTTTTAACTGTGTTTTTTGACTCGCTCCGTTCCACCATTGTACCGATGAGCGAATGTGTTTTTAAAAAAAAAGTTGTAATTAGACAAGTGGTGATAATAGGTTTTTAAGTTACAGTCATTTGATTTTCAGTCAAACAACAGACTGGATCCGCTCACTCGATATGTAACATCTGAAAAAGCGCGTGCTTAGATTTCAGTTAATTGCAGGATCCCTTTGATGACAGCTGAGAGTGTTTTTCTGTGTTCATTGCAAACGGCCAACACTGTCAAACAAGAAGGAAATGTGAAGAATCATGATTATTTATCATGATGTAATTCAAGCAGATTCTCAAGCTGCTGTTGGTTAAACTCGCGTGGTTTGCAAAAGGTACTGTAATAAAATTGGAGATTCAGAGACAGATGAGTTGTTGTGCAGTGTTAACATTAAAGCTGCAATAATTTATTCATTTATTTACTGCCACAACATTAACATATCAACACCATACACATTTCCTGTAGTCTAACTGCCTGCACACAGCTGAAGCAGAGGCAGAGCAACATCAGCACTTCTCTGGAGTCCGGTGTGCCAAATAAAAGTTCATCACTCGCTCTCCTTTCAGCTTTGTTTTGACCTCCACCAACCCTTGAGAAAAAAAAGAAGTACGCCTTTCCAGCTGCTGAACGTGTCTCTCTGTGATCACCAGCTACCCTCTAACTTTGTCTGTTGGTGCTTTGAGTGAGTTTATTAGAAGTTTGAATGAGCTTTCCCTCTCTGCAGCTAGAAATGAGGGAGCGATGACGGTCCGGGTCTGACAGCTGGAAAACCAAAACAAAGAGCTGAAAGAGCATTTAGGGGAGGCCTTAGCATTACACTTAGTCATTTAAGGCGTTTTTTAATATAAAAGTGTTGCACCTTTTAAATGTATTTTTAAACTGAATCAGTTTTTGAACATGATGGTGAGTTCTTTTGCTTGTGTTCTCGTGATTTCATGATTTCCTTTTTCGCTCCACAGAACAGTAAACCAGATTCCCTGCTGAAAATGGAGGAGGAGTGCAAATTTGACAGAACACCGCTGTCAGGCAATAAAGACAAATTCAGCTTTACTATGTCTCACAAGAAAATGCTCGGGTATGTACGGAATGGCCGTGATTGCCATATAAACGTTTCATGAAAGGTCTTTGGAGAGGAGAGCATGTTAACCTTCTCATGTGGTGCATTACGATGATTATAGAGCTATGCGGCTATCAGCACCAGATCCATTAGAGCTAATTCAAGGACTTCTCACTGTGAGTGCCTGGCTGAGCCTCGTATCACTCCCTTATTGTCCTGTGGTTTCCTTTTCAGCTCCAAGACGCTGAAACCTCAGACCAACTCAAGTGTTTTTGGATCATTACAAAACCTAAAAGAGGACAAAACCAAGCCAGTGAGAGACGAGTACGAGTACGTCTCAGATGAGGGGGAACTGAAGATTGACGAATTCCCCATCAGGCGGAAAAAGAACACCGTTAAGAGAGATCAGTCCTGTGAGTATTCGGGACCTCTTTCGTGTTGTGTTTCCGTTTATTTAAACTATCAACAAGAGCTGGTTATCAAACCCAAACACTTTGTGAGTGTCAGCTTAAATGTGTCCGTTCTATTGAGTAATGAAAAGTGCTTGGTTTATACCCAGTTCTCTTCAGATGCCCTGCGATCTTGGAGCCCTCTCACGTAACACTGCCCAGCATTTAGTTTAATGACCGAGTAGAGAAGATTGTTCAGTCATGTTTTTTAACTCAGAAAATAGGTTTTTCTCATCCTTGACATAGGTATTACTCAGAACTCCAAAGTTCTGCCGCTAGGAGAAAACAAGATCAAACCCGGTCCTGGTATCCCTGCACCGGCTTCAGGCTCATTTTGACAGTTTGAAAGCTTTAAATGACCAGGCCCCTGGTTATATGAAAGATCTATTAACCGCTTGTGAGCCTGGGCACCCTCTCAGATCAGCTGGTGGTGACTCTGTGGTCATTTCTCAGAGCTTGACTCCGGCTAAATTTGATTGGACCGGGCCCTCAAACTGTGGCATGACCTGATGAGATTAGACTTTTAAATTCCCTTCTTAAGTTTGTCTGTGTGAATTTGATTTATTTATATTTTATTAGTAGTATCTTTATTGTATTCCATCTGTTTGTTTTGCAGCTTTTTTAAAATCTCAAAATAAAGATTATTATTTTATTACTTACAGAAATAACAACTCTTTGTCTTTGATCATGAAAAATTGCTCCTGGCATCAGCATTAGATACCACGGCTGCAGTATCATTTGAAAATGGCAGAGAGAGACTGAAACGAATGCCTCAGTCTGATGATCAGCCCTTCAGGCTTTCTAATGACAGATACATGTTGATGTGTTTTAGCTGCTGCTCACCGATGAATTCATGTCTCCTCAGTTTTGTCAGACATCAGAGAACCCATTCAGCCAGCCAAGAAACCAAAGTTCCAACCCTTGGTGACCAAGGTAGGTGTCATGACATCACCTCTGACTGATGACCTGTGTATTTCATGCACATGAAAATGCTGCGATGCTCCTCTAAAGCTCAGATTAAAAAAAGAGAAGAGAAAGAAAGACTTTCACCAGATGCTGTTCACTGATGAGAAACCGTCTCATCTCGTCGTCTCATACTTCATTAATTCACATAATTTTATTATTAGAAAGTATCAAATGAAAGCATCATCAGCTCTGTATTATCACCTGCTGTCTACATGTTAACATTTACATGATGCATATTTCTAAACAAATGTGTGTTAACTAAATAATCACAAAGCGGGCCAAGAGCTCATTTTTTTCCCAAGGCTCAAGGTTCCCCAAGGTTGTTCTGTCTTTGAAGCAACACCGTATCCATCTGTATCCGTCTCTCATGTTCTCTTCTCTCTCTCCCTAAATCAGAGTGTCGACTCCTCAGACGAGGAGACGCTGCACATAGACACGGAGGCCAAGCCCGAGGTCAAAAGCCGCAACTCTAAGGTCAAGAAAAAGAGCGGCAGTGCAGCTGGGATTCTGGACCTGCTGCAGGCGAGCAAGCAAGTGGGCGGGATCGACTACAGCGCCAACAGGTAGACCGCCCCGGCCACCCCCTCTCTCCGACGTCGTTATTTTCTGCTTCTTCGCTCTTTTTTTCCTTCATCACCACGCAAACTTCTACACCTGAACACACTTGGGTTACAGTACATGCACAGCATTACTTTGTAAACGGCTCCCACTGGACCCCTCTCTCCTTTCAGTGAATTCATTTTAGGACTCGCACTCAAAGCTTAATAGGGCGACCTACTGACAAACAGAATGGTCCGCTCGACGACTGTATAATTGGATGAAAAAGCAGAATTTTATAACTTCGATTAGAGCTGAAAAATCAACTAGCAACTGGGGCAACAATTTACGCAGACTCTGTCAGCAGTTTGTGTTAAGTCAGTGTTTGTTTCATCCCGGCTTCATCTATCAAAGCCTGCGTGGCTCCAGGCCCTTCCCTTCTCAGGCCCTGTAGCTGTTTGCAGCTCTGCTCAGCTCTTGATGGTCTGTTTCCACCACATTGAAAGCTACAAATGAGCAATGAAAGAAAGAAGGAAAACATGGGCTGAAATACGGTAATTTCTCAAATTGTTTTGGTGCTTTGAAGAAGGGAACTCTGCGAAGTGACCGCGGTTCATTATGGCGGCGTTTGATATTCGCTGCTCATTGTTGCAGCTCGGCAGCTAATAGCTTAATAGGTGTGTGAATGTATTTTCATAGCTGCTCCTTAAAATAATCGTCAGTACTGCAGAGAATATTTGGATTTGCTCATTTTTTAAATATTTTGCAGGTGTCAAACGATAATGATGCTTAATAGCTCAACTAGGTGACATTTACATCCACCTCGAAGCCTTTGTCAGTGATTTCTCTCAGTCACTCTTCACCTCTGCCAGTGTGTGGACTGCTGTGTAATGGCTGTTGTTGTTGTGTATTTTTTATTGACGTACTTACAGTCAGCCACCTGCATCTCCCAGCACACAGGAGGCCATTCAGGGCATGCTGTCCATGGCCAACCTGTCGTCTTCAGACAGCTTGCAGCAGCCGTGGAGCAACAGCCAGTCCAAAAACAATAGCCAGTCAAAGAGCAACTCGCACGGTGCGCAGGCCGGAAAGAAGGCCGGCGGCGGCGGCGGCAGCAACAATGGCAAGCGGCCCAACAAGCGGCTCCCGAAGAAGCCGAGGAAAAGCAGCAGCATCGAGAGCCTGGACTTCGACGACGACCAGGATCACATGGACGCGTGTTTCAAGGACTCGGATTACGGTGAGTCACTCGTCCTGTTTTATCCGAACACACACCGAGGTCAGGCCGGTGTCACAGAGGTTATTTTTTGAGCAAACAAATGAGAAAATAATTATCTGCCACGCTCGATTCTCACTGCCGCTAACAGGTGCTTAAAACAGACTGACCCGTGATGGATCAACATGTTGGTCTTTAAATCTAAATCTGGTCTGGAACTTTTCATTAGGAGTAGATGATAGGGTTTGTGTTTGCTTTTCATGCATCCTTTCCAAATCCGCCCTTTCGTGTTGCTCCAATTTGTGATTCTTTTTTTCCCCCCCTCTGAAACTCCATCCAAACACAGCTGTTTGGACCCTCCCAGCTTGTTAATAAGCCATTAACACAAGTTCCGAATTGCTATTTTACATGCTTTTTGAACTTCTAATTAGTGTCTAATTAGTTGTTTGTAGCACGAACGCTCTCGCTCTTGAAATCTTCAGGCTTGCGTGAAGCTTTCCTCACACACGGGCACTATTTTCTCCTTTTGTAAACCATCCACTTTGTTATCTTGATCAGCCAATTATCAGATATTAAAAGGTCTAGATTGGAATGATTGTGCTGCAAGCGGGCAGAGAAGGGGGCGCACAGTCAAACAGCTGTCTCACAGCTGTCCTGCATTCTGTCACTGGAAACTTCGACCATTTTAGACGCACGGAAAGTCGAAATGAGAGCACTTAAGTCACGTCCTATGCTTTACATATGTGACAGTAATTGGCTGACATCCTCTCTCTCACATGCATGGCATGTTAGTAATCTGTTACATCTTCTGATTTTAGTTTACCCCTCGCTGGAGTCCGAAGAGGATAATCCTGTCTTCAAATCCAGATCGAAAAAACGGAAAAGCAGTGATGACACTCCATACAGCCCGACAGGTTAGTACCTGCATTACTGATGAGTTCTGCACTTTACGTTTTTTATGAAGTGAGTGTGTTGTAAAGCTTTCCATTGACAGCCCGTGTAGGACCCTCGGTTCCTCGACAGGAGCGGCCGGCGAGAGACGGAGCCCGAGTGGCTTCCATAGAAACAGGACTGGCTGCAGCTGCAGCAAAGCTTTCTCATCAGGTATGCAGAGACAATATTTCCTACATAATGATAGTAACCTATTCCTGCGAGTATTTCTAAACAAAGAAACATATGTGTCAACAGGAGGAGCAGCAGAAAACCAAGAAGAAGAAGAAAAGCACCAAAAAGAAGGCAATAGTAATTGAGGAGCCCCCGAAAATCTCTCAGGACAGTAGCTCACCAGAGCACAATCTGGACTCCCAAGATGGCAGCCTGACAGACCACGAGTTCAACACTGGGACAGTGAAGTCACCGGGGGGGCCACAGCCCATGGCGCCGGGGGTTTTTCTCAGCCAGAGGCGACCGTCCATGTCTTCTCCCAACAACAGCACCAACTCCACGAGCATCAACAGCAGCAGCATGGCGAAGGGGGATCGCACGGGATCAGCAGACGCCAAAGGTGAGTCGTGATGAGAGCAAAGTTCGACTGGTTAGACCGCGTGGAAGAGTATTCAGACCAGTGCCACCAATCAGCTTCTGTATAGAAAGTTCATATGATCAATATAATTTATATTAAAATAGCCTAGTTCTTCTCTGGAAGCTTGTAGGAGATTTTAGGGAATCATTAAGCACAGCTTGTACTGGAGTGGAATGAGTTATTAGTCATTAGTTAGCAATGAACTCTTGTGAAGTGTATTAGGTGTAGATCTGTGTTGTCCCCGTCTGAATGCTTGGTTCTGCAGATGAATGCAGACAAGGCAACTTCAGATAACGTACCTGGTTTTCAAGGTTTTTAAGGTACACTCAGAAAGCCTCCGATAGAGGATTTAAAACCTGAACCAAGTGAAGCGTGTGTGGACACACCAGGTTGGGTTCACTGTAATGTATACAACTTATTTTGATTGCAATACATTTCATATTACATGCGATGATCAGTTCTTATAATGAAAAATGAAATGATCTAAAGTGACTTTAATTATATTTATTGTTCGAACAGGTTCCAGGTGAAAGTTATTTCAACTCAAAAATGTGACAGTAGGGGATCGACTACATCACTGTTTTTGTGTTGAAATGACTTAATACAATTACATGGAACCTGTTGACAGAATAAATTTATTTATTTATTTATTTCATTTTTTGAGTGTTATGTTCAAAGGACGAGTTATGATGTTTCAGTGTGAAGTTTTTTTACCCAGTGTAATGTCAACTTCACCTCCAACTCATCACCTTACTGTTTTATCTTAGTTACGTAGTTGCCTTGTACACATTGTTAATCATGTTTACCATTTGTTGTGTACGTATGCTAGTGTATTATTTCATAACTGTTAGCAGTGTTAGCTAGTCGTTAGCTAACAGATAGCACAGATATGTACAGTATAGTGTGGTACAGGTTATGGTGACAGTGAGCGGTAAAGGATAATGTAGTTTAAATTGTTTGTGTCCAGCTTACGGAGGATAAGCCGACTAGCTAACGTTGCTAATTTAAACCACTGAGGTGATTACCAAAATCAAAACGCTAAAAACAGGAAATACTGTCGACATTGTGTACAACGAAACGAGCCATAACTTTATATTACGTTTAACATATACAGGGTTCCCACGGGTGCTTGAATTCCTTGAAAATGTTAGAAGTACAATTTAATGTTTTCAAGGTTGTGAAAATGCTTGAATTTTTTGTGAAGTGCTTGAAAATGCTTGAAATTTGTGTGACGTCTATCTCTATAAACCAAGAGAAAACAAAAATGTTTCCTAAGCGGCTACGCGCTTGATCCGATGCCTTTACATGCAGAACTCAGTTATCATACTCGCTTGGTGTTCTGCAGAGAAATAACAGTAGACTACTATCGACACCTGTTGGTCACTGTTATTGCGCTATGGTAGTTACACAATACACCGCTCACAAGCTGAGAATACAAGCCAATTCACAATTAGTTAAAAATCAAAACAGTCAATCTACCACCATATGAAATAATGCTAATTAGACCCATATTATTATGCCATACAGTGGCACCGCTGCGCTTCCCATGACCATCATGGCAAACACAACTAGTAGGCTACCTATTTAAAGGTGCTGGAAAAATGGAAACACTGGTGCTTGAAGGTGCTTGAAAAGTGCTTGAATTTGTTCATGAAAAAGGTGTGGGAACCCTGCATATAACCTTTTATATACACATAGGTTATACGCAGTCACAGCAATATGTTATTCCACTGGTGGACAGTAGGTGGCAGCACTTGGGCAGAAATATACCAATGCTCCTGAACTAACACTGCTAGCTAGCCAACATGCAGGCCGATTTCAGGATATATTATTTGTTTGATAAACAATTCAATATTTTCGGTGCATAAAATAGAGATCACGCAGCAGGAGCACTAACACCGGCCGTCTCTCTCATCTCCTGTCTTTTCTTCTTCTTTTCACAGCGAAGCGGCTAAAGAAAGGCATGGCCACAGCTAAACAGAGACTCGGAAAGATTTTAAAGATCCATCGAAATGGAAAGCTCCTCCTGTAGCACGCAGCACAGCGCTGTAGGACTGGGAATCCACCCCCTCCCCCCGTTCACTGATTAAAGCCAACAATGGAAGAAAAGAAAAAAAAGAAAATCATGCATTTTTTCAATTTCTAAGAAGAACATCACTCAAATAGGTTTTTGCCTCTACTTATACTTTATAACTTTCAGATATTAAAGTGTACAGAACCTACTATAAATATTTTTTAAGAGAACATGGCTCATTTTACTACAGCTGTCAGTTTATCAGGGGTTGCTAAAACATGAAGTAGAAGTACATTGCAGTCATTCCAAGATTTCTGAAAGTATCCCTTGCATGTATTGAGTTGCATGTGCGCTTGGGTCAGGGTTTGGGGATTTTACACATTAATTCCTACTATATGGATGCAGCTTATCATTGCCACACTGATGGATTGAAACGGAAAAAGAAAATTTGGAGAAAAAAAAAGAAGAAGCTTTTCATCCCTCCTGGAGATTCTCCGTGTTTTGCAGCGCACGGTTTTGATTGGAGTCAACTCGAGCATTTATCTCTTCACGTTAACACTTCGGTTTTGCAGAGCACTATCAGCCGTGATATTTATTTATTCGTGTTGAGTCGTAGATAGGAAGCGGGAATACATGACACGACCGTAAAGCACAAAGTGTATCAAACGGCAGCGGTGTCAGGACGTCTGTCGCAGTTAAACATAGGCTAACATAGGACTAAAATGGTAATGGAGGCCTGCTGAACATGATTTGGACATGAAAATCATAGGATTTCTGACACTACGTGGGACCTAATGATAAGCCTCATCCATGTCAGGTCTGCAGTTACATGGGGATACTTTCTCTCTTCTTTTGCTTTCACAGGCAGCACCGACAACCTAGACTCATCTCCTCATTTTTACGGCTTCACACAGTACAGTATATAGAATGTAGCTTGTACATAGCCTTTTAAATTACTACTTTTTGTATGCTTTCCCCTTAAGGCTTAATTCTACATTTTTACCGGTTTTGCTAATTATGAATAAATGAATAAAAATATATATATGGATATACAGTATAGTCCTCATTTTTGAACTTTTGTTTGTTTTTTTAATAGCAGAGATTCTTTTTTTTTTTTTTTTTACTTTGTTTCTGTTGTTAGATTTAAAGGTGTTGCCTGGAAAACAACTGAAGAAATAATACATTTTATTGTCATATGGCCTTACATACACAAAGCTAATTGTATTGTGATTCTGTTTGAACAAGAGACGAAGCTTTGAGGAAAAATGATATAAAAGGAAAAAGGAAAAAAAAAAAAAACACTTAAAGTTTCTCTGACCAGCCTCTTGTTCGAATTCTAGTATCCTGAAGGGTTTCGGAATTATTTTACTAGCACCTTGTGAAGTGTTTATGTGTCAGTGATGTAATTTATTAATGTTTGTAGCTTTTTATACTTGTACAATTCTTAAGAGTTTTTTTGTTTGTTTGTTTTTGAATATTTCATCCACTTGTGAAATTACCCTACAGCCGACAATTTGATTTCCTCTTACATATTTCTTTTTGTTTTGTTTCGGATGTGTGTGTGTGGGTGTGCATGTGTGCGTGTGTGTGTGTGTGTGCATGTGTGTGTGTGTGTGTGTTTAGGGGGGGCTCGCAGACATTTTACACATTAGGATCTACGTTAGCAAACTTTTTTTCTTTTTTTTTCCATCTCCATCCTGTCTTCACTCAATGTCATCATAATATCATGGTCAGCATTTACAGTGTGACATGTTACGATTATTCTTATTGTTAATATTAAAATTCTAAGCAACTGCGTCCACGCCTTCATCCCACCCGTTTTTCTCTTTGTTTTGGTCCGGACATTTTGAACACACTTTAACGTGCTGTGCTCCATAGCGGCAGTGTTTTTTAGTCACAGATGTAAACCATGCGTACACTTCTTCAGACACAGTATGCGATGCGCTCCGATCAAACTCTGTCAGTGGGACATATTTTCAGGTTTTTATTTGTACAATATGTGTGTTGCTTTGTTGTGGTTTATTTTTGTATGTCCGACCTATTAAATGCATCCACTGTGCCAGGACAGTGAATGATACCTGTTGTAGCTGTCTTCCCTTACTGTTATTTGCAGTACTAGTAAGTATTTACAATCCTTTTTGACCTGAATCTATATTTTTCTGTATTTAGACGATTCTGTTTGAGATCATGGCTCACTTTTTTAAAGACATGGAAGAAATGGCAAATTCCGAGGAACAAACATATTGTTGTTGAATGATATGATTGTCAGCCTTGTTTACTTTTGCAATACAGTTACTGTGGAAAACCTACTTTGTAATGTGTTCCTGTCCCACTTTGCAATGTGACGGCTTCTGTGGTGACGACTAAACATGTTTTTTCCTGCTTCACATTGTCATGCTTTGTAGTTGCCTCAGACCCACACTGATTACAAACTAATCTGGATTTTTTTTTTTTTTTTTAAAGAAAAGGAAAAAAAAAATCAGGCCGAGCTTTTAGCTCCTGGACTCAGTTTAGGGATCTCACCTCCCGGAGCTTTAGCAGCTGCTTTACCCGAGTCATTAATTAAAACCAAGCCAAAGTCAACACCATTAAAAGTGTATTAACGTAAAAGCGCTCTCAAGTACTCTTTTTACTCGAGGATGCCCTTTCAACATCCTGAGCAGGTGTTGCAATGCTTAAATGTAAAAAGTCCATACAGGATCTGCGCCGTCAGGAAGAAACGTTTCCTCGTGTTTACTCTCCGTGTCTCACAAGATTTGATTTTGTTCTTAAATCTTTGGTCGGACAGCCAGCGTTAGTGTCAAACTCTTAAGGGCCACTAGATGGAGTCAAAAAATGTATGAACCTAACGACTGATGCATGTTTTTAAATCGGCTTAATGTAATAATGTTCGCGCAGACCACAGATGCAGGGCTCAGCTGCACGATCTGCGTATTTAGAGCGTTTGACTGCTCCGTAAGCTTTTCACACACACACATTTTGACTCTGCTCTTTTTTCTTATCTGAATTACATCCAGATTCTATCAGCAGGATTACAAAAGCAGAAAGGAAAAGGAGTATGGAGGGAAGGATGTGAGTCAACATCAATGAGGATGTTATAAGAACATTTGTTACAGCACATTTCAAATGAGTGTCTCCAACACAAATAAGTCAATTAACTCTTACTTTGTGTAATTAAAGACTGATGACATGAATAGGGAAGTTATGTGAGGCCTTCATACGTTATGTGGCTTGTTTTAATCCCGGCCTGATAACACATCTGGACACAATTGATTTCTCAAAAAAAACAAAACCTGCGCAGTGATCTTCATGGGAATCCGTATTCCCCCCACGTTGATGTTTTATTTAATTTCTCAATCAGACCTGTGTGAGTGTGAATGAAACGTGGGGGTGCGTTGAAGCGGCGCGGCTGTTAAAGGTCGTGACCCCGTTTCCACCCTGGTTAGCATCAAAGTGAGTTGTTATTGTTAGCTAATTGTTAACACGAGAACGCCGAGTGCTCCGACATCAGCAAATGAAACAATCACATAATTTGTCCTCTCAGGATCATTTTCACACACTGACATGAAACAAAGGTGGGACCCCACAACCACTGCAAACCGAATTACTGAGTTCATTTGCTGAGACTGTGTTCAGTGGAATTAAAATCTCAAGTTGGCAGGAAGCAAAACTACAGGCAAAAATAACTTGATTAGAGTAAGTTGTACAACAATTTAATGCAGGGAAATAGACTGTAGCCAAAATAAAAGTTTAATTCATGTATAAAAAAAATTTTTTTTTTCAGGATAATTAATAATAATAAACTAATATATTGCTAATAGCTCATACATACTGCTAATATTATGTATGTAACAAAAAAAATAATTATATGTATCTGAGGCCTAAAAAACAATAGTCAGATTTAAACAAAATGGCCTCAATTATCAATCTATGTTTAATCCAAATGATCCAAATTGTATTGTATTTACAGTATATACAGTGCATATAGTACATACATATAGTTATGTATAGAATTTTTAGAAATGACACTGCAGCGCTTCAAATGAAGTAACATTTTTAAAAGTACCTGAAACCAGTTGATTGGAAGTATACTACATTAAAAAAACAGGTAAATTTGGCAATTTATTTTTCACTTCTGAGAAGAAAAAATGTAATATTTTTTTTTACAGTGTAGTTGCATAAAAATAGATACAATATGTGAAAATCAAAAATGCAGCACATATCTAATACATCAAAGTCCTGGTCCCTGAGCACTTTCTACCCTCCTTCCTTGCTCCTTAGTCAGCTCCACTGGTGCAGTCGGTCCCCTGGAAAGGGCAAGTGGGATCACAATTTAAATGTCAGTGTATTAAAAACAATGCCTGCAGAGTGTTACAGTCTAACTGCATTCATGGCCATGCTGCACTCCTTAGTGATCGCAGATGTGAATGGGCTGCCCTCGGCCGCTTTGAAAAACCCCTCCGGTCCTGTATGAGAGTCCCCAGTGGTCAAGAGAAACGTGCCATGTGAGAGATGTCTTAATTACACAGGAATGTCAGGTTAAGCTTTGCCTTTGTGTGGCCGTGCAATGATGCAAGTTGCTAAAAAGAACCCCCCCCCCACCTCGGCCCACCCCCAACGCTCTGCCTTTTATTCGTCCCATTCTTCCGAGTTCAGGGCTGTCATTAGTAATAATGCGCGGTGATTCCTCTGCCAACAGATTGGTAAAGCTACAGAGATCTGCAACTGTGTACGGGCCCCCGGAGCGATCGCTTTACAACGAGTCTTAGGTTGCCTGTTTTCGTGGCGGTGATGAAAAGTGGCAGACTCGAGGCTTGTGTTTCCCTGCAGTTGTTTAGAGCTGCTCCCCTCTGCGTGGATTAACTGCTCTGTCAGCCAACAGGAACTCCTCTGCTGGCGTTTCACTGGGAACTCAAAAGTGCGGAGAGACGTTTGGCTTCTGCAGACACACACACACATAGACACACTTTTATCTGTGTGTTTTGGTTCACTTCCCAAAAAGTATCAATGAAATTACCCGTAAAAGAATTTTTAATATTTTCTGACAGGTTATTATCATGGTGCATATTTGTATTTGAACCAGCAGGTAGGATTCTACTGTCACTTTTTCCCCAGACAGGTGACTTGTACTGGGATCACACTTGCCAAAGGTTGGCCTGTTTAACCTTCCAAGGCATACCTCCAAGAAAAAGGGGGAAAAAGGGTTAATCTTTGTAAAGTTTTCTACTTGAGGGCTTAAAGCTTTTCAGTAATGAAGCAAGGAGAACGCTAAAATCTAAAAACCGTTGTCAAACAAAACACAGTGTTGCCTCAGCACAAAACCGAATGTCCGACAGCTTGAGAAGTGCAAGTAAACGCTGCCTGGTTTCAAGACAAACACAGAGGCTCTGTTTTATGGTGGCGTGTTTCCTTAACCTTTGGCAGGCCTGAAATTTTGGAACTGGAAAACAACACTTCATCGTTAATTTTTGACGCCCATCAAGGAAACGACTGTCACGAGTGAAGCGAGAGCCCACCCAAACGAGAGTATTATTAATGTGAGCGTGATCAAGGCCTCGCTGGAAAGCTTGTTTTATTCACTGACTGCTCCCGGGGGGACGGCTGCAGTAGCAACGGCAGTCACAGCGGAGCAGACATGACTTTAGCTGCATTATGCACCAAAGTTCAGTTACGTGTTTACTAAAAGTTTTAGACGTACATCATCATAAAGAGTATAGACTGTTCTGCCCCACAATGCTGAAACATATGACCTACCTCCACAAATATGTTATGTTCTAATGGGCTGCATGGTCAGGATCAAATCTGACATTTCTTTGACCATGTTCAAATATTAAACCATAGACATGTATCATTTCCATGAATAACATGTCAGATTGCTGCATGATGGCTTTGTGATGCTGCGTTCGTGTCATGTTGACAGATTGGGAAAACCCCTACTTAAAGGCACAGTTCACCCCTGAATCAAAAATACATCTTTTGCTTTTACCTGCCTGTATCTCTCTATGTTTGGCAGTTTCATGTAGGAACTATTTTCACGCTAAGGTTACAGCTCAGCCGTGAGTAGACCGAGCAGTGATAGTTTAGTAGAAGGAAAATAGTCCCTACATTAAAAACTACTCACAAAAATATCCTACGTAGTAACCTGGTCATGATTTCTTGGAAAAAGAAACATTACTTTAGCACCACGAGCTGAATGAAGTTTGATCATATTCAAAAGATCTTCAAACCTCTGCAGCTGACAGCAAAACACTGTGGATTGCACCAGAGGTAAGAGGGAAAATTGTGTATTTCTGATTTCAGAGGGGAACTGTCCATTTAAATTCACACATTACCTGGTTACACTGCTGCCCTTGAACTTCCTCCATATGAATGGCTTACATTAGCTATTTCATGATGCTGCATATTTGTAGCAGGCACATTAAAAAGCATACAAATAAATAGTGTTTAACCGGAGTGGCTTCGTTTAGTATATGCAAATTCATTTCATGTTTTATTTTGACATGACTATCAGCCATATCTGCTTTGCAGCCAGTTTGTAGTCTGTAGTTCTTTTCACCGAGTCTGAAAAAAGTTCAAGTAGCAGGTGGACACGAATGTTTTTTTAACCCCCAGTCAGTTTCTTGCAAATATGACGTGAATATTGAACATGGCATAATCCCTGCCACGAGATTCAGCAGGATAGTCCTTTAAGAAAGCTACATCTAGGATTGGCTATTATAATTTAATGTATGTTTCTAGCTTAGCAGAGTGGCAGTCAGCTGCAATATCATCATTTAAAATGCATATTTACATATATGAACTTACTTATTACTCCTAGTTGAGCTGATCGTATCTATTTGAGAATGCTTCATGTATTACAGACAGAATTCATCCACGTGAACTCTCTGAAACAAGCTCGCTCAAAAGGACAACACAGCAGGAGGAACACGTTCATTCTTTTCACCACGTGTTTTCTAACACATATTTTTATAGCTGCAGCACATTAACATCTTTCCACACAACCTTGAGAGTAAATGACTTTCATTTCCTGTCCTTTTCTAATTAACGAACCTCCTGCGTCTTTTTCATTTCACATTATTTGTATTTTAGTATCAAACTCCAGCCCGCTGGCTCGACCTCAGGGCACATGTAGCTGCACGCGGTAAATAAATGTGATCGTTTCAGAGCCGAACAGTTTTTAGAGAGCGTGTATTACTCGGGGGGGGGGTGAAGAAAATGAGTGAGTGAAGTGTTTTACACTGTCATTGCACCAAGGCCTCCTCGCATAAACATCTATGATCTGCACTTTGTGATAGATCTCTGTAAACAGAGAAGCCAAACAGCAGATGCAACATATTTAACTCCGCAACACACAAATGCAAACATCTGTTAGCATAGTTTAGCAGTTATTTTTAGAGGATTCTTGTTTATAGGAACCAAGTCAAGCAGCATACAGTAGATTGGTAACAGTGAATCTGTTAGCGCTGACGTTGTTATGAGCCTCAGTGGTAGCAGAGGTAACAGTGATAGTTCTAGTAGGATTACGGTGACATGAAAATCAGATTTGTTATTGCAGTGTGAGTGACGATAATTAAGACCAATACACTGGACGGGCTGATTGTGTCTTGTCACTGATACGTCGTGATGTGCATACTGTCAGCCAAGTGAAGCACAGACATGCTGAAGATACAGTGTGATTTTTAAAAGGCGTTCATCTTCTGACTGTCTTTTCTGCAGTTTGTGTCACGTAAGCAGAAAGTGAGTGACTCTTAATGACTTCTATGTCATCCCCAACAGGCTGAAAAATTAATTTCATGTTGACTTCAGTGGTTTAGTGCCGATTTCATTTCAAATAGTATCTGAATACATTTGAGTCTCGTTTGTCTACTCTCATATCGAATGTTTTTGTGTTGTTATTGACAGTTTTTTTTTCTTTCGAACAGATTTTCAGTGTAATTAACTCTTCAACATTTACTCTGTCCTGCATATTATAGGTCAAAACTCTAAAAACCCCAGAATTCAAGCGATTCTATTGGAATCGGAATTGATTATCTAAGTTTTGAAACATCAGTATGAGCCTTAAAAAAAGAAGCCTGGCTGTAATGAAAATAGACTTAGCCATGGTATTAGCAGTCATAATAAAGAGACAAATGTTACTTGCATTGCTGTCATAACAGTTATCATAGTGGCTCTGATTTCATTGTGGATGACGTGGAAATAAATTACACTCAGCTGGCACTGGGAGTCTCCCAAGTACAATTACTCTGTTTACATGCCGTAGTAGGGGAGGGAAATTGCTTTTGAAAGCGCTCTTTAAGGTCATGGTTTTGTTGCTGTGCATAAGCCCAATGTTTACCAGAGTATTTTAAGGAAACTCAAAGCTGCGCCACGCATCAACAAGTGTCTTAAACGGCTGCACAAAGGGGCCTGTTTTTAACCCGAATGAAGCAAACGCTCACCTAATCCTCTGGAGAGGCTCCTGTGACGGGCCCCCGCCATCAAAGCCCCTCTTTAACAAGGTGCTGAAGTCACTTAAGCACCGAGTAAACAAACAAACATTCCAAATCATTCGCTGCATTTCCTGGGCTCGGTTCCCTAAACAACTGCACGCACGATGCATCTGAAGCTGCCGTGTGGTCATCTGTGTGTAATTATTCATCATTCTACAGAGGAATTCCAATGACGCGCTGCGCTGGAGAGGCAGCGTTACCCCCTATCTGAAACAAGTGGGGTTTATTTTTGAACCTCTGCTTTTTCTCCACGGCCAGATTGCCCAGAGAGATTGGCTTTCTCCGGGCTGTGTAACAGATACCATCTAAATCATTAGGGCTCATTCATTGCCATGTGCCACTCTGCGGCTCAGGTTCCTGCAACCCCGAGGTCAAGCGGCTGAGAGCCCTCTGACCTCCAGCACTTCCTCTGAATATTAACAGGGTAGTTATGTAGTCAAAAGCCCTGATATAGAACATTGGTTCATTTAGATAATAGCCAATCAGGCAGAGCGGCGAGGAGTGCAGTGATCTCCACAGGATGGCTGGGCCTTTATGCGGCTTACTGAGGGCATAATGACAGCAAACAGAGGAAACGTAGGCCTCACTGGCTGAAATTATGCGGTCCACATGCCTGCTGGCTGTAATGCTTTCCTTTAGCCCAGCTAAGTTGGGCTCTTTACGGGGGGACAAAAGCAGCCAGGCTCCATTATGAAGACGAATGTTGTGCAGTTATCTTGCAGACATTGGCCTTTAATACAAGACAGAGTGGAGTTTAAAGGCCACCATGGTGGAAGAGGTATTTACCATGCAACCTCTGCACATGATGGTAATCCAAATCATCAGCGATAAAATATTCAAATGATTTTTAAAGAAGGGTTCTGCGTGAACCCGCTGACTCGAAACTGGAAATTATTAGACTGTGGTGTGTGATTTTACTTGTGTACGTTATACTGAGGCCTGAGCCGAAATGATCCAAACTGAGCGTGCGCCAAAAGCACTCATTACAAATCACGACTGGCCGGTGTCTAATCTGTCTGACAGGCCTGCCTCCTCAAAGAAAATCGCGGCTTTAAAGTCTAATAAAGTGCAATCAGTGAAGCGTCTTTTAATATTTTTGATTGTGACAATTAAGTTAGGAGTTATCTAGTCGAAGAAATCTTGGCCTTGTCTCCCGCAGTATCGGTGACCCTGTTTGACTGCCGAGCGGCCGCTGTTCATCCGCAGCTGCGCTATCGGGCCTTTAATCAGCAAAACATCGCTGTGTGTTTGTGGAGCTGAAATGGAGCGTGGCAGCCGCTGGAGGCTCTCAGGAGATGGACAGCAGCCACATTGTCACCCCTTCGTGCTTAATTGTCCATGTGCTGGAGGAGCGGAGATGTAAGGGATGGGGCCGCAGTTATCGTCACTGGTGGGCCGATGGTTGATGAGGAGTGACAGAGAGCAGACAAAGAGACGAGAGGTTGTTCTTTTGTGTGCATGCTGCAGACTTGGCCTCAGATTTGTGTTTATTTGGAGAATCAGAACTGTGTGCGCAGTTTCTCCTGTTTTAGAACGAGTTAAGGACCTTTAGTGTTGTCACTAGTGTTGGTGTCTTGGATGAAGACAGATCAGAAGGATCAAGAAATCTTGAATACTTGTGTAGCTCCTTTTGTTTTCACTCATTAAAGGAATCTATGGACTGGATGTGTGGTTCCCACCAGGGGTCACAATTAGCATGGAAGCAAACAAGAAGAAAAATATGGGTTAGTTTTATTTTTGGGGTTACTGTATTTTGTTATAGTAGTTTGCTTTATTGTTATTTTTCATCACTTGGGGGCAGCTTTAATATCACACTGACATATTACCACAATAAACTCGTACCACTACCACAAACTTGTAGGGAAACCATGTTACTAAACCATCACCTATATTAATGTCCAGTAGACTCAGAACAACCAGAGTCGTGCGGGAACACTTTTAGCTCTCTTTTGGTCTCCACCATCTGACTTTTTAGCAGCTAAATATTGTAGATAGCTAGTGGCTACCATTCTGTGTCTGTCATTTGGTTCTGGGAGACTTTCATCGTAAACAGCTGCTAGCTCACTATGACTTGTGAGCCCTAAAACCAAAACAATGAGCTGAAAGATGCTAAAGTGCTTCATAGAATTTGAAGGGAACTGTATGTATGTATTTACTGACCATAGTCATTAGTGTATACTGAAATATTAGTTATTGCAGCTTTAATTGAACTGTCTTTAACCCATGTACTGTGTAAAGGGCACAGCTCTGGCTTCAGACCATAGTAGAAATAAAAACATGGAAACAAGGGACTCAATGAGCTGTTAAGACTGAGATATTTCTATAGTGTGGATTTGCTGCGAGGTTCCAAAATGTTCCAGGAAAGTAGATTTTGATGCTCTTGGTCACTGCTAAGCGGTTAACACTTACTCTCTGGGTCTGAAATGTTCCACTGGTTCCGCCGAGTTCATGCACCGGCTTTGAGAAAAAAAACCTGCTCGATGGGAAGCAATCATTCTACCGAGAACACAGGTTTGTGAGATAATGAGCCGTCTTTACTGTTGTCAGACACTCCCATACAGAGCCCAGAGAGGACTGCCATCTTAAGCCTGAATGCACGTCAATTACAGCCACATTCTCCTCAACCTCAGTGAGTAAATAAACACCCTGAAACTAGTGGATAATCATCACAGCCACTTTTGTCTTATTGCAGAATCTAGATGACACACGGAATCTGCATGCAGGCGGCCTTCCACTATAAATAGTCGGCAGCAATCAAACTAAATAAATGAACTGTCAGAGCACAAGTGTTTACAAGCACGACAAAATTTTAAGTAATTATAAGTAAATTTGTTGCATTTCTGAGTAAGTGGTAGCAGATAGGCCTCTGACAGGGAGGCAGTGGTGTGTGACGGGCTGATTTAGAACGGTAAGGCTGGCCCGGCTCTGTGTAAACCCTCAACCCCAGCAACACACAAAAAAAAAACTCCACTCCACATCCCACACCGACCACATCTCAATGGGGAGGAACGCTAAAGACATCTGCAGGGCCATTACACACACTTAGCCGCACATCAAGGAACACTTAGCCGCTGTGCCGCTCCTGCTAAACTTCCCTCCAAATGGAAATTTGTTTGTCTGTTAATTATCTTTTCCCCTTTGGCCGATTCTTTAGACATCTTCGACTTGTTTTTCTCCTCGTCCCACGTCTCCCCCGACCCTCTGAACGCTTTTAAGTTGTTTACAGAAAAAAAAGCACAGTCTGACCGACACGAAAAAATAAAACGCGTAATGGAAAATTGATAAGCATAACATTATACCACGCTCATTTGAGATGCCTGAAGAAAATTTAGCATCTGGGTGACTCAAGATGTTCACCACATTACCATATTTGTGCACCATATGACATGATTTATAGACAATCATGTGATAATTTACATCTTGATGGCCTCATTCATGTGGGTTACTGAGGAGGATTTGCAGAGCCCGCCTTGCTGATTACAGAGCGAGCTGTGCTGCTAAAACAATGTGTGCTGCAGTCAGCGCGAGCACAGAGAAACTCTTTATAATCAAAGACTATTTTTAGGCGTTTTGAATCTTTCATTTGGAATAACCGTGGCGTTTGTTCAAAGTCTCTCTTTGTTGGGAATCGCATAAACAAAAGGCCAGACTCAGTGAGGCAGCGAACACATCATGCATTCTGGGATGGATGTGTCACCTGCACAAAGTCGGGACTGTTTGACTAAAGAGTGTAAAGGTGGGGCGGCCATATGGACGGGACCTCCTCGCATTGCCCTTTCTTGGAACTCCTCAATGGGACAATAAGCAAATGACAGATAAGGAATGATTTGCTAAAAGCAAAAACCTCAAAAATAAACAAACCATTACGCCGTGCCGCAGGAGAGCCGGGTTAGCGCTTCTAATTCAGGTGAATTGCAGACAAATTTCCCCTCCGGCTGGCACACTTACAGCTGTAATAATACAGAGAGGGCTGCAGAGTAACTGGGCCACAGACCGGCCTGCACAGTGTCCACACAGGGCCGGAGTCAGCAGCAACACCTCAACATGGCAGAGCAGACTGCAGAGAGAAAACAGTGCATATGTTATTAACATGTATTCCGCAAGACTTACTAATGTAAATTTCACATTTTCTTCATGTCACGGGACCTTTCTCTACATGTAAATCTTGTGTAAATAATATCGGCTCTGTTTTCCTTCCCATTCCTGAGTGTGTGAGTGTGTGTGTGTGTGTGTGTGTGTGTGTGTGTGTGTGTGTGTGTGTGTGTGTGTGTGTGAGCGAGTGGTGTGTTCCTGCAGGGGGAAAATGAGGGACAAATCCAGACATAAAGACAAAGCGGGGCGAATTCGTCCGTGTTTTCTTTACCAGGAGCGGCGTGTTTATTTTCTGTTTCTTGGGTTTCAAAGTGTGGGCACCAAACTGCAAAGGAAACACGAATGATTAAAATTAAAGTGCTTTGATTTAACGCTGTTTTTCCAGCCCGTGGCACAAACATTTGCAGTTTTGTCCTTTTATAGGGATTTTAATGACCTGTTGGGAACACTTGGCCCTAAATGATGTGTTACAGGAAATAAACTTCAGAGAGATGTACGCCTCACCGTTGCCCTGAGTCAGATTATGTAAAGCAGATTTAATGGGTTTGATGTTTACCACAGTGAGTATTTGAAGCTCTGAACGCTCTGGAGGAGCAACATCCAGCAGCTCTCAGTTACGATTACGCTGAATGTGAAGCAGTATTTGCAAAGTGGGAGTTCTGCAAGGAGGCCAAAAAAGCATCCAGGAGTAGAATAAGGACATGTTCACATTGAATCCCCATCAGAAAGGCCACACACTTGTATATTTTGCACCGTAGCACAAATCGGAGTCTCATCAGCGCCGTTCGAACTCGGCGCGTGTGTGCGAGCGCGAAGGGCAGAGCAATGACACGGTCCTGAGCGCCTGATTGCAGGCATCTTGAAAAGATCTGCCTGGCTCGGGCTCACCACAGGTCCCCTTTCAGTGGGCTGTCATTACCGCCGAGGTGAGCTCTCACACGCCGACCCACACACACACACACTGACAACACACACATGCTCGAGGGAAGGGGGGTTAGGATGAATGAGCGCACTGAGGCCTGGGCCTGATCAAGCGAGCGGCGGCCGGGAGTTGGTGTAAGGAAATCCTCTGGTGGGACTATCAGAGCACATTAGACTGAGCAGGCCTCGGCTCTGGAGCACGCAGCTGCAGGGCCAACACACTGAGGCAGTATTTCAGCAGCCGCTAAACGCTGCCGCTTTAATCCTAATACAAATATGTTAGCCAAATTGGAAAAAGAGGCCTCATTTACCTATTTCACAAATATTCTATGTAACGAGGATTAATTACTTATGCGGACGTTAATCATCAAATAGCAAATGTGAGGCAGGAGCAAATAAGACCCACCGCTCTCGAACGTGGGAGCTGACAGAGCGGATAAAGCTGCCTCTTTAGGAACTCACAGATACATTCACTGTCATGAAGTGACTGTACCAAGAGGATTTATTAAAGTCTGAATCATTTCAGATCACTTCTAGTGTGTGTGTGTGTGTGTGTGTGTGTGTGTGTGTGTGTCGTACAGGTGTGCTGCCGCTCCTCTCCCATAGGCTAACACGTTGCAATCAGAGACTGTTTGTAAACAGTCTGTCCTTTCTCAAAAGAGCTCTCGGAGATTTGCTCAAGGAAGTGAAATTGCTGCAAAACGACCTCATTTGGCACCGGGCTTCGGCTCGTATGCTTGAGTGAGCGTAATTGCTGTGAGAGAGGTGGGGGTGGAGGGGGTGGAGGAGGTGGAGGTGGTGGTGGTGGGGGGGAGACCCAGCTCCGAGGGGTTTGCTATCTCTGGGCATACCTTCCCCTAATAACAACTGCGACTAAAAAAATCAAACCGGCCCTCGTGTTTGCTCCTCATGAGGTGATTAGCCGGAGAAGTTAGGATTTCAAACAGCCCTAATTGGGCTGCTCTATTTACGTTAGCTCGAGATTTATCATTGAATTTGTGATTCATTTGAGATGGATTAGCCCCCACGCATTCCGTTTCACAGTAATTGTGCTTAAGTGGAGCATGCACGGCAACAGATTGCTTTGGAAAATTGGTTTCATTATTGGAATTATTTGCCATTTTGCACAACAAGCAAGAGTGTATAATCTTCTCTCTTCTTGTTGTCGGCGGGGAGAATGAAAGGACGTTAGCGTTGGCCTGCTGTCAAGTATGATGCATGTGCTGCAGATAATACTGCACACACACTGAAGGCTGAAGAGCTTTTGAAGGGGCGACCTGTTGAGCCGTCCCCGGCTAGTATCTCTCGTGTCGTTGGAGTGGTTTGATCTGTGAGCTGTGTGTGTGTGTGTGTGTGTGTGTGTGTGTTAGCAGACATGACCCGGCCAGGCGCAGAGCTTCATGTCGGGTGTCAGGCAGACCGAGCCATAGCTGTCAACAGCGATGCTTTATGGGGGCATTTCCTCTGCTGCTCTGACATGTGCTGTCACCTCTGTGTGGTAGACACTTCCATCTGCCCACTAACAGTCACTGCTGTCAGTACACACACACACACATGTTTGTTTTACTCTCTCGCAAGGGCACCCACACACACACTCTGTGGAGAACACCCACTATCAGATATCCCTTACACACACACACACACCCCTGTTGTCTCACTGCCAAGAAAGCGATCAGGATGGACCGGATTAGAAATATTTCACTCACTGACAGCTTTTCACCGGAATAACTTAACGACCTGGCTCTGAAGTCTGAGACGTTTTTCATCACATATCACTTTTAAGTGGTAAGTGTGTGCGTGTGTTGTCTTTGCAGCCGTGCACGCTACATTTGGCTTTCACTGATATGAAGGCCAACGCCGATGCTGTTAGACTGGAGTGAGTTGCCATTTTTCAGAGCTCTCTGTGACATTTCTGTATGTGAACATAAATAATCTGGCTTTCCCCTAAAGTTCTGTTCTCAAGCAGACAGCCTACACGTGTTTTGCTCTGGCACCACCTACCTGATATGAAAAGATATGACTTGTAAATTTCTACCAGCTTTAAAATTGATATTAATGTGAAGCTAAACATCATGTAAACATCAACTCTAGTTACACTCACATCCCATGATAATGGAACATGTTAAAGCTGCTGTATTAGGTGTTTAGTTTAGTATGTTGACATACTGACAAGCTGCTAAACAATACCGACATGCACAAAAATGATCATATCACAATTAACGTCGTTTAGTAACAGCACTTTTATTTGAGATACTTCGTGCTCAGCTGCTCTACAATGAGTAATCCTTACATAAACAGTAAATTTTATTTTTACTAAGATCACAACATCACTAAACATGAATTGTTATGTGGATTTTCTCTTTGTTTATTTACAGGTCATTTTCAACAATTCAAGCACTTTTCAAGCACCTTCAAGCACCAGTTTTTCCATTTTTCCAGCACCTTTAAATAGGTAGCCTACTAGTTGTGTTTGCCATGATGGTCATGGGAAGCGCAGCGGTGCCACTGTATGGCATAATAATATGGGTCTAATTAGCATTATTTCATATGGTGGTAGATTGACTGTTTTGATTTTTAACTAATTGTGAATTGGCTTGTATTCTCAGCTTGTGAGCGGTGTATTGTGTAACTACCATAGCGCAATAACAGTGACCAACAGGTGTCGATAGTAGTCTACTGTTATTTCTCTGCAGAACACCAAGCGAGTATGATAACTGAGTTCTGCATGTAAAGGCATCGGATCAAGCGCGTAGCCGCTTAGGAAACATTTTTGTTTTCTCTTGGTTTATTGAGATAGACATCACACAAATTTCAAGCATTTTCAAGCACTTCACAAAAAAGTCAAGGATTTTCACAACCTTGAAAACACTGAATTGAAATTCAAGCATTTTCAAGGAATTCAAGCACCCGTGGGAACCCTGTATTTAGATTCGATGAATGAACATGTTCTTTCAAGGGTCGTCCTCCCCAGTGCAGCCGCAAAAAACTCCAACAGTACATTCAGCATAGGCTGTACAAGTACTTTGCAAGTGGTACATCACTTCACTTCATGTACATACTACAGTATGTTATGGTGAGCTACGTCAGCTCTGCATGTGTTGACTCGACACGTTTGTTGCTGTAAGCACTAACACACGTTACACTCACATGCTAATTAGGACATCACTGATAACAGAGATATCATGCTAAACATTATGGCTGCATGTTTACATGCTAACACATGTTTAACATCATCATATTAGCGCGTACATTAACATAACAGTTCATTCACTTGGTAGCACGTCAGACTACGGGACCGTCTGTTTATTTCCAACGGCCCCTTTAACATCTTTAAACCCAGAGAATTTGATTTCACTAAGAGCACAACATTTACTGAAATATTAAATATGTCAGGCTGAATTCTGGGAAAATATGAAAAGAATGATGGCATCTCCGAGTTTATTTATATCCAGTAAATGAATATTTTTCTTCGAGTGTCATACACCCAGAAGTGCACAGTCCACATGGGATTAAAATACACCACTTAATGGTGCAGCCACAAAAAAACTTAAACAATCCATTCAGTATAAGCTTTACGCTGTATATCAGCAAAGCCATACATCAGTCTAACTTCATGTATATACTTTATGTTATGGTGGGCTATATGCTACGTGCTTTGAAGAGAAATGTCGGCCCTAAATGTGTTGACTCAACACGCTTGTTGATCGCTGCTACTCAACACCGCCGAGAGGCAGCGATCAACAAACACAAGAGTATCGCTCTTTACAACTTCCTGTTACAAGGGTCACCTCCATCTTTGGAAAGATCACGGTGCACAGCCGAACAAAGGGAGCGGATGATTCATGCAGTCAGCGCGGGGCTGCAGCCAGGGGCGTCAGATGGATGGTGTGAGCGGGGCAGCAGGGACCACCCCTATGGGAGCGGCGGGACATGCTGTTTGTTAGGCGTGATGAATTGGCTGCATGCTTGAACCCAAAGGTTGGCAAATTAACAGTTAATTAGCAGTTGATAAATGACAGATCGACTCAAGCCATCCACTGCCGTGGTCCTCCTGCCGCTATCTCGCTGAGGCAAGTGTTTATGTGCTGGTAACAAGTGTCGGAGCAGACTGTTATGTCTGCATTTTGTCACACGGTGCGATTGCTCTCAGATGTGCCCCCCCACCTCCCAGCTAACCACCCACCAACCTACCCCCTATTTACTCCACCCTTTTTCAGTCCTGCCCCAATTTACCTCCGGTCCACCCCCAGCAGCCTGGCCCTGCTTCGCCTCTCTGCAGTTCTATTGTCGCACATATCAATCAGTTTTATCAGAATTTTTGATTCTTACCGCACAAATGTAAAAAATGTCCAAAAGACCCTACAACTGTACCGAGTGAAAATCCTGTCAGCAACCAATGAAAAGACATCAACATGCCTGACGTTCTCCCTCTCCTCTAAGGACTCATTCTGGGCATGATAATTGCATTTTTGCTGCTAGATCGAGTTCCTGCCATGACTGAAGGAAGCAATAATTTCAGGCCTAATGATGTAAATTGGAGGCAGGTCCTGTGCGCGCTTGACATGAATGTAATGAGTGCAGAGGAAGACATATTTAACCCAACAATACCGCCTGTCGCTGGCAATGGGCTGGAAATGGCCTCGTATTTAGAGGAGTCATGGCAGAAGTGAATAAGTAGAAAGACCTATTAATGGTAGTAGTCCAAGAATTCATCTCCCTTTAAACTTCTCCAAGTGTATTTTTCCTTTCACAAAGAATTTATATGAACAAGAGGGCTTTTCTTACTTGACCTTCTAAAAAACAGAAAAAGAAATAATGGATATTTTGTTATTAAGTGCAAATTAGTGTCAGCTCTGCAGTATAAAATCTGTTTCCTCCCCTGACATTTTCTTCACTGAAGGGCGGGGGGAAGGTAATTTCCAAATAAAAAGTGAGCATTATTACACAATAACAGCACGTTCACCTCACCACATGTTACCCTTCTACGTAAATGCCATTTGATTGAGTGGTTCTGAGGGGAGAAGACAGTTCTGTGAAAAATGTCCTGAACTGCTTTTTGAGTCATTCATGTTTCAACAGCAGCGGGGGAGGCCGAGGAAACAGCAGCATGTATGTACATTCATTACTGCGGACTTGGCATGAGAGGAGAAATAATGTGTTTCAGCTCAGTGACTGACTGCCAGAACAAAGTACACACAGTGCTGGAGCTCCATGGCTGCTATACAGTGCCGGCCCTCTTGAAGAGCCCTGTGGCTCTCTGCTGATACATCCGTGCAGGAGTTTTGTGTGACAAAATCATCACAGGATATGCATTCACGTGTCTTTGATGGCTTGTTTTAAAAAGATTTGGGAAAACAGTTTAGCCGGAAATTGAAGCGGCCACACCTGAATTCAGCAGAAAATCTGATCTCTGCTCATTTTCTCCTTGGATCGTTTCTTTTGAAAAGGGCTAATCGTGGGATATAGCATTCATCACCTCGGAATAAGCTTTCCAGCGGGCAGAGCCCCCGCAGACCTGGAAGGTGATCATTATCAGCATCCAGAGCCCCTGACCGATATCACTCAACCTCGCTGGCACACAGATCTGCTCTGGCCTCGGGTTGGAAAATGCAGTCCATGAGAGAAGGAGTGCCACCGCTGTATTTGTTCCAGCTGCTCTGGCTCCAGCTGGGTTGTGCTGCAGCCTGGCGTGGACGGCGTAGAAAACAAAGCCTGTCATTAACACGCTGAGAACCGAGCGGTCACTGCCAGACTCCCCGAGCCAAGCATCCAAATGTTTGTATCCCCTTTCCCATCTGAAACGGAAACAATTTGGTTTCGTCCTAACAGTACAGTACATCTCGACTCCAAAAGCCTCGCCTGTGTGTGTGTGTGTGTGTGTGTGTGTGTGTGTGTGTGTTCATGTTTCTGGGTGCCATTTTGGTTGCCGAGTGCTCGGAGCCAGCCATGAGTCACATGGCTAATGTCAGGAGCATTACTCTCATTATTTCATGGTTAGTTTGACACACGGCTAATATTCAGATGGTAGGAGACTGAGATGAGCAGGCCGAGGAATATGGAGTGAAAATATGAGAGTGGGAGGTCTGCGAGTAGTGTGTGTGTGTGTGTGTGTGTGTTTGTGAGCGAGTAGGGGAGGGGCATCTGGAGTCTGCCAAACAGTTCCTGACAGAACAGTGCCTCTCTCGGCCATTTCCTTCAAACTGCAATCAGGCCGAATCAAAGCAGCTGCTCTGTTCTTCACTACTCCAATTGCGCTAATCAACTCCGTTTAGCAGCTCCTCGACCGGCGCGGGGCTGCGCCACACTGCCTACTGAGCACACACACACACACACACACACACACACACACACACACACACACACACACACCACACACACACACACATTCACAGACTGGGGTGCTGTGGGCTCAGGCCACCATTCAAAAGTCCAGTCAGAAATAATAACACTTATTTTATTAGCCCTGCTTGGAGCAGGGCCAGCACCGTTTTAACAATCTTACACATGCTGAAAATGAACGCAGGCGTGGAAATGTTGAGCTGAAGGACTGTTAAAGATTCTCGCAAATCATCCGCTCATTTCTGGCTCCCAGCAGCACAGAAAAAGGAGGAACGACGAAACGCAGCAAAAGGCGAAAATGCGGCAGGAGTGGGAATTGCCGCATTATTCTCCTGGATCTGTTACTCTGCAGCAGCCGTTGTGTCTATTGTATATGACAATCCCAGTCTAAACAACATGGCACTAATCCGCCAATTTCCATTCAGTCAGATGACAACAATTCAGGTTAATCTTGCATGTTGAAAGCTACACAGCAGTGATCCAAACAAACGTCTGGAGCAGGCTTTGCCGTGCCTCTACCTCTGGATGCTCTGATAAAGAAAACAATGCTAATTGTTCTGACTTGCCTGATGATTTCAGCTCTGAGTAAGCCTGCAAATTCATTTTGTGACTTCAGCCCCGGCTTGCTGCTCTCTGTGATCACCGTTACATAAATCCTAACATTTAACAACACAAAGCGGAGGAAGTAAAAGCATACAGAAAGTGTTTCAATGTGGTCTGGCTGCGTAGCCTTGGCCCTGGGAGAGACTTCCTCTGTGAAGTATTTAATGTTGGAAGCTTTCTCTCTCCAAACACAGAGCACCTGGGACAACAGCGGCCGTTCCAGAGCCGGTGTTAATCAGCGGCAATGCAGACTGGCAATCAGCAGTACCCACAAGAATACAATTAATACGGTATGCTGGCTCTCTATGCAGCCATGCCGCATCACTTATAAAAACAAAAAATTACAGCGTTAAACTGCTCTAAACATTTGGGAGAAGCTGTGTGGTACATCCAGAGAAAATCGTCTTGATTGCTAAAAGGATTTCAAAGACTTTGCGTGGAAACTAGATGAAAGAGGGGGAAAAAACCCAAGCAGCTTTAAAAGCATTCTTTGCTCCGCTGCAGTCAATTATTTTCTTCTGTTTCATTCAGACAAAACACGTCCTCTGGAATTTGTTCAGTGTCACCCGACATCGCCCGAGAGGGGTTTGGGGCAGAGGTATCCCTGACTGATCGAGACCATGAGTGATGAGACGGATGGCAGCGTCGCAGAGTTTCTCTTTCCCAGAACGACTCGAATACGAGATGCTCGATCTGGTCGTTCCACCCCGTGTTGTAGAGGAACATGTTGCACAAGCGAGGCACAGGATACCTCTTGTTAACTTCGAACGTGTTTTCATAGTTTTGGATCATCAATCATGATAAAGTAATGTGGTAAGATAGTGACATTCATTCATCATTTATGGCATATTATGGCATATTAAGTTGTCATGATTAACATGCTAGAAAGTGTTTTATTTACATTCATTCATTAGCATTGTTCTGTACTAATGTACTTCCACTCTCTTTTTATCTGTTCTGGTCTCCTGAGAAAAAGATCTGGCTCTTTAGCTGCTAAATACTCCCTGATGTCTGCCAGCCTCTCGCTCGGTCACTCTCTCTTTTCTCATCCGAGCTTCCTCCATCAGCGTCCTCTTAGGTCTCTTTGCCTCCCATCCTCATCGTCCATTGGCTCACCTGGAAACCTCCTCTCGGCGGTTTAAAGCTCCTTTAACTAGCGGCGTAAATACAAACACTACGGAAGCTTCTGGTCGAAATTGGCTAACTAAGTTTAGGGTTTAACTTACTTAAGCAATGAGTAAAGCTTTCCGTTCTTCACTCTGTAAGTCGAAGTGTCGAGGTGGAGCCTCGCCTTAAGGTAGAAAAGTAACGTAATGTAACGTAAATTAAAGTCGATGGTTGTGAAACCAAAATAAAGAGCTGAAAGACCCTAAAACGCTCGATCAATCTGTGGAACCTCATACATGGGTGATGATCAATCACAGTATAAAGAATGGACAATGTGTGGGGTGAGGGTTCAAATCTGACCTGTGGCTCTTTCCTGCATGTCATTCCCCATCTCTATCCCCACATTCCTGTCACTCTTCAGCTGTCTCTATCAAAATAAAGCTTGAAAAAGTAAAAAAAAAAAGAATATAAAATGTGTGAGTCACCCATAGGTTTCCGAATTGACGATTTGAAGCTCAAAATCTGCTGTTGGACATTTTAACATGGGCGTTTATGGAAGTTGAAATGTTCTGCAGCAACTCCAGTAATTACAGTTTTTGTAATTTCCGCATTGGTCTCAAAAAAATATTTATTTAGGGCTTTTTAGTGACAGCTTGAGATAATATGCAGACCCAGACCTCTGCTGTAAGGACTCAGTCTTAACACATGCTCTACCTGCCGAGCTAAGAAAGTGACACAAGTGATGCTTTTCACATGGCACATATGAACGAATATAGAAACTATTGATTAATACAGCTTTAACGAGGTCTGATTCAGCCGAGTAACAGCTCCCATGTGTCTATCACTTCGGCAGGATCCTGACATTAAATATTCCCTCTGTTTACCTGAACATCGGTACTGTTTAAAACCGATTTAATTGAGCGTTAAATTATGAAGAGAAATGAAGCGTAACATGACCTCACAACCTGCTAAACTGCAGGCGATACCGCTGAGAGAGCACTTGCAATATCCAAAAGGCTGCAGACTAATAGCCTGCCTGAAAAAAAAAAGTTCACGCTGGCAGCGTCTGAGAGTGGTCAGTCTTGTCATTAAGTTAATGCTCGTCCACAGTTTGGTCTAAACACAGAGACTTTTATGGAATTATCCTAATTAGTGTGACCATTAGCCTTAATGGGGAGTAATGGCCAGTTAGATGTTATTTGGTAAAAAAACACGCCAGAGGCTGGAGGTGTTTTATTACAGCTCTATATTCGGCTCATTTCTGGAAGGTAAAGAATGTTTCCAGATCGCAGGCAAAATTGGCCGGGCGCTAATTCAGTTTCCACATCTAGCAGAGCGGGAAGACCACCCACCGGGAAAATAACATGTAGCGAGATGCTCGCTGTATGCTAATAATTGGCCCGCAGTGACAGCTTCACTCAGCTTTACGTTGGACGGAACTTGATTCATGAGCTCCACTGTATCCTTGAAATGTTGTTGCTCTCTTGGATCTGTTGGCGGATCACTCTTTCGAGAAGAAAAAAAAATCATGGCAGGTATAATGTTTGTGCAGTTATTCACAGCTCTGCACCGTCGGATGCTTTCATAAAGGCTCTGCACAAAGCTTCTGTTTCCAGCTGTGGTTATACCATTTGATGATGATTACATTTAGGAAATTACAAAAGAGGCTCTGTAACCATAGAGCACCGAAAATCGGGGCTACATTGTTTTTACATTACGCTGCTCAGCTTTGTAGGAGTTATTGTAATAAGTCAGAGCACACACCAGAGGCAAGCATCGCATTTATGTTTCACTAAGACACTGTTGGTTCTTTTTAAGTTGCTGTCCTAGTGACAAAATGTTTTATAGTCTAGTTTAGCAGCGGTTTGGATAATTAAGCCTGGGAACACAATAACCTCTGGCACTGCTCACATGGTGGGGGCTCGAGTCTGTTTTTTTTTTGTAATGTTGATTCTTCAGAACAGTTCTAATTGCTGTGTTTGTACTGCGCTCCCCGTGGGATGCTACGCAGGCTAAAGCCACATATGAAACGTTTTGCACACCGCAGGGCTGCTAAGATCGCAAAAATAGGCGACTCGGGCAAGAAAAATCACATTTTAAGACGAGTTAACCCCGGTGGCTTGGTTCCTCTTCAAATGATTTCCAGATCAGGCGGTAATCACCATTTCCAGGGGAATTCCTTCACACCAGAGCTTCTGTAAACACAGCCAATAACGAGTTAATTGCTTTTTTAGGGTGAATGATAACCAGCTATTTAGCAGCGTGAACACCTAAGTGTGAAATGTGGATACAGTGTCACCACATACGGCGTCTCTGAGATTTATGACACATTTACAAACTAGTTTAATTCCAGCGTCAGTGTTCAAAGAACTTCTCCACGGGCCATTTGCTTCACACAAGCACCATCATTCTTGAGCTGACTGCGTATTGTCTGTCTTTATGAATCATGTCCAGTGAATAGGACTCGCTCAAAAGACGAATCCTCCCCTTGGATAAACCTTTCACATCAGTGATGAATGAAGATATAATCACAGTTCAATCACAGATCTGTTACTGAAACGCTTTATTGTGTTTGTCATTCAGGTCAGGGGGTAAAAAATTCATCGAGCTGCCAATCGATCTTACAAACATTAGGTAATATAATATACAGACAACAGCATCTGGTATTTTGCTATTCAGGCCTCACAGGGGTACGAGGGTGTCTACTTTTACTTCTTATACATAAAAACATGTGGTGTTGATATTTTGTGGCACAAGTAAATATAAAAAGTTAACTGGTATCCGTCATATTAAGCTTGGGAAAGCCCTCACAATAAGTTTTACCTTCTCTCTGATCCATAGGAACAGTCTGACACTGAACCACACTGTAAAATAGAAGTCATAGTTTAGATATATGGAAGGAAAAGAGGCGTGACATGTATGACAACAGTGGCATCTAGTGTGACGACTGTGTGACCCATCCTGCAAGACTCACGCTTTTCCACAGATGATGACTCGGCTCTGTTACCTGCAGCCATAGGAACAACAATGCCAGACCATTCTGTGAACCAAGCAGCAACCTCCATGGCTGTGAAGTAAGGGCCGGTGTGGCAGTGTCAAAAACCGCAGTTCCTCAAAGGTCCACTGGCTCCAGAAGTGAGTCAGTCTCCATAAGTCCCCATGTTAGACAGCAGTAATAAACATGTTTACAGCCTGGTTGGTCCCCGTTCATGACAACTGTACTGAGGGTTCATTTTATATACTCACTCACCTCACCTTAGCTCACCTGTTCAGATTAAATTAAGGCTTAAAGTTATGCAGAATTAACAGCATGGCTGATTTGATTGGCAGGTTGTTATAGATGGCTTGCTGACCCAGGTGTCATTCAGCCCACTTCAGGTCCACTGATGATTCATGTCTCTGCCAGCATGGGGTGACCTGTGGGAGACACACACACACACACACACACACACACACACACACACACACACACACACACACACACACACACACACACACACACACACACACACACACACAGTCCATTCCTTATACTGTCAGTGCCTTTAACAGGCAGTATAAAATGAGCTAATGATGATACAGATGTACTAACGAAGGATGTTAAAATATATTTTTTTATTTTTGCAGGTTCATCAAATGTCCCTTTTTTTTTAAAAAAAAACAGGAAATAACAGAAGCTGAATTCAAACATGGTTCAGTTCATCACTCTCAGGGTGTTTACTGCTACATACATACATATTCTGCTTTGGTCAGCCTTATTGTTACAGCTGGAAATAAAACGCAGCGCTGATGAATTCACCTGATGTTGACTCAGAATCCACAGAGTAGAATTTTATATTATATTCCGTGATTGGCTGTTTCTTGGCTTCTTCTCTACTTGGGTATTACCTTTAAATTTCATATAAAAAAACAGATATTGATATTCTGACATGTCAAAATGTCTTCCAGGGAATTTGAACATGTGGTCGCAATGACCCTCAAGTCAGTGGTTTGCTTGCTCGTGGAGTACTAGGATGTGAGCTGTCGATGACTTTAGCAAAATATCTAAAGTCTGCACGTTGACGTCCTCAAGATGTCCAGAAGTATAATCTCTTGATTGCCTCTTTGCTCTAATGTCTGGTTCATTCTCATCAGGCCCACAGGTCTGCAGTGATTTCATCAGAAATACAGAACAAGAAGAGCGTCCATAACCTGACATCATCATTTAACCCCTACTGATAGGGCAACATTTTAACTCTGGGACTCAAAGTGAGGATCAATATACAACTTAAAGAATGATATCACTTTGAAAATATGCTGAGCCTCACAAATGTCTCATCAGGCCTTGGCAACGTGGAATGATCCAGCTCAAACTCCACCCAGCTCTCCACTCATCAGACCCTCAGATACAATGATTTCAGCTCCTGGACGTACGGTTTCAGACAAGCTGCTGCCCATCTGACGTGCGCTGGCTTATCAATCTTTCTGCCTTTTTTTAAACCTGTGGCTGAAAGTCAACTGGAGAATCACGTGGACACTCTGAGTCAGACGTGAAGCGGTGTGATTGTCAGGACAGTTAATTTAGTGTGACGAGAGTTTCTGTAGCTTTTGCAATGTTTGCTCTTCACACTCTGATACAAGAGGTGCAGTTCAGAGCCTCTGCAGGTCCTCTGGCTTGTTCCTGTAGGAAAATCCTCCTCCTCATCAAGAGTCACTACACTTTACACGCTCACAGATTCTCACCTGTTATTACTAGAAAAACACAGTGAATAAACATTAACATATCTAAACCTGTACGCGGAGGTTTATACCCAATAAGCCAATACATGTCCCAGGAGTATTTCAAAATTGTGCAAGATTGTCACATCCATATTTTTTCCATTCCAGTTTCTTTGTGTGTATGCTCAGAAACCTTTTTCCCCGACAATCACAACACCACAGATGAGAAAACATGACAATGCAGGTATGGCCATTTCCTTAAAGTTAGTGACAGGAAACAATTGTTGACAAATTAAAAATAGCAGGTACAATAACAACTAGTGTGCGTGACTCTGGCCCCGTCGTCCCCATGCATTATTACTGACACTGCTCAGAAAATTCAGTACTAAGAAAGAAATTTTGAGAGTGACGAGTGGGCTGTTGCTGGGGGTCTGTATCCAAAAAGTACACCTCAAATAGTCATTTTTAACATGTTTATTTAGACACAGGAGCAGCTGGCGTTTCATGCTACCAATTAACATTAGCATGTCAGCATTAGCATGTTAGCATTAGATGTTAACGCTAATGCACTAGCAGTTAGCATTACCATGTTAGCATTAGCATGTTGGCATTAGCATGTTAACGCTAATGCACTAGCATGCTAGCATTAGCATGCCAGCATTAGCATGCTAGCATTAGCATGTTAGCATTAGCATGTTAACATTAATATGTTAACGAAGATGCGCTAGCAGTTAGCATTAGCATGTTAACATTAACATGTTAACGCTGATGCGCTAGCAGTTAGTATTACCATGTTAACATTAGCATGTTAACATTAACATGTTAACGCTGATGCGCGACCAGTTAACATTAGCATGTTAACATTAGCATGTTAACATTAGCATGTTAGCATTAACATGTTAACATTAGCATGTTAACGCTGATGCGCTAGCAGTTACCATTAGCATGTTAGGATTGGCATGTTAGCATTAGCATGTTAGCATTAGCATGTTAACATTAGCATGTTAACGCTAATGCATTAGCAGTTAACATTGCATGTTAGCATTAACATGTTGGCATTAGCATGTTAATGTTAATGCACTAGCAGTTAGCATTAGCATGCCAGCATTAGCATGCTAGCATTAGCATGTTAGCAATAACATGTTAGCATTAGCATGTTAACATTAATATGTTAACGAAGATGCGCTAGCAGTTAGCATTAGCATGTTAGCATTAGCATGTTAACGCTGATGCGCTAGCAGTTACCATTAGCATGTTAGGATTGGCATGTTAGCATTAACATGTTAGCATTAGCATGTTAACGCTAATGCATTAGCAGTTAACATTAGCATGTTAGCATTAGCATGTTAGCACGCACACTCAATAATAATAAGAATAAGCACGGTGGATAACATATAGTGTGCCTGTCAATCAAATCAGCCATACTCTTAATTCTGCATAAGCCTTAATATCATCTGAACAGGTGAGTTGTATATAAATTCACCCTCAGTACAGTTGTCACGAACAGGGGAATTAGCTATAGAGACCAAAACTGTTTTTTGTACCAGGCTGTAAACATGTTTATTTCTGCTGTGAGGTTGGACATTTTAACATGGGGACTTATGGAGACTGACTCACTTCTGGAGCCAGCCACACGTGGACGTTACGGTTAGGAGGAGCTGCAGGTTTGGAACTTCCACAATGGCTTAATTGCTCAGTCAATTTGGTAGGTTCAAACCTTGGCTGGGTCCTTTCTGTGTGGAGATCTCTGGATATGTCCAAAGACAAGTCCATGGCCATGATAAGAACAAGCGCTGTATCATGGATGGATGGACGGAACACTGGCTAACTGTAGCGATGGTTAGCGTGTGTAATACACTCTCTGGTCTACTGGGCCAGTGACATGTTTTCAACACATACTTATTTTATTATGTCAAGTTAGCAATAATTAATATTGAACATCAGATCGAACTTTCAAAATAAAGTTTGCTTAGAAACATTCCAGCTGACGTTCGCAGTTTGCGTAGGTTTGGGTCTAAAAAGCGAGTCCCTATTGAACTATTGTTTTCAGACAGGAGACGAACCTCAGTCTCCTGTGCTGACCCATCCACCCACACCTCCACCCTCCTCCACATGTGGACGTCAAAGTAGCCTACGTTCATACTTTGTTCCTGCTGTATCGCCCCCTGCTGTTACTGTACCTTCACATACAGACGAGTACTGTTCACGCTGAGGTAAAACATGACACTGACACGGTATTCAATACTGTAATCTATTTTTTCTCTCTTGTGGTATTGAGCCATGTAGAGGTTTTGTTGAGGTTTTGAGATATCTGTCACTGGAATTTTAGTTTGTGGTGCTCATAGCATTAAAAATGACATTTAACAGTTTCAACAGCAGTGTGGCTTTTCAACAGTGTCCTGGACAAAACACAGACCCCAACACTTTTATTTATCCAGCTCTACTTTCTATTGGAGAAATGGTCCCTGCTGTATGAAAAACACTTGCAGCGTGTTATGTGGACTATTCAGAGCATCCAGATGTTTGTGGAAAGGGATGATGCTATCAAATTGTTGCACACAGCTGAGAAAGATTCGGCTTAGTCTTTGGACAGATTCAAATTGGCATGTAGAGTAAAGTGCAGCTTAGCACAGCTTTCCTTTGATTTCATTATGTTTTTCACGAGATCAAAAACTAATTATCGCCTCTTTGTAAGAGCAACGCTCAGCGCGATCATTCATTATCTCTTCTTCTGACTGTCAGTTCCACTTGAGTCGGTTTAGCCTTCAGCTCCATTATCAGGCTTATTACGCCTGTCTCTCAGAAAGGCAGCAGCAGTGGGAGTAAAGCTGCGGTCCAGGCAAATACATTCGATTTTCATATCCAGATAACAAGATAATTAATTTGTGATTGTGAGAAGACGGCAAGAAAAGTCATGCAAGCACATTTCGCCAACTGAGACTGAACCTTGTTGAGCTGCCGGCGTAGTTTTGAAGTAGGTCATGCTAATCAGAATGGTGCATTTAGTTTGGCGCTCACGCTGTACCCCAAACATGATTTTGTCCTGACTCATGACTGGTCTTTTTAACCTACTGAGTGTGTTTGTTGAAAAACTGACAGAAAGCTGAGAAGATTTTTTGGATTTAGATGTGTGGAGCAAAATCCAATTTTGAACAAACTTTAACCGGAGATGACAAATGGATGTTTCCTCAGCTGCTTGGCTACAAAAGGGTAGCAGATGGGCAGAAATATTCATAAATGTTCATTCATACTTCATACTCTGATGCATAAAGCTTCATTCTTTACATCACGTGCACAATTAACGTTCTGATGTGTTGAGAAGTTTGTTGTTGAAGCTTGACATGAACTTACCGTGCTGCTTCATGTGTCATGTTTCAGTGTTTCATTTGTGTTTTCTACCTGCTCTCCCTGCAAAAACATGTTAATTATGCAGATGCTTAAGAGGACCTATATTTTATGTTTAACCTGAGGAACACAGGTGGAAGTAATGTGATGTTATTATCACAGCAAAACCTCTTAAAGGGTGACTTCACTATTTTTCAATCTGGACTTATTTCCCATATTTTTGTGTCTATCATCCACTGAAAGTTTTTGCCTCAGATAAGCAGATTTATATTCTGTTTGACAACTTTTTTATTAAAGATTAAGATCCTTTTTGTTTAAACAGAAGCAGCTGTTTTATCACTGTGTTCAAAGCCACCAGACTTCATTGACAAAAACAGTCATTTTACATTCTAACACTTGAACCCAAAAATCTTGGCTTGTCTGTCCACTATGCAAAAATCACCAACTATGGTTTGAGTGTGAATCTGTGGAAAATCGATCTAACGTCCATAAATTCCATATTTGGAACTTTCACGATCATCCTGAGGTTTTTCTATTAATCGACATGATAAAACCACAGAGGTGAGAGACAAAGGGAGACAAAGAGGACGATAAAGAGGAAATGAGCTCTGAGATCAGTCGAAAGCTCATCTGTCACACAGTCCAAACGCTGATTCAGACTACAGTCCGACGTATGATTTATGCGAAGCATAACTTTGCATCGCTTTCTGTGGGATCTTTTCCTCATCTTGACTGAGGAGCACATCAGAAACAGTCGCGTGAATCATTTTTACGAAGGTCTTACGTAACATGTTGGCGAAAATGTTTTGGATTCATCATTTTGGAAGTCAATGACACACAATAAATATTTTGTTGTTACGTTTTCTTGAAGTGACACCTCTGGTTTCCACGTCGACCTTCACGTTCAGGTGGCAGTGAGGGCGGAGATATTTGTCTCGGCAACATTCAGTTCAATGTTTCACGGTGAAAATTTTAAAACAATTATTACTTTTCGTTCACCATTCACTTGATAATTCATTAGTGTCACGAGTAATGTATAGCGACTTAATTCCAAATGTTATCATTGTTAGTTTGGACATGAATGTAACTTTGTGCTGTACTCAAGAGAAAGATTAAGAAAAGAATTTGATGAAGGAGAAAAATGTAGTATGTGATAAATCACTCTGCTAATCCAAATGACAAACATTTAGTATTTTTATCGCACAAATTGTCCATTTCTTCTTCATTGTAAAACTTCTGCCACAGTTCATGCAGGACGGCCTCATAAGTTATGGTTCAACAAATCCTCGTGAAATATCCGCACAAAGCGTCTGCCAGTGTTCACGTTCAAGCAGTCCCAGTGCGAGCCACTGACGCCTTTTATGTCAGGCTCGTGTTTTAACCCAGCGTGGACGTGGTTTGTGAGCTTCATCCACATCACAGGGAGCCCGTGTGGAACCCTCATGTTTCAGAGTGTAGCTGGCACGAAGACATTTGTTTTCATTTTTGAGGGCAAGTGGAGGAGAATTAATGGCTGCACAGTGATAAACGTAAGTAACATGCTTAGTATTTTACTCACACTGAAACCATTCGAGACAAAACACTACAAAACATGTCATCAATCTGCAGACTGAATTTGAATTTGATCTGATGTATTTGAAGGTAATACGGAAGGGCTGCAGCGTACTTTACTATTCATGTTCAAGGAGCGACGTCAAATGGAAAATATAATTTAGTGTTTTGCTGAGAGTTACAGAGAAATATGATAAATAATGACATGTCCAAAAATAAATTCTTTCAACAGTCCTTCAATAAATTGGAGGACACATTTACATTAGGTCCAGTTCAAGTGGTAAGAATAATGTTGTGCGTGTTTATTTGTATGTACGCACTCATTCATTTGCAAAAAATATTTATTTATCTGGTTCAACCCTGAAATTACACTCTATGTACATGTACATGTAAACACACAGTAACTACAGTATTAGATGATTTAAAATGAATTTTGCATTCATATAGTTTTATAACTGTGCTTCACTAGAGTATTTCCAATTTTGCTTCAGCATCAAAGTGAACTTCTATTTTGAGAGGCAAACATACTAACATCTGACAGCTACATGATTCAGTCACATTTCATACTTTAAGTACAAAACACCTGATGCTGCCTCATGAAACCTGTTGGTTCAATTCTGAATAATCGATTCACAGTTTTATCTGTTCATTTTAAAATAGTGAAAAACATCCATCCCAACAATATATATTTTTTAATTCAAACCCACAGATGACCCGTGTACGACGACAGATGTTTTTAGATGTTTTTGATTCAGTTAAAATCAATGAATGAATCTAAGAGATTATCAGAGTTGTTGATTTATTTTCTCCTAATTTACTTTTTGTTACAGCACTTCATGCACCAGTGATGAAACAACTTGTATAAAAACAGAATTCAAATGTCATATTTATTCAACTTTTTTTAATACTTCCTGCTTATTAATTCAATCACATCTGTAATTACAAGAATTAGAACATACAGTAGTACATTTACATTGTTACGTTTATTTCAACAAAAAGATCCAAATATTATTATTAAACTGTAACATGAGTTTGAATGATTCCAGGCAAACTTCTTTTCTTTTTTTTTTCCAAAAAAAAAAAAACAAACAACATTTTTTTTTGTGACCAATTCATGCATCAAAATCACAAGAACATAAATGAAGTGTCTACCTTTGGTCTGCAGTTTAATTTAGAAACGCAGATTTATAAAGGAGCGCTGCACAAAGAGACACTGAATATGCAAATAGAGTATATGCAGAAAAAAATAATGGCTGATGTTTACCACTAAAACATGAACGCCATGTAAGTGTTTGGAGTGTTTTTTTTTAAAAAATGAAGGAAATATGAACATATTATGAAATAATGTTTTATTATAAATGAGATGGATACTGTTCAGTGAATAAAAAAATGGTTAATATTTGTGGAACATAATGTATATGTTATTATAGGTTTAGATATAGAACAGAATAGACATAGATGTATGATGTGTGTGTTTGTGTGTGTATGAAGGCGTGCAGTAATAAAGCATTCAGATGCGCAGTGATCATTATATTTTCAGTCTCTTTCAAAAATGGTTTAAAAATGTCACCACAGGCTATTTTGAATATTTCAGATCTCTGAGCTAATGCAGGAAATGGCTGGCTGTGTAATCTGGAGCGTTACAGCATACAGTGTGCTGCTGAAGGCCATGTAGAGCGTCCGTTACCTCTGACTGTCTTCAGCGTGCTGCTGCGAGCGGCTGAGGTAATGCCTGACGTCCACGTGCCACAGTGAGTGGCGAGTACGATCCCCATCTGGGATTGGTAATTCTCTGCAGTTCCCCTGGAGACTTTCTGATCTTCCCTGATTACATGTGGCAGCCTCTGACCTGCACTGAAGACCCTCTCCTGACATGGAAGATTGACGATTATCGATGCAGAAACCTTTGTTAATTCAGCACACGAGGTTGTGCAGCTGGATAACTGCTTTAACCTCATCCGATGAAAATCTGATGAAATCGAGTTTATTTTGGGATGAGGATAAATAATGATCCTGGTTGTGAGGTACTCTTTTTTTTATGCTCCATAATACCAGTGTTGAGCTTGTATTTTTTCTGATGCTACACGTAATTCCAGATTTAGTCCAGGGTCTGTGGAAACTGGAGCTCTCGCTTTGATTGAGTGAATCACCTGCTGTGGAAATTATAAACACTGAGCAGGAATTTACATTAGGCACCCAGTGGAAAAGTGCACTGTGCTGATGGCTTTGTCTGAACGATGGAGTAATAAAATCTCTTTTGTATACAAGACATATTTCATCAAGGTATCTGCACTTCTTCACTCCGACTCTTTAAAAGCCATTTCATCCATCTTCAAATAGAGCTGGAAGAGCCAAGTGTGATGGTTTCAAAACATTTTAACTGCGAGGACACTGTGCTTTTGTGCTTAACTTCTCTCCAGTGAAAATTGTTGCCCTTAAAATCCCGCGTTGGTCTTAATGTGGAGCTGTCACACTGCGCAGGAAATCGAACAGACACGTTAAAATGCCTTCAATTAAAGTATGAACGATTGTAGTCAAAATTCAGCTGAGATGAGGCACCGAGGAGCATAACGGCCTTGGGACAGGGGAGTAAAGTTACCTGTTTTTGCTGTGTAGTCATGGAAGTCTCCCAAAAACTTCATCCTGATGCCAAGGTGACTTTGCATGTTAAAACACTTAAAAACAGAAGAATCATCTGTTCTTTTGCAATCTGCAGACGGGGGACCAACGAGTGCAGAAAGAGTCAAAGAAACAGGACGACAAAAGGATTTTGTACATTGTACTACAAGCAGCTCTGCAACCACCGCACGCTTTCATCATGTCTACCAAGCGGAGGCCTTTGCCCTCCTACTACCTCAGTGTCTCCACTCGTACGGCTCAGCCTACCGAGGGGGAATTCCAAGTTTGTTTTGCTGGTTGAGTTAGCCAAAAGCAACCTCGCTGCTAAAGAAACCCTGAGAGTGCACGGGGCAAAAGTGTTGCAAGGTTTATGGTGAAAATCGATGTTGGTGTTTTTCCTTCGCAGCTTTCCGGGGTTTATATGCTGATTATGTGGGCTGTCTGCAAAAACAAAAATAAGCACGATTTGAAAAAGGCTTTTGTATATCGCTGATTAATTTTGCTCAAAACAAGCATACATGCTGAGAAGAGCTGAGGCCAGGCCAGTTTTTCAAAATACTGAGGTCAGGAGCTAAAACTCTTCCAACGTAAACCAAAAACTCACTTTATGTTTTAGTTTAACCGTTATGTGACATTTTAGAAAATATCTATTACATGAAGGTCAAAATACAGTTTGAAATACTATACACACTATACTGTACACTAAATAAGACCTGAACCTCTGAGGAACCCCTATGAACATCAACATTCTTCTGCTCCGGTTTTGGACCTTTGTTGTATGTCATTACTGTAAACTGTGGAGTGCTAGCTGAGTGCCACAGGTCCGGTCCTGTCTCAGATCCCTTATATCTGAACAAACCCAGCTGATTCCTGAATGTAACGTACCAGCGAAGAAGACAATAAGGTACGATGGGGTGCGTTCATCAACGAGATAACCATCCCATCCAGCTTCTGCTGAGAGTAATCGATGCTTTGTTCAGTGGTTTGCAGGCAGGTTTGATGAATAGACACAAATTCGCACTGGAGGACACAAACAAAAAAGTTTTAGCTTCAGCAGCACTCCAGTCACACTGTGTGAAAGCCTATCAACGTTGAGATTATCCCGATGTCCCCGACAAATTTATTAATCTTACTGTCATCTGTGGACACCCAAAAGTCTATGATACAATATCCAAAAACACTCCAGTGGTCATAGTTATGCGAGTGACGCAACAAGAAAATTGTTGTTGCGTTTGTCCCGGGCAGAGTCTTAAAATGTCATGAAAAACTCACAAACTAACAATAATGACCTGATTTCAAATTCACACTTACACTTATTTTTTTTGTGCTGTACTCATAATCACATGTATTGTTGTTATTTATATTTTCTGTAAAAACAGAACACTGCTCCTCCCTTACTGTGATAAAACTAGTACGACTCTGAGGTCGACGTACTGTTTGTTGACCGTGCCCCCCGGCAGCCACCTCTGCAACCACCACATGTGGTGAATATGATATATATCAGAGCACCGGCTCACCGTAGTCTCGATTTACGCCTCTCACACAGAGCTGCTGGTTGTGTTAGCATGACCACAAGTGATCCTCATAAACACGGCGGTGTAACTGTGTCATACATGGAGAGATTTATTCCTCTGCAGAGGCAGTGAACACAACACGAGCCCACCAATAACCGTGCCGTCCTCAGAGCCTAACAACATATTTAGAGCTGACAAACAACGCTCACCGCAATAAACAGCATGGCTATGGTGAACGCACTGACACACAGTCACACACAGTCTCTACACCCAAGTACAGTTAGTTTATCCGCTTCCTTGAAATGAGGCTGAGAGTTTACTCATCTATTTTCAGATCGATTGTATCAATCAATGAGTGGAAACAAAGTCTAGCCACAGTTTACCCACCTCTCTATTTACCACACCTCTGAGCATTAATATGCCTCAAGCGGCTGTCAAAGCTTCTCAGCTCTTTATAGACTGTCCACACTGCCCCGTGCACCGGTCAGTCAGTCTCCGCCCACGTGACCTCTGACCCTCTGCAACACACACTACATAGACACTAGGCCTTCCTACAGTTGTTGCCGCCTCACTCCTCTGCTGCGTTTTCAAATCCACTGGGTGTGACCGTCCCAGCAGGAGGGTGCAGTTACCCTGCGAGCGCTGTGTCATGTAGGGTCATGTCAATGGAAACCTGTAGCACCATAATGAGCAGTTATGGTCAACATACAGCATCACATTCGGTACCTGGATTGGAGAGAGCTGGTGCGTGATGACAGTCGGAATTAGGACGATGGTATTCTCCACCACGTGTCAACCTGAGGGGATCCAGCTAGTCCGTGTGCTTACATAGAAAACAATGGGCACTGGATGTTTTTGACACACATCATTTGCCGTAATAACCTAACAAGTAATGACACGTAACATGTGACTCAGTAATGCTGTTCTATCTAACATGATCGCCCTCAGTCACCTGTCCTTCTCTTACATGTTCACCGTACCAGCTTTCCAGCTTCACAGCAACGTTTAAATTAAGAAGTCTTTTGTTGATACTGGGCTGTTGATACGGGTCCAGATCGAGGATTTAGCTCCACCATTAAGGCTCAGTCTGAGCACAAGCTACAAGTCGCTGGGTGTAGTTCTTCAGCAGCTACCCGGGCTCAAAGTAGCGCAGACGTTTAAATCCACACTTGCTGTCACTTTAAGTGCACTTGAGGCCTCATTTATTGCAGAGCACTTGTAAACTTTCCCATTTCCAAAAGAAGGAGAAGAACAAAATAAGTGTGCGTCTATTGAGGTTGTTAAGTGTAGTTTTCCATTTATCAATGGTTGGGGAGCGGCCAGGCAGATGTGCTCGGGATCGGGCCCTGCCAGACCAGACTTTTCTCTGAAGACATTAGCGTGCCACAGCGAGAGAGCACTCTCATCCTTAAGAATTTCAATGATGCGATTAATTGCTAAGCTGCTTACCATTTTAACCAGTTCAGCTTTGGGACGGTTCGTCGGACAAATCCGGAGTTCTTTAGCGTCTTACGTAGCCCACCGGAAGAAAGTGGAGCGTGCAGGAGGAGGCTAATCTCCATGGCTGACAACATAAATGGGCTTAAAATGGTTCTAAATATCATATCATGCTTAAATTCCTCTAATTAGACAGCTTTGGCTTTTGGCTCGGAGGGGATGTTTCCAGTACGGCGAAGGCCAGGCACACCTATTCTGAGAAATAAACCCAAGAAAACGGAGTCGGAGGTGAAGTTTGATATAAATGCCTGTGGTATGAAGATAGGTGAGAGGGACAGGCGGGGTGGGGGGACGGCAGAGGAAGCATGTAGTACCTCCCCTCGTTGAGAGAACACATGGATTTGGGTCTGCTAAATGTCAACATGAGTAAGTCATGTATCACTTTGTTTCCATGATTTCTACACAATTAAATCATTAAGTGTCATTAAGGGACTTGTGTAATAGCCCCTCTGGTGCTGGTGGAGGACTGGAGAGGAATCCAGCTCAGTGCCTGCTGCAGTCTGCACCGGACTGGAAATATCAAACTGCTATACTTTACTTGTTAATATTCAGGTTATTACAACATAATGTCTCTATATGAAGCTGCATTAAAGTCGCACACTCGCTGCCATTATGGTCTTTGCCCACTGAGTAAAAGTCTGAACTCTGTACGATCACCAGGGAAGTATGAAGTTTTACTGTAAATGTTGTGACGGCGGGGGGAAGAAAAAAAAAAGGAGGAAAAAGGGGTTTAATGTTCTGCATCCACTTTGGCAAAAAAAAGTCTCGAGTGCCGCTGAGCCAGGTCAACATTCTGGAAAATGAAAGAGTCATTATGAGTGGAAACACTTGTATTTAGATCATTACTTCACACAGTAATTATTACATACAGAGCGTAATGAGTCATTGCAAGAAGATTAGCTTGTTAATCTCCAGGAAACAAAAGGCCTGGAGGACAGCGAGCACGCATGAAAAACATCCAGAATTATCAAATAATGTTTCATGCATGCTATTGTAAACAGAGTAACCAATACCTGTTTTTTTTTTCTTCCTTTTTCTTTTTTTTTTAAATAGAAAACAAAGCGTTGACGAGGCGAAGGCCTTTCTGCGCCAAAGCTCTGGAGAACATTGACTTGGGAGGAAATGTAAGCTATGTTCCGTCCTAGCTCATTTTGACATTAAAGACACTAACTGGAACCATTACAAGCTGAGCAACACACTGGAGTGTTATGCCTCATACCTCTAATGAATAGATGTGTAACAACTCCAACAGGCAGTTTTCAATTACATCCTATTGGAAACAAATGGCTTTTATTCCCTGGAATACCAACGCAGTATTATACATGTCCATGCAAATACCTTGTGTACTTGCTGCTTGGGTAACAAATTGCCATATCATGTGTTACAATTACCTCCTCAGTTTGGCCAGCCAATACATCTTCCCAATGAAATGGGTTGAAAGCTATGAATTATGGCCATATTTCAGTCTAAAAGAAACAAACCACTAATTGCGACGTGGCCTCCCGGTAATTTCAACAGAGAGCCCAGAAAGGCACTCCAGCATTGGGGAAATCATTTACTGCTGCTCCTGCTTTATTTTGGTTTCAAATAACAGACACTACTAATTTGGTGTGGGCCTGACCCCTGCCCTCGCCCCTCCTTCTCCCCCCTCATGCCCCGTGGGGAAAACTCCAATCAACCCACACACACCCCCCCCCACACACTCCTTTTTTCTTTTGCAAGCCCTCTCTCTCTCTCTCTCTCTCTCTCTCTCTCTCTCTCTCTCTCTCTCTCTCTCTCTCTCCCTCCGCTACCAGTGAACTGAAGACCAGCCTTTCTGAAATGTTTCTGCTAATTCCCATTTCCTTTATAATCACAAGCTTTCATGTGAGTGGCTGGCCGGGGCCAGCTAGGGAGGGGAGTGGTAATTACTCTGGGGTCCCGGGCATTAACCCGACCAGGTGTCACTGGATGGCCTGTTTACCTCGGTGATTAATGAATGGACTGCTAGTCTCTCGCTACCCCCACCCTGCCGCTCTTTTATTCAGTGCGGAGCGTGCCACTGAATCAATTTGCTGAGCAGTGACAGGTCTGAGCCACATCAGGCCTTTCCGAGGCCAGCCGGTCCACCCCGGCCCTTCTCTCCTTACCGGGGCCAACTCATCTGTTAGCGGTGCTAAGCTAATTAGGGCAGAGTTTCATGAATGGCGAACGCAGCCAGCGTGTGCCCTGAGATAACATTTGTGTGCCGCAGTTTGTTGCAGTGATAAATAAGCTTCAACTCCGACCTGCATTTTTCTCATTAGTGACTGAACCGTGTGAGTAATGATGGACTCGTTTGCAGATAATAAATGCTGTGTCTGAAAAAGTCAAAGCTATTTAGAAAACATAAAAACATCTTGTACGTCTTGTGGCGGCACAGTAAAAGCTCATAAGCCACTTCAGGTTCAGGATTCGGAGTTGAGCCGGTAATAAGTCTGTACCTGGCTTGCATTAAAAGATTAACTTTTCATCATTTCCTTTCTTTTTTTTCCCTGACAGCACAATAGAGCAGGCCAGACCTCACCTGGCGACTCTGTTGAAACGGTAAATATGTTTTACCATCTCGCAGGCTGCAGCAGAGCTGTTATCCACACTGTGATGAAAAGGGGTGTGAAAGCAGAACTGTGTCGTCCCCTCATGTCTGTCAAAGAGGATATGGAGGGAGAGGAGCGCGCAGGCTTTGTGTACACAGGTGATTACCTAATCAGCATGTCCTCTCTAAGAGGGGGCCAGCAAGGGTTCACGTCACTCAACTGCCACAACTGAACCTCCCAAAGCCAAATAACGGCCTCATTGCTACGATACTGACACAATAACAGACGAGGAGGGAGCCCGGCAGACGCACGGAGAGTTCATTTCCAACAAATGTGCATCTTTCTTTTCAGCGGTGGAAGCAACTGATTAGAGTATGTTCACTCTCATTACTGTGACCGAGCAGCCGCAGAGTCTCAGGGTCATCAACTTACACTAACGAGTTACACTGACCACGAGGAAAAGCGAGCTTTGAAATGTATCTATGAAAGTGTTTTTATTCGGAGGAAAGGAGAGATACTTTACTGGACTAAAAGTATGAGCACCTCGATCTAACAATGTTCATACTGTTAGAAGTCAGAGTTGTGCATTTGAAATGTACAGAACAGAACTATAATAATAATTTCATTTGGTTATTATTTCGGATGCATTCCAGCAGGTTAGCAGCATTTAAATATTACAGCTGGTCCAGGTGCATCTAATTAAAAAATCTTCAAATACTGCTGCGTAATTTTATCGATAACAAATAATTTCATGTCAAATGATATGAAAAGCAAAAGTTATCAAATAAATACATTTTTTGAAGAGTAAACACCCCTATTATTATTATCATTATTATTATTTTATTTGTATTTTAAATGTTTTCATTAATTCATCTAATTAAAGTTACAGACACTGTCAGAAAATCTTTTTAAAATATTTTTGTCCGAGTTTAAAAAAAAATTAAAATGATGTTCTATAGTATACATGGAGTACCCCTGAAACTGAAACTTTCATTTCCACAATCAGAGTTCATATTCATGTCTCCTGAAAGTTTTATTTCATGTATGTGAAAACTTTGTAAGAAGAAAAACGTGAGTTGGTGAGAAAAGAAGATTAAAGCTTCAGCATCATGTTTGCAGGTAGTTTTGTCCGAAGCCATTAATAATGTATTACAAATAATTACAGTGAAATTTTATTGATACGGCACAAAATTACGAATTGTCTCCTCTATCTTTAGACCTTTGATACGGGTGAGGAAAACTTGGAAAATATGGAAGAAAGCTGAGGAAGAGCTGATCCCTCATTGCTGATGTATCATCACATGAACACACCAAACAGGAACTTATTATCTATTACGCATAAGTAAGAATCCCGCGTGACATTAAAAGCTCCAGTTTATGAATTATAGTGGCAGTGCTGCTAGCTTGGATAGCACTGTTATGACTGGCTCAGACCTGGCTACAGTGTACCTACATGTAGCCAGGTGTCTGGCCTTGTTAGCTGTTAGCTGCTAGCGAAAGAAATGAAAATATGGAAACATTATTTCAGCATTTGTTACGTCAAAAAATGATTAATGACATTTCAGAGCAATATTTAATGACATTTGACTTCAGTCAGAACACCTGTGGATATAAAATATTCATCCTGCTCGACCTCAGGGCCTCGTCAGTTTGAACGGGAGGCAGCATTTTTTTTTTTTTCCATTTATTTGTTATAGATTTCTCAGTAAGATCGTTTATTTTAATAAGAAGGTGTTTTATTTTTATTGCCACACATCAGTTATAATATGAATAATCCTCAGATTCTTCTTCCTTTTACAGAGACACTGTGAGTCTCAGAGCTCCCGGCCAACATAGAAACACTTAGGAAGAATCTGTCTGTTCATCCGAGCTGTCACTTCTCACTTCAAACCTTATGAGTGAGTCACTGAGACGTGCTAATAAAATGATCCTGTTTGCCGCGATGGCTGCGTGTCACGACAGAACACATTCCTACTTATGTATTCAAGCTCAACTGGCATGCCATGACATCAGCTAACAGTGAACATTAAGACAGGCCATTAACAAAGCTGATGAGTTACAAACTGCTGCTGCTATTATCCCCGAGCTCTTAATGGATCGCATTTTGATTGTGTCAGCCAACACTCGAGTGACCTTTTACATGACGGTTTGAAGCCTTTTTGCCGTACACTTCCAGCAGCTGCTTTTTCCATGCCGTCTGTCAAAACAACATGGCTGAGTCAGGCGGAGGTGGGAGCTAAGCACGGGAGAGGTTTGGGAAGGGATAAATTGTTGTGACTACCACAGGTGGGGACGCGGAGAAGAAGAGGGAGGCGTGACAAGCCGAGCTGTCACTGAGGAATGCCTCGGTATCCGTGTTCACAGCACAGGTGTACTGGACGCTCAGTTGGATTAATACAGTGTTAATGAAACAAAAACATGTCAGAATTACCCCCTCGCTCTGTATACTGTTTTAACACCTGCGGTTTTCTCTGCTGTTTGCACTTGTATGTCAGTTTTTCGCTGCGTTTCACAGGCCGAGGGCAGACCGGAGGAATTAGGCTATCATAACATCACTGTGAAATATTACATTTGGTTCCCACTGACTGCAAAGCACAGAATTACAATAAAAAGCAGCTAGTGATTAGTACGGAAGACAAAACATATTGTTTCAGACGCGGTGAGTGCATCACTGTGCGTGTGTGGTCTCGTCTTATTTTGTTTGATAAACTGTAGCCTGATATTTATTCCATTAGCCAAATGCTGGTGTGATTAACAAAGTGACATTCTGCAGGAGATACCGAAGCATGGAGCGGCGCTGTGATTAAGCCTGACTAAACTGGAGCTCTTAACACACATGGAAATATGTTTTCTTTCACAGTGCAATTTATTTCTCAGCCTAAAAAGGCAGCGTCCTAATTATAATTAATCAGTGTTGGGAAAAGATCCAGAGCTGATTTGATTTTTTTTCAAGCTCTCAGATGGACGTCACATGTAATGAACTGAAGTACGGTACTTGAGTAAATGCACTTAGTTACATTCCATCACTCCATTGAATGGCCTCCTTTATTTAAGTGCATTAGCCGTGATATTAATCCCTCTGTGTCCGCTGAAGACGTGGAAAATGTCTCAGCGTATGACTTTGACAGATGGTGACGAATGTCTCACTGAAAGGTATGAATTTCTGATGAATTATGCCACGATGCGTTCAGCGAAACCTGGCGACGCAGAGCCAGAAGCTGCCTGGATTTATATGGAAATTGCTGCTTCGCCATCTTGAATGAACATTAACTACTTTCGGGATTGTAGTGAGAACAGCCTCGCCTCTGCGGTGAAAATATTAGAGGGTTAATGAAAAGTTTTGAATAAAAAAAAAAGTAAAAATCATGTCATTTCCCCAACTAATGTCTCTTATTTTCCTTTCCAAATCCTTTCGGTGATTTTCCTTAATAGGATGCAATCTGTCACACTTGCAGCGTGCCATTTGGCAAAAAAAAAAAACCTGAGAGCTTCAACTGTATCAGCAAGCCGTTACTCACGAAAGAGAACCGCTCCGTCTGCAGTAACTGAGAAGAAACAGAGCATTACGTACAAATCAGTGGCTATTAATTGCAGCACGACAGGAGGAGGTGGTTGCTTTGAGAGCAGTGACATCATCTTAGTGCCCAGCTGTCACTTTTTATTTGAAAATTGAAACTATTCATCGAAGTAACTGATGTGTGATGATCTGTTCAAAATGAAACATTCCTCTGGTTGGGAGCTGTTTCTGCAACGCACACATTGCATAACCCGCATAACCTAAACTTCTGAATGTATTTCTTTACTTTCATTAATGCAATAATAATTACGTTTCATTTCAAATACTTGTCATTCAGTGATTCATATTTCTATAGTTTGACAACATTAACGTGTGTGTTTGTGTGTCTGAAAATGATCTATGCTTGTCAGTTTTTTTTAATTATTATTAAAAAACAAGTTAGCACTAGCTGGTTAGCCGCTACAAAGCGAGCTACACAGCTAGCCTCGTGGCAGTTACAGTCAAACCGGCAGAAACACGAGCGCGACAAATAAATGTTATATTATCGGAAATTATATTTCAGAATGATACTGTAACGTCATGTTTTATAATAATGCACTTCATAATTTAATTTTCCCTGACAGCTCCACTTAAAAAAAAACAAAAACCAAAAAAATGGAAAAAACGAGACGATCATGGAACCAAAGAATCTGAGCTGACGTGAAAATGTTAATGCTGGTAACGTTAGCTTGTCACTCTGGGCTGTAAATGGAACCGAGTTATAGGTCCAGGTTTGGTGTTAGGCTTTGTGGATTGATTGAATTTGAACAAACTGTGTGCCCTGAAGCCGTCGGAGGGAAGTGGCTGTGTACCGAGGAGGCCAGAGGCAGCTGGGAAATGACCATTCTTATATACAAACATGCAGCTAGAGCAATCCTCAGCCGGCATCCATCAGAGGCTTCCTTTGTAGGTGCAGGTAGTTTGGCAGGAGGGTCATCGGTCAGCGTCTGGTTTACACCTCTCTCTCTCTGTTCCAGGACAAAGTAGGCTGACTGGAGGGGGTCACGGTATTGATCAGGGGCCTTGGATGGGAGCCCTTGACCTGCGCCTCCATTTAAAAGCTATAAAGGAAGCCCTGCTCCAATCTAATGTTTTCCACCGAGGTGCCAGGCGAGGCGGCGGACACCTGCACTATGTCATTCTGTTTAGATTGGGAGCTGAGGCTGATAGGGCCAGCTGGGCCTCTCTATCATTAGATCCAACAACGCTTACAATAACAGAGGAGAAGGCAACACAGGAACACATTAGATTTCGCCTTATTTATGGCATTTGATGACAAGAGTACAGCTCACAATCCAACTTGGACATTAGCTGGCTAAATTGATGCAAAGCACTTACGGAGCTCATCCAGCAGTCTAGTGTCTAGTGCGAAGATGCTTGTCTGGTGTAAATATTAAGCTTGAGGAACATTTTTAGCTTGTCAAAACAAAGCCCCGCAATTGCTTTTAACATCCTTAATCTTTGGATGATTGTTCAAAACAGATTCTTGACTCACTCGGCCTTACATCTTTTCAAACAGCTCCCTTTAGTCCTCAAACCACACGGCTGCAGAGGACGACACAAAATCCACTTCAACTTTCCTCAATTTATGGAGTATGTGACAAATATATTCCAGCGACAATTACAGAAGTTATTGGATTACCTCCATACATCAGCTTGTTATGAATGAAACTTTTTCCATGAATGCAAAGTAAAAAAAAAATAGAACTTGTAAATGATGAGTGAACTCTGAATGAGGTTTCTGAAGACGACAGCAACATTTTTCCGTCTTGTTATTTCCTAAAACACTTGACCTGTTAACATATTCATTTCGGTGTGTACTCGATCCTCAAAAGTAGTCTGATGATTGATCCTAATGGTCAACTTAATATTAATGTTTCAGCTTATTAATAAATCATAGGGCAGGAAATTTGCTAGAGAATGCGCTAAAGATATCAGATATTAAACGTCATTTATCAGCGGTGAAAGGTTGAAGAGTTTATCCAAACAATGCAGTCCAGAAATATTTTTTTCATCATTTGAGGTTATTAAACACTGTGTAATGCTCCTCTAGACACTATTTCTTTGCTTTGAATCCTCAGTTTTAATGTATTTGAAGTGGTGTCATATATCCTATTTATAAAATACATTCATAGCGATACCTCCCCAATACTTGTATACACTTAAAACAACCCTTTCACATTCATACAGTGCATAGTAAACCTATGCATATTTTTCATATTTTAGTTATATGACTGCAGTTTTTGCTGAAAATGTATTTTTTTATTTCTTTAGCTTATTTTTCATCTTCAACACATTTCCTTGTACTGTGTTAACCTGCATTATGACAAATACAACTTGTGTTTTCCTCGGTGTCAACAAAAACCATCGATCATTTCAATATATTAATATGTAAATATGTAAATCTTTCTTTAGTTTAAAACTAAAACAAAACAAAAAAACCTAACGTCAGCTGGGAGTTGTAGTTTTAATTAGGCGAGGCTCAAACAGAAGGAAATAAACAAACGTGTCAGCCAGAGCAGCAGTGGCTCTGTTGTTAACGGAGGTCAATATTTGTGGAATTATAAATCAATTATTAGTATATTATAGTCTAATTTGATGACATTAAGACAAATATGAAATATTATCAGAGTTTTGCTTTGAGTTCTGATTAAATATGTTCAAAAATATTTTGTAGAAATTGATGGTAAAAGAAAAAATGGTAGAAAAAACGCATCTACATTTCTATAACACTCTTTAAGTAGTTGAAATATTATGAATATATGAATAAAGTTGAAACCTTATTTGTTATCTCATATTATAGATTTACATTGTTCAGCTGCTTTTTCTTCTGTCTTTTCACTTTTGAGAAAAGTTTCCCCCCTGCAGGCGAGCTGAGTGCATACAGAGGCTGAGCTGCTGTGTTTCACTGTGTGTGTGTGTGTGTGTGTGTGTGTGTGTGTGTGTGTGTGGTGGGTCCCATTGCTAGGGTCTAAACTGCAGCTAATTGCTGGGTTGTTTCTGTCAAAGTTTTCCTCCACTGTTTCCATAAACATTAACACCTACCAAAGTAGGTTCATAATTGGACGTCTGTGCTCTGCTGCTCGTAACCGCAAAACTTTTTATGGTGTTATGTTGTCGCTTGTCTCCAGTTATCATGAGGGAATGAACTTTCATCCATATCCTGCATGCGCTTTCATTTAAAAGGAAATTAGAGTGGCGGTAGTCACTTTTTGACAGAGCTGGCAGTGGCGAGAAAACGGAAAAGAGAGAGAGAGAGAGAGAGAGAGAGAGAGAGAGAGAGAGAGAAACGCTGTGTGGCTGAGCAGCCTTGGGCGAGGTTAGCAGGAAGGCACCCATCTGGCAGTGTGAATTTTGACTGGCACATAGTTAAACAGTGATGCAGTTTGACAAATTTCAAACAGAGCTTATGAAAAAAGATAACATAAACACAATAGTCACGGGGCTCAGCGTCCACCTGTGTGTGTGTCACCCCGGAGTGCGAGTTAAAGGCCTCTGTTAATGAGCAGAGCCGCTTCGCGCTCTTGGATTAAGGTCTTTGTAAAGTAAATCACTGTCAGATAAAGGCACGGTGTTTATAACGTACCATTAATATTTTGATCGGTATGTTTAAGAGAGCCAGCTCCTTAATGCACACTGTCCTGGGCTTTAATGGGATGCACTGGCATATCTGCCTCTGCCCCCCAGTGTGTTAACAGGTCATGAATCTTTTGCCAATTTAAGCACCATACTGTTAGACAGCTTTTTTTCCCCTCCTTGGTAGAGACATGAGTCCGTGTATGGCTCGGGGAGATATTCTTGGCAGCCGCAGTGTTATTTGGTTAATCTCAGCAGGTAGAAGCAGGACGGGTCGGGGATGTTATTGATTGGATACCCATGTTTGATTTGAGCAAAGTAACACTAAAGTCTGTCATTTTGTCTCGGCTGGCCTCGGAACAAAAGCACCTTTTTTTTTTCCATGTGAAGTGTCATGAAAGGTTAAAACTCTTGAAATGTGGTTTGGCAGCTGTATGTTGGACTTTCATTCATTCATTCATTCCTGCAGCAAAAAAAAAAAAAACATTATGCTTCTGCAGGAGTCACTCTGGCAGTACTAAATTAAAGAGCAGTTAGCGTCCTTACATGTGCTGCACCAAAGGAGGAAAGCTTTCCCAAACCTCTAACTTAGCTCAGTCTTCAGTCGTGGCCATTCATGTCTTTGTGTTTCTATTAAAAATATTTATGTAGCCATTAAAGGCAATCGATTATCTGAGCATGCAAGCTTTAGTGCAGCAACGAAATTAATCCTAAATACCAAACCATCATATGGGCTGGCTGCTCTGACTGGAGCCAGAAATGCTTGAGCCAGATGTATGAAAGTATTCCAAATCATCACAAATATGCATTTGCTGCTTTGTCCATCATTTCTATGATAACACTGCACTTACCGAGTTAATTGCTGAGATCTGGAAAGTGGAGTGAGCATGCAAAGTCCAACTGGGCAAGAAACACGAGCAGTGAGACGACCGCACGGGCCAACGGTTTAGTCAGATTATTCAAAGTGATTTATTTTGAGGTCAGATTTAAAATGAGCCGACCTAAAAAGTCAATAATGATCCCCGCCGCTCCAGACCACTGTGAGCACGCACAACAACGCCCAGTGTGGTGAATCAAAGTCGAACAAGGAAGTCACTCTGTAAACACAATGCTTATGATGTTATTAGAACTGATAGAAATGACGATCAAAAGCACAAAAATACATCTAAGTACAAGCAAAACCAATTCAATCAAATGTAGATCTGTCACATCGAGTCAACTTTAGTGAACTTCGATAGCAACGTTGGGGCACTGACATATAGATATTTAATATATTTTACTTTTTAATTAAGTATAATGCTCCACAAAATAAACATAACTTGTGTTAGAGCGTTAGTGGTTGGCCAGGTGTGAAGGCATGCACACTTTCAGCAGTGACCCAGCAGTGGCATATATTGATTGTGGATACATAAAACATGAATAATTGGATGGGTAGAGTCACTCGAGGGTTATTAAGACAGATCTCAGACCTAGTCTGTTGTGTTCTGCTGTAAAAAGAATGCTGCTCCCTGGCTGCCAGGCATTTTTTTTTTCCAGCTTTACAAAACAGATAAACATGTTGGAAAATAATTTTTCCATCAGCATCACGGTCGTTTCCACCAGCTGCCATTGCCAGAAACTAAAAGCTTTAGTTCTGCTGGGAAAACAATGCTCTCTTTCTGTTTGGTGCCATAAATCACAGATACAGGAACAGATTGACAGAGCGCGCTCTTCTCAGTATTTATAGCGAAAAAAATCGAAATGTTATAATTTGCCACGTTTCACTGGACATCGTTTCCCCAAAAAAAAAGTGTTCTCTGATCTCACGGCGTTAAGGTTTGGTTTGTTTTTGCGCTCAAAGCCAACTTTGTTAGGGAAAGATTATGGTTTGGATTAAAATGAGTACTTCATTAAGGTTGCGTGATGTGTGTTGTCACGGTTACAGTATGGAAGAACCCGGCCTTGATTAAAAGAGTCAATAATGACTGTTGGTAGGAAATGGCCAATAAACAGCGGGCTTCTGCTGCTGACCCATCCAACCACCGAACATCCCCCCTCTGCGACTTTGCGGCTTGAAAACATCGTCACGTGACCTCCTCCTTTGCGCCTGTCATAATTCTTACGGCTGCTTATGACTTTGTTGTTTGAACATAACCTTCTTGTTTTTTGTTTTTTTTTGCTTTGGCTGAAACTGTTGCTTTTCTTGGGAGGACGGTCTCACTAACAGAGATGTACTGAAGAATCGATCCTAAAGCTTGGACAGATAGCAGCATGGAGAGGAGGTTAGGTCCTCCAGTTTAGTCCAAGTCATGTCCAACATGTTTTCCATGCATATCTTTTACATCCATGTTAAGGAATCTCTTCCACATATCTTGCCACTAGTCATGGCTATACAACGGTGATTATAACTGTCACCTCTTGTTACTGTCTCCAGGGCCATCATAGAATTACTTACAGTTCCTGCGCCAGGAGTTTCTGATTGTTTTTACTGAAATCCACAAAAGGTCTGTGAGGAAACTTCTCCAGTGATTCCAGCCATGTGAGACACATCTGGGAGATTACTACGGCTGTGTCTTCCAGTCGACAAGCACCGAAGGCCTTCTGCTATTTTAATCCACACTGAATATTCCAACAGCCTGCAATCAAACTAAATGAGAGAGGATTGGACATACAACAGAAGGTTGTAAAATTAAAAGCAATTGCCGGAAATTGTCCAGTATGATTGTTTTGTGCATGACTTGTTCAAATAAATATCCAGACAACATGTATCCTGAGACTGCAGCCATACAAATTCTTTAAAGATGTCACTCGTGGGGCTTTATAATCCATTTAATGCTCAGAAACGAGTTGTTGTGACATGTTGTAACACTACAGCTCAAACAAAACACTGAAAAAACTTGATTGTGGCTTTGAAAACGGCCACACCAATTGTGTGCTTGCCTTAAATTTCGCCTTTTTTTTTTTCCGCCAGTTCATAGTCGATTTAGAATTACTCACAACTGCAATAAATGAGATGCAGCTGCAGTCAGGCTGTCATAATATCACAAAAAGATAAAAATACTCCTCGTACTTGAGTGTAAGATGTGTAGTAGGGAATCATTTGTCCAATCCCGTCATTATAACAATGTATTCATCATCACAGAAAAACGCTGCATGTTAATGTTAAAACACTTTGAGATCACAAAAATCATTCTATAAAAGTCATTTTTGCAATCTATTTACCATATTTACATTTTATTTGAGTTTATTTGAGAAAATGTATTCATGACGTGCACTGCGTACAGACCGTAATTTATATTATGACATGTCTCTACACCTTGCAGTGATACAAGGTGATGATGATTATGCTATGTGGTGCCTATTAGACTGGAAATAAAGAAAGAAAGGGGGTTTTCAGAGACTGCACTGCATGGTGAACGTCAACCAAACATCAACATTTAACTTATATTTATATTTATTTACTGTTAATACTCTTCCTAAAGAGTCCAGGATGACAGACAGTGCAGAACAATTTGTAGAAAACAGAAACACAACATTATTTTTGACATGATGTAAAACTTCAGTCAGTCATCCTCCCGTTCATGGCCATCTGTATGTCGGGCTTTGGTATTGGCTCCTAATGTTAATGTTGCCTGACTAACTTATACATCATGGTTTAATTCTGTTGTGGTGGGGAATGAATGACTTCAGTGCTTGGCAGAGTCATCTCTGTGTTTAGCGATGAGCGATCTGGGCGTCTCAGATCAGTCAGACAGTACTTCATTTTCTCACTGCGGATGTGTTTACACACACAGATAGAAACAGTATCATAAAAAGATGGGCAATGTTATTTATATCTTCAGTCTGAGTTGTAGAAATGATCATGTCTGTCTTTTGGGGTTGAAACAAAAAATCCTAAAGGATTTCAGATGCAGCTGTCACTACTAAAGCAAAGTGAGCTCACATTTCAACTTTAGGTGGACAATTTCTTCATTATGTATACCTTAAAACATGTCACATCCAGATTCAGATCAATGACTTTAGCTGGTAGAAGTAAGGTAAGGTAAAGCTCCTCACTCTGCAGTACAATATTATCATTCGTCAAATTTCCATTTGAAGGATCCCACTTCATATTTAGTCCTACTGTGTTTGTCCAGCATTGCAGTATTATTCAGTTCATTGATCAAAGTCAAAGATGTGGTGGATCCAGCTTCTCTGATGGAACAATTTCTTCACTTTTATATCATGGCTAATGGAATATCTTTGGATTTTTGGACCAAAAGTTATTTGAAGACACATTGACTCCTGGGAACTATTCATAGACAGTTTTCTGTGTTCATCAACAAAACAACCTCTAAGAGGATCAAGTGGTGCTTTAAAGCAGCTTCTTTGAGGAGCCTCTGCAGATCCACCTGTTTGTACTGAGCACACCGACCTCAACTACTAATACTTGAGATAATGACACAACTTCAGATAGTTACTATATGGTTATGTTCTGTTTAGCCCCATAGGGTCACGGTGAATGATAAGAATCAGGAGTCAAAAGTGCAGTAGCTCTAAAGGCTCTAATGTTTTCTCACAGTGTTTCTTTGCTGTTCAAACCGTTTCCGTTTCTTGGGTTTCATCTGTTTTCATAATCTGTATCACTTAAGTCAGAGTGCTTTTGCATGGCTCGGCTGCTTTTCCACCATTTAGCCAGTAGAGAAACGCTCGGGACTATCAGCTACATCTAAATGAGAAGCAAAATATTGAGCACAGAACACATCCATAATGAATTATGGAGGGCTTTAATGAGAAATGAAGCTGTTTCCACACAGTCGTGCCGTGATAAGATGCCTGTAGTGAAGGATCTGTCCAAACAGCTCTTGGGAAGCAACGTGAAGAGGGCATGACAAACCGTCATGACGTCTGTATTTTGTTTAAAGTGAGCGTTGAGGAAGAGGGCCTCAGAAAAAATGTGGGAGGGGGGGAAACTATTCAACAGTTCAAACCATTAAGCATTTAGCTGGCTTTTCATGGGGGGAAGCGTTTTAGGAAATATGCGCAAGAGGTAAAAGATTTGGTTGTGTTCTGAAAAGTGAACTACAGAGGAATCTTTCACAAAAACAAACGAACAACCGGGTGAATTCTTTAGCTATGCACCCTCGGTAACATAAGTCTTGAAGTTGTTACCAAAGATAGATCGCTGCCTTGTCATGTCTTACTTTTGAAAAGCCCTCGAAAGTAGGATTGACTTTCAAGCTGGATTTTGAAAGGGAAGGGGTTTTGTGCTGTAATTGCTATATAATGAGGGCTTCACTGACCTCCTGCCACATCTTGGCCATGTTTTTTTATTTACTCGTCTAGCGAAAAAAGGCAATGACTCCGTTAAACAGATGGAAAAAATATGTCTCTCCAGCTCCTGCAGGAATTTGATTTCTCCCAACAGCTGTCTTGCTTTATACAAGCATGAAGTCAGGGAATCGCCCATCTCAAATCAATCACGCTGGCTGACGCTTTCTGCAAACTGTGCTCGCAGAGGAGCCGGCTGGAGGGGCGTGTGGGCCAAGAGGGGAGCATCGTCATGGCGGAGGAGCTGACGGGGCTGATGTGCTCTTGTTTACGTCCTCTAATGCCTTCTCCCATTAGCTGCATGACTCGGAGCTGTGATCTGAGCCACAGGAAATCACCTGACACCTGCGAGGAGGAAACTTTACTTTAGCACAACTCCATTAACCTCGCTCTGAGTGCATTGTGATGATGATGGACCAGTTTGCTACTTTTACAATCTAGCTTTTATAGATATATTGACTGTCAAAGCCAGCAATACCATTAGAGTAAAAACCCATTACCGTATGTTTTCATGTAAATACACGTCTGTTTGGCTGCTCTCTGAAAAGCTGTTGCCTTCACTGCTCATAAACACAAAAACATGCATAAAACAGAAAATCTGACAACGCAAAGAAAGGGATTATAGGACAGAACGCCAAATGATTTTTTTTTTGTGTTTGGAAATGGACGTAAGAAAAAAAAAAAACAGAAAAAATCTGTTAATTTCAGAGAATGAAACCAACCTGGTGAAAACCTGAAACATATGTCGTCAGATCCGGTGTCGTTCTGATACCACCACTAGTTTGGATAATCCACAGAGGAGACTGTGAGCAGCTTCATTTAGAACTATCCAACAAACAACTAGTCTATCTAAGATGAGCGAGGAAATGTGTTTTCTGCATTTGCATGATTTAGCATGCACATGCAGAACACTGCCTTACAGAATATTAAAGGGTCAGTTCACCCAAATTAGAAGAATAGAAATAAAAAAAACAAATATAGAGCAGTAGTTTGGAAAAAAAAATTATGTTTCATGCACCAGCATGAAGTGAATATTAGGAGCGAGTGAAAAACCAGAAGAAGGGGGTGCAATAAGTGATATAATTAAATAGAATTATATAATATTTATATTATAATTAAAAGAGTGGAAAAACCTAAGAAACAGGATGTAAATAAGACATTTGCATTCATTTTCGATCTGTGTGAAACCATCATGGATGTGTTATAGAGCTCCTCTATCACAAATAAAACATTTGCCTCCATAATTTGCTAACTGGTCATTTGGATGATGTGACCTCATGTTAACTTCACTATATTACATATTATGCTACTGTTTTCACACTAAGTCCTGTCACATCAGTGGTATCTGGTCGGCTTTCAGTGACTTGTTTTGTCGAGCCTCTTCCCTCTTTTTGTTTAATGGGCTTGGCCCTGTTGACTGTAGCTTTGTGTTTCGGTTGGCACGTCACTGGCATATCTTGCCGTGTTACCTGCCACCTGTAGCTGAGTGGGATCTGTAAAACCACTGGCACGAATGTCTACTGAGTCACCTGCGCGTACATGTGCGTCCTTGTGCATGAAGACAAACAAAACAGGGACCCACACATAGAAAAACAGCTCCAGTGACGATGAAAACAAATGTAACATTGTGGCCAGAGCAGACTGCTGTAAACTCATTCACCTCAGCTGTAAAATCTCACAGACAGACGTGGACAAATAAAAGCAAACTCTCTGCACGGCTGTAATGAAATAATACCTCAGTCATGATGAGAAATGAACAAAGGATTCGTGTGAAATGTAGTAGTGCCGTGATGACTCCAGATATATACAAAACATTAAAGAAAACATGAATCTCACAGATTATTATGATCCCCACAGTAATTGTAAGAATAACATATTATTAACAGTGCTGTAGCTTTAATATTTATTCTCAGCCAAACTGTGCATATCTGATAGAGCAGGTCAAATACCCTGAGGTGTGTTTTTTGGACAAAAAACATAAATAAATGATATCCTGAGAAAAATAATTTTCCCTTGGATGGATATGGCAGCTTGAATATTCATTCTGGTCATTCTGAATTATAAAACATGACTCTGAAGTCTGAGTACACATAGAAAATAGTATTTATTTAAACTGCAGCCCTGGGTGAGTGCCCACTCACTGGCACAAGTTGTTGTAGAGAGTGAAACAGCGAGGACTTTATTCTCCGACACTTCAAACTGCGAACGCTGCCCTGTGGTTCACTTCATGTCCCCATCAGAGTGCTGAGAGCTTCAGCCTCGTAATGAATGGGAGTCACACTGAGCTATTTATAAAGCTGAGGGTCTTCGAACGCGCCACGCGCTAACGTGGCTGCAGCTGATTAATTATCATGCAAAGTGGAGAATTCCTTTGGAAATGAATCAGCAAATTATTATTTTTATTCTGCAAAAAAAGGGTCTGCAGATAATCCAGAGTAATGAGGAACTTTTTTTCCGAGAAGAGATGATGTTTATAAATTTCATTTTCCAGTGGCTGTTCCTGGAGCAAAAATGAACCGCTGGGCACCTTTTAACTACCCACTTGTCATACTTTCTGCATATATGCCCTCACCAGAACCTGTTTAATTTGCCCCTTCTGCTCTACTGTAAACTTGTTAAGTTTTCCTGTTCACACACAGAGCCACGTTAGCATTTATATGGAGTAGTGTGGAGCGGTAACCTCCATGGCCAAAAACTGTAGTTTCTCAAACGTCCACTTGAGGCTGGCTCCAGAAGTGAGTCAGTCACCATGTTCAAATGTCCAACTTCACAGCAGAAATAAACAGCCTGGTACAAAAAACAGTTTTGGTCTCTGTAGCTAATTTCCCCATTCATGACAACTGTACTGAGGGTGAAGTTATATACAACTCACCTATTCAAATGATATTAAAACTTAAAGTTACATAATTAATGCATAATTAAGAGCATGGCTGCTTTGATTGACAGGTGATTGCCTGTTTTTAGATTAGCCAGGAGCCAACAGAGGCAGGACCACCACACTGAGCTTCACGGCAGCTTTTCAGAAGCCTGTGGGTGTCTTCAAAGAGACGTCCATGTTTTATGCAGTCTATGGTTTATAATGTCATTTTTCACTCCTTCTTTTACTTCTGTTTTGGACCTTCTGAAGGACTCTTAAACAAAAATGCCACTCTCTTCATCAGCTAGTGTAGCTACAGTATTATTTTGTTTGCCATCTACACCACCTCGTTGTCCCCATGTTATCCGCTTACACAGCTTCTCCTACCACTGCTACGCCGATGACACACAGCTATACCTGTCGTTCCAGCCGGACGACACCACGATCTCCGCACGCATCTCCTCTCTGATCTGTCAACTTGGATGAAAGACCACCATCTCCAGCTTAATCTGTCAAAAACTGAACTCCTAGTCATCCCTGCCCATGAGTCCATCCGCCATGACATCAACTTGAAAATTGGTGCTGTCACTATTACCCCTAACCATGCTGCTAAAAACCTGGGCGTCGTACTAGATGATCGTCTTTCTTACTCTGAGCACATTTCCTCCATAGCGAGGTCATGCCGCTATGCATTGTACAATACTAGAAAAATCAGACCATACCTGACCAATATGCTGCTCAGCTCCTGATACAGGCTACAGTCACCTCTCGCCTCGATTATTGCAACTCCCTCTTGGCTGGCCTACCTGCTTGTGCAATCAAATCATTGCAAATGGTCCAGAATGCTGCAGCGCGACTGGTTTTCAATCAACCCAAAAGGTCACATGTCACCTCCCTCTTCAGCGACCTGCACTGGCTGCCTATAACAGCCAGAATTAAACACAAAGCTCTGATGCTAGCCTACAAAACCATCTCAGGATCTGCCCCTGGCTATCTCAACGTCTTACTAAAGGCTCACGTCCCGACCAGGGTGTTACGCTCCGCTCATACAAACCGTCTAGTTGTACCATCACCTCTCGCAAAGCGAGGTCACTCTAAACTCTTCTCTGTGGTTGTCCCCAAATGGTGGAATGACCTACCAACGGCTACAAGAACAGCAACATCCCTTTCTACCTTTAAAAAACTTGTAAAAACCTTTCTGTTTCGAGAATGCTTCCCTGCCTAACAAAACTAACAACTACTCTGTGCTCCTTTACACCTTTGTCAGCTTATGTCCTCCTCTGTAAGTCGCGATAAAACAGTCTGCTAAATGCAATGTAATTTCAGACCTTTTTCACTGAAAGCAGCTGCCTGCTGGTCAAAACAGAAAAGTTGCGATCATTTTGCTGAGCAGTTGATAGGACTCCGCCATGTTGTCCTGCGCGTTTGAGTCGTCTTGGCTACTTCAGAAATTGTTGTTTACCATCAGAGCCCCCCTGCTTGCATTTCCATCAGAAGCATATTGAACAATCATAACAAAACTCCCCTCAACATCAACATAGCTCAGATAGAATTATCTCCCCGGCAGAATTTAGAAAAGTCTCATAAAAAAAAGTCATGTTGTCGGGGAACGTCCAGTGAAAACAAAGAGAAGAATGGCAGAGCTAATGTAGAGCTGGGCCTGCACAGAGTTGGGTTTCAGTCTAATTGGGATCATACACCGCATGTGCAGTTTTGGCACATACGTTAGATTAATCAGGGGCTCTTTAATCGTGGTGAAATTCTCCTGTGCGTGGCTGGGCGGACGCTGGACCCCCCCACCATACTACACACACACACACACACACACACACACACACACACACACACACACACACACACACACACACACACACACACACACAGACCCCCAGCCTGGGCTCTGTCTAAGTACAGACCTTTTGACTCCATAAACACCCGCTCTCAAAAATTGGGGTCAACCTCTCATTGCTCTGCAGCAGAACACTATCATGCCACCACAAAGGGTCCCCTTAATGATTAAATTGCGTCGAGTATGGATGTTCCGAATCGGCAGATTCCTGGCGGCTGACTCTTCCTCCTGATTGTAATTTATGTCGGAAGTCATTGCTGTCCAACACTCGGCCCCGTTCAAAGCCCAGGAGAGAGGATGTGCACATAGATGAGGCCTGCATCATTCAGCAGAAAGGCGACCTCACACATTCACCTCGTACCATTTTACAAATTGACAACAGCGATAAATGTGTTTCTAAAATGTGCTCGTGTTTTTTTTTTCTTTCTTATTGCTGTGACTCTTCGGCCAACCTCAGCTCTGCTGTTTAGGTGAACCTGTCTTTAATCTGCATATGATTAAGGCTTGACATCAATTTGACATTCTGGGCAAGGACTGATTAGCCATTTGCTTAGATGATGATGATGGTGTGTGTGTGTGTGTGTGTGTGTGTGTGTGTGTGTGTGTGTGTGTGTGTGTGTGTGTGTGTGTGTGTGTGTGTGTGTGTGTGTGTGTGTGTGTGGTGGGGGACTTGCAGATGTCCATGTGGATCTTTAGGTGAAACTGAGAGATGTTATTCAGGACCACCACGTAAAGGAGGTTGAAAATATATGTAATCAGGTGATTAGCAGGACTGTTATTAATCTGTATTCTTTCATTCGTATGAATATAGAGTTTATGAATCCTCACCTGACTGAATGAAACTAATGTAAATATCATAAACTTGGTTTTACCATTCAGACTATACGGTCATTTCATGCATGCAATAAATCACAATGCTGCTTTTTCATCACAATAAGAATCCCATACATTATAACCATGAAAACATGTTGTTTTGTCTCAGGTTACTGAAATACGTGTTGAAGCTCTCTGATGACAGAAACTTAAAGTGCTGGTAATTTTATATTAAAGGGAGAATACAAAAAAAAAAGGATTTGAGAAAATAAGCAGACGCCCAGTGAAAACGCTCTAAGTATAACGTGTGTGGATGCAAACTCAAACCTTTCAAACATAGATTGCGTGTTCTGAGTCTGAACTGAAGACGCAGACCTTTAATTTTCTCGTGTAAGACACGTTGGCTTTGAAGTGAGTGATTTCTGCTCTCTGCTTTGTTCTCTGTGTTTACAGCGCTTCATACACACTGACCTGAGCCCGCTCTGCACGTTGATCCACACACACACACACTTGTAGCTTCAAGGACACCTTAACCTCAAGGTCATCGGGCTCCGAAATGAAGCTCGTGGAAATCAGACAGGAACAAATTTAACAAAGACATATTTACATATTAAAATCTTTTTTGTTTGACATGGTTTTCACAGCAGACACACTTTTTTGAAAATCGACTGCAGTTTGTCTGACAGTTTCCAGTGTTTCTGATTGAAAGAGGTGTTTGGAGATGAAGGAAAATGTAATCTTATTTTAAAGAAATGTCCTGCTATGTTTTTAAAATCATTTTAACCACCAATGTCTCTTCGTTCATACAGACATAACAGACATAATTTGTCATGATTAAGCACATTATTTTGTCCAACTGAGGTTAAAAACTTTGCTTTGTTGGTATATTTACAGGTGTAAGAGTAGAGCTGTGTCTGCAGATTATTATTTAGTATTGAATTGAAAAAAAAACCATGTATTTTTACTCCTTAAACTCTTGAAATCTGGACAGTGGGAAAAGTTTTGGTGCGGTTGTTGTTTACGCACTGGCTGTTTTTTTTTTCTTTATGTGGTGTGTGTGTGTGAGAGAGAGAGATAAAGAAGGAGACCCTTCTCTCGCTCTGTGTTTAAATATAGAACCTAACATGAGAATATTTACAGGATTTCCCGCGTGTTTGATCCGCAGCTGTGTCTGTCTTTGTTCGTTCACACAATCAATCGGGCGTTTTATGGCACAATGGAGTGCATGAGTGAGTCTATAAAATAAAAACCTGACTGTGAGCTGATCAGCTTCTTTTCAAGTCTCTCTGCTTTTATAGAGGAAAACCCGTCCTGCTTGTTTGCGTAGAAGACGCACCTTTTTTTTTATTTACGTTGTGGCGCAAAATAAACTTTAAATATGAAGAAGAAATATTTTCCTATCAAAGATGAAGCTGTGCTGCATCATTCACATGAGGGGAAAGGTTAACTCTACCTGTGATGTCTCTTCAGGGTCCGGCCCTACGCACGGGACGGGGGACTGTGTCCTGCTTAATGATATTGTTTGAATAAGAAAGGCCTGTAATCTTATTATCCGCGCCTACACGGACCTCTCTTGTCTAGACTGTGGGCTCCTCTGGAAGGACGCAGGGACCAATGCTCTTCAAATATTACAGAAAAAACAAAACAATTAGAATACAGAAACATTTTCATAACGTGAAAATACTCACAGCATGAGATATTCATTTGTGTAGGACAGGCGCATGTCGTTAACTCCAAACTCCGAGCCAGAAACCAGATCCTCCACAGATATCCAACTAATATGACAGAAACTAGTGCGTATTGTTTTTATGTTTTTATATTAGAATGATATCCGCCTCGTGCTCTGACTTTGATCAGAGCTCATGTGGTGTCTGTTAAACTACACGCATGCGCACATGCGCGCGCAGGACCGTGTAGATATGACAGTTTATGAACATTTCTCGGAGATTAGATGTGAAGCTGGTTTGCGAGTTATTTCATTATTGTGTAATAATAATTTAAAAAATGTATAAAAAGAGATTTTCACACAGGTCGACGCATGACTCTAACAGAAGCTCCATTGAATTCAACGTTTTCACTTAATTAAAGACAATGAGTTCAAAATACAAGTTCAGTCATGTGCTTCACTTCGATAAAACGGCTCCAGTTTAAGAAATTATTCATTAAACTGTAGACTTCCAAAAACGCAAACTCAAATTATATTTCCGGTTACATGTATAATAATAATAATAATAATAATAATAATAATAATAATAATAATAATAATAATAATAATAATAATAATAATTCTACGTCATTTGGATTTAATGTAAATATTAATAAAGAAAGCTGGTGCGTTTTTTTCCACATCAGTATATCGACATAACTCGATTCAAATGCAGGAATGATTTATTTCTTATTTAGTTCTAAACATTCCTGTCTTTTTTTTTTTTTGCTGACCCTGAAGGCCTCAGCGCCGCTCACGCCGTCCGACCCTCCTGAAAAAAGATCACACGGATTTAAAACCCGCGATCAGGCTGCCAGAATCCACAGAGCACAGAGAAAGAAAAAAAAAGAAAAAAATATATGTATATATATAAATTCTGCGAGAGTAAAAACTAAAAACTAAATCCACCGAATAAAAAAAGAAGGTCTGAGGTCAGAGCTGAAGCACCAACATTCAACACTCCCAACTTCTATTATAATAAGAATATAATGATTGTTCCAAATCAAATTAGGCAATGTAATAATAACAACACACTCACTGAGATATGTGGCAGCATTTCCCTAATATAATATAATATAATATAATATAATATAATATAATATAATATAATATAATATAATATAATATAATATAATATAGTTGATCCACTCCTCAGGTGAACATTCAGCATGTATTCCTTGATAAAATGATTTTTAGAATGATTTCAAAATAAAATCTTTTAGAAAGCTTCTTTTCTCTGTTTTCACGAGTCCCTCTAAACTGTCCACATCACTTCCTTTCTTCCATCCAACACCATGAACAGTACCAACACAGCCTAACAAGAAACGCATGTCCCCTGCTCAGTCGAATTATGATCACATTAAATATGACAAAGTTTGGTTTGATCTCTCGCTCGGATTTTTCCTCACATTTTTCTCTCCTCTGTCTAATTTGTGGTACACCCAGCTGAACATGTCACAAACCGCTGACACGTTCTCCTGCTGTGATGGTATGTAACCATATTAGGCCCTGAGTGTGACTGAGGAAGCTCTCATCATCTTCATATTCACTCACACAGATAAAAAAAAAAAAGCTCATGGTGAGCCTGTGTCCTTCATAATAAACAGAGAACAGTATTAGTGAAAATATATTTAATAATTAAACAGAGCACAGGTACACAAAAAGGAATGCAAAAACCGACGAGTGAGAGTGGATCCTTAGAATATAAAGGGTAGACCTACTGCAAAGGTTTGAGTTCCCTCCTCAACAGCAGCAAAGTCACCATGAGGCAGTGCATGGCGGGGCTACGACAGCAGCGCATGGCTGCTGGAGGATGTCAGGTTTCTGCGGGGCCCTGCGAGTCCACACGGTCCAGCTTTCAGGAGCATCCTCCTCTCCTGTGGAATCTGGCCCCATCCAAAACATACAAACTGAGCGTCCCAAAGCTTCTGCATATACAGTCATGTGAGTATGTGTTGGGCCTTCATGGCCCGGGGTCATTCCTCCTGAGTGCTCTCTAAGTGGGAGCTGGAGCCTTCCGACTGGGGGTCAGGGTCCGCGGCGGATCTTTCTTGCTCGGAAAGCTGCTCGCTGCTGGGGATGGAGTTCTTCTTTGGGCGGCCTTTGGGTTTAGTCGGCGACTCGAGGCCTCCTCCCTGCAGCACCTGTGGGGTGAGCGTGAGCAGAGGAAAATGTGGTTTTGAGTCGAGTTACAGACTGTGATTCGAGTTTGAAGACATAGACTCCAGTCAGAGAGTGGCACAGTTTGTCACAGCACAGACAGAAAAATGCAGATTCAGTCTGTCTGTTTAGGCTGCGCTTTTTACTTAATGCTCAACCACATTCATAGAAGGCAGATTATTCCAGCAAATAACAAGAATAACTGAGCAACACAGGCTTTTACTCTCATCTGACTTGGTATTTGGGAGTCTGTTAATAATCCAATGTGTCTGAATATTACAAAGTAAAAACATTTCTTATGTTTGTGTTGTTATGTATAGATCTAACCTCATACAAACGTGATCGAAAAGAAGAAGAACTTACAATTTTCTTCCACTTCATCCTTCTGTTCTGGTACCATGTTTTCACCTGGAGCTGACTGAGTCCCAGAGACTCAGCTAGATCTATTCTGTAAGGAACAACAGGAAGAACATCCAACATTTCAGAACACACAGTCCATCACAGGTTCACTGTTTAAACGTGTCACATCAGGTCAGCTCTTTCTAATGATTCTGTGTCAATTGTAACATTCAAGTCATCAAAGTTTAATTTATAGTGGGAGTACAAATTAAAACTACCATTAAGACTGGAAATAAACATACAAACGTTAATAATAATAAAAAAAAATATTCAGCTTTATTTTCTGGTCTGACCTGCCTCCTAACAGACTTTAAACTCACCTGTCAGGCGTCGACAGGTACTTCTGCTTCTCGAAGCGTTTCTCCAGGCCCATCAGCTGCAGCTCGGTGAACACGGTGCGGCTCCGGCGGCCCTTCTTGGTCTTGCTGCCTCCGTCTCCTCCGTGCTCCAGCTTCCCGCGGAGGTGCAGATCCAGCGGCAGGTGGTGAGAAGCCGCCCCGACCTGCAGGCCCGTAGCCGCGGATAGCAGCGGTGAGCCGAGCGGAGAGCCAAGCGAGCAGGACAGCGGAGATATGGGGAACTTGAGGAGGCTCGTCTGGTCGGCTTTTAGCACTGAGGGAGACCGACACACACACACACACACACACACACACACACACACACACACACACACACACACACACACACAGAGGGAATTTTTGTTTTAGAATTTACATTACTTGTTTTTTTAGTCAGTGCATTTCAATAACACTGATCTGAGATCTGATTATTGGATTTCTAACAGTGCAGACTTGTGAGGTCAGAGTTCAGGGCCGTGTTGGATCCACATTCCCACAAATCCAGCTGATAGAATATGATGAAAATACTCCTAACGCATTTATAATAAATATGTTCCACTCCAAGCAGCAGCAACAACAGCGCGGCCTGACCGAGCGGCCTGCACCGTCACAATCAGACCTCGGTGTCATCGTGCCATTATTATAATTATTATTGCTTGTTTTTATTTGCATTTCTATTTATCAGGCTATCATGTTCACAATCCGATTTATGGCAGAGTCTATCGTTCAAACGTGGCTGGTAATGCGAGCCTCGTTAAAGAAATCGCAGCATGTGATCTACATATGTTCAAAATAATCTTCACGTAAACACGTGAGATTATAACCAGGAAAAAAAAATCAGCAGGAGCTCCGTGAAGCGGCTCATTGATAAAATATGAAAAGTTTGACTTCGGCCGAAGCAATGATTTTATTTCTGAGATATGAGTTAATATTGTACCATGTTCCAAGTCACCGAGCTGTGTCTGCACATGCTCCAAATGTTGCACATTCAAAAAAATAAAAGATTCGCACATTTAAACTTGTTTTTTAGCCGCTCGGTATTTTTTGAAACCAAATAAAAACACTCCAGAACACGACTGAATGTGTCCTGGTTATTCCCGCAGACTTTTACAGCTCATATCTGACTTTTTTAAATTAATTTTTGAGCCCCAGTAGCTGTTCTTTAAAACAACCCTGCTCGAGACTAAGGTGAAGTTATGAATCAAGTTTATTTATCGCGAGAAAAACGCGCAGTCACTTAATTATCGTTTTAAATGTATCATTATTAACATTAAAACGTTATATTATTGTATATTATTTTCAGTCCCCACAGTTTTCCAGCATTAAACCGCTCACACAGTCTCTCACGCTCTCCTCCCTCTTCTCTTACCCAGTTGGTTGTGGAAAGGCCGGGCGGACAGCAGAGCGTGTACCCCAAATTTAAGGAACTCCCCACCCGGTGCAGACGCTTTGTGCTCCGGGTGATCAGTCAGGATCTCCTCGATCATGAAACTCCTGTAGCGATGCGTTCTGTGGTCCGGGTGAATCTCCGGAGGATAGTAATGCGCCCCCATGTCCAGAGGATGCTGCATAATCTAGCTGTGCGGTCACCTTCACAGAAACCGAGCGCGTACACAGATTCTCACTCCCTCAATGGCCTAAAGCCAGCTGTCATATTCCCTCTGTGGTGCCTCTATAGTCCGGAGAGATCAGCACCGTGTGGACCAGAGTTATCCTCGGGTTCTGGGTAAGCCACAAATACCAAGTACAGGTAGCCGACTTCTCTGCGCGTCTGTGCGTCCTCTGCCGGGTTCGTTACTTCTGGTCGGATTTGGTTCTTTTTGGAGATAAAACCGGAACGGAGAGCAAAACTTTGACCAAAAAAATCCCGAACCCTGCCGTGGTCATGCCCACTGTCTGTATCTGTGTGTGTGTTTGTGTGTGTGTGTGTGTGTATGTGTGAGCCGTGGAGGGTCTCGGAGCTATTTGTCAGCCGCCGAGCGCGTCACCTTGGCAGTGAGTTAAGGAATAAGCTTTGGGTTTTATGAGTCTCGTCATAGCCCCACCTCTTCGCAGGGTTTGTCTCGGTGCCTTCGCTGAGCCAAAGTTACATGCAAAGCCGCACATGTCCTGCATGGATTTATATGCAAAGGGGAAGAAAATAAGGAGCTGAAAGGACGGGCATTTTAATGCAGGTGATATTCGAGAGTTTCAGGGCGCTATAGTTTGATGATGATCATGATGTGAAGCAGTTAATGAAACACAGGGGAGCTCAGACATAAATATTCATGTGTGATATGTGATATGCTCAATAAGCTCGTTACATATAGGTGGAGAACTGATGCAGGTGTGACTTTGCTGTTGTACAATAGAACTACATATTTTCTTGCCAGAAGAGATATTTAGTTTTTACTGTGCTGTTAATCACTTTGATGCTGTGAAGTCATGATTGCCTAATGTTATATACATGATGTCAGCTGATGGTATCAGTGCTGCAGTCTGCCGGGTCCTGTAAAGCTCAAAGGGAAATATTTCATTCTAAGAGGTCAAGAAACCCATCTCTGGGATGTTTTTTTCCTTCGCGGTTATTTGGCTCAAAATTTCGAAATATCTCCCACAGCATATTTTTAGCATGTCTCAGGGCTGCTTTGAGAAAAGCTCTGGCCTTCTACAAAATCAGCTCTGGGCCGGAAAACCTCAAAGAACCTGTGGATGTTTCAAAGTTGGTGGTCTAGGTCGTTTTGGTCTGGTGTTTTTTTTTTTTTTTTTTTTTTACTTTTTAAAATTTAGCATGAAAATTTAAAGCATATCCTTTAGAATATGACAATAGGCCACATTTGTCTGACAAATACACAAACTAACAATGTAACAGCAACACAGGACAGCCATAAATACATGTTACAGTCTTTAAGACATCAGTGAACTTATCTGAAACAAAAAAAAAAATCTAAAACATCTCAGAAATCTTTCCCAGTCAAATCAGCGTTAAATGCTGCGCTGTGAGGGAGGAATGATGAACACTGCAGTGTGAAATGTGTATGATGATAAAGCACTGTTCTTAAATAGTGTAGCCCTTTAGGGACAAGAGAGAAAGTCTGGAGAACAGCATATCCTAAAAAGTGCTCTAAGTTTCGTGGCCATATGTTTTTATATTTTCCAGGGGAAAGTGACATTGACATTTCACACTGAGAGCACTGAACAAAGACATTTAAGTAGCAACAGGACAGAGGAGACTCAAACGGATACAAACTTATTATATAATACCGTATGTACATCAGGCAGGAAACTGTAGGATACGATCCTTAAATGATCAGGATTCATCTCACAGGAAATATCTGCAGTTACAGTTTTAAGGAAAAAAAGATTGTGACTGGCTGGCTTAGGGCAAATTTTCAAAGGTATGTACGATCATGAATCCTCCATAAAAATGTGTATTTGTGTCATGAGGAGAACATGAATTTAGACTTCTGAGGGGAAAAAAAGAGCAAACACATTTAAAGTTTAAAGCAAATGACGCCTCTGGTCATATGTTTACAAATGATCAGTTATATTGTTCATGAGAATCATATTCAGTTATTGTGTGTGACACATTATAAAATGTTTTTCTGTTTAATTGTGACTTAGAGCATGTTCTTTCATGACATGACGTGACACAGTCTGCTAATTCAAACAGACATTCATGTGAAAACTCAGGAGCAAGTGGTGAAGCACAAAAATGGATTTAGCTCAAGTTCAAATGGACTTGCTGCCCCCAACTGTGTCATCTCTGGCTGAGCTGGTATTGTTGGAACACATCTTCCTCTGCTGGTCACTTCTGAGATTGCATGGAGAGTTTCTCACACAACACAAATGACAACAGTAACAACAACATGTCTGATGTCTTTTTTTTCTACTTCTTTATTTAGGCTTTAACCTTTGTGATTTCACACTTACAACCCATTGCAACTCGATTGTACTGTAAATTTGATTAGAACTGGTAACATTCCTCATGTCTCTGACATTATATTGACTGCTGTTCAAAAAATCTGAGATCACCTGCCAGTAAAGATTGACTCAGTACAGTCAGATGGCTGAGTGGACTACTCTTTATGTTTAAATGGCCTTTCATGTTTGTATAAAGTGCTTCACAAATAGATTTTATTTTGTACGAAGGGTTTAAAACAACAGTAGAGTTTGTGCATGGAGAACAAAACGGTGTACAGTTGTTCAGCCAGACTGACTGAAAGGACAGAAAGAGACAAAGATGCTCTGAGTTAGTTAAATCAGAATAGAAGAAATCATCAGTCAGAGAAACTGGAAGCTCTGGACAATGTAAATAATAATGTCTACATCAAGCTGAATTAACAGACGTGTTGCATTGGCAAAGATATTCTTCAAACTTCAAAACAGAAATAGAAGTTAACAATAAAATATCAGGTGGTCATTTATGAACTGGTAAACTCCATCCAAGGTGTTATAGAAGTCCAACTATAGAAAAAGGGAAAGCCACGGGACAAAAATCACACAAAGGAAAATGTCGACTGGCTTTGACCCACCATGAGTCTTTCTCAGGGTGAGGCTGGAAAGAGGACAAATAGAAGGTTATGGTTAGGGCTGGAAATGGATCAGGGAATATTGACATACTATGGACTGACACATCACAGTACAAACCCGTTAAGTCAGACCACTGAGCAGACTGCAGAGAAACTGGTTCCCAAAATATTTAATGCCCTTGTGACCTCCAGTGTGATTTTAGTTGGCAGTTTGAGCGTTCCTATGCAGAATGATGTAGTGCAGTTTTCACATTTATCTGTTAAAGGTTGGAAAAGGCTCTGGCTGAAGCCCCTGTTGGTTCTCTGGGCCTGTGTCCAGTGGGCTGATTTTGTAATTGACACAAAGCTATCAGCTCCTGTTCTCCTGTGCAATCAGCAGCTGCCTTCATTCACAGTTTTTGTGTGAGAGCAGCACCTCTGCAAACTGCAAACTGTCTGTGCACCTTTATCCTGCTGCCCAGGTGGCATAGGATTATAGAAATATTTAAATACTGGAAATATATAGAGAGATTAAATACATTTTTTTTGTTGTAACAATAAATCACAGTAATGCACAGTTTAGAGGTAATATGGACATGGTTATGGATGATCATGATGACAGAGCTGATTTAGATTTGGACTACAGCCAATCAAACTGTTGTCTCTTTCTATCTATCTCTCAGTATGATACTGTTGAACCTTCTTACTGTCTATAGTGTTTCAAGTAGTATTTTAAAAATAGTTTAAAATGGTGTTATATAGCAAAAACAATGTATGCAGTCCACACACTGTTCAAACTCTGGAGAAACATATTCATCAGGATAGTCAAAACAGTATTTTATACTATTCTGATACTCACCATGATCACCATCATCTTAAAAAAATCGCCACTAGGCTGCAGCAGAGGACATCATTGAAAGATGATGAGCTGAGCTGTGTCTCCCTCAGATAGATGTGTCTAGTCCTGGACTTTTCTAAAACAATTAGTAGAAAAAACTTGAAAAACATTGAGAGCACTTACCTAAACATGGAAATTTAATCATCGCTATAAACATTTTTAAACTCATATTTTCTGTTCATATATAGTTTATATATTTCCTAATGTGTTAGGATGGCAATGGACAATTCCACATGAAGAACTTTACTAAGAATACTTTAATAATCCCAGGGGGGAAATAATTTTTGTTACAATACTCAGACAAACACAAACAACATATGTTAACAAGTACCCATCTATTAAGAACAAACAGTTGCAAAAAGTGATTGACCATTTGTCAGATTACAGAAGGGGGTGAAGATGATGGGGTGTATGGTAATAAACAAACAAAATATTAATAATTAAATAAACAATAAGCATAAACAGTGATAACAAAGTCAGGTGTTATAGTCAGGGTCCAGTCAGTATATCCGAACCATCGCTGAGCGCTGTGCGCGGTCACGTGACGTGAATGGACCACTCTGCATGACAACATGTCAGGTTGCTAAGTTAGCTAGTGAGCTAGCTGCACTTAGCCGACCAAATGATGTGGCTCGAAGAAAAGCCCGGTTTGCTACGCGCCAGCGACAAAACAATCATGACTTTAGAGCGATGGAGCGAACATCAGATGTTCTGAAGACGAGCCCGGACCCGGACGACAGCAAAACAACGGTAAGTTAGGCCTTAGCTAGCCTTGTACGCTAGCTCCAGCTAATGCAGTAGAGTCATTAGGCAGCGTTAAGTGTGCAGCATCAGCACCAGCACCGGGCACGCTGACGGTACACTGACACACCCAAGATGTCCAACTTACTTCAGTCTGTCTCTGTCAGCAGGAGCGTTTAAACTGCAGCAGTGTCAGCGAGCGCTAAGCTACCGTTAAATAATGTACCGTTATGTAACGTTAACAAGCAGCCGGTAACGGACAGCTGTGTGTAACTGTGTCCAAAAGTTGGTTTGTGTCGTTGTGACTGAGGAAGCTTTGACAGACAGACAGACAGACAGGAGTATCACTGACACGTTCACCTGCAGACAGGCTGTGTCACTACAAACAAGATAAATATCCGTTAACAGACCGGCACAGCCTCGATGTACGAGGAGCTCTATGTATTAACAATGGCTCTGCTCATTTAAATGTCCCCGAGAGCCATGGCGGGAAGTGACTGGAGCTGGAGCTGTCAGTCCTGTGTCAGTCAGCTCCTCCTCACACACTTTAACCATGTGGCTGTTCTGTTACACTGTCTGACACACTGGGAACCAACACAGCCTTCTAACTGTGTCATTTATGCTCTTATACACATAATAGTCGTATATCAGAGTATTAGAATAGATACTTTATTGATTTTCACTTTTTTCCACATGCATTTTCACCTGAAATACAACCGACCAAACACACATACAAAGGGCTCATAGATGTGCTAATGTGGAGAGACATGGTGGGGTGGCTTCCTTGCTCGAGGAAACCTCATCAGTGCCCAGGAGGTGAACTGGCACCCCTACCAGTCCACCCAGGGGCGCCGTCAGGAATTTTTAAGATAAAAAAATTGGGCTCCCTCTGTGCAGCTGTTGTCACCACATCTCTAGGACCTAACTATCCCATCAAAAGCTTTACATAACTCTAATCAAAGGCTTGCAACTGTTTTGCGTCGTGTAGTTCAATACTAGTACTAGCACAATATTTACTGCTGGTGATTTGTGCATGCATGCAAGTCTGCATACAGTATGCAGTGCAGTTCACTATTTGATGCCACCATAAAAATGTGCTAAAGGCCATTTTTATTTACCTTTTACTGCCCAAAACATGTAAAAACAAAGAGATAATAATTTATTTCATTATTATATTTAAAAAAATATATATACTCTGATGATGGTTTAATCATTTTATATTTACCTATTTTTGGGGGCCCCTGTCAGTCGTGGGCCCTTGGAATTGTTCTCAATTTTCCCCCATATACGGCGCCCCTGAGTCCACCACCATACTTTGTTCCATACTGGACTTGAACTGGCCACCCTCCGGTTCCCTCACCAGGTCTCTATGGACTGAGCTACTGCCGCCCTGTATTGTGAATTTTCATTGTGAAGTTAAAAAGATAAACTTTTCTGATTTTGGGTTTGAATCTGGCAGGGTTATGATTTATCGTGCAATTCATTTACATTCTGTGAACCCATCATGAATCAAAATAGGTCTGTATGACAGCAGAGTAAAGTGCAAAGTTCAAATGAATCCGTTTTTTTACTATTTCAGGACACATTTACAGCGACTTTAAATATCAGTCAGTGATGACACAAAAGTCTGAATTCACTGCTCACTGGTGAGTGAACTGAGCGTCCGTTGATAAAAAACCTATAGCCAGCATGTGGTACTTCCCTGTAACTAGTATCACCTGACATCAACTTGCCCATATGTTTATGTATGAGTGGACAAGATGAGCCACCATTCTCACTGTGACACTTGTAACAGGTGGCCAATGTTCCTTTATTTAAATTCTGACCTTGATAATGACATCATGTATTTCACCGTGTTGTCCACGTTTATATATCCTGCATGAAACAACAGGCCAAGAGCACATGGGGAGAAGTATCTTAGATGCACATTTTGTAGTTTGTCTTCTGAATTTTGTAGTTTCACCACAGACATGTCAAGAACATCAGCCGTCACATTGCAGTGCAGTGTGAGTGCAGTGTGATTCTCTGAGCACCAGGGTCTTCTTTTCCTAACTCCTTATGAATTCTCCTTTACATCTTTCCTTGACCCCATGATGTTTTCTATCAAGGTTAAGGAAAAGTGGTTAGGAAAGGACTTACGAGGTCATTCTTATTGACTATTTGACCATACCCAGGAATTAAAAATTCTATACAGTTTAGGCTATATACTCTGTTTCTTTACATGGTAACAAGCCCAGCAGATGTTGATTGTTGACTGCGAAGGTGTCGTTATTACAACAAATCCAAAAACACAAAGCATGTTAGCTGTTGGTCTGTCTGTGCTGCTGCTGTGAGTTTGGTAGTCTGGAAAGAGCATAAGTCTAAAAGGTGGAGAACTGCTGATCTTGACTATCTAACACACACATGATTTTAAATAATAAACACTTTTGGACATTGTTTTTCAAGACAAGGCTCGCTCAAGGGTTACTTCAGGTACTTCACTTCATTTTCAGTTCCTTGCTCTCTTAAGACACTCTGGCTCCTTGTGCAATGTATAATGCCACCAGCTGGTGGTGAGAAGTGATTTTGGGCACGAGAAATAATTCGTACCACTTCAGTTTGAATGTATCTTCCGTGTTTTATGTAGCCACATCTAAAGAGCAGCCGTATTCTCTGTATGGCAGGTGGCCATGCTGCTGTATTGTTTATTGAGGGGCTGACTAGGATCCCTGGTTCAGACACACTGTCAGAGATGAACCACAGCGTGTGTAGCACCATCTCATTGGCCATATTTCTTTATTAGCGCACTCAGTGGAGATGGCTCTCACATCCCACGCTCATTAGCGGCGTCTCTGAAAGATATCTCTCAGCCTTCACACCGCCTCGCTCATGACAGACAACACACTGGCGTCCCAGAGGACGTGAGCTTCTGGATGCACCACAAACGTGTGAAGCGTTCTGCTTAATTTGTTCTTGATCAGTAGCTGAGTGAAGAGATTTATTCGTGGCTATATTAGTTTCATATAATTGTTAATATTTGATGCACGTACGTCACATGTGTCACGAAGAGCACCTTGTCATTCGCCAGTTCGTTATCAAGAGCTTTCTATAAACAATGCCAAGTGGTGTCAGGCTCCAGTGGGACAGAGTCCTGAACTGATTGGATAGGTTTCATTCCGGCCGTCAACCGGTGTCATACTAGGTTTTAGTGCCATATGAGTTTGTGAAAAGACGTGTGGATTACAGTGTAAAGAAGACCAAAAACAGCTGTGGAAAACAACAGGCTCTTATTTTACGCCATCAATTATTCAGTGACTACAGGAGCCTGACTCTTAACAGTACTGACGCTGTGACCTAAATGTGACCTGTTTCTGTCGCTCATCAATTTTTTTAATAATAAGTAGATAAAACACTAGCCCAGCTAAAGTCTAAAGTCTTAGGATGGATTCATCAACAAGCAGCTAGTCTCTGCAAGGTTAATTTCCACTTGTTGACTCATGTTCTCCTTTTTAGAGGAGTGTTTTTCAGAAATTGTATATATATATATATATATACATACATACAGGGTTCTCACCAGGATTTTATTTTAGAGAAACGGGCAGCGCCGGTCCAGGCGAAACTGATTTGAATCATAGTGAAAACACAGTGTGGATTATGATAACATATGGTGAATATGACAGCTATAAAAACTGACATTGACAGTGTTTTAGTATCTTAAAAAAGGATCTTCACTGTGCATCACTCAGGTGCAGCCCCTTTAAATATAGCATTAGGGATGGGCGATATGGACGAAAAAATGTATCCCGATAGTTTCTGGTATTTATCACGGTAACGATAAAAACGACGATTCAGCCTAATCTTTTTGACTATAAGTCTGTCACCAAAATAATAATAAAGGCTAAGGGGAGCTAGTGATGGTCTGTGGAGGTTCGGCCCAGTATCTGGTGGCCGGAGTGTGAAGAAAGAGCTCCTCGCTGCCCAGCGTATCTGCTCCGCCTTCCGCCATTGTCAATTTGTCAATATTCCACACGTGTTGGGCTGCGAGTGTGTCGTGCACATACATGCGTCATCAATGGGAATTTATCTTTTTTATCGTGGGATAACATGTTCTTACCGTGGGAAATGTTCTTGAGGATTTATCGTAAATGATAACATATTGCACATCCCTATACAGCATAGGCCTACTTTAGTTCAATGATTCATTCTGTAACTTATTGCACTCATCTATTGGAATTTCTGGGTGATCGTATGTTTGATATTTGCAGAGTTAGCAGAGTTTTTACCTGGATTTTACTCTTTCGGGTCAAGTGAAACTGTTTGTTTGGTGTAAAGTTGGTCCAACCCAATTTGGATTTGACATTTCTTTCCTTCCAAATGGGGACAAAAAATTCTGAAAACACTCCTCTAAATGAGAGAACATGAGTCAACAAGTGGAACTTTACCTTGCAGAGACTAGCTGCTTGTTGATGAATCCACCCTTAATGAGAGGAAGAAAAAACAAAGGTCAGGGAATCATTTGCCCATCAAAAAGTTAGCATGTAAGGAACAGCGACCCCGCTTAATTGTTAATGCACCACAGTGAGGCAGAGAGCTGTAAAGGTGCAGAATTTCACTCCTGCAACACCAGTTAGCACAAGTGATGAAGCCCATTAGATGTTCGAGCGTAACGTGAGAAACAGCTGGTACGTGGAGTTCAGTTGACACTGTGGGAGATCTGTGCGATACAACTCTGATAGCAGGCTACAGAAATCACATGTGCGAGTCAAGTATTGCTGTGAAGCTGCACAATAGAAGGCGAATATGTCAGCTTGAATAATTGATAACTGTGGCATCAGCCTGATCAAACAGGATGAATTTTAGAATGCAGTGTAAAATATTCTCACTGGTGTGATGGTGCCATGTCACTGTGTGCCCTGCCTCTCTGCGTGGCCTATGTGGGTGCTGCTGAAGTCAGTGTTCTTTGTAACTCAGCACCTCCGATCTCGGGTTTTTGCGCTCCCTATAGCTCCTGCTGTTGTCCCTAAAGCCACGCCCACAGGCTCCCAGAGGTGCAGTGGTCAGACTGACACACGAGCTGCTGACATGGTGGCTCGGTTTGCACGTTTCCCTCTCTCCCCTGGGTTATCTTGCCAGGCAACGCCGCCTCACACTCCTCATATCTCATTTGTGTGTACACCTTGTGACTGTTTATCAGCTTCGGCTCGTAAGCAGTTCCCCCCCACCCCCACCCCCTTTTTTCTGCTTTTGACACACAATGTTTATTCACACCTTTCAGCCCCTGCCATGGCAGCTGGTGTCAGCATACTGAGTGACTTTCCTTACTCCATGAGTGGAGCCCGCAGTGAAGAGATCAGCACAGAGATGGAGACAGGTAGGAGAGCTTTGCAACACAACAACAACAACACAAGAAAACAAGAACAACACAGCTGCTTCATTGTGATGCATGTTTTGCAAAGCAATGGCACAGGACTCTGGATTAGAAACAATTTGATATTTAGTTTTTATATTACAGTCGGGCCAGGTTTTTTTTTGGTTCACAGGCCAGCTTTAGCATCAAAAGCAAAATTTGACATCACAGTCACAATAGTGTGAAGATGTTTAAGTTGTTATGAGAAGTTATGAGAATGTGATATCTGTAGCAGGATATGAAGTGTATTATTAATGAGTGTAATGTACACAAGCTAGATAAAGTCTGATAGTCTAAGTCAGTGTCCGACAAGGATTTATGAGATGAGGTATGTAATGAGAACTAAAGCTGATGCCATCTACAGTGTTTACATCAATACAACATAAACTCCTGTATCTTCTTAGTATTTATACTAGTGGTTATTGATGTTTTGTGAATGAGGCATCTGTCTCCATGGATGTGGCGGATAAATGTGTCTTGAAAAGAAACAAAACATGTCACTATTGGCTACCACCATCAGTATTTATTATTATTATTATTTTGTATTTTTTACACCTTTTTAATTATGAATATGTTCATGAGGCATCATCAGTAAAATATGAAGATGTTTGCTGTGTTCTGCGTGTCCTGCATGATAACCAGCTTTTAAAACAATAAATCTAATATACACAACTGAAATAAGTACTACCTGAAAAATGACAAATGTAACAGAGTTTGGTTAGAAAATAATGATTGAATAGAAGTTTCAGACCCCATACATGATAAAGCACATGATAAATACTGCAGGCTCTATGTTTTTTGCGTACACCTTTCTGCCAGCCTTCTAAAAAGCTCTGATGTTAAAGAAGAAAGGTAGTGTTATCACCCTGGATAAAAGCCTACTAACGGGTAGAACAGAAAAGACCTGCTGAATGTGGCTGACTTTATTTTTGTGGCCTCAACATTGGATGTGTGTGGCTGCAGCCCTCTCTCATCTTTGCTGTTTGTCAGTGCTCCTGCTGCTCCCACACACTGAGCCTCAGTGAGCCAGCAGTATCAGTTCACCTTTTGGCTTCACTTTGATGGATGGAGCACTGGCTGCTGAATTGTTGAGCAGGCTTCAAGCACAATGTCAGTATTACAGTTACATGGTCTTGTCTTAAATCACAAGTTCTCCATTTGTTACAGCTTCTCTGTTAAAGACATTCAACTATGCATAAAATGTATTTGTTGTTGTTGGTCGTAGCAGATAACAGCAGCGATAGTTTAGGGAGAGTTTTTTTTTCATACTTTAATTTCATTTCTAACTGCATGTTGCCAGACAAACTTACAAGATGATTTCATTTTGGGCTGTGATTTCTTTCACATAAGCTGTTGTATAGTGCGAAGCAGAGATAAAGGTGTTTGTTTGTTAACTCTTGTGCATGCTGTGTGTGTGTGTGTGTGTGTGTGTGTGTGTGTGTGTGTGTGTGTGTGTGTGTGTGTGTGTGTGTGTGTGTGTGTGTGTGTGTGTGTGTGTGTGTGTGTGTGTGTGTGTGTGTGTGTGTGTGTGTGTGTGTGTGTGTGTGTGTGTTCAGGGTTGTAAAGCAGCAGATGCACGGCCTTGCGAGCAAGCAAGTCCAGCATTTTGCTCTTTCATTTATAAGCCGCCTCCCTCAGATCTGTGAGGTGTGTCTGTGTGTGTCATTTGTGCGTGCAACATTCGCCCCCATCTACCTCCCACTGACGACTTTGGAGATGGTTGCCATGGCAACACTTCAAATGCTGGTGATGAATTGATAGGTTGCATTTGCCTCTCTTTGCACACGGGTGATTGTTGGTCGCTGATGATTCACCGTGGGCCGCAGAGCAGCGGAGCCAGGAGCCTCAGTTAGCACAGCCATGCTCGCAGTGCAGCCTGCAGCCCGTCCTGTAAAGATGCCGCTGCACAGAGGACGCCACTCCATAGCCGGAGAGATGACAGCCAGCGCGGGGAGGCATGGCCGCAGGCACTCTGCTTCGGACATCCTGCTGAAAGTCCTGCAGCGTAGACGCGGCTCTGCCCTGGAGATCCTCTCCTCTTCCTCCCACAGAGTGATGGTGGCCGTCAGCATGAACCAGCCACAGCCTCCCACTGAATGCAAGACCAGGAGATGTAACCGCACTGAAGAAATGACTTGTGATTTGTGTTTCTGCTTCGATGACATCTTCAGCTGCATAAAAGCTGAAGCACGGAGTACTGATGAGTGTAGTCATTTTGTCCTCTTTTTTTTCTCTGCAGCCAATGCTAGGGTCCCGACAGCAAAGTACACCAAGATGGGGGAGACCCTGAGGCATGTCATCCCGGGTCACATGCAGTGCTCCATGGCCTGTGGAGGGAAAGCCTGTAAATACGAGAACCCCTCTCGCTGGAGCGATGAGGAGCAAGCCGTCAAAGGACTCTACTCGTCCTGGTAGGTTGCTCAGTTTTATCACTACCTTTGATACAGCTCTTAGTGTTCATATGCCTTCCCTGTCAATGCTGTGGTCAGTCAGCACGTGTCACTGAAGTCCATGTCAACACATCTGCCCTAGTGTTTGTTTTGTTTATAAAATGGAATGACTGAACTGAGATCTGTATTGTTTGCAGGGTCTTTAAAGCTGTCTTAAACTTGCTTAACTATCCTAATTCAACATTCATCTTATGATTTTGCTGTATAAACCACAACTCACACTAACCTGTCATATTCTCCACTTTCAGGATTACTGACAACTTGCTAGCTATGGCAAGGCCTTCCACTGAAATCATAGAGAGATATAATATAATTGAACAGTTCCAAAGGTACAGTCACCTTTCTAATTTCAGTATTTAATTCATTTGATTCTTTATTAACATTTAGATTAACGGTGAAATGGAGGTTGTTTGTTGAACGGTTTGCTCCATGTGCAGTGCTGTCACATGTCGGTGTGTAAATGCTGTGATGTTAGTGTTGTGTGTTGCACTGACACGGACCTGCTGCTGTGCTCAGGTGTGGTTTGAAGACGGTCATCAACCTACAGCGGCCCGGGGAACACGCCAGCTGTGGCAACTCGCTGGAACAGGAGAGCGGTTTCACTTATCGACCTGAAACCTTCATGGCGGCAGGCAGTGAGTCTCTATATCCACCACATAACACCTCCTGTTACAACAGGACGCAATAAAACATGTCACTGTAGTGTCACCTACAGAAGAGGTGAATTTCACAGGAAGCTCATGCACATTTTCCATCAGGGATAAAATAATATTAGTATTTTTAAAATCAAAATACATGCATCACTTAATTTAAGGTGCTGCACCACACATAGTAGCCTTAAGAGCTTAGTTGTTGCCTAATATTTACACCTACAGACCTGCTAAATGTTACTGTAACTGCCACAGACTCGTAGCCTGGGAGCCTGAAATGTGAGCTCATCTTTAATTTGCTCTGACAGATTGGGCAGCACTTTATTTAAAGGACCAGTGTGTAGGATTTAGTAGCATTTAGGAGCGTAATTGCACTGCAGCGCCCTCGCCTCCCCTTCTGTATTTTAAAAGCAAAATGAACCATTGTCGTCATCATTTTACTTAGTCTGACTCTAGGAGTCATTCTTCTTAGATAATATTAAATGACATTTCAGACTGTAACTAAACTGACAAACTCTTTTATGGCAAAAATAAATGAACTTGTCCAACATTGTCCAGTAGGTGACGCACATGTTTTAGCTGTCTCTTCCTCACAGTAATGACTCATTTAAAATGTGATGTATGCATATAAATTAAAAAATAGCCAATAGATGTAATACAGCTCTTACTGTATTAAAAGCATTCTGTTATAAAGTGTTGTTTAAACTTGCTATAACGCAGCGACTTCTGTGTTTACATTGTGCTTTGATTTCTGAGTGCTTTTTTGTCATTTGTAAATTAGACATTAATCTTGTACGATAATATGCATTGTGCCAGGTTCTAGCAGATTGCTATTTTCCACCTGTAGTCCCCAGGCAGGTTGATGGAATAGTACACAGAAAATTAGTATAGACAGACACAAACAATTATTAAGTAAAATAACAGAACAAGTCAAAGAGACAGTGCTGCTGGCAACACATTCACATTAGTGAGGCCCACACTTAATATGTAAACAAAATCATGGATGTGTATGTACAAATAAGTGGTGCCATCTATCCCTGATGAAGAGGATGCCTGCAGTAGTCTCTGTGGAACACTTTAATCTGTATTTGAGCAGTTTACATGAGAATGAGTAGCAGGTATTAGACTAAGGTAGCATGAGCATTTATCCAGTCATCAATGTTTTGTGCTTTGCCTACATCCGGAACGTGATTCTAGTAACTCGACCAATTACTGAGGGACTCTACATTATGTCTTTGGAGGATGGCACGCTTTATTTCTCTTCCTAACAAGCTCTCCTAAGATCTTTTCCCCAAGACACCTCATCAAAGCAGCAGCTGCATGTTGATCAGTGCTGTCTTTCACGTGACACTCAGTGTTTGCTTGTTTTCTTGCTGTAGGTCTTTATCGTGCACAGTCCTTCACACCTCATTTCAGACATTTAATGAACACACAACTCTCTACAGCCCCTTGCAGACATGCACCTCTTCATATGAATGTAATAGTAATTTAACATGTTGCTCTCAAATAAGCACCTCAGTCACTTTTTATGTAGGCGAGGCATCATGGACAGGTCAGACCTGAAGGTTAAATTAAGGTAAAATCTGCTTATTAAGATTAAACATGTCTCATTTCATCATATGAGATCACTGAGATCTGTTATCTCAATCATGCTAAACCAGCAAACTCATATATTTTAGATTGTTCTCATATTTACTTTATTAAAACAGTTTTATCCTCATGTAGCACCCAGGGAGGAAGAGATTATTCTCACACAAGCCCAGTAAAACATGGCCAACAGTCTTTCTTTAAATTTCACATTTCCATTAATCAGAAACAATATATGAGAACAGAAAGTCTTCTCCTTTAGTATCTTAACATTTTTAACTCACTGATTAAATCGCTATTTGATAGAAAGTGATGCTTTTGTGATTTTGCCAGACTACTGTGGTAAATATGGACACGTGTATTTTTTCTGATTACATTATTTATGATTGTCATGACAGCTCTAAGGCCATGACGAAAACAAAGGGGAGACGTAGGTTGAAATGAATTAGGAAACCGTCACAGTGATCAAAAACTAGCGAGTCAACAACTTTAGCCAGCTAATATTACTGAATAGTCCAACAGCAGTCAGCCCAGCCAAGACTTTTATTTCACCAAGCTCTCACCAACCACCAAAATTCAGTTGCACATTTACTCTTGTCTACAGGACAAGCTTCCCGTCAGCACTCACCTGAAGACCTCCTTTTTCTGGTACAAAGCACCTGTGGTACAAACACTAACACTTCCACAGTACTCTGAGCTCATGGAGGCAGCTGTGTGTGTGGAGTCATCCACCAGTCAGATGATCTGCGGTTCGATTCCCGGCTCCTCCTGTCTGCATGTTGAAGTGTCTCCTGAACCCCAAACTGCTCCTGAAGGCTGTGCCATCGGTGGCACTCGTTTTTAGCTCCTAAAAACTGATGAGCTGTTGGCACCTTGCAATGCCATCAGTGTATGAATGTGTGTGATTTGGTGAATGAGATATGTTTGTAAAAGAGCTTTCAGTTGTCTGAAGACTAGAAAGGAGATATACAAGTACAGTCCATTTACCATGTGGCATGGTGAAAGAACAAACAAATGACAGAGCCACCATTCAACTGATTACAAGTCAGTGAAGCATCACACTGATTTAAAACAGTGCTGTATTACTGTAACGCTAATTGAGTGGAGTACTCCTCTTTATTGTAAAGATTAAAAGGTTGCAGGTAAATATTGAACAGCTCTGTACTTTGTGTGTTTCAGTTTATTACTACAACTTTGGGTGGAAGGATTATGGTGTGGCATCTCTGACTACAATCCTTGACATGGTGAAAGTCATGTCATTTGCTATCCAGGAGGGGAAACTGGCTGTCCACTGCCACGCCGGTCTTGGAAGAACAGGTTTGTAACACCAGCAATTTGGCTTGCAACCTCATTTCTGTCTGTACGATATGAGTTTTGTCTTTATTGTTTTGTCTTTTTTCTTTTATCATGTAGGTGTGTTGTTGGCTTGTTACTTGGTTTTCACATCCCGAATGAGCGCTGACCAAGCCATCCTGTTTGTACGAGCCAAGAGACCCAACTCCATCCAAACCAGAGGCCAGCTCCTTTGCGTCAGGGAGTTTGCCCAGTTCCTGGTTCCCCTCCGAAGCATCTTTTCCTGTGCAGAACCCAAAGCCGGCGCCGTCACCTTGTCCCAGTACCTCACCCGGCAGCGCCACCTGCTGCACGGCAACGAGGCCAGACAGATGAGGAATGTGCCAAAGATTGTCCAGCTGGTGTGCAGGCTTCTCATCGACATCGCAGCCAACAGACAGGTGGTCATCGAGGAGGAGTGGCTGGAGATCCCCGACCTCACTGCAGAGGTGGAGAAGACCGTGTCCCAGCAGGCTCTTCAGCAGCTCGGGAAAGAGATGAGAGGGAAGGGTATTCCTGTTCCGCCTTGTTCAACTCATCCTCTCAACTCACCCACCCTGCAGTCCAGACCTCCTCATGATCAACCTCTCGCCAGTGATAATGACCTTGAGCCACTATGGAGGCAGCATGTAGAAAGAGCTCTGAGGTCCGCTCTTACCAACAACAGGAGCCTCAGTGATTCTTTCCTTCACAAACTTGGAAAACAGCAGCACCGTTTAGAAAATCTGAAGAGCAATGCACCGATCATCTGTCTGGTCAAACATTCCATGTCTCACAGCAGCCTTACAGACCTTAACCCTCCAGGATTTTGTGACCTCTCTCCTCAGGACATTATCAGCACCATTCAGGACCCCAATACTGAGGCAAAGCAAGACACGAGATGCCCCTTTTTTAAAAAGCAGCTACTCAAAGGCCATCAGAGTTTGTCTTTAGATCTGTCTGAGCAGGGAAGAAGATCCCACTGTAACACCACACTGCCAGCCTTATCAACCAAGAGCAAACCGGTGACCAGGGAGGAGCAGCCAGATGTGAACGTGTCAGTGGGTGGAACAGACGGAGTGGATGTCACTGAGGTTCCTTTCGTCACTCTCCAGTCTGAGCTCTCCCCAGAGAGCAGACGCTTGTTGGTGGCTAAAGCTCTGGCAATGGACCTGACGGATAAGGATCTCACCTCCAAGGTGTCACAGTGGCAGGTAGAGTACCTCAAGAAATACTCAAATATACCATGCACATACATGTAGCAGTGCAAAACCTGTCTGAACATATAAAAGGATCATTCCAAAAAAATAAAAACACACATTCATGTCATCTCACTTGACGATCGGTCAACAGGGAAAGCAAGATACCTGGACACTATCTCTACACACACGCGTATATCGGTAAGGACCGTGGAGCAAAACAAGCCAACCTGTAACTCATTATTCAGTTGGCTTCCAATGGGGCACAGGCACAGTTTCTCTTCAGTTCAGCAGGCTGACTAACAAAATCAACACTAAAGCAACATTAAACATGGCAACACTTTAATCTCCCAAGTTTGGATTTGAGGCGCAGCCAGCCAATAATGGTAGTCATCACAAAGAACACATTACCGGTGAGTTTTTAGCAGCTTCTTAAAGCTACTCACTGACTCTGCATTTTATATAGTTGGGGCCGAAACTGCATACAGCTTTGGTTTGAAGACAGAGATTGGGGACCACCATATGGCCTCTGACATCCAGTTAATGACAGCTGTCAGGCAGCCTTGTAGAGTAGAGATTTAAAGGAGAGGTAAAGCAGGGCATCATCTGCATAACAAGGATAGGAAATGTACTTCAATAGCCTAACTAAAGGGGCAGCACGTTAAGTGAAAGAAGAATGGGGCCAAAGAGCACAACCAACCAATTAACCAGCTGACCAGGACGTGTCAGCCCAACAGATTTTATGGGGTATCTGCAACATCACATCACTGTTTCCAGTTGTTTGAATTAGTAATAAAGTCACTGCTGGCTTTCTGAAGATTCCCACAGAAATCCAGTGTTCATTGTTGGTTTAGGTGAATGAACAAATTAAGTTTTCCAGGCTATACTGTTCCTGGAGAAAGCCAGTATGTTGACCAGGCATACGTGTAACTGGGGCTTCATTCATTTTTAGATGAAAGCATGATACTATACTATACTACACAATTCATCTTCATATTCAGATTAGTTCCATCTAAGGTCTTAATTAAACTGACAGCATCTAGAAGTCTAAATAAAGAGTTAACGTTTAGTCAACACTCAAAAATAAGAAAAGGAGAAAGAAGTGTCATTATTATTTCATTATTTATGATTAATTGTGTCATAATCAGCTCACTGGACAATCAAGTCCACTGTCCTAATCTGCTGCATGTGAACACAGATTTAACATTAGTCAGCTTACTACAGTGTCTGTAAACAGATAGCTTTGTAACCTGCTTTATACTCTGTGGTGAAGCTTTATAGATGGTGTCAGATGGCAGAATGATTAAAATCCAATCCAGTCTAATCAAATTGAAAATGTAATGTGATGTCTGTCTGCTCGGGGAAAGCCAAAGAGAAAACGGACAGTCCCAGAGTTCCACCAGTCACACATGTGAACAGGGCCGGTCCTAGCTATGGGCAATGTGGGCGGCCGCCCAGGGCGCCGTCTCCGTGGGGGGGCGCACGAGCGCCCGAAAATGAAAAAAACCTCGCGAATTTTCGATACCGCTCATCAAGTCAGCGGAGCGAGCGGGGCGCATGGCGCATCCAGGGCGCAGGTGCGGCCGTGAGGGCGCACGAGAAAATCTTCGTCTCGGGGGGGGGTTCGCCCAGGGCGCAAATGTGGCCAGGACCGGCGCTGCATGTGAAGGATCTACAGGAAGCCACAGGATGTGTGGAAAATGTGGTGTTATGAGAAACAGTATGATCATCATCTCCACCATACCTTTGATAATAACAGTGAAAATATAACAGCACGTCTACACGTCTCCCTGTTTTCAGACGCCAAGCTGTAATTGGGTGAAACTTGCTCACTTGTTTCACTTGCTCAGCTGTTTAGACTGATCGAGGTTTACATTATTTAACTTGAATACAGAGCATCTGTTCATCAGTGAACTCTAAAAAAACACACATGCACATTTTCCCCTCAATCAACTGCACAACACACTCCACCACAACACGTGCTCTCTGTTGTGATGCGCAGACGGAGCTGAACTCCAGAGAGGGAGCGTGGGAGAGGCTGTGTACAGAGAGAGATCCGCTCGTCCTGTCCGGTCTGATGTGGTCGTGGCTGGAGCAGCTCAAGGACCCGGTCATCAGCGGCGAGGATATCAAAGCCCTCAGCGAGAAGAACGTGAACCCTCAGAACACCCTCGACTCACTGGAAAAGGTAGCCGGGCTGAATCACTGTCTGAAACACACACTCTGTACACCCTCACACTCCACCATTATGGCTCGAATCATAATTCAAAATATTCTTCAGATATTCTTCTACACATTTCTACTGTTTTATTCTAACAGAACATGATGAAAAGTGTCTGAATCATTAAGACCGTCAGTTTGGAACACAGCTTAATTGAACTATTTTACTCGTATGAATATACTAGATTCACGTGAGTTACACAGAATCGCTGTTGGTCTGGGCAAAGGGGCAGTAAGACTTAACCTGCAAGATGGATTCCCATGTGAGCTCACGAGTCCAGCTGCCTCCAGAGTTTATAGGTCATGGTTAAAAAAACAAATTGCACATTTTTGAAATAGTATATACATATTGTATAAAACTTGAAAACATAGTTATCTGTTATTGTTTGTGCAGCAGTATTCTGCTGCAATGAATGAATGTTTAGTTGGATCGTTGTTAGAGCAGCTAACAGAAGGTACACATGGCCACATTTAGCTGTATTTCAAATCATTAAATACATTCAGGTGGTCACTGCTGAGCTCACACATGCCAAGAATATAAATATATTAATGTCACTGGTCTGCCTTTTATTCATACAATTTATCTTATTAATTTTCAAAGATATCAGTGTGTGAGACATGATGTGTCATATAGTGTGACGGTATCGTCTCTCCTCACTGACAGGGCCACAGACTCACTTTGCTGTGCATCCTCGACTGTGCTGCTCATCTCCTGCCGATACCTGAAGACGTGGAGACGAGTTTTCTCCACCAAACAATAAAAGTCTTCACTAAGGTGAGTATGAACACGAGGTGCATACATACAGTATGAACATGTGTGTTTTGTTTGCATGAGTGAGCGTCTTCTGTTCCCTCTAGATCGATGCCGCCTCAGAGAAGTCTTTGTACACGACCCTGAAAGCAATCCTGACTCCCATTCTTCACGAGCTGTGCGACAAAGCTGACCCAGCCTCAGCAGGACTCGTCTGACACGAGGAAGACTCACAGAAACGGCTCCAGCTCTCATTTTTTGGGCATTAATATAAATATAAGCCAGTTCCTTTCATCAGACACTGCTGAGATCTGCCAATCTTCAGTTTCTTGAGATATATGAAGGCTTTGTCATTTGAAAGTTCAGCATTTCATTTTTTCTTTGAAGCTCTTAATAATATCGAAGCACTGCCATTCTCTGTTCACGTGCCACTGTTTGAAAGCATTTGTTCTGTTGTCTGTTCTACTGTAATCTTTGTGAGGGACTAGATGTTGCTTTTAATATCTAACTGTTAGTTGGTAGGAAAATGACTGAGAAACGTTCTCATGATGTTAAAGTAACGTTATTTAAATGTGTAACTCGGCTGTCAGAGCTGACAGACGTGGGGGTGTCTTATTTAAACCAAAAGATGTTTTTTACACTGTGCAGATGCTACACTGTGTCTTATTTATTCAGATCTTCTTTGAAATGCAGCAGCTGTTTTAAGGACTTTAACTCGCGACAAAGTGGAGCGTCGTTCTGTTCACGTAGAATGTAGAATGGTGTTTTCTTTAAGTCAAATGCAAACTGTGGCTCCTGTTGTGGCAATGCAAATTCAGCAGGCCACGGTGCATTTGATTTTTCAATCAGTTCAATGTCTTTAATACTGCATGCACCAAAAACCTCTCACCGTACTGTCCTGTTGTACATCAATCTGCCTCCACTGCTGCATTCGCCTCAACTCAAACGCCCTATCAGGACTCTGTACCATGCTGCTGTGTGCGACGTCGCCTTGCCTCTGTGTGCGTGCGTGTGTGTGTGTGTGTGTGTGTGTGTGTATGCATGTGTGTGCATAGCTGTTAAGACAAGTCAGTGGCCGCCTCTCACCTCATATAAACAATGTACATCTGCTGATGCGCGTGCGTGCGTGCGTGCGTGTGCGTGTGTACCACTGATGATAATACTAACATGAAGGACAGACAGGAGACGATGTACTGTGGGGACTTTTCAACAAGAACTATTTTTTCATTGTTACAATGAGCTACTTCTTACAGAATTAAACAACTTACTGCAGAGCTGTGTCGCTGTCTCTTTACGGATGTCTCAAATGTTACTGAGAGAGCAAAGTGTGCCTCCTGCTGCTTACACAATGGCGTAACATCCAAACCTTTTCACTTCAAAGTGTGACTCCTCATCATGCATCATGTCTGTACCTTTACTTCCCAAACTTTTTTAGAATAAGGCATATAATGTGGAATATAATATTTATCACTATGTGTTCAAGCATGCCTAATCATCTGAAAATAACCCTGAAAGAGACAGACAGAGAGAGGGCAGGGAGGGGGGGTCCCCCAGCAGTCTAGTTCAGATTAATTTGTGTGTTAAGGAAAGTTTATGTAAGGCAAATTTATTGTATTAAGAGAGCAGGTGTGAAAAAGCCACTGGTGAGTAGCAAACCGGTATTTGAAGCTGCTCAGGAGTCCCAAAAACCTCTTGATGCAGGAAAATGTGTCACATTTTAAACCTGGCTTACTTTTATATACTTTATTCAACTTTTATTTCACCTTATTAACCTATTTATATACAGGGTTATTAACCTATATGTGTTTATGATTGATAAAGAGCATGCATAATTAAATAAAAAGTTAGGACAATTTCAAGGGCCCATGACTGACAGGGGCCCAAAAAAATAGATGTGGTGACAACAGCTGCACAGAGGGGGCCCAATTTGATCTGTCATTGGGCCCAAAATTCCTGGCGGTGCCTCTGCCCCTGTGTTATAGTAAATGAAACTGTTGAAGACAGCTTCAGGTAGTTTATGCTGGACTACAGTCGCTTGAGAAAATGATCTATTATCTATTATGACCGCTTCCGTAATTACCACTATTTGTATTTTTAATAACTCACCATAACTTTTATATATATTTTTTTTTAAATCTATATTTATATTTTTCATTTCAATTACTTACCATGTGCAATATTATTTATATAATGGCCACTTTACTTTTAGTACTCGTTTTGCACGTATGCACACTTGTCTGTTTTTTGTGTATTGTACAGGCTAAAGAACATTTCTGTCTGTTTGTTGTGTTTGCCCATTTTATTTTAGTATATTACACCTCTTTTGCTGCTGTGGCGAGTGAGTTCCCCCGCTGGAGGATAAATAAAGTGTAATCTAATCGAATCTGGTATCCAGCATCTGATCATATTTATGATAGTGCTCATATCACACAGGGCAAACGGTGGCTTGGCCAACTGATGTTGCAGAAAGTAGTTTATTACAAATGTTCATGAACACACAGTGAATCAGTGTTGCTGACTGCTGAAGGCCAGCAGATAAAGTCTTCATGCAAACATCCTGATACTGTTACATCTGTTACAAGCTGATATGAGTCAATAATATATCAGTTGGATGACTCATGGGCCTCATTTTCATCCTGTATGACCTGATTCAATGATTGAATGGATGCTTTTTCAATGTTCTTGAACATCTATTTTACAAAGCAGGAGTGAGCTGAGCATCAAGCAGGTTACGTTAAATGAACGTGCATGCTCCACACATGGATGCACTCAGCATTTAGTTAATAATGAGTCATCATTATTTGTTTTCTTTTTCTTTTTTCAAATATCCAAACATGTTTATTAAAATATGAGGGATTTTGCACAATGTTTGGTTTCTTAGCCACTGCTTTTGAATGGGAAAAGACACACACAAAAAAGCACCATGAATAAGAATATTGTCCTGCCAGGAGCAAAGAAAAAAGTTGAAAGAGACCTTCTTGTAGTCTCTGTTTCATGTCACAACACATCAGGGAAAAATATGGGAAAAAATAAAAATCACTATGGCTGTGTCCGAAATCACTCACTCATTCCCTACTCCCTACATAGGGAACTAAATGTAGTGGACTATATAGTGAGCTTAACAGAAGAAATGTTCGGACACTTTCGGACACTTCTCTTGGCGCCGGTAATTACGTCATTGCTGTCGCATAATTAAAACGTACCACATTAATGTCGTCTCACGTAATACTTGTCCATTTACTACTGCATTGTTATTAAATTACAGTCTTTTGATTACTGTCCTGTACGTTTTATTTTTGTGTTTTGTTTTCTATATTTGCATATTTTTATATTTTGGCTCTTTAGTAACAGAAAGTTACAGTGTAATCTACTGCAATGTTTAATTATATGCTGTTCGTTTTACACTTTTTTTAAATGAACGTAGAAAGAAATTTTGCCTAGTTTTGAAATGTGTAATAAAATAAACAATATAAAATAAAATAGTTTGTGTTTAATCAATAATTAAATTATTGATGATCAGGAGGAGAACTAGAATAGTGAGAGGGAGAGAGAAAGGAGAAGATGCGCTGCTCTTCTGCTCTTCTAAGACTAGCAAGACGTCGTCAAATTAGCGCCTTTTAAATTAGAGTAGATATTTCTTTAATTAATTTAATAAACCATCCTCCGTCAAACTACACCCCCTGCTGACTCCCGTCCATCTGCCATATTTATGTTCCTTTCCGCGCCCAGAGAACTTCTGGCAATGCATGATGGGATATCTTGCTTCGGTTAGTGACCATCGGATGTTCACTACATTTCGCGGTGAATTGTGGGATACATTCAGTGCACTATATAGTGGACACTAAACATTCGGACACCACTACAAAATGGCGTGGTCACTATATAGTGCACTATATAGTGGTTAGGGAGTGATTTCGGACACAGCCTATCTGTATTTTGTCGAATAATCATTTTCATTCATACACTACGTTGAGATTTGACGTATTGCTGCAGTTCCACTCCCAAACGGCAGGGAGGCGGCGACGAGCACCTTGAGGTTGTGGCGGGCTGCGCCATGAAAAAGCACGAAGAAGACGCGGAGGGTGGCGGAGCGCTCCGACATGGCAGATAGGTGGGTGCACTGTATTAACCACACATTTCTAAACACATACACACACACCTCGGAGCCCGTGGACGCAGTGTAGAAAACACGCCGTGACGGGGACGTGTGTGTGCCGAGCAGAAGAAGCGCGCGCTCCTGCTCGTTTTCCCGCCGTTAGCTTCTCCGCACAGCCATGCTGGAACGTGCTGCTAGCTAGCCTGAGCTAACGAGCTAGCAGGTCGTAAGGAGTGGTTCAGAGGCGGAGTGCGGGGCTTCGTTTGGGGGCTGTGTGGATGCGGGTTAGCACCGCCGCGAGAAGAAGGACTTCACTGTTGGCGAAAACGTCCGAACAGGGTGGCGTAGCTCTCAAATGCCCAGTCACGTTGGCTAAGTATTAGAGGTAGCCTAGCCTTGCTAGCCCTCCATTGCCCGTTGAAGGTCCCAGTGAGAGGCACGTTCCCCGGGAAGAGCTCCACAGAAGCCCCCCGAGTGTGTGCCAGCTCTCCGACAGAGCCAGCACAGGTTTTCTCCATTGTTCTGGAGGCTGTGTGCAGACAGGATGAACATACTCCTAGGCTGAAGCGGGTTCAGGTGTGGACACGCTTCAAGAGACGGAACACTGAACAGGGCAGACAGCTGCTGATGAACCTGTCCTGTCTTATTTAGTCTGAGCACACCTTTTCCTGTTAGCTCCATGGCTGGCTGACTCCTCGCTGCATAGCTTCATTATGAAGTCCCTCACTTCTAGGGATGGGAATTGATAAGATTTGTCTGATTCCATTATCGCATTCTGCTTAACGATTCAATTCTTTATCGTTTCTCATTTGGGAAAAAATGAGAACAACCAGTTTGATCAGCATCAGCTTTGTTTAGTTAGATGTATCACACCCTTACAAAACCAACAACAAGGTCAAACGAGGCCCACAGCCTGGATAATAGTGACAATGTGTAACTACCTTCTTTAGTAACCACAGAGCTGGTCATAGCCTCGCTGCTGCTAGGTTGAGATTCATCTCCAGTCCAAAGCAAAACACGACATTCATTTAAAAATATTGCATGTTTATTGCATAATTAGTCGTGCTTGCTGGAATCGAGCATGCGTAACTTGCGGAAGTTACGTGACGTGATTTGTGCTTTCTGGAATCGCTAAGAGAAACGTTAAATAAACTGCCAAATGATTCCATGGAATTAAAACAAAGGAGGTGGAGTGGGTCGTCCGCTCCGGCTGTGTGTCTTTTGACAAGACACTGAACCCCAAAGTTGCTCCCTGTGAGTCGCTTTGGATAAAACCGTCAGCTAAATGTAAGACAGTTCGCCACAATAATCAGTCCACTAAAATAAATAGTTGTCTCATTGTTCAGCCCAGTTCTGCTGTGTCAGATGAGATGAGGTCTTCTTTGTTTATCATTGTGTTTCTGTTTTGTTGCAGCAGCTCTGAAGTGCGCAGGTTTGTGTTTGTGCCAGCAGGACGTAGAATATTCAGTGCGTCCGCTGACGAGAAGACTGGAGACATTTGCAGATGTAGAATTATGTATTCTGAACAGTTTCGTTCAAAGTCTGTGAAATGTTTTGACGAAAACTTTAGAAACCAGATTTGTGTCGTAACACATGTTGCCTGGGCCCAAAGCTTATCTGACAGACGTTTGCCGGCTATAAGGTTGTTGTTGGAATCACAGATTTCCACATTTTTCCACTCCCGCCATGTGTCCATGTAGCGTGTGATCGAGTGATGTGCCGTATTTGGTGAGGAGTGGAGCACAGACAGGAGAGTGTACTGCACAACCTGCAGAGAGGACGTCAGTAATACAGTAAGACAACAGACCTGGATTCAGAGCAGACGCCTCGCATCTCCTTCATCCACAGTTGGGACCATGACTGTAAGTGTGCATGGAAGTGGAAAGGTGGTCTCCAGCTCTGCTCCAGGATCTTGGAGATGTATGGAGACCATGGAGTGGTATGGATGGAGAAGGTGTCGCTGCATGCAGACCTTAGGGTGCTGATTCTGATTAGCTATATCGGTGTGGTGCTGTTGATCGTTTAGAACCACCTCAGGGTGCTACTGGAGGAAAGGGGTCACCCTAACCCCTGAGACCAAACAGCCCTGATTTCGGTATTGGCTTGTGTTGACCCAAAGAGAGAGAGAGCATTGTGCATTCAACAATTACTGAGATGTGATAGTGACGTCTACGAGAGTCTGTAACTTTTTAAATGTTTGAATTTTCCACTTCAGAGGCAGACCTGTACTGTCCCGTCTCCTCTCTACTACCTGTCTGTCTATTAGAATAGAATATCTGTATTTGTCATTATGCAATGCATAACAAAATGTAAGTGCATTACTCAGTGCAGGAGTCAAACATGTGTACTACGTACAATGAGTAGCACATACACCATTTCATGGCTTACTTCATGTGATCATTTAAAGCTGTGATGGTCTTTGCATGAAAACAGTTTTCAGTCAGTTTGTGTGTGTTCTCATTGTTGTGTATCGCCTGCCCGAGGGGAACAGTTGGAATCACTGGCCGGGGTGGGAGGGTCCTTGATGATAGTCTGGCTCTTTTGAGGCAGTGGGAATTCATACATGAAGTCAAGTTAACTTGCAGGGATGAAATGAAATACTACTATTCTTCTACTCTTTCTTTTATTGGTCCAACCAAACCAATGAGTGCAGCAACGAGAGGCAGAACAGGGCGGGTCTTTGTGCTGCTCGTCCCTGACTGGCTGTTTAAAGCAGAGATGGTTTATTGTGTGTGGGGAGAGCTGTCGATACACAAGTCTGAAGGTTCACCACAGTGTGCCAGACAAAACCAGGAACGTGAAGAAGATGTGAAATCATACACGACCAGTTGTCATTGAATATGCACCAACATGGTGCACACTGTAATGTCTGTTGGACAACTGACACATACGGAGTTTGGTCTCGATGTGTGGCGTGCTGGCAGCTGCTGTCCATGGTCCTGAACTTCAAATAAACATGACGGGTTGGCCTCCGTCACCAGTCTACGGTTATCTGTGCACTAAAGAGTGAGTGTGGACAAACACATTTATGATCGTCTTGTTTTGTTTCTCTGCGTTCAAGTATGAACATGGCCGCATATCATCAGCCGCTGTCTGTGTCCTTCCCATTTCTGCGTATGTCAGGCTCTCTCTTGTCAGCTGAGTTTACAGTCGCTTGTTACCCGTAACAAACTGCACAGTGGGTCTCAGACTCAGGACTGGGTGTCATCCAAGTTTGTGCTGCTCGAAAAGCAGCCCCGCTTTTAAACACACCCTCACTGCTCATTGTATTATTCCCACCTTATTAATCAGACTGAGACTAAGTTTCTAAAGTTCGTTGAATTAGCTGTTGTAATATTGACTGACCTTTAACCACCCACCCATGTGTCTTTCTGTCCACAGTGAGTCTGTCGTCACTCCGTGTCAGACGTCCTGGATCCGCAGCTGGTGTTGGTCCGAGCGGACGCCCTCTCCCTGCAGAGCACGGCTTTATTTGCGCTGTGGGATGAGGTAGTAGGTTGTATAGTTTTAGGGTCACACCCGCACTGGGAGATAACTATTCAACCTACTGTCTTTCTCAAAGTGTCAGACACACGTCAGTTTGTCCTCTGAAGGCTTCCCTGGATCAACATGTTTGACTCTAGCTGCTCGCACAGTGTGAGGTAGTAGATTGTATAGTTGGAGGGTAGTGATTTTGCCCTGTTTTGGAGATAACTATACAATCTATTGCCTTCCCTGAGGAGTGTCATTGCTTCACATGTATTTAGGATTACTGTATTCATACATGGTTGCTTCAAAGAGAGCTCTGTAAACTTATTCTCACCAGACATTGTAGTGTGTTCTTTAGTTTTCGGAGTTGATCCTGAGCTGCAATGATTGTGGCGCTAATACAATGTTTGACAGCCATAAAGCAGGAGGTTTCTTTTTAGTTTTTTCATATCAAATGAAGAGGCGTGTCACAAAATCAACTTTATATTCAAGTTATTTTTCTGTTTCAAATAACGAAATCAAAATGATCACGGTGCTTTTGCAGGTGAGTTGTTCTCCTCTGTACTCTTCTGCTATCTACTCACCTTATTTAAATGACACCATATGTACCATGATTATATCACATTTAATAACATAAGTTATCTTTTTAAAGATAAAATATCCACGAGTTTGAACATGCTGTCAGGGGATTTAAGGTGAACTGAACTAAAACAAGGCAATGCAAATCTTTTGAACAGTGCCTGTGTTCTTAAATTGTCACTGTACCTACAACTTCTGCACTTTATTTGCCAATGTCTCACATTTTAATATTTTTCTGTTAAATTTTTACTGCTTATTTGTTGTTGTTGTTTGTCTTGGTCACTCTGTGTGCGGCTGCCTTTCTTGGCCAGGTCACCTTGTGAAAGAGGTCTTCATCTCTGTGTTTTTTAAATCTGGTTAAATAAAGGTTATAATAATAATAAAAGACTTCATATTCAATCAATAGCATATTTGTCTCCTAAAAAGAAGTTCACTCTATGATATAAATTCACAGTGAAAATAGTGCCTGCCTTTGTTTTGTCCGTGTGATCATAAACTTCTCTTGTATTTTTTTTATTTCTAATAAAATGTAGAATTTGGGAAACGTTGTGGACTGTGTTAATCAGCATGGCGTGCACACACAAACAGTAAATCCACCAATTAGCCATAATAATAATAATCTGACCGCCTGCCTAATGTTGTGTGGGCCCTTTTCCTTCTTTGGACCACTTTAGTCAGCTGCTAACCACTGCAGACAGGAACACCCCACAGGAACTGCAGACGCTCTGACTCTGTTGTCTAGCCTTCACAGTTTGGCCCTTGTCAAAGTCGTTTTAACCTCTAACCTTTGTGTAGGAATTGGACTGCATTAGTTTTAGCCATGTGGAACACAGTGAGAACAGTATTACAAATAAAGGGTACAGTAGTTCTTTATTTAAAAGGTGAAGTGTTGTGGCAGTGGATCCCTTACACTGACACAGGTGTTCCAGTAGTAGATCAGAGCTCAGCTCTGCGTGTACTTGGTCCAGACAGAGGTCTGTTCTGTTCAGGACATGTGGTCCACCTGGGTCTGTGCCGGAACACTCTAACAGGTTCATTTTGTGGCCTTGACCTTTTGAACATGATGGCAGTAGTTGCACGGCGGTGTCAGCAGGTGGAGCTGCAGCCCTGTAACTAAAAGCATGGATCTTCCTGCACTGAAGACCACCATGAAGTCAGCGAGTCAGAAAGTCTCATGTGATATATGAAGAGCATTAAAATGATCAAATATGAAAGAATTACTGGATAAGTAATGATGCATTAACTACAGTACCTCCCACCATCAACTCATTTATATGGTGTACCTGTGCACACTGTAAAAAATGTCTTCATTTTCGTCAAAGAAACATGACGAAGATGAAATCTGTCTTATTGTGTACAGTAAAACACAGTCATATTTCATGGAAACATTTTGAGGGGATTTATGCAAAAGAAAGTATTTTGTATTTGGAGACTGTTTATTGAACAGGAAAACACTGTAATATTTCATGGCAAAAGTATTATTTATACAGCATTAATAAAGTATGTTCATGTCAGTTATATGACAAAACAACAGTATTATCCTTTACAGTAATATTAGGAAAAAGTTATACTGTGTTTGTTATGTTTATTACGGTAAAATAATTCTGGCAACCACAGCTGCCAGTTTTTGTTTTTTGTTCTTTTTTTTTTTACAGTACAACATATTTAATAATATTTACAGGAGTATGGAGTAAGTATGAAGTAGTATAAAGTGGAAATACTCAAGGCTACTTCAAAATTTACACCAAAAATATTCAATTAATATGTTCAGTTCATTAACACTGTGTGTGTGTGTGTGTGTGTGTGTGTGTGTGTGTGTGTGTGTGTGTGTGTGTGGAGGGGGGTCAAAACTTGTCATGAACAGTGGATCGGTGGGAGGGGCGTTTATTGTTGGAACCTGAATAAAACCGTGCCGGTAGCTGCTCGTCTATCAGACATGAGGAGGACGATCCAGAGCCCGGGGACAGAATGTGTGTGTGTATGTGTGTGTGTGTGAAGAGCTGAACATCCAAGACCGGCTCCTTGTCATAATTGTACCCAGATCTGGTGCAGCAGCAGCTGTGTGTGTGTGTGTGTGTGTGTGTGTGTGTGTGTGTGTGTGTGTGTGTGTGTGTGTGTGTGTGTGTGTGTCAGGTAGAGAAGGACAGATGAGCTGAGCGTGTACCTGCAGGCTGAGAGTGTGTGAGCGGCTCAGAGGCAGATCCTCTGCAGAACACGCCCTGATAGAAAAAGGTAGACACACAGTCAGGGACACACACACACACACACACACACACACACACACACACACACAGCCTGATCAGTGAGGAGCCGAGCTGCTTTACCTGAAAACAACAGCCCCAATGCTCCAGCACAGGCTCACAGCGCCGGACAGCAACCAAATGAAACCAGGACGAGTTGATTTCCACAAACTTTGGTTTGTCCCGAGGAGCTTTCTTCCCGTCTGCAGCCCGGAACACCTGGACTCCCCCCGGGACTCCGCGCACAAATAAGGCTGCTTGTTGCAACAGCAGAGCGTGAACACACCGGCTGGGGCTGAGCACCATGAGTAGGAAGGCACGGCGCTGGATTTTCCATTTTTTCCTGTGCCTTGGAGTTGTCTATTTGAAAATCGGGTGAGTTTTGGGGGATGTCCTGCAGGTGGGCTGGGTGTTTCCACACAAGATTTAAAAAAAATAAAAAAATAAAGATTTCAAATAATTGGCTTTATGAAAATGTGAGGTTTATGATTTCATGAAGTGAAGGTCTGGTTAACCTCACATCACGTTAATTATAATATCACCAGACATCACACACAGTCTATTTCCTCATGTTATTCAAACACCTGCAGAGCCTCCAGAGGGACAAACGCCACATTTTAACTTCTCACCTTCACCGCAGGGGTCTGTCATCGGTGGTGGCTCTGGGAGCGAGCATCATCTGCAATAAAATCCCCGGTTTGGCACCGCGTCAGAGGACTATCTGTCAGAGCCGACCGGATGCGATCATAGTGATCGGAGAAGGAGTTCAGATGGGGATCAATGAGTGTCAGTTTCAGTTCAGACACGGACGCTGGAATTGCTCTGCCCTGGGAGAGAGGACGGTGTTCGGAAAAGAGCTCAGAGTGGGTATGTTGCACCAAGGAAGACTTGTACATCCTCACTGACTGAATGTGATTTTCTTTTTTATGTCCAGCTGAGTTCTATGATGGGTTCAAAGTCATTTTATTGCACTTTATTCTCACATGACACCTATTGCTATAGAGGTCTGTGCAGGCAGTGCAGCTGAGTGTGAATCTGAGCGGCACTACAGAAATATTCTTTCTGTTTTTGCAGGTTAGAAAGCTTCTACGTGCTTTTTCACACAGAGTTCCTCTTCACCACTGAGTTCTACCTCCAGAGAGCCATGAAAGACATTGTTGCAACATGTCAGCGTGCCTTGATTTTCATAGTTACAGTGCTCACAAGATAGTTTTCTAACTAATAAAATAGTTATTACTGAGAAATAAGCTGTTCCATTTTTAAATTGCTGCCTAAGAGCACACTGGCGGCCTGATAATTGTGTGTTGCTTGCGCACAGGTTCTACACAGCATGCTTTCTTCATGTATTCTCAGTTGTATGTTGTCTTTACAGTTTGCACTGTCTGAGCAAGCGTTTAGGAAGTCGTGAAAAAGTTTTCAATTGCTATAATTTGTTCCAGAAATAGCCCCCCCAAAAAAAAGGAATTCCTCCGAGGTGCTCGACCTCTGACACTGACAAGACTCTGAAGCTCAGACTTTGTGCATCTGCTCATGGTGGGAACATAAGCCACAGATTTGGTCCTGTGTGTGGAATAAGGCTCGAGGCGATGCTTGCTCCAGAGACAGGACTGTGGAAAGAGTCATATCCAACACACCGGTGTTCCACTGTCATCCGAGACAGACGCAGAGCTCAGTGTCATTTCTCACAGCGAGTGTCATTAAAGATTACAGCTCACATCTCGTTTGAGCCTTTAATTCATGCTGATTGCTGCATTGTACCTGACGGCCTTCTATTATATCATACTGCCCGAGGTGTTTGTAGTATTAGCTGCAACAAATATGAGTGCAGTCTGGACGAGTCTCCTAACCCACAGTTAAAGCTGTGAGATCTCCTGTTTGATGTGTCAGTAGAAACAGTGATAGCGCTTCCTGTCCTCATGAAGTCATCTGTGATCGGAACGGCTGATGTGACACATTGCCATCTTTCACAGCGAACAGACACTGTGATTCTCTGCATCGCCTCCACCTCCTGTTGCAGACCTACACCACCTTATCTATTCTCAGCTACGTCCTGCTGTATGCCCCCCCCCCCAAAAAAAAAGAAGCTTCAAGTTCAGACAAGTACTTTCTTCCAGGTTTACAAATTTACCTCCAGGTTCTGCAGCTTTGGCAAGAGGAGACGTTATATGTCGACTGATTTTCTAGACCACTGCTTCAGGCAAGAGCTACACCTTTTTTAATGCATATCAAAGCTCATTTCAGGATTGAGGAATCCGGGTTTTACCCCAGATTTATACAAGAATCAGGCAGAGTTCCAGGAGCCGGCAGGTCGTCTCGAGCGGTGCTCAGAGTCCAGCTGCCCTTTCACAGAGTCTGTCTGAATCCATTGTTTTGTTGCAGCAGACTGGAACACTGATAACTGACAGAACACATCAATTCAGGATTGGTTTTGGCAGTGATGCAGCAATGTACAGTATTTTGGCATTAGGATCAAGTATCCTCCCCACCCACTAAGCTGGCTAACTCTCTGTGGGTACAGGCTGCTTCTTTACCGGCTGATCAGAGAGACGGATTAATATCTTTACATGTTCGATGGCCAGATGCTCCGTGTCTGATCTACTTTGCACTTTGAAATTGTCCTTTCAATTGAAAGTGAACGTGAGCATGACAGCACAGAATTCCATCCACTGTGTGACAGAGAATGATGTAAAATCCTTGTATGGAGGTGTAATTGTTGAAGATGACGACTTTATTGGAGTGTTCTTCATGTACTTCTGATCATCTTTGGATGCATTCCACGTGTGGTCCAACAGGAAATGTCTCCATTTAATTAAAAGAGGCAGTTGATCTGAAGCACTCAGATTTATGGAGTGGAAATCCGTCCATGGAGGGAGGCTTTGCATGCCTCTCAGCTTCACCTCCACAGGATGGATCCTCCCACTGAAAGCATCTTTACCAAATGTACTCGGCCAATATGTGTAGTTGTGCTTTTAGATTTAAAGATGAGTCACAATCCTGCAGGTTCTTTGATTGTAACTAAACAATGAAGCCAAGCTACTTCCCGAGAATTAGCTCCATTATATTTTCTGCAAGATCCAGTTCATCCAGAAGTTTATCTGCTGTAAGGGCGCTTGATTAATGAATTGGACTTGGCTTGACTCGTGGATTTTATGATTTGGTTTGAGGCAGCTATGCCAGGTATGTAAGGAGGCTTGACAGTGTCTGAAATAGTGAATGCTGTTGCCGGCAATTGTGATTAAAAATGTTTTCTCTTTATCGCAGGCAGTAAGGAGGCTGCATTCACCTACGCTATCATCGCTGCTGGGGTCGCCCATGCAGTCACTGCGGCCTGCACCCAGGGGAGCCTGAGCGGCTGCGGCTGTGACAAGGAGAAACAGGGTTTCTACAACCAGGAGGAGGGCTGGAAGTGGGGCGGCTGTTCTGCCGACGTCCACTACGGCCTGGGTTTCTCTAAGGTGTTTGTGGATGCACGGGAGATCAAGCAGAATGCCAGGACGCTCATGAATTTACATAACAATGAAGTGGGACGCAAGGTAGGTTTGTTATTCTGCAGCTAACCTTTTATTTAGTTTGAACAGGTCCAAAACCAACCAGCAAGAAGATCTGAAATCTGGACAAAATCAGGGAACATCTAAGATGTCTATGATTTATGCACACTACTTGCTGTACATTGTTGTGAGAGGTATCCCAGCATGCACTGAACGACTGGCAGGATGCTCCCTGAACAATCTGTCACATACCTCAACCCAGGATATCTGCCAATACCGTCTAGTGATCTGACACCAGAGCGCTCTTTTTTCCTAGTTTCAAATCTGTATACATACTGCATGGAACTCTTGGAATCAGGTTTATGTGAGGTAACATGAGACCAGGGATTACTGTGTCACTAAAAACTGAGTCAGGCAACCTGCCACGACTGAATGAATGTAACTGGTAACGGAAAGACTGAATTTTATAATGACACTGACAAAGAAACTGTTCTTAATGCGGATTGGTCACATCATAGCCGACACCAGATCCAGCGTATCGGATCAGTGCATCCGCCGGTTGACACACGTAGTTTGGCAAAAGCCTTCACATTCACAGCCAAGACGGAGTCTTTGGTTCAGAGGCTGATCACTGAGCCACCGAGGCAGGGAACTCTGAGTGCTGTTCAGAAATGAAAGGCTGATGTTGAACAGGCGACTTTAGGAAACTTGATTCTGATGCAGGCGGATGGCGCCGCAACAGTAGCTAAGAAGTTAGCATCAGCTGATGTGAAGCTGTAGAAGGATGTGTGACAGCTGAACGTGTGAGGCTTCACCATGTCTTCCAAAACTGTCACTCGGAAATAATGACTTGTAATACTCAGAGAGTAGAGTAAAGGTGAATCATCTGGTCTGTTATGATGATACACAGTTTACGTCATGTCACTCATCCCATCAGTACACTTGTTTCTAACTCTTGGGTGCTTGTTGTCTATGATCTGCAGTCGCTTTTTACAACAATGCAGCAAGAGAGTTCCTAAATGGTTTAAAAATGGAAGTAAAATCAAGAGTTACTGAGGACAGTGTGCTCAGAGTAAAGACCACGTAAAAGTGCATTAGCCAGATCCTGATGCTCTTTGCCTTTGGACAGATCAATGCAAACTACACGACTGTCCACAAAATGCCCCCACAAGAAAGCAATCAAGGATGACTTCTAAAAACACTGCACTAATGTCTGAAAAGCAAATTGTTTCCATTAGTTTCAAAGGTAATGCAAACGTACGTGCAGCTCACGACTCCTGAACATTAAATGATGTAGTAGAGTGATAGCATAGCTTCTAATAGGGTTCTGTAGCAAAGATCTGAACATGCATAAAGGTTGACATTGATGGAAGAGCTCTGGGAAAAATGCTCATTTGCATTCTTGACCTGGATCACACAAGGAGATATTTACCAGTCTCGTGTGTGTAACTGTGAGTTAGCTTGGCTTAGCAATAAAGACTGGAAACAGCTAACCTGGCAAAACAAGCAATTATTGGTTCATCTCCTAAGAAGTGGCAGCTGCAGCTCAGTGCGGCCTGAGAGCTTTGCAACAATCGAATCCCAATGGCTCTTCAGTTACTCCTTTTATCGCACAGATATGAGCATGGCAGTTGAATTGTTTCAGATGTTTTTTTAGGGAGAACATTTGTTTTCAGTTTGTCTTTGTGGAAATATATACACTATTGTCTTTATCAGAGAAAAACATACATTAAAATGTGGACGACCTCCCAAAGGGCTCTGCATGTAAGAGCCGAGAAGCTGAGCAGTGAATATGCAGAGATAGATTTCATGTCAGTGTCATAGTGACAGGTTGTGGCCTCATTCCGGAGGAAAGACGAGCGCTTTCATCTCTCGACGAGGCTTCATATTTGAGGTCTGGCATCAGTTGGAATGTGATACAGTGTGTGAATCTTTTAATATGCACTTGCTAAACTGATACCTCTGTAATTATTGTAGTAAGGCTTTCATGTTAAATTGGAGATGATGTCAGTGTGTGTTTTGAGTGCCAACCTTCAAATTTCTTGAGAAGAATAAACAATAGTGTAAAAGGTGCCACGGGAGGCTTACACGGGTTCTGTTAGACAAACAATGGCAGCGTCGTTGGCATTTCACTTTACTGAACTCCATGAATTAAATGTTTGTCAGGTCTTGGGGGCATGACCACACAAAGCTGTATGCTTCCAAGGCTTTTGACAATTACCCCACGAGACTCCAGAAAGTCTGAGGCTACATCGCAGTGGAATAATTCAAAAGCAGAGTGAGGCTTCTCTAATGCCAGAGAGGGTTCCCACTCAGTGAGGAGGAAGGAAGGTAAGCTGATGTCATTCAGCCCGAGGCACACAGAGAATACCCCGGCTGCTTTGCCAAACGCACGGAAAGGTTCCACTCTAACCCTGAAAAGGCCTTTCACCGCTGCCAATCTGCCCGCTATAAATGCATCGACGTGGTCACAGACCAAACTGTCTCTTTAGTCAGCCACAAGAACTCGTAAATTAACCAAGCTTCTGTCTGAATTTGTCACTTTTACAGATTCACTTCATCCTGATATACAAAGAGACGTTTCTCCATTGTTGCCATCCACAGTGAAGCAGTTAGATACAGTAGATCCATGAAAACAAACACCAGATTTCTGTGTGGACGCAGAGGACAATGGATGCTTTCAATCTGTGCTTGAATGCATAAGAAAGAAATCCGATGTTAAAAATATTCAATTATTGGTTTTCTAACTGACTCGTCTGTCTGTAATTCTGTCTGTTTTTTTAATTGACTGGAGGCATTATTAAAAATACAAATGAATCAGTGATTCAGCATCATTGTAGTTTTACAGCAGGAAGCTTAAAGGGTTCAAGATTCGGAAACCCTGTATCCTACATTTCCCACAAGGCAACCTTATTACCTGTATCCTACATTTCCCACAAGGCAACCTTATTACCTGTATCCTACATTTCCCACAAGGCAACCTTATTACCTGTATTCTACATTTCCCACAAGGCAACCTTATTAGACCCTCTTGGCTGGTAAATGTTCACATCTTTCCAACTCCACACCTCGGTTTGTAACAACCCATTAGAGATTAAAGTCTCCAAGTTAAGATAACCTCGATGACATCACTATGACATCGTCAGGTTTGTTTTCTCTGACTTGTCTGGAGTCACAGGCGACATATACCATACATACCCGCCCCTCATTGCCTGCTTGTTTTCATATTTGTTACATAGCTAGACTGCTGTATCTGTCACACTCATACTTGGCTGATTTCATTTTAAAAACTTAATGTTATTCCACTGCTGTTCAGTGCCTGAGGGTTGAATATAACACATCTCTCAAAGTGTAATGTTAGAGGTTTGAAAGATGTTTATCAATCATAACAGTGAATAACATGACATGTGTGGAGTCAGAGAGTTTCTATACTTCATATTTCTATGAGTGTTTCTTCCATGAGTGTGTTTTGAGGCTCAACCTGTCTTGTAAAAGAATGGCACGTACATAGCTACTAGCCATAGGGTGACATACTGTAGCAGCTCTGAGATCTCTGGAATGCTTACATTCATTTGGAATGCTAGAAAACTTTTGTCTCAACCTGTTGAACTATTCATGCAATATGTTCGACTGTTCGAGTATTTCTGTGGACTCACCCGCTCATTATAGAAAGACAGCAACAAACCCACTGCAAGAAATAGTGTGAGATGGTGGAACGTCTTGACTTTTATCTTTTGTGGAATTTTATGAGCGAAAGCTCTGATGAAGGTGTGGAAGACTTCACCTGAACTTTTCCTCCCATGTTGTAGGTTCTGGAGAAGGGCATGCGCCTGGAGTGCAAGTGTCACGGTGTGTCAGGATCCTGCACCACTAAGACATGCTGGACGACGCTCCCCAAGTTCCGTCAGCTGGGATACATGCTCAAGGACAAGTACAACCAGGCTGTGCACGTGGAACCGGTACGAGCTAGTCGCAACAAGCGCCCCACCTTCCTGAAGATTCAAGAAAGCCCCACTCCTACCGCAAGCCCATGGACACGGAGTTAGTCTACATCGAGAAGTCTCCTAACTACTGCGAGGCCGACCCTTTGACAGGCAGCATGGGAACGCAGGGTCGCCTTTGCAACAAAACGGCTCTGCAGCCTAACAGCTGCGACCTGATGTGTTGTGGCCGAGGATATAACACGCACCAATACTCCCGCGTTTGGCAGTGCAACTGCAAGTTCCTGTGGTGCTGCTATGTCAAATGCAACACCTGCAGTGAGAGGACAGAGGTGTATACCTGTAAATAGAAATATTTATTGGATGTGTATTAAGACGCACAGCTAGACTGGACTTTGCGTGAATGTGTGTGTGGGTGCATGTTGTTCGTGTATTTCAGAACAAGAGTTCTCTGTGGCTGACAGACACATGTGGAGTTGACTGCCTTCCTGTTTTGGAGTCACGACAACCAGTTCCTCCAGCATGTGATGATTATACTGATGCCAATGGACATCTGCCATGACACTGGACTTCAACCTATGGGCTCATAAATCGTGTTTTTATTTTAGAATTTGAACTCCATTTCATGCCCCAGGCTTGACTTCTCTGCAAGCCACACTGGTCTATCGGCATGCTTCACCTCAAACAGTGATTGATAGACTAATAATTTATTCAATCAAACTACTGATGATTTAGAAAATTCACTGTTGATGATCTGTTAACATTTTTAGCTGGCGTAGACGCCTTTTAAGCATTTTAGTGAAACAATATTCAAGTGCACTTATAAGCGAAAAACATTTTTTTCTAACCAGACATCTTTTACACACTGGAGCTGAAAACTGAACTGAACTCGACTAAATGACACATTTGAGACCCTGCAGCTTATGTGCATTAAGCCTAGCAGGGGAACATGAAACTACTGATCCTGGGCTCGGTATGATAGTATTGTTTTCTACTTGTTTCGGTCCCCTCTCCCCTCCTACAGTTTGCTGCTAGTTGTCTGGAAAGTCATGGAGTTTGTGACTGAGCAGCCATATTGACTCTTGAAGCTAAAGCTGACACCACCAGAAGCAAACGCGAGCTTCCAGACAAAAATTCCCCTTAATGTTGGTTGATAGAATATATTTTGTAAGAGATTATTTTTATATAATATGTTTTTTTATTTATTTTCTGTCTCTATGTAAGATATTTTCCCTTAGTATTTCTAACTGTTCGGTTACTGAGTTCAAAAAAGGAAATGACCCACTGGAACAAATGTGCCTTGTTTGTCAGCAGCAGAATATAATAATGTTATACTGAAATATGCGGAAATATTGTGATTTTTAACCCATTTTCAAGACACATGATATCACCTGGCTTTGCTGCCGATAGAGAGCCAAAGTCCTGATCTGTCTCTCTAAAAATGTTTTCATTTGATTTACTATCACCGTTATCTATTACAGCTTTTGACGGTATGCCAGTGGTACACATCAGTAACACACCAGTAATATATCAGCGTAACTGTTGGTCTCTCCCGTATCTATGATATCCACCCATAGTTTTTTGTCGACTTTCCATCTTTTTGACTGTAATCTCTGTAGACTAGCCGTAGGCACTCAACTGTCCTCTGTTGAACTTGTAAAGTTTAACCAGCAAAGGTCTTCTGTGGCGCTTAGCAAAAACTGAAAAATAATACATGCACGTAAATAAGTATTTTACATAAAACCATGCTTTCTACATCCATTTTTAGTCATTTGTGTAAATATAAATGATAATATGAGGAGATTATTAGACTTCAGGAACAGAATTTGGGAGATACGCTTTCACTTCGGCTCTCTATACGGTCAAACACAAATAGGCAGTTTGTGCTTTTTATCAAATCTCTTACTAACACCAGCGAGGGCTGGATATCATTTCATATGAACCTTGAGGGATGACAGGAAGTGAGTGGGGAAATAGACGGGGCAACAAAACTCGGACGTTCAGGTGGACCTAGATGCACCAGCTGCAAATCATTTGACATTTTTTGATATTGCTGAACATATTATACCAGAGTTCAACACAAAAACAAAAGAAATAAAACAGAAACAGAAACTGAAGCTGATGAAATGATATCACCCAACTGCTGTAGTGCTCTTAAATCACAGGTCATTGTTCTGTCCTGTTTATGTAAAACCACGTTGTCTTTTCATTGGTCTGTTTAATAAATGTTTTGTCAGAATGAACAAAAGGAAGTCATTTTGTATTTAATACACATTTTTCATCACAGGGAGCAGTCAGGGTGGAGTTGGGTGTGATGAGGGTTCTGTGGTGCAGACGGTGTCACAGCAGTGTGTGCCTCGCTGAGCAGTGGGAGTGAGGAGCTGCCGGCTGATGGATTACTCTGACATCTGCTTCATTCACTCCTCAACAACGTTGCTACAACAACCACACTGTGTCCCCCAAAAATGCTCCTTGTCTCATCGAGAGGCCAGACTGCCCATTAACAAAACGGTAACCATGCAAAACCCTGATAAAATTTGGATGCTATTTATTTTGTGGAAATGGCAAATGGGACGAATGCAGGGAGGGGCTTTACAATTGCAAGGGGATGATGTCAAGAAGCGTTTCAATCTGAGCGACAGAAAAGGTCTTAACTCCCAGAATAATCGACACAAAACATTCCTCAGCTAAACTTTGCCTCAATAGAGTGACGCTCTCAAAAGGCAGCTGGCCAAACAGCCACAGTTAGAGTAACACCGAGCCTCTGTCACTGAGAACTCAACAACATTATCAGAGCGTCTCGCAGAGCACTGGCTTGTTACGAGACTCACTCACTTCTATTTATGTCTAATGATGTGACTTCAAAACAATTCTGTCAATATGAAATAAACAGACACATTCACAGACAGAGAGCTAAACATGCTTCATTAATATACTTTATCTAATGACCATCCCTTCTTCTCATTCACAAACCTCTGTCCATTTATCTCTAACACTGGTCCAGCTTCCTAATAATGTCTCATTCATAAAGGCCTCATTCATTTATTAATGCTTTATAGTTATTATATGAGTTAATAGTTCATTATTATTTATAGTATAACAACAAATATGAAACTGTTTGCTATTCAATGTTAGAATGAAAATAAATAAATGTGCGTCCTGTTATCTCCAGGTGTCAGGTTTTCCTATGCCATTCTACCATGGTAATGTCAGAAGTACAATGGTAGTACTATGGTTTAAATTGGGATTTTTATAGATTACCTTTTTTGTCATAATTGAAACTTATTCCTGCTTAATTCAGATCAAAAACTATATATATATATAGTACACCTTGCCTGTAATGTAAGTGATTGGGTGATTTATTAAGCTTAGTGGAGTGATATGAGGTAACGTATTCGTATCCACCAATGAGCTTAGGGTCTGCTCGAGGTTTCTGCCTGTTAAAAGGAAGTTTTTCCTCGCCACCGTCGCCAAGCGTTAGCTCGTGGTGGAACTGTTGGTCTCTGTAAATAATATTATAAAGAGTACGGTCTAGACCTGCTCTGCATGAAAGGTGTCATGAGATTACTGAAGTTATGATATGGCGCTATATGAATAAAATTGAATTGAACTGAATTGAACATAGTGAGGTAATGTATCAGGTTGGAGGTCAGCGTTCAGTTGTCCTGCCGTTGAAGCAAAAGTGGTTAAAGTGGTCAAGCTTTTGTTTGACCCACATCCTGAAAGTCATTTAATTCACTAACAGTCAACTCAGTATACTATTCCATGGTATGTAGCACAGTACTGTTCAGTCTTTCCTGTTTTATTTTGTAATTCTTCCCTCTCCTTGTGTCTGTACCTTTACTTCCTGCTGTTGTCGTTTCCTGCCACTTTTGATTCGATCGTCTGTTCACTCCTAATCGTTTTTACCTGTTTCTGATTTAGTTTTCACATGTGTCTCATATCCTGTCCTCACTAATCCATTCAGTCTTTGTGTTCTCTTGTATCATGTGTTAGTTTGTCTTCGTACCATGTCCAATGTTTCAATGATTCCTTGTGTTTAGTATTCTTTTGGATGTTTGTCCTGCACCTTTCCTGATTTATGGACATTTGATTTTCTACCTGCTCCCTAGTTGGATTTGTTTTCTTGTTTGGACTGCCTCATCAACCTGTGAATTAATTTTTAAATTTAAATGCTTCCTGGTGTCTGCGTTTGGGTCCAATACTTAATATTCCCCATTACCAGGGTTGACCAAATGTAACACATGGCACCCGACTGTTACCAAGGTCAAAAATGAACTTTCAGTCTCAACTTTTAAGTCTGCTGTTCATGAACGAGAAGACTTTGAAGGGCTCAGGTTGGAAATTGAAACAATCTGGGGAAGATCATGTGATATGATGTGACGCTCCAGAACAGCTATGAAATGGACCTTGTGGTAAGACTGTTTTGTCAACAGTCCCTGGCTGGTGTTAATCCTCCTCCAGCATTGCTTGCTTTAACTTGTCGGTTAGATTCTCAGAAGACCTTCCTCAACAGAAAAATGGATTGATTCCACTGGATCAGTTAGACTTAGTAACCTTTGGCTTACCACAAGTGTAAAATATTAAAATGTCACAATATAGTGTCAATTATAATTTCCCCAGAGGTGAAAATTGCTTCTTTAGTCCGACTAACAGTAACACATCTTAAACAAATTAACATTTCAGCTTTATTAAACAGAATAATGTTCTGAAAATCAAATATATTTGCTATAATGTGTAGAACCAAAATGCTAATTTGCATACACGGTTCATTTGTTAGTTGTCCAAATCAAATCTTCTTCCATATACAGTGTTACATGTTTCATTTTTCATACATGCTGTTTTAACTATGCCTCAAATTAAACCATGCACTTCTTGAGATGAGCAGAGTGACTACGAACATTTACAGTCAGAAGTCAGAACACAGCACTGACTCATCCTCCACAGGCCTGTCAAAAACCATACACCGAAAGGGGATCACTGAAGCACTAATGAACTGCTCCATGGTGTTTTTCCTATAAACACCAGTGCGGTACTGCCAAGGTCCCTGGTGTTTAATGCCTCTGCTTGTTCAAGGGGGTCTGGAAGCCTCGCCGTGTCTGTCTGCGTTCAGTGCACCTGTGAACACCTGCACTGAGGTGCTAGTCCAAAATGTATGACTGCCAGTCTTCCACGCGTGAGCTGGCAGCTACTGCTTCAACTGCCTAACCGCTGTCTGTTCCTAAAGCTGCTCATGGAAGAGCAAAGTAGACACATTTCATTTGTGCACAGCTTAATTCTTTAACACAGAACTGTTTTTAGATCAGGGTCTTTTAGCGTGAAAAGCTGACAGGTCGGTGCTCAACTGCAAATGACTCTGGAAGCTGACACGCTCGGCTTGTGCAGGAGAGATTCTTTGTCAGAGCGTTGATTATTTAAGACAGGGGCTGCTTAATAACTATCATTATAGCAGTACCTTGAGAGCGAGGGCCAATCAGGGTCCAAACAGAAATCTCCTCTGCCAACAATGACATCGTAGTCAAGGAATGAGCCGGGAACAAGGCACACATAGTTTGGAAAACCAAAGGCTGTCATGAAGATTTTAATTGAAGGATGCATAAATCAAACATTTCATATCACAAACTTTAAAGGCTGCATCTCCAATAAATCATCATTTGGCTCAGAAGTGATTGAATAATGAATGATGTGTTATTTGTTGGTTAAAATGGGCCATGGTTGGGGCATGCTAGATAATGATAAATCTGTAGCCCTGAGCTAAAACCTCTGCCGTCTGGTTGTAAAATGTTTTCCGTGCTGAAATGGCCTCAGTGTTGTTGGTATAGGTGCGTTGTTTTTGGATTTAAAGGTTATGTTTCCTGTCTGCCTCTACTGACTTTTAGTCTTGCAGATATTTCAGATTACAATTGTTTAGGTTTGGAGAGATCCACCTCCGAGATTTCTGCCTCCACTGTAATGTTAATGGATGAATAATTGTTGATTGTTGATGAATCATTTTCATCAATGTTTCCTCAACAATTTTCATTGCCAAAAACGAGACTATGGCTGAAGAAAAATGTGTTTATGATGGGAAAAAAATGACAAAATCTACTGAAACGTATAATAATAAAGACGAGACGAAAATGTTCAGAAGACATGACATAGACACGAGTTAAACACGTTAAACAATGACAATTGCAGACTGACTAAAGAAGTGTCTCTGGAAAATCATTTCATTAGTCGATAATCACCTCAAATTAAGAATCATTATGCGTTTGTTACTTTAGAATCAGTCGTTTATATCTACAGACACTGCATATCCGGTTCTAGAGTCCGCCATGTTACCCGTCATGTTTCTACTGTAGCCCAGAGCAGACAAACACTGACTCTGCTTTAAGGCATTACGTTTGTCACAAGTTTTGTGGCCACCATAGGACGGTGAGACAAGGGGTTGCAATCAGCAACGACACTGCCACCAAATTGTGGTACACTTCATGTATTTCATGATTTATTCAAATTCAATATTTTGTTTTTTTCCACTTGAGCCAAGCATCAAAACTTTTTTTTTTTTTTTCGATATTTCAACTTTATGTGCAAACTGTGCATAAACACATGATGGAAACAGAGTGACGAGAGAGAGACAAATAAGAGAAACATCTGGAGTTTTTGGCAGGTTTGGAATGCTGAGCCTGAGGTCCACAGTCCACACACACACACACACACACACACACACACACACACACACACACACACACACACACACACACACACACACACACACACACACACAGAGCATGTTATTAGTTTGATAGAGATACTGTCTGTACTGTTACCTGCGACGTTTGTGTCCATTGAACAAAGATTAAAATAACACAAATAAACCCGGGCTGTAAACACTTCCTGTTTCATTGTGAGCACACTTTAAATTTACTGAAACAAACACACAATTGACAAGCAGGAAGAATTCCTCCACCAAACAGCGCAAAAACGTAGGAAAATACCCATTTGATTCTGTTAACTGAGACAGCTGAAGCCTCGTATTAGCTTTGGCTCAGTTTTTGAATGCCTTTTGAACCATGAATTTTGTCCATCTTTTACAGTGGAGTTGAGTTACGGCACAACTGCATGAACAGGAGCAACAGCAACCAGTAACTGAGTCCTTCCAACCCTGCTAGTCCTGAACAATGACTTTCCAGTTGTAGTTGTTGTACTTTCACTGGAGTGAAGGTGTCACTGTGGACACAATGCGCTCATGATATTCGTGACAAAAACACATTTTGTAAATGCTACATAGAACTCTATATTTAAGGGATTATACATGTTTCGAATGTGGCAGTCATGCCAACTATCTGCTTTTTCCACCTCAGTCCAAACAGAGATCAGTGTGTGGAGCAGGTATAGAGACCTCCTGCCATCGGCACTGAGGCGTCATGAAGTTGTGCTGTGGTTACGCACTGAGACATGAAGCCATGCAGGAGGTCCCAGGCCCCCTTTGTTTCCCCTGCAGTGATTGACAGGCAGCTTAATCCCAGTGAAGCCAAAGGAAATAACATCAAGATGCACTTAATTACACTTTTTTTCTCCTGCAGGCCTTTCTACCACATGTGTGGTGTGTATCTGAAATTACACTCCACGCATGAAAAGGATTAGAAGTGATTCTCATGCTTGTGTTAGCTTGCAGTTCATACCAATTTGTGGAGTATATAGAAAAGTATCACGCTGTTATTAGAGCTTACAGCGCAGGGGAACTAAATTATGAGTTGTCCCTACAAAGGTTTACATCAGACACTACACCCTCTGCTGCTTTGACTGTAAAAAAGTGTGAAGAATGCAATAATGACACATGGTGTGCACCGTATGAACCGCTGTACTGACAGCACATGGGAGGTATGTCCCTGTGGCCATGCTGACATGAAAACCAAATAAGCAAGCATCAGCTACACAAACGACTTCCTGCTTTACGCCCAGCAAGCTATAATTTTTCTCCAAATAAAAGGAGCATATAGAGCTATTAAATGATGAGACAACTGTCATGTCTGAAGCAGTGTGGGCGGAGAGCTTGAATTAACAACTTATCCCAATCCTGCACACTGTTTTGTTTGTCGCATGAACGGCTCTGATTAATCATAGCAGGGATGGAGAGCAGGTATGCTTTAAGTGCACTGCACAATTTGCTCATTCCTGATGGTTTCATCACCCCACACCATTCACAGTTGATTTAGGCCAAGGAATGTGGTGGATCATCTGGCAGCGGAGAGGGCAGCTGAACCTGAGGTACCTGGAAAACAGTTGTGACAGTCATGCTAAAATAAGTTTGAGTAATGAACAGCCTGATGACAGACTAATGCTGGATCAATACATCCCAAAACAATTCTCTTCTCTCTTCTCTTCAAATCTTTGGAATGATGAATGAGAAGCATTTATAGAGACTGTTATTGCACAATCACAGAGCTTGTATTAATGCCATAACCAGGTAAGTTTTCTGTCAGTCTAGCCTCATGTTGCTCTCTATTACTGATAGGTAGAGCGTGTCTAAGCTTCTCTCTCTGCTGACGTCACTGTGTTTCCAGTAGCTGTCTTTAGTGAAAATTTAGTGGATGAGTTGGTGGAGACCAAAACAGATAAAAGCAGAGTGAATGTTCGGCTTGTCTTTGTTGCGTGGACAGAAACATAACTTATTAACAAATAGACCTTTTTCACTGCAGCCATTGATGCTTGTAGTGACCGTTCAACTTGGTTTCAGTCACTTGAAAGGTGTGAGGCGATTTCCTGATGCATTTTCCATCAAAACAAGAATGAGAGTTTGGCTTAGGTTTCTTTGCTGTCGTTTATTGAAAGGTTGCACATAAATACTGGTACGTACACGCGAGGACTTTGTGATATACAGTGGTATTTCTGGTCTTGGGGCCAAACGTTAAAAAACAGTTACTTATTCACACGTCAAGCAGTTATGGAACATTTTCACATGATGAATTTAAGTTCAATATTTTCTCTCTTTTAGCTCAGTTTTGGTCTCTACCAGCTCATCTGGATGTTTAGCTGCTAAATGCTGCTTGATGCTGATCCATTGTGGTGATAGTGGAACCAGTGCTGGTTCATTCCCCCAGCCACAGACACCAGACCAGACTCCACAGAGCAGTTACATATAACTTTAGATCTTTAAACCTACAAGGCCTCAGTGGACTTGTCACCTCTAACGTCTCAGGGGCAGACAGGAAACCTGAGCTTTGTTTTGCTCTTGAGTTCTGGGTGTGCTTACACTACCTGTACAGGACCTCGCCACATGTTATCTTTACGTCCAATCACTTGTCTGTTTTCACGTATGCATTGCCTCAGTTAGGAAACTATTCTGCCCACATTCATCAAGCACATATCTTTATGAGTTTCATGAGGAATTACTGAGATAAGACACGCTTATATTGTAAATGTGCATGACTCTGAAGTTTGCACCAAAACTGCATGCTTCAACAGCCTCTGTGGTAGAGCTCTTAATCACAGTGGGAGGAAGTCATTCTTTCTTCCAAAAGCTGAATGCAGAAGCAAACTTTTTTTTTTTTTCCACCTTCAGAACCTGCATAAAGAAAGTCTTTTAATTTGTCAGTTTGGAGGTTCACGGTCAGGTCAGCACAATGGCACAGCCTTATAAACTGTGGAAACTAGGAGATTAGTCTAATAATGACGACTCCAAAGCTTAGTCATTCGCGCTGGCAACATTAGCTCAAGATCAAATTGGTGAGTTCTCCGCTGTGCTGCTTTAAAACAACAAGTTTTAACAAGTGACAGGACATGGATTCTAAAAGGAAAAAAAAAAAAGACCTCAGCGCTCTCCTGTGCCAAATGTCATGCTTTGGAAGCCGAGGCAGCCCTGACTACTAGTTGTCTGTGAACATTATGCAGATCCTTTGTAGGTCTGCGTGACATATTAAAAGGCAGATTGCATGTCAGCTGTCAGGGTAATGATACTGCAGAGAAAACAATAGCGACAACAACATTACTGTACCTGTGGGTTCGGTGACCTTTCATCTCTCTGCAGCCTCTGATGTTCAGACAAAGTCTGGCAGAGGTAAAAAGGAGAGACAGAGATCAAACCTCCTGAAGATCTATAATGCAATTATACTCCTTTTTTTCAGCTTGAAAGAGATTCCCTTGTAGTTTGTATGGGCCTCTGTCCTTGAAACCTGCAACTAGTACTGGTGGGATGGGTCTACCGCTTGTTATTGTTTAAAGAGCAATTACATAAATCTCTTAAGGAGAGCAGGAAGCCTGAGGCACTCTCACTATTTAACTCACAAAGGGCATTTTGCAGCCCAGTATCCGCAGGAATGATTCCAACTGTCCATATTGGACAGTTCTGGAATTCACAATCTTCTTTTCATGTTTAAGTTTCAGTGCTGTCTTTTATGTAGGAAGCGTAAAAAGTAAGGCTGGTGGAACCAGTTGAGGCAGATGGAGCAGATGGAGCTTCTTGAGGTTTCTACGTCTTAAAGGAAATTTTTCTTTGCCACTGTCGCCAAGTGCTTGGTCATGGTGGCGAATTGTTGAGTCTCTGTAAATAATATTATAAAGAGAATGGTCTAGACTTGCTCTGTATGGAAAATATGAGAACTTCTGTTATGATTTGGTGCTCTATAGATATAATTGAGTTGAATAACTAAAATGTTGTGCTATTCCTGAAAGGACCAATGTAATTCTGTACTGCAACACCCTTCACTCTCTTTCCTGTTCCAAAAAACATAACTGTCCAGTGCCTGCGTTTGGTTTGTCAGTTCTGGGCTACCGTGGAAACAAGGTGCTTCAACATGGTGGACCTTTTCAGGTGATCGTACACTAATGAAAACAGAGTTATGAATATAATATTTCATTTTTGTCATATTCTATATAAAAGAGGCCTCTAAATCTGACACACTAGACCTAACCCCTACCCTACTCTTACCTGGTTTAACAGTCTGATATCAACCTTCTTTAAAGTTTTAGAATAGACTATGCTAAAAGACAGTTGATGCTGTCAGATAATAGTCAGCACAGTCTGCGGTTGATGACAGGTGTTAATAAAGCACCATGCTATTAGCAGATTAACTCACATGAGACTTCAATGAAAGTGAGGAGCTGACTCACCTGCAGCGCTGACAGAAGACCATTTAAGTGTTTCTGAAACCTTCAGATACACACATTGCTTCCATCTAACCTCTGCCTCTGTCAGTGTCACATGTTTTATGTCAATATTGTATTTTTAATGTGGGTTATAATAGCGTGCATGTAAATAAGACAATGTAGTGAGTCGCTGCAACTCTGCACCTGGAGATATAAGAAGTTAAACAAACACGTGGGCTCTGAGCACATATTTCTCAGAATAAGAAAAATAAAGACTATTTCTTCCTTCTGCTCCCTGAGATGTGCATTCTGCTTTCCCATGGCTGCCTCATGTTGCTTGTTGCTGTCCCCCCTCTATCATTGTTTAGACAGCTTGAGGCCTCCTCAAGAAGGGAAAGTTGATATTTATGTTGAGGCTTTTGGACTGACCATAAGCAGGAGGAGCTTTTGCCCAAACTCAGGCAGGCTGCCACTGATACAAACTTTTATTCATAGTGCTTTGGGAAAAAAACAGACAGGTTCAGGCCGTGGCTGTCAGACAGGTGAGGCTTTCTCTTTTGTATCCCACAAGCACCGGCAGGCTGCATCACAAAAATGCTCCACTAACGCACACTTTCCACAGAACTCCGTCCGATTGCTCCTCTTATTTTCCGATCGATCTGGAAAGATGTTCCATCTCCGTTTAGCCCTTGAGTGTGTTCCAGTGATAGCTAACTGCAGGAGCCGATCCCTGCTGCTGCCTGATTGGCTGAGAGTGTAGTTCAGCATGAGGTCAGAGGTGTCCATTGGTGTCATCCTCCGCCCAGAAAAACACAGCTGGCCAGACCAGTGATGTCAGACGGAGGATGATAATTAAATAACTGATGCCGGCGGGGCTGATTGACATGGAGCTAATATGGTGTAAGGACAGCGTGAAGAAATGTGCCGTAACAGTACGACACTGCATCACAAATGAACCTAACTGATTAAATATCAATTAAATAAATGTAGTTCCATCACTCCTCAATCAATCAGCTGCACTTATGTTTTAAAAAAATATATAGTTCATGTGGACTGCCACTTGAGTTGTAGTTTTTGTTATATCCTCGATCTAGTACAAGTTTGCCAAATTACCATTATATTTGTGGTTTACAATTACATTTACATTTAGTATTTTGGCTGACGCTTTTATCCAAAGCAAATTTCAGAGAAGGGAACAATCGAGGTATAGTATAATAAGTTATGTTATAGTAATAATAAGAAAGTGTTAGTACACCAATAAGTGCAGTGGCAGTTCTTGAAGGGGTAGATTTGTCATGTCCAGTTGTTGGTAGTGTTGGAGAGGAAGTCCTCTCTGCAGAGTTTTATAAAGGTAGAGAGGGACGCCCCTGATCTGGTAGGAACTGGTAGGACGTTCCTCCAACCGGGAACAACAGACGAGAAAAGTCTGGATTGCCTTGAATGAACAGGTGGGAGAGCCAGGCGTCGTTCATTGGAGGAGCGTAACAGTCATGAGGTAACATATGCCTGTATAAGGGTGTTCAAGTAGGTGGGTGCAGTACTGGAGATAACTTTGTAGGTGAGCATTAGCAATTTGAATTTAATGCAGGCTGCTACAGGTAGTCAGTGGAGCTCGATGAGCAGCGGGGTGACATGTGACCTTTTGACTGAGGCAACATGATTGGTTGAAGTTTTTCACCACCCTGGTAGGGGCAATACACAGGGAATCAGTTTGATGTTGATGTCATGGTGTATTGTAGGTTTGGCTGGAAAGAACAGCAGTTCAGTTTTTAGGAGGTCCAGTTGGAGGTGATGTGCCTACATCCATGTGGCAATATCTGAGAGGCAATCGGAGACCCGTGCAGAGATCAAGAGGAAATGACAGAGAGAGCTCAGTGTCATCTGCATACAGTAGTAGTGATCAGAAAAGCCATGTAAGCCGATAGTCAGACCCAGGGAGGTGGTGTAGATAGCAGCAGCGCTAAGCACTGGGGCACCCTTGTGGTGAGGTGATGAGAACTGTCTAAGCCAGGATACAATGAACGAAAGACATTAACATCAAATTTGAGCGCAACCAAAATGTTCAATAATTTTAGTTGAAGTAAAATCTTACAATTACCAACAGGACAAAATGATGAAGTAGACTAACTGTAGCATTTATTTGATCTTGAATTCAAAGCAGGACACTCTTATATATTAAATAGGCTCCACTTATATAGCACAAGATGCTTTTACACATCACATTCACCTATTCATGTCCTGACAGCATTGGCTACCAATGAAGGTGCCAACACATTCACATAGCACAGTAGCCGTATATTGATTGAACACCTCAACATGCAGACTGGAGGAGCTGGAGGTCGAACCAACGATCTTCTGATCTCTGGACGATCCATTGCCTATTCACACATCCAGTATAGTTGTGTTATTGCGTACCTGACAAACGGAAGTCTAATATTCCATTTCTGTCCTGAGGGAAATATCTGGACTCTTCAGCAGCTAAATTCTCAGTATGTTCACTAGCTGGTCGCTAACTTCTTCAGTTTGGTGCTGGACAGGTCGGGTCAGAGTGAACCAGAACAACGTGCAGAGTTAGGGCTTAACTCTCTGTGTGGGTACAACGAGTGCTCAGGAAGAATAAAGGTGCAGTGAACAGATTCATTAAACAAAATTGTGCACCTGTAAGACTGTACTCCCATTGTGCACCTGACTTAAAAGAGAAAATCAGATCAAATCCAGCTATTTACAAACTCGTTCTTAATTTCTGGGCCACATGATAGGCCGACCCAGCAGAGACACAATGGCCGTTCCTCCCCGTGGAATAATGTAGCGCTCCTGTGGAATGCTTAGCAGGTTCCTGGAGGCCATTCCCCATTCAGCAAACAATCACTGCCAGGTAATAAAAGAAGCATTTGTGTGATATGTCAGCAGTGTGCGCGAGGCTTAAAAGCAGAGCGATGGTGTGGCAAGATTGCATTCACTTTTCTCCCAGAGGGGAAAGCTACACTATTATTACCAGTAGCCATTGACACAGCTACAGTACTTCTTTGAAATAAAATGTGGCAAAGGTGCTGTCAGACGATACTTGTGCGATCACAACCGCCATAAATTGCAGTTCCTGAGGTCCAGTGATTCTCTGGTTACAGTGGCAGGTACAACAAAGACCAGTCCCCAGTCAAAGTCCTTCATGTGTCTAACAGGAAAAATGACACAGAAAAATATGGCAGGAGCTTGTCTTATATTACAACCACCAATCCTTTTGGAGTCAATCAACAAAGCCCAGAACCATGTAGAATGAAGTCTTCATTTTTCAACATGGAGCTTGAAATGAGGTGTACAAGTATTTTAATCATGTCTCGTGTGTTTAATGCTAAGTGCTTCCCATAAATCACCTGTCAGACCTGTGGGCTGTTGCCGCACTTATTTTTGTCCATTCAGCTGTGGTGGCTATCGTTGTTTATGCTAAAGCTGCTGCCAACAGCTGTGCCAAATGGTTTCTTCCAAATCAGCTACACTGGCTGCTCAGATGTGTCACAATGTGAGCCATCAGTTACATTAGGAGGTCAGACTTAATGTTTAATTTTAGTCTTTTAACTTCATCTGTGAAAACTCTTCAGACTCAGAGATCCGTCAGAAGTCTCCAAGACGTGCTGCCAGAGAGCCATAAAGCCAGTCTGTGCATGTGTTTTCTACATGCTCCTTTAAAACGCATGGAAACACACAGGTTTGTTTTGTCTCATCTGCCTGTGGTGTAACCGTGAGCCACAGACTTATTAAAGCCATTCATCATTCCGCCTGGCGCAGACTGTCACAGCAGTGCCGTAGCTGGAGGACAGAACCGACACAGCATGTGGTTTGGAGCAATCAGCATTTTGTTGATATTTCCATTTATTCTGTCTTGATTTGGGTGAACTTTTTAGTCATTAACTTCTCTCCATAAGCTGCCCTCATACATGACTTTTTCCTGCTGCAGCCACAGTGTTTCCATTGTCAGAGGCATGTAGGGCTTTTCTAACTGCTTGGAGGTATATTTGAACGTGTCAAAGTATTTACAACACTTTAGGGCATCCTGAAGATGAACATTTCATCTCAGACACGTGGTTTATATATACATTTGTCCATTGCGTCACAATTTACTACTGAGCCCCCACATCTGGACCGTAAGTAACTCCCAGTTAATGACCTCATCATTGTGTCAGTACAATTATGTCTCTGGCAGATCGATGGGCACATGGTCATTGTCCGAATAACAAACTTGTGCTTTCCTTTATAATTAAGTCAGACGAAGCTGTTGTGGGGCCTATACATTGATGTCAGTGGAACAAGCACATGTGTTGAGTTACAAGCTGCTCCCCAACCTATGACGCAAAGATGTGGAAGAAGACACGTGTTTAAATGTGCTGCAAATCAAATCAAGCTATTCTTGTAATCTTAAAGGAAAGTTAAAAAAACTTTATATCAAAGAGTCAGATTTATTTTCCTCTAAGAAGATGGACTGCTGATTTACAGGCAGAGGATTCCATATGAACGTATGCACCTGTTGACTGCTGGATCCTTCAAGTTAATCCTCTTAGTTCCAACGCAATGTTAAACATTGACAATGAGGCCCCATAATGTGGCTATCAGGAGCAATCTCATGGCTGTGGAGATGCTAAACAGCCTGGTGTGTTGGGTTAGGCCCCCAGAAAGAAGAGGTGCTTTTGAAAGAGGCAAATTTTTTAAATTGTCTGGCTGGTGAGCAGTGATAGAGCTGCCTGTCACATTTTTCTCCCTGACTACAGGGGCACCCTTTCAAAAGGGAGCTCTCAGGCCCTCGATGTGACACACAAGCACCCTTCCGGCCTTGTTTGCATTCAAATGTGATAAAACTAAGAGGTGACTTTCCCCCACAGCTGGGCAGAAAACGGATTAGGTCAAAGTGACAGGCTTCTTGGGGATCCTGCCTCAGCGGCTAGTCACACTGAGGAAGAAAAGAGGCCTCACTAAGCTCTGCTTTGGAAGCCAATTGAGGGGCTTTGCTATCCCTTTCACACTTCCAGTGTTCCCAATGGCAGCCAGCCAGCCATGGTGACCCGTTCACAGACAGGGTTAGTCATTCAGCACAATCTCCTCCCAATGCCAGGACACAAACCCTCCGCGGCTCTAAGGATGGACTGCAGTAGTGTGGGGTTTGATTTTAAGCGAAGATATCACCCATGGAACTGTTTCTTTGGTCTGAAGCGCCGGATGTATTTACCACATTCAAAATATATGATCTGATCTGTGAGAAGTGATAGGTTCCCATTGTTTTCACAAAGAAAGAAAAAACCCAACCTGCTGTTTTATATGAATTGATTAAATATATTAATATATTAAAATATTATATAAAACTAATATTTATGTTCCCAACATACAGCATACACATTATCATGTAAATATAAGTTAAAGGCATAACTAAGGGATGACCTGAGTCAAGCTCTATCAAAAAGGAAATTTTACTCTTAAAGGTGATGATAAGAGACTGGCCAGGTTGATCCTGTCTAAAGTAACTAAGTCTCTAGAAAGAGAGTTTCTGAGGTGTTTGGGTCCAATTAGAACTTCAGTTCTGTCCAATGAAACCATTTAGTTTAGCGAAATGATTGTTTTCATCAGGCTTGATCTGTAAATATAATTGGGTGTCATCGGCATAACAATGAAAATGAATGGAGTGATTCTTAATAATGTTCCCTAAAGTGGACCTAGTACAAAACCTTGTGGAACACCATGACAAACTTTGGTATGCCTGGAGGATTCATCATTGACGTGAACAAACTACGATCGATCTAAGAAATACGATTTAAACCAGCTTAGGGCGGTTCCTTTGATGCCAATTTGATGTTCCATTCTCTGTAAAAGAATTTGATGGTCAATGGTGTCGAATGTGGCACTAAGATCTAACAGGACAAGTACAGAGATTAATCCTTTGTCTGATGCCATTAGGAGGTCATTTGTAACTTTGACTAATGCGGTCTCTGGGCTATGATGCACTCTAAATCCTGACTGAAAATCCTCAAATAAGTTGTTCTTATGGAGAAAGTCATACAGCTACAGCTTTCTCAAGTACCTCAGAGAGAAAGGGAAGGTTTGATATCGGTCTGTCATTGGCTAAAACCTCTGGATCCAGAGTGGACTTTTTAAGAAGAGGTTTAATTACAGATACTTTAAATGACTGTGGTACATATCCTGATAATAATAATCCTAATCAGCAGTAAAAAAAAATTTGATCTAAAGAGAGGCAGACCTGCAGCCAGACATACATTAGGACATCATGACTGTTTTATTAGGTGTATAGCTGTGGGTTCAGTCTCCACTGACATTGTTAGGTTACAGAAAAAAAATCACTTTGGCATTACTGTACAGGTCTCGTCACAAGTTTTTAGAGCATTACAGCTGAATTCCACCAGGCATGGATGATGCGACACGTTGTGTGTACACTGGACCCCCCAGACCTATTAGGCGTATTCTAGTCTAATGTTTCAAACTGCACCAGAAGTGGCATGGTTCGTTTTTAAAACCGTCCCAGAAGCGGTTGTTATATTATTGACAGATGCTGAGAGCAATGTGCCTTAATCTGTTATCGCCAGTCTCAATTTAAAAAAAAAAAAAAAAACCTTGTGTCAAAACAGCCATAAGGGAAACAGTTTAGCTATGTAGCATATTTACATATTTAGAAGCACATAAACCAGGAAAACGGTTTGAAGTTGGGCAGAGAACAGACCCAAACAGCGACATGACAGAGACATGCCTGGTGGGATTCTACTGTGAAGCATCGCAACAATAATGATCTTTATTATGTTTGTCTGCTGTGCAAATCTCCAAACATTTTAATGCAGAGTTTGGATATAAACTAAGGAAGAATAGATTGTTTTTATTTTTCTAAAGCTCTTTACACACACACTGATCACACTTAAACTTTTTAACCTGGACATCTTGATTTAAGACAAATCTCTCTACAAAGAGACAGATTATCTTGTATTCTATTTTTTTTTCCACTGTATTTCATCCAGTCTTTCCCATATCGGTACATACATACATAATCCATCACATTTCTCTCGATGCATGGCAGCTGTGTGTGTGAATGGGTGAATAAGATCATCTATAAAAGTGATAAATCTCCTGTTTAGCAACATTCTTGAACGCACTGCACAACTGCAACCAAACGTAGATGATACGTGCACGTATCAACTCAGTGCGATGAATTTGATTAATTCAAGTGGACGTGACTCGTTAGGTCATGCATGAGTCTTGAGTAACCGAAGATGGCAGCTCACAGGAGGCAGCAGCTCTCACAGCTCCTGATACTTGGACTGAAGTCACGTTCTTTTTGTATACATGTGTGCTTGAACATGCTGCTCTGAATTGAATTTGCACAAATCATCATCGGCATGATTTAGCCTGACATCTACTTTTACTTCAGATGAAAGAGTATTAAGTATAAGGAGGAAAAACAAGAACAAAAACACATTTGTTCAGCCTCCTCTCTTTTTCATTTTTAGAAAATCTATTTTTAGACAATGCTTGTCTCTTCATGAGTGAGACATGTTTCTCTCCTAAATGCATGCCATGCTGCGTTCAAGTGTTTATTTTCCAGTAGACCCTTATACTTTATGGTTGTTGGCCTCAGATTACAACCAGTTGACTGTCCCTAAAGCACAGTTTGTTTAAAGCTCAGCTCTCTGTTGACATTGGCCTAATCCACTGCAAGACACAGGATGCTTCTATTTGAAAACAAGCAAACACAGTTCCATTTACATGCTATGGGACACAAGTTCACATCACCACATGTTCATGATTTTTCTTCTATTTTTTTTTTCCACTGTGCCATGTGATAAAATATTTTTCACCCGAGGCCAGGAAGGATTTTCCAGCTCTGAGTGCTGAAAAACGTGATGCCATGATGATTTTAATTTCAGGGTGCATTTAACAGCACTGCGGGCCAAAGTCTTATCAAACTGTCTCTGATGATTAGATGATTGATTATATATGGATAAATCGAATTCCAAGTTTGTGCACACAGTCTCCTCAATACTTGAGGGTTGACTATGAGAGCGTTCAGGAACTGGGGCGCCATCTGCAGGTTTGTCCTGTCCGAGGGCTCAGTTCCATTATTCACTCAACAATGCATGAATTCACACAGCCACACACAGATGTACTGCTAAAAACCACTCATGTTCATCCAAATTTAGGGGATTTATCATGATGGTGGCTGAATGAAATTTAGAGTTTGCCGTGTGTTTGGCATGTAACACGTCAGGGTCACATGAAGGTGATTGTTCAGTCATGCTATCAATGATCAGAGGTGGAAGAGCAGGTGGCATTAAAGCTGAAGCTGCGATCACACCAAGGAGGTGTGTGTTTATTGTTGGAGCTCTTTGAAGAGCTCCAGACAACATATCTGAGGATAGATATCACCTCAAAGCTGAAGTGTCAAACCGCCAACTAGGCAGCTGTGTGTATCATGTGTCATCACTCACACATTACCTGTCCACACCTTAGACATATACACACGGACACACACACACGCACACACACAGGCACAGACAGACACACACACACCAGAAAAGTAATTCATCTGTTCAACACTTTTTCACACAGATCATCTAAAAAACAAAAGACAAAAATAAGTTTAGTTGTTACTTTTAGTTCAAAATGAAGGCGTGTTTCAGAGTTAACCACGCTACACAATAAAACAAAAAAAGGAAAAGACACCTGCTTTAGTGAACTGCTTCAGACATCTGAAATGTCTTTTTAAAGCTTAACGGTGCCATATTTGAAACCACTTCCACCGTGTCAGATTTAGAGGGCTCTGTTTACAGAATATGGCAATTATATAGAATATCCATAACCATGTTTTCATTAGTGTGTAATCACCTGGAAATATAAATCATTATATTTTTATTAACTGAGAATGAACCTTTATATCTACAGTCCATTGCATGTTTCTCTTTCACACTTGAACTGGAGGGTGAGTGAAGGTCAATCAATCTGCATCTACACTGTTAAATGCCACACACTGACCCGTTCACTGAAAACACTGGTAGATAAACTATTAGAGCACACATGTTCTCGGCTAACTCCCTACCTGAAACTAACTTCGCTTCTCCAGCCAGTACACCTAATGTTAATCATCTATACTGTATTGTGCACTGCTGTGTAAACTCTTGTGACAGCAGCAAAAATATGGCACGCAGCCTTAGAGCAAGTTTAGTGGTGAAGCCCATGGACTTCAACAGCAGGACTGGAGGAAGGGACGTATTTGTTTTCTCAACAGCTGACCAGGCAGGTCAACAAGTTGGTAGCAGTGGGCAGGCAGTTCCACCTTGAAGAGGGTGACAGGGCCTTTCTCTCAGCGACATCCTCCTTGTTATAATCTTCCCATGGCTTTCAATGTGACGTGATCACGGGGGAGGGTTGGTTAAGTGTTAATGGTTAATGGTTAGGAACAGACAGCACAACACTCTGTAGATAAAAACAATACTTTCATCACCGGAAGGTGAAGAAGATTACAAGTACAGGTAGGGATTGAGAGATTAAAGAGCTGTAATAACTAAAGTACTCAAATGTTGGGTACAATGAAAAAATAAAATGATTTTAATAAACTAAACAAACCTGTGAAGGAAATAATTTGACCTAAGATTCTTCTCATGTCTGATCATCTCCATCTTGGTGCACTGCAAATGAGCCATAAAAACAAAACAAAAAAAACTTGTGCAACCACCATTATCTTTACATTCTCATCTCATATTTAAGTTTCATGCAGCCAACGGCATAGATGGAAAAATGCTTGTATGTTGTCATGCAGTGTCATGTTGTTTTTATGTCGATAGATGTTGCTGAGTTATTGCAGTTCATTTGGTTTCCCTGTACGCCACACATCAATAAAGCTTCATAGTATTTTTTCTGTAGAACGATGGTGTGACTGAAGGTGCACATAGTAAAATACACACTGTTTAGCTGGAGTGTCCTGGTGGATCAGCCGGCACATAGAACTTATGTCACACTTAATCTCCTGTGTCTCAATCCTCCGACATTTGTTTAATATAGACGAGTGTATGATCTCGCAGACTTGGGAAGATGAGAGACTTGTTGAACAGGTTTTCTGTCTCTACACCCAAAGAGTTTCCAGGCCCTCAAGGCTCCACATTCATCTGTGAGAGGCACCGTGGAAGTACAGGAACTGGCAGGCACAGCAGCAGATAAAGATGACAAGCCTCTCCAGTTTAACCCCTAAATCTGCCATTCACAATGACTCCGTGGATCTACAAAGACAGCTGCTTCCTTCCAAAGTCCTGTCCAGATCTCTGTGTTACATGTGCTATCCTCATCCCTCTGCTCGCTCATTCTTGGGTAGGAACAACACTTACCCAGTGGTTCCAATGGGTCCTTGAAATCCTTAAAAGTGTGTTGATTTAAGAAAAAAAAGGTTTGAAGGTTTTTGAAAATAGATAAATATGGGTCAAGACCAGCACTCTGTTTTTCGTACTTACCCATTAATAACTTTATAACACTAATAACTCCTAGCATCACCTCCAGAGGCATATTTACTTCACATGACAAAAGACATTGTATCATCAGTAGTATTATTACACCATGACGGTGTGAAGGCAGTCCAGACAGTGCTGGCAGTGATTCTTAGAATTCATGTTAGAACTAATCATCGGCAGTGTTCAGACATTAGCATCGTTATCCAACCCCAAATTAAAACAAGATCACAATCGTTCCCCAACCTGTATACGTCAGACACCCCGATGCTTTCTGTCAGATGAAACTTTTAAATTACACAGCACTTCTATCGTGTACTATACCATAATAACACAGTCACTGCTTGGATGGTCTTCAGCTGCCAGGGCGGTGTCCAATCGATTGAAAAAACAACGATTACTGAGAAGTACTGAAAGAATTTGAACCTCAAGCAGCAGTGCGTGGTCAACCTTTAGGATCCCTGAAAGGGGATCAGAACAAAACAGAGAAGACAAAATCCATTTCAGCACCTTGGAGAGAGACACTCTGCCACACAGGGTTAAACTGTCCAGACGGAGCGACGGACTCGACCAGACGCAGGAATCCAAATCTGATGGTTCTGGCTGCTCAGTGGACAGAGCCATTTCTGCCCTCAACTGTGAACAGTCCAAATGAGGATCAGGACATCTAACTTATCTGTCCCCTGCTCTACAAGGGTCTCATGTGATTCCTTAATGGACATCTAGGAGGCCTCTGCTGTCAGTTGGCCGGTGGAGGCATCTCCTTGAGGAATCAATACACATTCCTCAAAATGAACATTTGTTCTGGTGATCTGTTTGCCGGCAGTTTGAGCACCTCTAAGAGTCCATGGTTGGATATATGAGTTCGGGTCTAAAGGTCTTGGCACAGCTGACCTTTTGAACTACATTCTCCTGCTGCCTGTGTGAAAGCCCAGCGGTAACGTGCTGAAAAGTTTCACATCAATTATCTTCAAAAAAAAATAGAAATAAGGAGAAGGACAGTGTTTCATGTGAGCATGGTGAGAGGAGAGAGGGAACAGAGAGTTTTATAGCAACAGTTTAAGTATTTCTCTGTTTATAGGCTTACTATAATATAAAATCAAATGTTAATTCATGTAAGTCATTAAATATAGCTGAGCTAGTCATAAAATGTGGAGAAAAAAGGGGCAGAGGGGGTGAGGATGACGTCAGTCTCTGGCACAGACTCATTCAGCGACTCCATTCTCTTCTTTACTGAAAGTGTAGAAACTGAAAATCAAAGTGTTTCAAAAACTAATTAGACTGGAGTTTCAGAGGTTTCTGCCTGACAATGATTCGCTGTTCCTGACCATGTTATTACTTCAAATCCTTTGGAATTTGCATACAGCCAGCAATCACAAACAATTACAGGTTGTTTAGAATTAACTGTTTTGGAAATGGAGTGAAAATGGTCTGGAGCTGTTGTTCAGTACACAGAATAGTCTTATTTTAGTGTGAACAGAAATCCAAAAGCAAATATTAATCTACTGCGTAAGCGGCTACAAAAGCCTGAGCGCTCTGTAGATAGAGATGATAGTGACGACGGTGGAGGGACGGTTATGAGAGATCGAGGTCACAGGTCACTTCTGCACCTGGTGGCTTTAATGACATAAATGATCTGAATTACAGGGCAAATGTTTTATCTCTTCTGTCATCACCTGCGTATAGCTGCACTTTGGAGCTAAATGAATGTCTTTATATTGAACGTGCTGAGAGAAGGAACCTCGCAGGTGAACACCCTAACAGAGGAGTGCTGCACTAAATGAAGTACTTCCAATCATCTAATCTACAACAATAAAATGTGTCTCCACACCTGCTTTTCAAAGGGAAACCTTTAAGTCTCCTCAAGTTAAAAAAAGAGTGTTACAGTCTAAACCAAAGCTTGTGCCCTTCGTCTGAAAGCTAATTATGTCTTCACTGTACTCTGATGACTCAGACAGCAGGGAAATTACTGAGCTGTCCCCATCAGTCAAAAGGCCCGTCTGGGGAGGAATGGTACATCACGGCAAACTGAGATAGGTGTGTTTCCTGCCAGGGGGGCCGATGAAAGAACTGTCACTTTCCTGAAGCCTTTGGAAGAACAGTGGCTGAGAGATAAGCGATAACAAAGACAGCACGATAAAGCCTGATCGTACCCAGTTCTACATCGCAGCTTTGCTACTGTTCACACACACACACACACACCACACACACACACACACACACTGATCTCAGTCGTCAGACATTCAGAGGCAGGTTGAGGTGCACTCGACAGCAGAGCAGACACGAAAACAGAATTACTATTGCGAGGACGCAGAAGAGTCATATTTAATAAGGGTGGAATAACCCGCCTGGCATAACATCAAGCAGTGGTTCACCACAAATTAGCACCAATACAGGTACAGGTGTGTTTGTGCTGGGGAGTGTTGAGGCTGACAATGCTGTGAGTTGAAGTCATAAATCCCAGTGAGAGGTAGAGTTTGAAATGAAAGAAGTTCATGGCCAATGGCTATCAGTAGCTGGAGTTTACTGTTGGTTTTCTGTAAATGGAGAGATAACACAGCTCCATCGACTCGGTCACTTATATGAATAAAGTCTCCTAATGTTATGATCATCCTTCTCAGGATTTGTGTCCTGAAGACAGAAGCTTACTTTATTTCTTTATTTAGATTTTGAATTTATCTGAATCCAGGAATAAGCCTGCCCCCAAAAAGAGAAACACTGAGCATGAGCATCATGACTGTTACTTAATGTGCCTCATACACAGACTTAAACCTTCTTCTGGATCCTTACTTCTTCCAGAACCACCACTGGGATAACACCATTACATTCGGACCATCAATGCTCCTATATCGGATGACAAACAACCAAACAAGTGACACTGCACTGAGATTCCTGTGGTGTTAGAACCATGTTCCGGAAGAGCAAAATGGAAAAAGCCCTGGGCTAGACATTACTGGGAAATTGTTGAGTGTCTGCTGCTTCAAGGACGAGTTCAGATGATGAGTCCCTACAATCATCAGTCAATCATACACAGGTAGCTAAGAAAATGTCCCATGAAGCCATGGTTATTGGCATTACTATCAGAAAACCATTATTTGCATCTTTGACTATTGTCAAAAGACAAGAAGCAGAAATGCTAGAGCTGCATGTAACTTGGCACGTTACTAACACACTGAGCGTTGATGTGAGACATGCAAGAAGAGACCCTTTCAGCAGAGGTGAAATATTTGAATGGTGACAGAGAACTGACGGTGTTATTTTACAGAAGATACACATCTTTTTGGCAACACCAATGGATGCATGTATGCATTAGGAATTGTCTCCGGGTTTAATCTAGATTCTAGACACTTGGCTTGTTTTTGTCATTTTGAAGACTATGTCTTATGTTTGTATAAGGATGTTTGCTGCAGCTTAAAGGTAGGTGTTTATAGTTTCAGTCATAGCTCTGCTTTTGGCCGGCCAGCGGTAACCTGGAGGAGGAATTTGTGGGTAATGAGAGGGAGGGTGACAGCCCTTTCACAAGCACGCTGAATATCTGTATTCAGGAAGTCCAACACCTGGTCGACGCTGCTCGTTGTCACAGTGAGCGCATGCAGGCTGTCTCCTTAAATTATCATGTCTTCATAGACGTCCCCCCACTGAGCCTACCTCCACATTAAGTCATTAAGTTCTCAACCTCTTCCATGCAGGTTATTAATAGACATAATTTGGACTTAATTACAGGTTCATAACTCAGCAGTAATGATAGGAAGCGCTGAGCTTCTCTTTGAAGTGAGATCCCAATCTTCTGCAAGATGGATAAGCACCAGCTCTGCAGATCAAACTGATAGATTCCTGTCAACAGCCTCAGGGCTCGTAAAGAGAAAGGTTTGTTAATTTGTAAAACACACAACTGCTTCAGTTTGGGAGATTACACGTGGAAGCAAGTCTACGGCCGCACTGCAGTGGAGGTGAAACAAATAAGTGCTACTTTTATGTGTGTGTGTGTGTGTGTGTGTGTGTGTGTCTGTGCGTGTGTGGCTTGGAGGGGTCATTAGTTGAAGAATTTGAAGCTCTTGGCATGTGTGGCCTGTTTGAACAATCTATCTCAGATAGATCATTCAAATTCTAGATATTTGTCATAGAATGTGACTGCGTTTAAGACATTTTTGTTTTTTTTAGTGGAGCTCAGATTAGCTGTATTTCTACTGTCAGCAGTTCATTTGTAAACACAGATATACAATATGAGTGTGGCTGATTCCGAGGTGGCCTATTTTGAACAATGTTCCCTTTATGTGTCCCCTCCTGTGATCGTTTGTCAGCTCCCCCCCCCTCCCTTCACCCTCCCTCTCATTTTGGGTTTCCCAGCAGTCAGACAGCTCCAGGTCAGTCTGTCAGGTACGTTTTACCTGCAGCTGAACTCTGCACCACCTCCTGTTGTAGCCGGCAGCACCGGCAGCACTCTCTTATCCACTAAACAAACGGTGAATTCCAGGTTCATGCCCCGAGGCTGTGATACTTCCACCACACATAGCCCTAATATGTTTTTACATGGAGCTGCTAATAGAGAAAAAAAGGCAGAATGTGTTCCTCTGCAGCAGCTCGTATCTGGAAAAGGATCATGTATCTGGATGTCAGAACATTTTCCTGCTCAAAATGACATTTACGTTGTTTTACTGTGATGCATAAACTCAGCCTGATGAAATATTTGCACAGTTCATGCATTCTTCTGCTGTGTGTTGTACACAACTGCACATCTGATCTGTTCTTCAAATAAAATCTTCAATCACAGTCCAAATATGGCTTTACACACAATAGAAGTGAGAGCTCATTTTATGTCATTATTTTGAAATTTAGGTCGCCTTCAAAGCCCCTGAAAATGTGTGTTATGTCTTTATTTAAAACTTTAAATATTCACGATTGATTGATAAATAAGTTAAAAACAATCTCTGTGCATTATTTTAATAAGAATTGTAAACCTAAATCATCTTTATCAGGACTTGTGTGGGTGTGTGTTTGGATGATTGAAAGTGAGAAACAACCCAAATGTCATCCGATGCAGATTCAAATCTTGCTAAACCCTGATCATTTCCAACTGAGCCACGCCCGCCTCAAGTCAGTTGAGTTCAAGTTCAGTTTTTGAGCAAAAAAAAAACAGAAATGTAAAAGTCGACTCTAACAGAAGCCATGGATCAGGTTGCAACACTTTAGCACTTAAGCACTAAAATGCAGCTGTAGGTTAAGAGCCATGTTTGTCAATTGTTTTTTTTACATTGGTAATATTGTTGCGATAACTTGATCTGTATCAATGCAAACGGTTGAGAGCTTACCATCGGTGGCTACTGCAGTGGCTGTAATTAACAGGTCTGACTTTCAGGTCAATGTCACTGTGCGCCAGCCAGTCACATCCACAGCCCAGCTTAGCTTTCATGTTTTTATTGTTGTATTGAATTGAATCAAAGTAAATCAGTCAGCCGACAGAAGATGTATTTAAGGATCAGTAGGATTTGGGTTATTGCATCCCCCTCCACTCACTCTCCAATGTGGAGGAGAAACTACGGTGGCTGCAAAACCCACTGAAGATATAAAAGGCTAATACTTAGGTAACAATAAATTCCAAGTTTCAGGTGGTTGTACACAAACTTATGAATATATATTATTTCATTTCTCTTGTGTAATGTAAATAAAGGAAACACACTGGAGATTCAAACAGACTACAAACAAACTGAGATATGGATTTTGATGAAGACCTTACATGCCCTTGTTAGCAGTCATGGCTTAAGTGTGAAAAAATAAGATAAGCCCTTCTTCATTATTAGTTATTACACCAGGATGATCTAACGCGCTGTTACACACTAAGAGCTCTCACATAATTTACACATAAAAATTTCCTGCTTAGCTCGTTTTCAGATATTTATAGCCAAAGGAACAATACATCAAGTTACAGGCAGCAGTGTAAAGACAATGCCAGCTTCTGCCAACTTAGAGGCCCATGAACCCCGGTTTACCTCATCTGTCTTTGATTGGGATTGGAGTGGAATGTCCCCTCATCTTCAGACAAACATCTAAACACGTCTGTTTACAGAGTTTAAAATAAGGCCTGTACATGCCTGGACACTTTATCTGGGGGATATAATTTGAGTCTAGAGTACGTCTGTACCTCACACTATGTAAGGCAGATATGCAAAGGTGTTGCTGTAATGTTGCATGAATGTTGGCGGTGGATTCCAGCAGAGCAGCTGTACAGCAGAGGAGTCGAGGAGGAGTCTGAGGATTGGTCAGACCTTGGCAGTCAAGCCAAGTCTATAAAATAACTCTTCTTCTTCTCAGCTTCGTTCGCCCTCTTTACAGCGTGGAGATATGCGGCAGCTATTTGTGCTGTTTCCCCCACCATTCCAATAATTTTACACATCCAGATCAGTTTAGTCATAATGGTGAGAACCACTCAAAATAATACATCGGAAAATAACCCCAGCGATGTCATCAATGCTTATTGAGGTTTGGGCTACAGATTTTTAACACATGTATTGCAAATCGGGGGCATTGAGGTTCAAACAAATACTCACTCACTCTCCCCTTTATCAGTAGCATGCTGGACCGGGCGAGAGGGAGAGTGAGGCAGAGACTGGAAAGGACGACACAGAGAGGCAGCAGCAAAGTGTCACAGTCGGAAGCATGCAAGGAGCCTGCGAGCGTCTCACTGTGTCCTAAAAAGACTGAAATAAATAACCTAAGTCACGATCAGTTGTGCAGGTATATATGTTGAGTTGAACCCACTGTGACAACAGGCTTGTCACAACATATTTAAAATTCAGAATGACAGAATTAGTTGCCTCAGCAAGAACCCCACAGCTGGACATGCACGAAGACACACAGGTTATTTGGTTACTCTAAACTGCCTTTAGGAGTAAATGTGACCATGAATGGTTGTTTGTCTCTATGTGTCAGCCCTCTGATGAACTGGTGACTTGTCCAGGGTGTATCCTGCCTCTCACCAAATGTCAGCTGGGATTAAGCGGTCATGGAAAAGTTCAGTATTATCATGAAAAGGATTCTGCTGCAATTTCAATGTTTCAGAGTCTGTTTGAGGCCTGATCCCTCACAAGTTAAAACCGTGTGAGACATATATGATCTCTCATAAGGTATACAAGATTTTATCTGACAAAGAACAGCACTTTCCAAACATAAAGAGTGCACACACAGTTCTAACTAACACTCTTGGCACTCACATAATGAGTCTTTCACATGGACCCATTGTTACACACAAACTGTATGGTGCACAGGTTTAAATAGCTCCGAACTGGCTGAGACCATAAAGCGTAGGGTTACAGCTGTGACACTGTTAGCCGACGTGCCACACACAATGACAGGACTCATTATATTTTGTCAGACAGGGTGGCATGAAAGTGAGAATGAAAGAGAACAGGCGCAATTATGTTTTTTTCCCCCCACACCTAAAGACGTCAAAGAACCGTCCTCAAAGACAACACTGTCTTCTATATGAATAACAAGGGGGTGGAGATGAAATGAACACTGAGGTGCAAAACAGTTTTGCAACTTGGAATCCTTCAAAACAAATGGTCTTTTTTTTTTTACAAAGTCTGACCTCTAAGAGCAACATTTCATTATCATTCTATTGAATCATCAGCACTGAATCATCAAACTGGGCCTGAAAAGCCTCCAAGATTCTCCTAAACAAGTCCAGCAGTTGCATGAATGCAGTAGGGTGTTGCTGTTTGTCCTGATTTATTCAGCCTGCTGAAGAACACCTACTGGTGTGTTCATGTGACAGGTGGAGAAAAAGAAGGCACTTGTGCTTAGCAGGCCTCTACCACAGACAATTAAACACATGGCTGTTTGGAGTAGAGCACACAAGCAGGTTTACTAGTGAGGACAGGACCGCGCTGGAATTCCTGAGGTGTGCACTAAGTCGGCAGTAAAAACACTCCATGTATCTATCCAGGGCTCCCACACACAGACAGCCCAGTGTAAAGTGGTCATGCATCCCGACGGATCTGTCACCAGATGCTTAGTGTGTCCCACAGTCGCTGACGGCCCTGGCCCGGCTCTTTGTCTGCCTGACTGCAGCACAACAGAGCAGATTCACATTCCCCACATCCATAGGCAGCACTCTGCACCACTCTGTGGCAAAATACTTTATGACGACCCGACACACATTTTCTCTCCTCAATTTGTCATCCAGTGAAAGGATGTTCATTAGCTGTGGATGGGAGTTATTTCCAATCTGAAAAGCAGAAGCGGAGACTGTTGGTGGCCTTTGTGGTGGGGTCGATTGCATGCGGAAACCCTACCGCTCAGCGCGGGGTCAGGCCATTTAGCCTGCAGTACCTGTTCATTTAGTGGGTTTTGTCTGCTGTGCTGTCGCTGGGAGCGGGTGAGGTGTAAATCACAGAGGGGATTCCTGCTCTAATTCACAGGGAGTCAGGGCTCAGCACAGGCTGAAACCCAGTGAAGACCCCTCACTGAAGAGAGAAAACAATAATACTCCAAGAGAACTCAATACTCCCAAAACATTGCTTCTCTTAAGGCAAGCCCAACTCTTCATCATTATGAAGCCGTGTCCATTACTTGGCGTTGGATAATTTATTGGCTCTAAATCCATTTGCAAAAGACAACACGCATTCCTGAGCTGATTTGTTACTCAAGGCAACAACAACTCACTAGAAAGCCCAGAGGAATGTCCAGCTGAGAGGGAGATAGAGATACAGATAGAGATAAAGGAAGAAAGAGCACATGTGGTACTCACAACACACCACTGCTGACAACATCTATGAATATGTATAATTCTGGTTCATTATTATATTCATAAAGGACATTTCCAACATGCTACTGCTCGTTGGTCTCATGGTGGTTGTTGGTATGATCAGGCCTGTGCCAAAACATGGTTCACAGATTATGTCCCTGGTTCAAACATTTACTTATTTCAGTAGTTCCCACAAAAGACTTTCCTGACCGGTGAGACTTTATTACTGACTTTTTGGGTTCATTCATTTATAGCTTTACTTCCATAAAAAGTACTTTAGACAGCTCTGACTGCTCGTGTTTCATAGCACAATGTAAATGCTGTTAGTGATGTTGATACTGAAGTTCAAATCAATTGGAATGATCTGCAGTCAGTGCTGTGCTCGAATTTCATCATTTATTTTCATTATATATCCCCCAATATGTGTTTGTACATACAAGAGTGATTGACAATATCCTAAAATAGTAAAGTCAACACTACAGTAAATGTGATGAAGACCATCTACTTGAATAGATATTATATTTGCATGTATGTCTTTAAAGTCCTTTTTAAAGGGCCTTACTACCAGACTGGAAAACCTTGACAAGTTACCCTGAAATTTCTGCATTATGATTCAAAGACCTAAAAATGCACTCTGACTGTGAGTCACTCTGCCTGCCATTGCTTGCTGGTTTTTCTTGTGCATGTAAGCGCCTGGGTAAAACCCTGTAAGTGTGATTCACCTGAGTCTGGTGGAAGTCTTTTCACATATAATAATAATAAATCACCTTGAAACTGAACTGATCTTGGCAGACCTCAACAAGTAGCTTTGATTGAGGCATAGAGTAATGTCGCTGTGTGTGTGTGTGTGTGTGTGTGTGTGTGTGTGTGTGTGTGTGTGTGTGTGTCACAGCAATAGCACAGAAGCTGACTGCATGCCACACAGTGAGACAGCACTGGGATCCATCATCAGAACCATTATCCTTTGTTGGAGCCAGACCCACCTACGTCAGGCGATGAAAGTTCAGGTTAAAGTGCACTCAGCTGAGAAAAGCTCTCCACTCTCTGCTTTCTCAAATAACCAAATTAATTTGGCTTGATAGGACGGAAATGTTTGCATCCATTACATGACTGTGTGCAACTGTGGCCTTCAAGAAGAGCTCTGTTAATATTTAAATGGAGAAAGAAAGGAAGTTTCTGACTATACTTCTATTGCGTAATAATCTATTCAAGTACAATGATAAGCCATATGCTTTCAGTCTCAACTTGATTTAAAATGAAGGTGGTGTGGGTTTTATCCAATCACAAAAAAAAAGAAAAAAGAATGGACAGTGCATGAGTGACGTCACCCACAGGTTTCTGAAGAGACATTTTGAAGCTCAAATATGTGAAGCTCAGCCTGGCTAATCTAAGTATATTGACTGGATCAGTGGCAGACCTAAGGCGGGCGAAATGATGCTGGGGTGCTCTAATAACAGCACCCACCTGTCAATCAAAACGACCACACTCTTAATTATTCATAACTGTAAGTTTCAATGTTATTCCCTCCCTTATACCCTTAGTACAGTTGTCATGAACGGGTAAATTAGCTATAGAGACCAAAACTGTTTTTCAGTCTTGCAGTTTTTAGCACATCTGCATTGGCTTCATTTGCCAGCCACAGAGGTTGTCACTTGGTTTTAACCACTTCCTACTTATCAGTTTCATATCTGTAATTATTGACAGGGGACTGTCCTTTGTTCGAGTGTATATTACATAGTTTTGATATAAATTAACTAATAAAATTCATTTTAATTTAATAGTAATAATAAACTCAATATGCTTCCACTACACAGTAGCCAGGTTTATGTGTTTGAAATTCATAATTACCAGGTTCCGAAAACAGAGAAACCAATATAAACTCTGAAAATGTGCCTTGAAATTGTAAAAATGCATATATGATATCAGAGTTGACTAAGTTTAGAATATTTCCATTATATTTAAAACTATATTTTAACTGTTTTCATTGCTTTACTTTGCCACCAGGAACTGAAGATGCTATTTAAAGCCACCAACAATTTTACCAGAATATTATTCAGTGAATTGAGGATTTATATCGACCAAACCACAGTTGCTGATCGCTGGAACAGCAGAAAGACTAACAAAGGTGTTTTTGGTTATCTTTTGTTTTTGTTCTACAATGGAATAACAAGTTAATTAAGCTAATCTTGAATTCAGACGGTGTACTCTTTCTGTAAAAAAACACGTTTCTTAACACTTTAGGGTTTTTGGGTTTATTTATTAGAATTAGAATTTCAGTTTTGGATTTGTTTTAGGGGGCGGCTGTGGCTCCTCCAGACTGCATGTCAAAGTGTCCTTGGGCAAGATACTGAACCCCAAATTCCTCCCCTAATGATGCATCATCAGTGTGTGAATGTCTATGACTGGTTACCTTCCAAAAACTGATCAGCAGTTGGCATCTTGTATGGCAACCAGTGCCATCAACTGGTGATTGACATATGCAGTGAAATAGTGCTTTGACTGGTCAGAAGAGTGATATATATATATATATATATATTTATATATTTAAGTACAGTCCATATTTGTGGGAAAACTGATTTTTTTATGATTGATTTGCAAAATGAATTGCATAATAAATGTCCAAGCATTACCATGCCCAACTTAAACCTAATATCAGGATCTTAGCCAATCATGTTTGGAGATCTGAATAATTAATGATGTTATAATTATTCTTATTAAAGCTTCTCTCTAAAGTCTGAAGATGCATTTTGTGTGACGGACAAGGCCATAAACTCGATGTATATGTCTATATGAGGTTCAGGATTATTGATTAAGTGTGCTGAAGGACAACAGCAAGATACAGATATGCACAAGGCTACAGTTAATTCTCTCCAAGCGTCACAGCCAAACCGCAAACACAGGAGAGGCCACCCACAAAAATGTTTCTCATAACAGCTCCAATCTCCACTGATAATCCCAGAGCCAAGATAAATAAGAACACGCTCCTCTGCCAGCCTCCTAGTTTACACTGTAAATACTGCTGGAGTGTGCAAGGTAGTTGGTCAACATTTTCTCTTTTAAGTCCGCCACACCCCAACTAGCGTTACAGGTCCTCACGGCTCGTCACTGCCAGAAGTAAAAATCCTCTTCTTGGAGCGTTCCAGAAATCTGCTCCAGGGATCAGTTGAAACCTGTGAATTAGCCTGCTCTTTACACTGATGCATTGTTTCTTCAGATACCAACTGGAAAAATACTTTCAGATACAAAAGTGCGGCAGTTTACCTCAAAGGTCAAACTGTGGTTAAATCATCCTTTACTTCAACTATTTCAGCTTTCATAACTTTTCCTAAACTCACTTCCTTCTTTAATCTGTTTTTGAGCTGTCTGTGAAAATGCTTAACTCCTCAATTTATTATCACCTCTGATGTGTATATGTTGAATGGCTGAAACAGATCCTTGAACCCTTTTTGTTTATTAAACAGAGAGCTCTGCAAAATATCTGCCACTTCAGAGGGGGGAAAAACCGTCTGGCCGTTCTTGAAAGGGGAATTAACAGGAAACACAAAGTCGCGTGTCGAAAGACAACTGATGGAACGGAAGCAGAGTTGTGCTTTGGTGGCCGGTCATGTGTCATCTCTCCTCTGACCCCAGCGTAAGCTTTCAGACAGCAAACACTCCTTCTATGTGGAATAATACCATCAAAATGTGGATGTGAGCCCTAGCTGTTTTCTTGTGATGGAGGCTCTCCTTTGACCGCAGCAACGTTATGTCAGAAAACCTGGAATTAAATAATTTTATCAGTCACGGTTCAGTATTTGAATCTTTTAAGGCAGTGACGTGTTTTATGATAAATATATTATACTTTTATGCTAAACTTTTCTCTTGCTGTGAAGAGTCATTCAGGGCACAAAAGCACTTCAGCCAAAATTCAAGTTCAGTTTAATTTGAATCATTGTGCTATGTCATAAAAGACGTGATCTCACCTTTCACATGTAGAACGCACATCTGATAAATGCAGTGCATACAGCCAATAAGACATGAGGCATTAGCAAGAAGAATGGTAAAAACCTGTGGGATGATATTTTTTAGCTACCTTCAGTTAGGGTTTTTTTGTGGCACTGGTTGTTTTCTCCTCTGTTGTGTTCTGTCTCTATTGTATATGTATTGTGCATGAGGACTCACATTAATGCACAGCGGCATGCAGGGCAAACAATTCACATCAATATCAATGATCAGTGGCAGCTATGCAACAGCAGACAAGCTTTATCTGTCAGTAGAGGTAGTGATGAATAAGACTGCTAGAATTTGGATAGAAACAATGCACAACTGAAATCATTTCTAAAAATCAGATTTGCTTAAATATTACCAGGAAGGAGTAAACTCAGTATGTGATGCACACTGTATTTAATGACTGAACGTAAAGATGTTTTGCTTACAAAAAAATCTACAAAAAAAGAGAAGCTTCAATTCCTTTCAGGATTTTAATGGAGAGTTTGTGTATTTTAGTCTTTTATCATAATTAATCACAATTTGCTTAAAAACAAATCTTTTAGCTCTGGAATTAAACTATTAAATATTCTTAAGCTTTTCCAGAAAAATATCAGGCAGGCATAAACAATCACGCCTCTGCACAACAGGAGATATCATACATTAGACCAAAAATATATATTGCCTGTTGAATCAATGCCAATATAAATTTCACTGATCCATGCAGGAAGATGGCAGGACCATAAACGTGATAATAAAAATCTTTAAGTTCAATAAGACACCCACACCCACACCCACTCATAAATGCAGTTTACAAAATATGAGCTACAATATTGGTAAAATATCAAACACCAGAATGTTCTTCCAGTTATAGGTGTATGTATACAGTACGTGTATTTCTGTAAATCTGACAGTGCTGTCTCCTGTGGCAATCGTCACTCATGACTGTCTTCGGTGTCTGCATATTCCCACACAGTCATTATCTCTACTTTGCCGGAGGATTCGAGCTTAATACTTCTGTTTATATCTGACCTCCTGAGAATGTGCATGATCAGACAAACACTGCATGACCAGCAGGCTGAGATTTTGTAAATGGAGAAAGTTGGAATTCCCTTTATTGCTGCTGGTGCTGAGGAACTGTACCTGTGATCTTTTATAATGGCTGTCAGCTAATTGACCTACAAAAGAAAATGAATAATGGTTATCACCCATACACCCAGAAGAAGAAGAAGAAGAAGCTGTTTCCAACATAATATGGCTGATTAGAGAACAGTAAAAAGTTGCAGCAGGTTGGAGAACATTTAGAAATGTTCTTTATTCTTTGCAGATGATGTGGTTCTATTGGCTTGATCAGACTTGAGCACACACACACTGGAGTGGGTGATTGCGGTGAGTTTGAAGCAGTGGAGTCTGGAGGTTGAGGCCCAGGTTCTCTGCTGGAAAACAGTGGATCACCTCATCTGGGTTGGGTAAAGGAGTTCAAATATCTTGGGACCTTCGCAAGAGAGGGTAAAATGGAGTGAGATCAATGGGCAATTGAGTGCTCCAGCAGTAATATGGGCATGGATGTTCCAACATTCACTATGGTCATGAGCTTTGGCTAGTGACCGAAGAAAGCTCAGCTACCACTGTTGGCAGTGGTTAGTTGGTTGGTTACATCCCAACAAAATACAGAGTGGACAGTGATACGGTGGATTCAGCTCACTTAAAAGGAACTATAAACTGGTTGTTTGTAACTGGTTATCAATTGTCACAAAGGAAATAGCAACGAATGTAGCTACTGTAGGCTATTTTAATTATGTGACTTTAAAGTTAGCAGTGTGGGCAGGCATCTTGGAATAATGGTGGACACTCCCAAGTCAAAATAATAGGAGGGTTTTCTGTCCCTATGGTAGCCCCTCCATTTGTAAATGGATGACATGACAATATGCTGACATTTGGGTAGCATCAGCCTTCTATTAAGTGTTGTTCAATCTGCTCAGGTGTTGGTTTCTGTTTTTTTCTGCAACTCTTTGGTTAGGAGGCTTTCTGGGGATTTGAAGTTCAGATTAGACTAAATAAAGTACATGACATGACCGTTAATGTGTTCTACAATGATCATCGTACAGCGTTAAACCTTTTTAAATTTAGGTAAAAGCATCTGTTATCTGGCACCATCTGCAGGCCAAACGTTTACCCCGTAGGCTACAGTAGAGCTGATGAATGGTTGACTTTATTAATGCCACCCACCAGAACCTCTGGGTAATAAATCAAAGAAAAATCGAGTTATTTGAACAGTTCGAAAGTGCTTCACTACATTAAGTAGTTCCAAATCCAAGTGAGATCATACTCTAAATCGTAACACCAGCAAGCAGAAGCACATGATTACATAAATCAGCCTTTCATCTTTTCTGTAGCACGAGATAGTGATCTACAGCATCTACCGTGTGCTTCGCATCAACGCAACCATGAGCGCCGGGAATTCCCAGAGACTTCAACACATCACCAGGCTCACTACAAGAATCGATACGAAGCAAAGTTTCTGAACAGATTGGAGCTCTCCCATCGCACAGCACAGTTCCTTTCATGATTGGACCCCTACCTTTGTGTCACATAACAACTCAAGCATACGCCTCACTTGTACAGTATTTCACAACTGCTTAAGAATGCAGAATGAAAACAAGTCAGTCAGCTGGACCTGCATGACCTGATGAATTACCTTTTTAACGGTTTCAATGGAGTGTTCCAACAAAGAACAAACCATCCACTTTCCAGAATGAACTGCTGCAACCAAACACTTGACTATTATCCTGATTGGCTGAGAAATATTATAAAAAAATCTATTATGGAACCAATACAGAGCCATTCCTAACATGTACCGTCATGTGAGAAAAAAGATGCTTAAAATAAATCACCCAAATCAAGTCTTTTGCACATATGGGATATGGTTAAAAAAACAAAAAGTGACAGCTAGTGCCCACATGTGCACACACTATTATACACACACACTGCAGATAAGCAAAACAGACATGAGATAGACTGAACCAATTGGGATATGAATGAGTGCACAACAAAAGCCAGAGGTATGGTGCGTGGTTGGAATGTGTACATTCCATGGCTGTTTCTGGTCTGTGGTGAGTCAGCAACACACGATATAACCTACAACCTGCTCTCCTAATATATTTAAAGTATTTTCAAAGTGTTTCAAACACTGTCTTCAAGTCAGCTTTCAGTAAAAGGCAGCTGATGAACCGTACACTACCTTGCACTACCAAAACGGCAGATAGAAGTTAGCTGGTGAACACAGAGCAGTACTGAGCAGCTAAAGAGACAGATATGTCCCTCAGGAGTTGGTGGAGATCAAAACAGAGCTAAAGGAGAGTGAATGTTGTATTTCACTGATTAGCTGATCTCAAAGAAATGCTAATGTTCCTCTCTGTGTGCTGAATGCTGAACATGTTACCGACTCTTTTCTTCCATGTTCGTCATCTCAGCTTTCCCAGGTAAACACAGGTCCACAGGGGGTACTTCTTCCCTCGTGAAAAACATTTCTGCATTCTGTTCTCAATTCAAACATAATCCAGGTAACATTATATTCAGGGTTCCCACACCTTTTTCATGAACAAATTCAAGCACTTTTCAAGCACCTTCAAGCACCAGTTTTTCCATTTTTCCAGCACCTTTAAATAGGTAGCCTACTAGTTGTGTTTGCCATGATGGTCATGGGAAGCGCAGCGGTGCCACTGTATGGCATAATAATATGGGTCTAATTAGCATTATTTCATATGGTGGTAGATTGACTGTTTTGATTTTTAACTAATTGTGAATTGGCTTGTATTCTCAGCTTGTGAGCGGTGTATTGTGTAACTACCATAGCGCAATAACAGTGACCAACAGGTGTGGATAGTAGTCTACTGTTATTTCTCTGCAGAACACCAAGCGAGTATGATAACTGAGTTCTGCATGTAAAGGCATAGGATCAAGCGTGTAGCCGCTTAGATATTTGAACTCCTTTACCCAAACAAGATGAAGTGATCCACTGTTTTCCAGCAGAGAACCTGGGCCTCAACCTCCAGACTCCACTGCTTCAAACTCACTGCAATCACCCACTCCAGTGTGTGCTCACAGTCTGATCAAACCAATAGAACCACATCATCTGCAAAGAATAAAGAATATTTCTAAATTTTCTCCAACCTGCTGCAACTTTTTACTGTTAGTAGTGTTGGATTGATGTATTCATAAGCAGCTTCAACAAACTCTTTTTAATGAACAGTAGCAGGTTTGGCGCTGTGTGTTCCCATCACGCTGCTCACTCTGATTTCCTGCAGAAGCATCTTTCCATTTGTTGTAGCTGTTGTTGTCTCGGGTCACTGTGATTGGCCCAGGTGTGTTATGAGACCTGTGATGTCATTGGCTGCGAGTGTATTTATTAATCGCCACTTCATCCAGCCCTTCACATACATGAACCAAAATATCAGGTGTACTCAGAGACCTACAGCTTTGCATTAGTTGCACTTGTGTGATTAAAATAATGTTAGATGCATGATGTTTCTAAAACTATTTCTATCAGGAAGAGGACTGTGTGTGGTGGATTTTTAGGACTATACTTTGGAACAATGCAGACAGCGGTGGAAGTAATGTATCTTAAACTCTGACACTTGATTATTAATCACCAAATACTGGCCTTCCCCAAACAACTTCAAATAATTTCACAGTTTCAGACAAATTTTCAAGTGACTCATTAAGCCATATATTTCCATGACGGACACTGAGTGATATTTGCACATGAAACGCATGGTTTGGAAACCCTTAAAGATTGACGAAGATATTTGAAGAAAGAAAATCCGCAGCTGTTATCATCACAGTAAACTCATCATGGGTATGTTCTGTAAACTAAGCTTTTGGAAGGAGAGCAGAGGGAATTACCACAGTGCCTCAGGGGCTGAGAAAGAGCTGATATTAGCTGTACTGCACTCATCATGACACGCAGAGAGTAATTAAAAAGCTACCTGTAGTTTCTTGCTGCTTTACAAAAATATGAGACCAGCTCTGAAGGTCAAGGTGAGGAACTTGTCTCCATTTTCTGTCAGGGAATCATCAGGGGTGCAAACTTATTGAGGTCCGTGCCCAATCTCTCTGAGAAAAACTGTGAATTTACATTTGATTTAAGCATGAAAATGAAGGGAAAACCTCACCCTACACTGAATGTAATCCTACTGCTATAAATGTAATGTAAGGAGGGCATCAATGCATGCAATGAAGTGCATTGCATTAAGCGACACAAACCAAATATGCACAACAATTGACAAATCCAATGGAAGTACAGCTTATGTTATGTCTTGATAGACAGACTGGTTATGTGGACAGGATTTCTGTGGCCCTAAACAAGATTTAATGTGTGGCCCCAAATTGTTTTCAGAACGTTTCTGACTTTAGTGACTCTTGGTAAAAATAATAAAAAAAGACACTTTGGCAGACAGCACAGTGAATGATGAGAACACAAAGCTAAAAGCAACACGGAGCCTGCACTAACTTTCTACAACAACATTATATGCCATCAGAAAAATTTGAGAAAAAAAAAACACACAAGCTGCAAAGAAACTGTATTTTAATGCTGAGATAGAACACAACACAAAGTGAGAGTGGATGAAAGAGTCAAAAATGCTTTTTATACACACATTTGCTGACTCATGAATCTTAACTTACTGTGAATTAACACGGTAACTTCAGGGAAGGCATTTGCTGCTTCATGTGGCTCTGTGTTCCCTGTGCGAATCACTCCACTTTTGTGACTTTGTTAATGGTTCAGATATACTAGAAGTTTAAAATGATGAAATCTCTATATATAGTGTTACAGGGAAATTCAAAAAGACGCTTTGTTCTCAGAGAATGAATCACGTCTTCCTGAGTGCAGCTTTGAGCTTCATAATCACAGTTCTGGAGTGACCTGTAAGTGATTCAGCTGACCCGAGGATCAAAGCAGCGCGGCGTACCTGTACGAGCATCTCCTGTTAAGAACAAAGGCCTGTGCTGTCAGGCCGACCCTCCTCGTAGCTGACCTGCAGCAGCCGAGCCGACTCAGACGTGAACCCACCCAGCCTCAACAAACACACTGTTGGACAACTTCAAACACGGCGCTCGGCTCTGAACTTCATTACCTCACATGAAAGACAAAGATTCATCTTTCATTTGAGCCAGACATTTTGTTTGATGCAATGCACTGACCTGTATGGGCACAGTGCAAAGTCTGCTTTTCAACAATCAGACTCATGTCTGTCACTTTACATGACGACAATGCATGTAAAACAAAACTTTTCTCTTTTTATAGACATCTCTTTGGCTCCTATGATGATGATGCTCTTCTAACATGATTTGACAAAGGTAATGTCCTTATCGCATCACTTTGTAATGTTTCAGCTCGTACGGACAGAGGCAGTTACTCTTCAGCGAGCCTGGGAAGCAAAACATTTCAGAGTTGGGGTAAGGTCATTTTTCTCACTTAGCCAAGGGGAGCAGTGAAGGGCTGTGAGAAGCGGTATGGGGGTTTTAAAATGACCTGTCAGACCATTACTATCTGTCAGCGGAAAGCACCTTTCCCATTCCTTTAGATACAACATGTAGCCCTTACAGGCACAACAATAAAATGACTGCATCCTGATAAAGATTCTGATAAACTTTGTCTGGTTACAAAGGCAAGCCAATTTTCTAATTTGATTTCTGCCTAAAAGAGCCACAAGCTTCCTGTTGAAATTAACTTTTTTACTTGTTAGTGCTGAAAAGTCTCAAAGCAGCAATAACTTTTTTATTTGGTCATTTCTGGGCAGCAGAACCAGTTTTAAACACAACACTGAGCTAACAGTTTACACATCCAGCCGACAGAGAGCCATATTAGCTCCCCGTCGGGTTATTTATATGGCGTTGTCTTTCTTCCCACCTGATAAATAAAAGTCCAATATTCACTCTCTTTCTGAGCTCTGTGCTCTCAACAAACTCCTGAGAGAAAGTGCTGCTTCAGCAGGATTTATTAGATCATGTAAGTGTTTTTGCTAGAAAACAAGAAAAAATCTGCCTGCTGCTACCGAACATGAGATTGGTGAAAGCTATAAGACTGAACCAAACAGTAAAGTTGCTTTACAGTTTTTTTTCCAATTGCTTTAAACACAATTTTGCAAACTAGGCTAGTTTTATCAAAATACTAACAGAATTCACCAAACCACACACCCAAACTGCAAAACACCTCATACAGTATATCCCACAAAATGAAGCACTGCAACCAAAAGACTCTTTGTCTTCCAAAGATGCTCACCTATGCTCTTTTATTGCTTACTTCCTGATTGAAGTGTTAACAATTACATAACACCTGTTTGGGCAGGTGGCACATATAGTGGCCAATGAGCTCATGTAGTGTCATTTTATTTTATAGTGTGTTTTGAAATTGCAAACATGTAACTTTATGTCAGATTGTTGTGTCTTATGCAGAGCACCGCGTTCAGTCCACTTAAAAAGAGCCACTTCGAATTGCAAAATGTGTGTAAAGCAGAAGATGTGTTTAAAGTTTTGGAGATTTGAAATGAGGTTTTGCTCCCTGTGTGTCAGTATAAATATTTGTGCTATCCATGTCATTTCAGTCTGTTAGCAACTGGACAAAACTGGAAAACCAAAACAATGAGCTGAAGGACACTAAATTACCCCATAGAGCTGAGTTGGATGGAATTTGTCGTCCACAACGAGGAACCATTTAAATAACATTAAATTAACATTAGCGTAATTTTCCTCATCCAAGAGCTCAGGATCAGAAATGAAAACACATGAAATAAAAACACATTCTATTTTGTCTCTGTGTCCCTAAAACTCTGTGTCTGTGTCTGTGGATCCTTGAACCATCTTGTTTATGTAAAAAAAAACATAATTCTGAAGCAAACTGTGATAAGTTACATGTCAGCCAGCTCCCCTGAAGGCCGGAAATAAGTATGTTGAGGAATGATGAAGTGAGCTTTCAAGTCTTTTGCCCTCTTTTTACTGTCAGCGCCACAGGGAAAGTCAGCGCTCGGCATGTCAGGGAAAGTCTCTCCCCTCCTCTGGTCATATATCCATGTACACAGTGTATCTGCACTCATTCCTCTTGGTTCACATGATACCAAATCAGTTAACAGGCAGGGTTTTACATGTTTGACTCGTTACAGCATGGAATTTTCATGGGGCACGAAGTGTTCAGGATGTCTTTATTTTTGAGGGTGCAGTCAATAATATTTTATTGGCTCTTAGCACAAAATGACCATAATTTGTAGGACTGCAGGATTTCGCAAGTGTTGCTGATTGTTATCACTTCTCTGTTTTCTCAGTTGGACCTGTTCTGTGTTTTTACTGGGAATGTTCCAGTCTTCCAGGTCCAACTGTGCACATAAATACTTAAAGCTTCCTTCATTCAAAATGGACATCTGTTCTACAAGATGGCTAGGTGCAGAATAACACCAGCATGAAGGTGGAAATGGTGCAGCCTTGTGATCATTTGTCATGAAGATAAATCATGAGGATGAACTTTCACAGAGCGTAGAAGAGCAGCTTTAACGTTTTAGAGTGAGGACTCTAATGAGCATGTGCAGTAGGCCACACAGCGCTGAGAGAAAGCAGAGAGTTGCTTATGCCTGGTGCACACTGGAGGACTTTCAAATCTGAACTGATTTCAAAAACATGTTAGAGCTCATGACATTATGACATATTTATTGTTTTTTTAATCATAAAAACACAAAACAGACAATTGAGTCAAGATGCAGGACCACACGTGCACACACACACACACACACACACACACACACACACACACACACACACACGCACACACACACACGCACACACACGCATGCGGTGTTTACACGATTCCAGGGAAATTCACAGAGACTGAAATGTGACTAATTGACTTGTTTTTATTTAAGATTTTAAAACTGAGGAGAACAACCCGCGAGTTGTCAGGAGCTGTGAATGCGGCCAACTTCCCTCTAGTTTAGTGCGGAGTCAGCATTAGTTACTTGGTTTAGGGCAACAAATGCCAACAAGGACTTCTGGCAGCTGTATGAATTATGACTTATGTCACAAGCTGTGAAAAAAACCCCTCTATCCATTTCTGGACAGCTTAATATATCAGTCCAATATTCACTGTATTTGAGTTGGCCTTTAGCTGCTAATTCAATCAATCACTCTTCTAGTGTAACTGCGTCTACTGTTCGGTGCTGAGTACGTATTGTACAGTGAGTTTTTAGAGCTTCTCAGTCTGATGCTATGAGAGCTGTCATAACTGCTTTAACCAGAAAAGTCATATTAATAACAGCATTACCCATTTTTAAAGGTGCTGTAAAATCATGTCATCCTGCTGACATGGATATAGATTGTTGGAGAAGTTGATTATTGTGTAATTGTTGTGGGACTTGTTGCATAGAAGCTAATGTTGTGTTGTTGTCGCCGTTCTACAGCAGGAATGCCAAACTTAAACCACCCAGTGGGCCATAACTGAAGACTGGGACTATGTCACAGGCACAGGGACGTCACTAGGTTTAAGAAACTGGGGTGGCTTAGCCCATAGAGGAGAAAAGTTATTGATTAATCTAAGACGATGACGCCTCCATACACCTTCAGCTGCTTTACCAGCTAAACAACACCAGTTAAATTGTGCTAATACAAATAAAAACAATTGCAGGTGCCATACATACCTGCACAAAATGAAGAGGGCAAGTGTTTCATAACTTATCATCATGGAAACATTATACAGGAGAAGACTGTTTTCTAACCACCACCCTAGACTTATGAACATCTTCATAAACCAGGCCATCACGATGGTTTACTCCCCTGCCCCCATCCTATTTTCCCCTCCACCTGCCAGAAAACTAGAAATCTGCACCAATGTGGAGCCATTAAACCAGGAATGAAAACTTGGTCTCAACAGCCATATGGCTTGCCCATTATTTGCAATATACCTTTTCACTTTACATTACTTACCCATTACCCTTGCGTTCGCTGAAGCCCCCCTAAAATAGGCCTAGTGACGCCACTGCACAGGCATATATATCATAGTACGGCGCATTAGCTCCACAAACAAGGCACACAAGTTCACCTCAGTAGCCTCCCACCTGCTTTGAAATTCCCTGTTCTCAAAGTCGACTTTTCGTTGGGCCATTTCTGGAGGTGCTTTAATGTCGCATGTGAGTTCATCCACTGACCGCTGATTAAAGTGTCAATAAACAACCGAAGCAGCAGGAGGAAGGGTGGTGCACGCAGTATCTTGACCTGTGTGGCAGCTGCTGTAGTGCATTGTGTGATTTGTATTATGACCAGTGGGAGTGCGATTTATTGGGGGCCATTAATAATAGAGGATTAGATTATCTCGAATCCGGCCCACGGGCTGTGAGTTTGACATGTCTGTGCTATAGCATTAGCTCGCCACAGCATTGCATTGCATGTTTGCAATTGTGATATTTCTCAAACCTGTCTCTGCTCATGCCAAACATTCCATGTATCTATTTTTTTTATTAAACATAACTGAAGCCAAACACTGTTTAGAGTGTCTTTAATTGAAACACGGCTAAAAGTTGTGAGTTGTGCTGACTTCATGTTTTTGTTATTGCTTTCTGGCAGTGATAAAACAAATCTGATAATTCAAACCCGATGATATTCCACATGCTAATCTTTAATCTTTTATTTTTTATTTGTTTTTTTCTATAGATGTGTAACTTTCCACATTTACTGTATAATTAGGCAGAGCCGTCGGATCTGTTCTGATCAAAAATAAGGAGGAATTTTCCATAACGGGCCTATCCAAGAAAAATACACACCTGAAAAAGTATTTCATCATGATTGCAGTTATGACAAAGAATGAATCAAACTGAACTGATACCTGACACACTGAACCTGGAAAGACTCAGATAAGTATGACTAATGGTGAGTGTGCCGACAATGGCGTGGTGGTACGGTAAACAAAATGAGGATCTTGCGCAAACAGAAGCGCTTTGATATCTCGGTGGGTTTTGTCCGGCGCACTTGCAGACTGATGAAGGAGTACTTTCGTATCTCTGTGGTTAGCCGGAGCAGAAGATGAATAGCGCATAATCAGAAAATCAAAGGCATCATTTCACTGAAGCCCCCAGAAAAGACCTGCTGTTGCTGTAACGGAGGGGAGTTCTGTGCTTTGGAAGAAATGCATCACATTTATCCATGGAAAAGCTGACTCATGATTTCACACAGAGCATGCATGATAACCATCCACTGATAGCTCGGCCTGACATACTTTTTATACCGGCACAAGTTAAATGGAATCAGCGGTGTGTTTGGTGAGGAAGCCCCTGTGAGGGGAATGTGTTTGTGCTGGAATGGAAAATGTAGGCATGCTCGAATGCATGACGCTCAGACAGGTTACGCAAGTGTATTGTGCAAGTTAACATTCTTTCAACAACATACTATGGCTGCTGGATTGGTAAAGTCTGCTGCCCTCTATTGTCACTGAGGAAAGTTTCAAAGCAGATATTACAACCTGACTGTAGACATGAAAATCACACGCAAATGTAATTCTGACATCCAGATTTTGTTCATGAACACATTTCACTATGTGTTCATTTTGATTTGTGAACACATGAATGCAGTAAATGGGGACCGTATAACTTTTAAGCCTTTGTAGAGGCACACGTGGCCCGAACAGGTTAGAAACACTGAGTGTTTTCTATCAGCCAGCAGCCATGTGGCTTGAAGGATTCAGTCTGCAGAACTATTGCCTGACAGAACGAGCAGCACCCAATCATGGAGCCACCAGACTGTGAACAAACATGATAACAACATCCACCTACTGTACCTTCCTAACTCATTAACTATCTATATCTATGTATATCTATAGTACCAATGCTCGTACGGTGGCTTATGGGTTCTATAACCATGCCACAAATCTGCGTACTGTATCCCCAGTTAGCCCAATTAAACATCTGAGTTATTTTTACTTTCAATAAAACATTTTTAAAAAGTTCATAACCCTAGCTGTGTGCTTGTGCCCTGTATACCCTATGATGGGTGTGTGTGTGTGTGTTTGCTGCTTATGCACCCTAGTATATGTTATATGAGCGATGGACTGTTTTCTGATTAATGAAGAGCACAGGTAGAAAATGTAAAACTTGACAAGGACCTGGACTTAGAGAGAGACATTCCTGGATACGGCATGAGGGAGGCTTGACCTCCATCGTTAGCTGCCCTGTAAGCACCTTAGGTTGAAGAACCAGGACACTCTCTTCTTCTCTTCTTCTTCCACATATTGGTCAGATCATCCTGGCGCCGGCCATGTGTGGGTGTGTATCGGTTCTACTCCAGCAGGTAGGCCTATTGGTCAGCATACAGTCTGATGCAGCGAAGCTTGGAATTTGAGTTCATTTGGTAAACTGGCTCCCAGCCTAAAGCTGTTTGAAGTCAAACCGGATGGATTTGTCCATGGCACTCTAGGCCTCCTCGCCATCTACCCACCTTCTTCACATCTCCATTTAGGATCAAAGCTGGTCGGCCTCAGTGCTCCAACGTCAGGGTCACTGATCCCTTTATTTCACTGCCCAACCTCTGATGTGAGTTTTAACTGATGCTGCTCTCTGAAGACTGTGTTGATGGTTCTCTAATGGAGCTGCCACAATTCTACAAGGAGTCTGTCTCTCTGTCTGCCTGAATTTTATTCTCACGAGCTGTCAAATCAGTCTACATTTATATTTCCTGTATAATGTTAATGACCAGCATGAGAGGCTGCAGTGAAACCCTCCAGTGAAATCAGGCTAACTGAACCATTTAAGATCTGGCGGCTCTGTAAAGAACCCACCACACCCACTAATGTTACAGCAATCTTTGGACTTGATATGCATGACTTATCATGTTGAAATAAAATGCAACAAATGAACATTTTAACTGCCAGATTAGCCTGTTTTTCTATTTCCGTTATTAGTGTGGAACTGACTGACTGTTCAAGGATTAAACAGGTAGTTTGAGATCTGACAGCAGAAGCTAACAGTTGAGATCAGATTCAGTTGTTTTTTCTTCCTCGGTTGTCTTAAAAAAGAAACCCGACAGAAATGTGCTGTGTGACACATTTAACACAGATACAGCTGATGAAGGCATTTTCATCTTAATGTACGTGCACTTGCAATCTGTGCTTTCTAGTGGTATTTTGTCAGAAGTATTAAGTATTAAGACATTTTAGATACTTTAATAGCACAATGTAAAAACACTCCTGCATTAAAACTGCTACTTAAATAAAAATACTTAAGTATTAGCAAGAATATTCTTGAAGTATCCAAAGTAAATATATTCCTTAGGCTAAAGAATGGCTCCGATCTTGATTGATTCATTAACATGTACCGTGTATTTTCCATTCCCAGCTGGTCGACAGACAGCAGACATGTCATAGCAGGAAACGTACAGGTGACATAAATTTGGTTAATGATGGCTCAGTCAAGGGTGAGGTTGGTTGTTGATGTATGAGGCTGTTTTAAGAACTAAAATTTAAAAGGAATATTTTTGGACACACACTTGAGAGTTATTTATCTTCTCATGTCACTTTTCTCAAGAATGTTGAGCTATCCTTTTAATCTGAAAGGAAACTAGTAACTAGTGAATCTACACCAGTGCTCAAGCACAAGTACTCAAAGTTGTAACTCACAAACTAAAGCTCTAGTTGTCGTACGTGACACTGAGACCCTGAGAGTACACTACCTGCTCTTAATGATGGCTCCAAAATAAAAGCTTCAGACCTCTGTCAGTTTTATGTTCGACGTTCGATGTTCTAAATATCGGTGAGAACACTGAAACATTCCGTATCAGATCATCCAGAGTGTGCGTTTGAACTTCCCACAGTGAAACTAGACGTGGTGAAAATGTGTTAGGATTTAGGCGTCAGCCCAATGATGTTACTAGAGGTCTGGTTGTTGTCATGTTGCAGTAGCACGGTGGGACCTTTATCACATATATTTAGTTTGTCTTGATAACTCTTTGAAGCTGAGACAGATAATCAGAGATCACACCCTAACATGTGTGGGACGCCACCTCAATAGCCGGATGTGTTTGGGCTTCAGCAGAGAGGAAAGAGGCCGCCCAGTGCGGACTAGTGTCACTGAACAAACTATCCCAACACACAAACACAGGGTTTTTTTTAAGGGGGTTTTCTTTACTTCTTGAGGTAAAATAAGATGTCTTTAACTTCATCACATTGCACTTTTTTTGGTCAGTGAGGTATGTTTTTCACAGGATGTTTTTTTTTAACCTTTGTAGTTGGTAATAAAAAGGAGAAGCAGGAACTGAAAGAGTTGAAAGTTCACATCGCTTGACACAGATGATCTGCTGAGCAGAAACACCAGCAAGTAGCAAATCTGAGCTGCAAACACAGAGACAAAAAAGGGTTTCCCCTTTTAAAAAGTCACCTGCATATATTTTTAAGACGGCTCAGATTTTTATTGCTTTCAATATGAAACATAAAAACAACATCGTAGTCAGTGCAGTAAGGTTATCAGGGTTTAAACAGAACTGTGTGTGTGGGCTGCTGGATGATAGCTCTGACCTGTTGCCATCCTCACTTCCTTCAGATCATCTGAAGTGTCATGAATCAAAAGAAAGTGCATGATCTTTTAGCTCATTGTTTTGCTTTTCTGGCCCCTCAAACTCTGCCTCATCAACGTTGTTTCCAGCGACCACCAACTGTTCAACACCTGCTCATCGCCAAACAGGTGGACAAAGCAATGGGCTTGCTGGTGAACAGTTAAGCAGCTAAAGTGACAGGTATTCCCCTCAGGAGATGGAGATCAAAACAATGCTAAAGGGAGAGTAAAGACACAAATCCACTGAAGGGATCAGAATAATGTTGGTGTGTGTCTCCTGGGTGTTAAATAGATATTTGCCAACACGTTAGCCATGTGAACCTTTTTTTTAGGTGGTAATATGTCAGTGTTTTGTTATCCCACTGTCTGCAAATGGCCAAAAAATTAATAAATAAATAATCAAGCAAAAGAGAATATCACCCTAATAAAGAGATATGAAGATTCTTAAGTTTTTTTTGGCATGTTATTTTTAATTTCAAAGCTTTTTCATTGTTTCAGCAGTTTGATCTTTGGTCTGAGGTCTTCTACATGCAAACATTTACTAATGAACACCTACAGGTGAGGACGGATTCAAGCAGAAAACCTGAAAAATGAACAGAAGAATATAACGACAAGAGGAAACAAATGACTGGTGAATGGTTCGAGCGTGAAGACGATCGCCTTCACAGTCACCAGATCCCAACCTAATTGAACACCGATGGCAGATCTGCTAGCCACCTGTTAGACAGAGCTGTCCACCATCATCAAATGAAAAAGAATACTGCTCATCCCTCCAGAAGATCGATCGATGCCAAGCAGCAGTTAAGCAGCTGTGGAGTCTCACGGTGGAGCAATAACTTTCTATTAAGACACTTCATGCCGGGTTTGTCACTAATTTGTTACCCAATAGCTTCAACCCAAAAACATCAAAGTTGATATGATCCTCGAAAAACCTTTCAGCCGTCAGACTATGGTGTTTGTTTATACGGTGCCCTGTGAGAGATTCACCCTCCCTACTTTCCATTTGAAAGGCTATCTGCAGGGCTGTATTAATAGGCCGATGTAGTGAAGCACACACACTTTCCGGGTGGGAATTTTGGAGGGTGTAACACACACTAAATGTTCCTCATGGAGCAGTGGAATAGGTGATAAAAACAGTAAAGATAAGGAGTGCTCAGTCACACCGTGAAGCACTTTGTTTTATTAAGTAACATTTCAATTCAAATGTTAAAATACACTGAGAGTAAAATGACTTCAATATTTAAATCATTCTTAATGTTGATCTATTGCACTTTGAATTTGCCTGTTGGTGAAAGGTGATAACAACTCGCCTTGCCCTGTTCACACTTCCACCAGTAGGTGGAGATGTTGGCCCACTGTTCACTCACAATGGAAACACTTAGAGTAGCACCAGAGTCCAGCAGTGATGTGGAAAAAGTGACCCTGACAGGATTTGATCCGTGCTTTTAATCGAGCAACTGACAACAGTTTGATCATCATTTATTGATTGCTTTATAGATGTCATGTGGCAGCTGAAACTGTACAGGCTGTGTGAGGCCAGTCTGCACTTACACCAGCAGACTGATTCATTCCTGCACAGGAATTTGTCGAGCGTATACAAAATAACATGAACATTACCCTGAGATAATTACAATACAGTAACATAGAAAGATAGTCCAGTAATAAAGGAATGAAAGAATATGACACTTAAAAATGATCAACAGTAACGCTTCACTAATATTTCAGTGCTGTAATTTACCATACGTGACTCAGTTCATGTTTTCAAGGGTGATTTGCACTGAATGTGAACAACTACATTTCATCAGATCACATCCATAAAAAAATAATATACACCGAATGATAAACAAAATGTGATATTTGAAGTTTCTGATACTGTTTCTGGATGGTGACTGTGGAGGCCCAAAGCTGACAAAAGTAAGAATATGACTGAATACATAAATAAATGACACTGTTTGTTTGTTGTAGAACTGACATTAAAAACAATTAGATTTGCTTTCAACCTCCAAACATTCTGTAATATAAGTTAACACTTAATTTATTCAATCTAAAACAATGAAATCCTAATTTTTTATTTAGTTTACTTTCAGTTTACACAGACTGACCAATCATTGGCCTGGACAAATATGAACCCGCCCACCTTATTGTCATACAAGCACGAGGTATTCAGGAAACGTGGGAAAATAGAGAACAGATACAGTAAATGATAAAAAGTGAAAACCAAGTTGGAAAAAAAAAGAATCTAAGTTTTAATTTATTCTATTTATTTATTATTTATTTATTCTAAAAAAAGATCACCTGTAGCCATTTCTTTAACACTATTTAATTGTTTACCTAATTGATGTATTCATTCATGATGTACACATTTTATCAGTTTCGCGCCTCCACAGTGAAAAGTGCCCTTACATCCTAGTGCTGTAGTACTCTTTTTTTTAGTTTCTTCAGACTTTCATGAAACATGAACAGGGAGGTCAAAGAGCAAATCTTAAAGAGAGTGGAGCAGAGCACAACCCATCCACCCAGACCTGTGCTGTGACCTGTGTAGCACTGTGATGCTGTTTGTACGAACCAGCAGCTTGAGAAAATGAGCTAAAGCCAAAGCTAAATTACGTTAGGAAGAGTCAAACTGGAAAAATACTATGGTAAATACAAATACAATGTTTCTCAGGAAATATGATTGTCATAGCAAGTCTGCAGAGTAACCTGTCAAAAACGAGAAAAAGCAAACAGTAAGGTCTTTGGAAACATTTTACAAGATTCTTGAATAATGCTTGATCTTTGCGAGGCGTTACAAAAAGAGTCTGCACGTATAAAAGTTGAGCACCATGTGAAATCTCCAGTCCCTCTCTCTGTCTGTCTCTTTCTGGTGTTACATGGTGCTGGATGTGATAAAGACGTAGATCCTGGCGAGGAACGAGGTGAACGTCCCCTGCCTCAGCAGCTTCATCTCCACGTCTATCAGGAAGTCTTTGGGCTTAGGGACTTGCCTTTGCAGAAAGACGGCACCTGTGAAACTGTTCAGCTTCCTGGTGCTGAAGTAGCCCTCCTCGTTTCCCTTGATGATGCCGATGACAATCTGATCTCCAGAGTAGGCCGGGGATGGTCCGATTCGGAAGATCTGGGCGGGAATGATGATGTTGGTCTGGAAACTGAGCTGGTAGTACGTGATGCGGGCGGGTGAGTTCTGACAGTCTAAGGAGTTACTGGGACAGCTGCTTCGCTCACAGCGTCTGAAGAGGACGAGAAGTCAAGAGAGAGACAGGAGGGGAAGAAGATGTATGAACATGGATGATCTGTGGAACAGCGGATTATTCAAATCATTGTTTTATTGGTGAAAACAAGTCTGTTTAGCATCTTCCTCCTGTTGAGCTTGGTTGTCCTGCAAATAAGTGTCTTATTATGTTTACTTCCTTTACAGCACTTTATGGCCTGCCCCGCATCAATAACATGCTACCAGCTCAGGCAGGAACCTGTTGGCTGTTCCCATGTTAAGGTGCAAGACTAAAGGGGACGTCAGGTATGAAACTGATGAAGTCAGACTTCCAGAATCAGAAACATCTTTTAAATCGCCTATTTTTAATCATAATGAAATGTCTTGCACATGAATACTGTGACATGTCATTATTTTACATATTTATTATTTTGTCCCAAGATAATAAAACATTGATGAAATCTCTGACTTTGGATTTCAAGTCATCCACATGGTGCATTCTTTTTGAAAACTTGAAGAAAAAAGACCAGAGCTGCCCTGACCTTTGTGAGCACAGCCAGCAGCTGAAGGTCACTACTTGTTTTAATAATTAAGAAGAAGAACAAATAAATAAGGTGTTTTTCTTTAATGTATGAGTCTAATATGGTAAATGGACTTTCTAATCTTCCGATCATTAAAAGCGCTTTACACTACATACAGTATCTCAATCACCCCATTCACACACAATCATACACTGATGGCATTGGCTACCGTCAGTTTGAGGACCTAAGCATTCATACACATTCACACACCGATGGCACAGCCTTCGGGAGCAACTTGGGGTTCAGTATCTTGCCCAAGGACACTTTGACATGCAGACCAGAGGAGCCGGAGATCGAACTGCCGATCATCTGATTAGTGGACGACCTGCTCTGCCTGTGTGCCACATTAGTGTGTAAGTCCAATTTAGGATGACAGAAGGTGTCATTTTGTTAACATATTATAGGTGCATTAACCCTCTGCCACTGTTGAATACACTGAACACATGCACAGTGCAACAAAACATCTGTCTGTCAGACAGTTTGCAGTGCAGTTCCACACACTTCAATGATTCATCAATCACAATCTGCAGAGTCTGTGCGGCACATATACTGTGGCAATACTTCACTATTTTGTGGACAAACTGATAGAGACGGCCTCTGGGAAATATAGTCAAACTCAGCATCGCTACACACAGCCCTGCTGGTCCTGTCACTGCAGAGGCTTGATGAAAATGAGCACAGTGGAGACAGCAGGCATCCTCCATTTGGGCTTCCCCAGTCTGATTTCTGATGATCTGCGACTGCTTCTCCATCACACTTTAGTATTTACAAAAACTCCTTAAACTTGATGTAGTGCACAGCTCATGCCAAAACATAAGCGCCTTAGAACCCGCTCCAATGAATCACAGGGTGGCACTGAAGGCTGAGTGGGAGACGTTTTAATCTCGGCGGCGTGTCTGTGACTGCCAAGTCCACTCATGAGTGAAAGATGTCTCTTCACTGCCGAGCCAGGCCGCGTCACACTCGGGGTTAATAAGGTGTCTCCTGATAGCATTGATAGGACGCCTCCCGTGGGCTGAGTGGAGGGTGTGTGTGCTGTTTCTATCCACTGGAGCGCAGAGCGGGGAGAGCTGCAGAGACGGTCCCGGGAAGCACTGAGCTGATCAAAGAACATCTGACTCCATCGTACCGCTCGATGGGAGTTATGTTCGGTTACCGGCCGGCCTCTACAGCTGCCACAGGTTCACAGATAACAAGGCCCTTCTGCACTGCAAGGGCATGGATGCACAGTACTTCTCATTAGAGGAGCACAGTCGGAGAGGAACTAAGGAGATACCTATCAAAAAATCCTACAGATGGGGTCGTGTGCTGAGAGGGGCAGCTTTTATTTGAATACAGTGTACCCGTGAGCAGAAACCCATCAGAGAAGAGTAAGCAGAACACTTCAAGAGTCTGAAGATGAGAAGCAAAATGTGACTCACGTGTCTGACACCCTCTTGTAGTTGGGAGGACAGTGAAAGGAGAGACATCTGAAGCCTCCCTGCAGGTTATAACATGTCTGTCCAAATGAACAGTTGTGGCTTCCAGTGGTGCATTCGTCGATATCTGAAAAAATAAATAAATATGTGATTGGTTTAAAGACTACAGACTGTTTCTTGAAACTGGCACTGGTATAGGCACTGATCCCCATTTACAAAATGGCAGGAGGCCAGTTAAACAAACATCGATATTATTCATCAGATTAATGAAGACATGAGGATCACTGATGTGGTAGAGGAAGATGATTTCAAAGCTGTATTTTCTCTTTTCATGTTGTGCTAACAGGTGGCGCTTCCAGTCTTTAAGCCGAGGAAGACTGAAGGCAGACAGGACAGGTCCTGGTAAGTGTTAGTTTGACAAAATGTTGAACTGTTTCTTTTAAGCCTTCAAAGTGATTTAGTATGAATGAAATCATAGCAGACGCTGAGCTTACATATCAAACTTCTGTCTGAAGATGGTGGAGTTATGTACAGTTTTATTATGTTAGAGTCTCAAATTAGACTTCATGTTTCTGTTTGTGCTTCATTCTCCTCACAGCTGTGTGTGGGGATGTTTCTCTCATGAGCTCTTTTTATTCTTTTAAACAAGCTTCACTATTTTCTTTTCTTTTCTCTTTTTAGACTCACGGGAGACACACAACAAGCTGAAAAACTGTTTCTACACAGGATAACTGAGTGTTGGCATATTGCAGGGTAACTGATATCATAACTGAATACGTTTAACTGAAGAAAAGTTGTCTTTTAATGGCAGACTGAATCATTTTTGATCAGACTGTTAGACGTCGACTGAAGGCTCACCTCTGCAGGTGCGTTTGTTGGCAGACATGACGTATCCATGAGGAGGACAGGAACACTGGTAGCTGCCGGCAACATTGACACACTGAAAGGCACAGAGGTTCCCGATGCTCTGAGAGCACTCGTCAATATCTGTGAAAACACACACACACGTCTCATCAGTCAGAGTAGAGGACTGTGTGTAGGACTTCCTCTTCAGTGTCACTGAAGCCAAAATAAACTGATGTTACTGATGACAGTCATTAATATCAATTTGAGTTGTCATAGGGGTCAAATCTCCCGACTGAAATGCGTCCACTGTATTTCTGTATGCCCCTACACAGCTTCAGTGTGTACTGCTGCAGACACGTCAGCTGCAGTCTGTCTGAGAAGTTACTGCTGGTGCTGAAGCAAGAGAGCGCCGCACAGCTGTTCAGTTCCTACTGTGCTCACCTCTGGTCCACTGTGCACGTGTATATCATATGAATATATTAAGACTGTTTGTCCTGATTTGTCAGATCTGGTGTGACGCGCATGAACCAGTGTTCTGTGAAATACCTTTCAAATTACCATTACATACATCACTCCATAGTTTTGGACATTGTGATGGAAAACCTAGTCCTGATTTGTTTGATATATTCATGACTTTAATTTGAAAAATACAGAGAATACTCCACCACAACATCTACTGTTGAAGGCTAACTTGAAGCAGGTTTAGAGTTTTTATGTGATTACATCTTTTTATTACAGGTTATTAGCTGGATTGGATCCATGGGGTGCAGGACAAGTGGCTGCTACATTGTCTTTTTTGACACTACCACTTGGAAGTGCCAAAGTTACAAAATTGTTGGCAATCAATCACATATTTAAACATCCATCAGTCCCTGAGGAACATATTGTACTGTACATGATATAAATGTGTTTTTAGCCAAGTGTCTGGTCCATATTCAACCTCCTTTAAACTTGTTCTACAGAGTGACCTTGGTAGAAGATACCTTCACAGGTGTGTCCGTCCTCTTTCAGGTAGTAGCCTTGGCGACAGTAGCACTGATATGAGCCGTAGATGTTGGCACACTCTTGACTGCAGGGGTTTTTGTCACATTCATTTACATCTGAACACAGAAAAAGAGAAGACATGTTTAGAATTCTTCCTCTTGTTCATATTCAGAAAGGCTGATGCTGGCCTTCTCCAGTCCTCCCTGTGTGGCCATTGAAAAAAATAAACCTTTAAAATCACAGCAGTCCATCTTAAAATTCGTCACAAATATATAATTACATTTTTTTTAAGTCTCAAACAGCTGGGCACTGTAGTTTTTAACAAACACTCAGGAAACAGGAGGAAATTGTGCATTTGTTAGGAACTATTTTCAGCTGCGGATTAATACACGCTGGGTGTTCCTGTAAGTATTTGATGCAGCACGATGGGGTATATGTGACTGACTCTAAATAAACTACAGCGTGTGTGTTCTGTTCATGGTTTGGTCTTTCTTGTTTAGTGATTTGTGTTTTATTTTGAAATCATATCCTCTCCTGGTGTTTGTAACTTTACTTCCTGCCTTTGTTGTGGTTCCCACCAGTTTTGGTTGTCTATTCGGCCATGACTATTTTCACATGTGTCTCGTCTTTATGTGCGTGTTTAGTCTGTGTGTTCCTTTGTTTCACTGTCAGTTCATAGTTGTACCATGTGTCAAGCTTTCAGCCTCATCTTTGTATTTTTGGATCTTTGCTTTGTATTTTTGGACCTGCCTCACCACCCTCTAACTGTTTTATCCAGTCAGGAGATTTGTTAGAGACAAACTACTGCACTGAAGTTAATATGATTTGATAAGTCATGAAATATGTCATATGAACTGCTCCAGTTGTGATATCACAGAGTCATTGATCCAGATTTTTTTTTATGCAGAACTTTGGTTATCAGATGTATTGGGGCTGGAATTAAACTTTAATCCATCAGTTTGTTGATTTCAAAATAAATTACATGATACATATTATCAGCTGAATTAAACAAACTGATACTCAAACACTGGAAATCCACATCCACAGAACCACACTGGAAAAAAGACATAATTATTTGAACATACTGGAAGAATAAGTCAGTTGGTGAAAGATTAAAGATGGACGTACTATAGATATGAACAGTGTTGGAGTTCCACATGATGTGTGTGCATGTTCATTTATGTTCAACCTATTTCACTGAAGCAGTTCGGATATGAACACAGAGGTTTGTTTGATGTGTGAGGTTATTTTTGCTGGTAATATCGTGGCTCTCTGGTTTGTTCTTTCTGGTAAAGTGGATTGTGGAATCAACACATTTTCAAGGTGTAATGAGAGTTTCTAATGAAATTTGTTACGAATCTGCTTCCCCAACAAAGACACGTTTCAAGTGTCTGGAACGAATTCATCTGAAAAGATTTAATCAAAATCTAATCATGTCGCTCAGACAAGATTTTATACATGCATATCAAATATAAAGAATCCTGAAAGGTGCAAAGCTTTACCTCTGGATGATGAGCAGAAACATTCACTACTTGATTAAGTTCCCTGAGTAATGACTGTGACAGGCTGAACATAATGTGAATCATGCTCCTGACCGGCTTTGCTCTTTAAAGCACAACAACGTCTTCAGTGCACTGATGACTGACGGCGCCTGAACCTAAAAACCATTACTGATGTGTGTCAGACGCCTCCAACAGATGGAGACTCAATTCAGTTCCAATAAAAAACAGTATTTTGTTGATAATAAAGAGTCAAAAAGTTTTCTATCAATAATCTCCAAGGTCTGTGTGTAGGCTCTCCCCAGAGGCTCACCTCTACACCTTGAGTTCTTCAAGCGAAATAAGACAGTCCGTTCTAAACAAGGTGGCATTTAAATCTTAATATTTTTTAAGAGAGAAAAAAAAAAAACGCCTAGCTTACCTTCACAGTTCTTGCCATCAAATGCTAGGGAGAAGCCGGCTGTGCATGAGCAGTGGTAAGAGCCTGGGGTGTTTTCACAGGTCTGGGCACACAGCCTGCCAGGATAGCGCCAGCACTCATTTACATCTGTCAGCGCAGGAATAAGTCGAGCCATTAGACAACAGACAGATACCTCCAGGCCACTAAGGACTCAATGTCAGTTCTCATTCAGACACACACCCAGTGATGTGTGGAGTGTTATCATGTTCACATACATCTCATTACAGGACCAGTGGATTTAGTGTCATCTAGTGGAAGATGACCTGCGGCATCTGTAGATATAAGATGAATTCTTTTTTTTTTTTTAGAATGGTTCTTATTTTTAGTGATAATACTCTAATGAAATCTCTGTTATGAATATTATATTCTATTCCTGCCATGTTCTGTAAACAGAGCCTGACATACTGGACCTATAATAACCAAATATCTCATAGTTTTCTATTAAAACATCTTCTCACATAGGAAAAAATACTTTTTTTTGGTCAATAATGATGATGACGACAATGTTATGATAACATATGGGTATTTTTTTATTATTTACTGCATGAGCTGAAGCAACTTGCTGAAAACTTTTTTTGAGGTAAGTTTGTTTGGAGAACTTGTCTTTGCATTTCCAAAGTCAGTCTGGTTTGTTTTCTACCCTGTATGCGCTCGGAAACCCATCTATAGTATCTTCATGGATTTTGGAACACAGCTTCAAACCATGTCTTCCTCCTCCACACACTTGTCCACTGCCTCCACCTCCTCAGACAGTGATGGAGGTGTTGTTGGTGGAACGTACAGTAGCACCTGCTTCCTGGCACATAAACTATTCTTACACTTTGTTTCACCTGCCCAATTATTGCTTTAAGACATGAGGTGATGTGAAAAATACTCTTTATGCTATTTTAGGGAAAACGACAATTAAAGGGCCTGTGTGTAGGATTTAGTGGCATCTAGGGGTGTAGTTGCTGATTAGGGCCACCCCGTCTGATGATCTTCCTATAGTGTGAAGAGGCACTACAGTGACTGCGAATCGCTCAAAACAAGAACATTTCTATCTAGAGCCAGTGGTTAGTTTGTCCATTCTGCACTGCTGTAGAAACATGGCAGTTCAACATGTCAGACTCCATGGAAGACAAACCTTTTCTTTTTCAGGTGATTATACACTAATAAAAACATAGATTCATTATATTATATTATATTCCATTTCTGCCATATTCTGTATATAGAGCCACTAAATCTGACACACTGGGCTGCTGAGTCATAGATATAATGTCTGCTCAAGGAGGGAAAAAGAAAAAGTCAGGTACATACTAGTCCTCCAGTCAGTACCTGTTTTGGCCCAATCTCTATGATTACATTTCAGCATATAGTGCCATGTATTTAAATAACCATGTATTCAGCTATATAGAAAATCCTAACGGGATACAACAAACTCCAAGCATACATTTCAAATCCACTGACTGATTGGATGCCCTGTCATGAGTCCTCCCTCTCTTCTGTCAGCCCTGCAACCTGTGTGTTCCCCGAGGCTCTGCACTTTCATTGACCTCTCCAAAGCCTGTCAGTCCCCATCTGTCCCTGTCCTCAGTGTGTGCCCACCTTTCCCTGTAACCTGTGAGCTGTGTCCAGATTACTACTCTATTCACCTATTCACTACCGCCTACACAAAAATGATTAGATAACTGTATATTGAGTGTAGTAAGTTCCTGTTCTTGTTCTTGTTCTTGCTGATGTCCCTGTCTCTGACTTTGTTCCTGCACCAACCTGCCTGATAATTAATGTGCGTTTCAATCAGCAATAGTTTGGGGAATTAGAATTTAAGTGCACTGAAATAAACAGCTGGTGACACTAATTCTCCAGCCAGAGGACAAGACGTGATGACATAATTAAATCAGCAGTCAAACCTCAGATGGTGGGAAATGATTGGGAAACATGATGGACGCAGGGCGTTTATGCTCACTGAATGTATGAATTTGAGGAATGTTACAGTCTCCATCGGTCCACACTGATATTTTATTGTCTGCCTTTTGTCACACCGCGGTGAGGTCAAGCTGTTTTTTTTTGTCTTGTCTTGTCACTTCCTGTTTTATTTTGAAAGATAACTCTCCTCTCGTTTCAGGTCACTTGCCCTTCCTCATGTGTCACCAGTCTGATTGTCTTCCCCGCCCTGATTGTTTCCACCTGTTCCCCATTACCCTGTGTATATATTGTCTGCGTCTCCCTTTGTCTCGTGCCGAAGTGTTTCGTCTCTCGTAGCGTGCACCTAAGCCTTATTTTCATAGCCCACAGTCTCAGCGTCATAGCTCTCGTGGTCTTTTGTTATCTACCTCGTAGGAGTGATTTTTCGTACTTCCTAGTCTAGCCCTTTTGTTTCTTTGCATTTAGCCTAGTGTGTTTTCAGCCTTGTTTGAGCACCTTAAGTTAAAGTTTCATAGACTTTTGTTTTTCCTCGTTAAGAGTGACTTTAATTTTGTTAATCTTTAATAAGAGTAGTTCAGTGTTTTTTCCTCCTTTGGAGTGATTTTTTTGTTTCCTCTAGTTTAGGCCTTTTTTCATAGTCTCACTCAGTCGAGGATATTGTCGATCCGAATAAAACAGCTGTCTGCCAAACTCTGCATCTGAGTCCTCCTTAAGTCCGGCCTGACACCTTTGGTTCATTTAGATTATGATTTTATCTGCTAAGTCAGTTTTTATTTCACTTTGTTGCATTTTGTTTTTATCGATTCACTTTTCAACCTCTGCCCAGTGTACAAACATCTTTCCAATATTACAAGCTTTTTTTTCTTTTTAGTGCTTCCACTCCTAGGTTTTATGCTCAAACTGAAAATGTGCAAAAAAAACATCACTCATGTATTCTGTTTATCTAACTAATGATTATTTAATAAGAAAAATGAGATAGGAAATGTAACCAGTACCCAAAAAACTTGAAATGTGCAAACATAAGGTGTTTTAACTTCATTCAGATTTTTATCACAGTCTTGCAGGTTGACAGAAAGTGCCCCCCGCCCTCCTAGTCCTATTTCTGGCTCTGCAAACTGAGGTTTAACTCAGTCAGTAAGAGTTTTTTCTGCCTCCAGAGCAGCTCTGGCTTCAAAACCTGTTTGGACGACTAAACCTCCAATCTGCTCATGATCATCTCACAGACCCGACACAGCGTTACGTACCGGTGCAGACTTTGCGGAGGGCGTCATACTGGTAGCCCGTCTGACAGTCACAGCGGTAGCTGCCAGGAAGGTTGTGACAGATCTGGCCCACTCCACAGCGGTGTGTCCCCATCTGACACTCATCAACGTCTAGACGGGCAGAGAGAAAGATAAAGCACCTCGGAAATGACCCACTCTCCTGACTGGGTCGAACTTAAACACAAACTCCTACTCACACCACCAGACACGGTACAAACACAAACACTTTCTCATTCACAGGGGCACGAAAATCACATCAGCTGATTCCTTGAAGCCTCTTAAACATGAAAGATGTCTGCTGCTAAACTAACTGCATTACATATAAGGCAGTGCTATTAACAGAGCATGAATGAATAGACAGAACAGTGTGTTCGGGCCAAAGTAGCCTATAAAGCTATACTGTTAGTGTAGCTAAAAAGTAATGATTGATATCAGATCAGTTTTATTTGTGTTTGTCTGAACACTATGCAGACTTACTGTAATCTGATGATGTTTAAAAGTAAAAATTTCATTGATAGTCGTTTATTACGCAATTTATTCAAACGATAAACGACTCCCTTACTTCTTCAGTCATGTGATTGGCTGGCTGCTCATTCAGACCAAAGCAACAACCAATTACAACAACTGCTTCTCTCCGTGTTGGCCTTTGCCCAATATTATTCAGACCATTCACAGATGATTGCAGAAAATGACCCGTTAGGCTCTGTGTTATAGTGAAGAAATCACAATATTGATGAGAGTTTGAAAAAGGATTTACATAATCATAACTTCATGGTTAGACTGTACGTTGTCAGTATTTATTTCTTTATAATGCCTTATTATAACTGAACATAGCTGGCTCGTATCCAGCCTCATTCCTCCCAATTGTTGCATTTTCTAATCATGCATTTGAGCCCGTTCGCCAGAACAGATATAACATCAGTGCTTTCATTCACATTGTCCTATAGCTGCCAGCCTCCTACGTCCATGCTGTCACGCTATAAGAGATAAATCTCACCGACACACTTGGCTCCATCAGGGCTGGCGTGGTATCCGTGGTTGCACATTATCACCTTCTTCTGGCACGTGTAGGAGCCCACTGTGTTAATGCAGTTGAAGCCCGAGCTGCACGGCTCGCTCAGGCTGCTGCACTCATTTATGTCTGCAGAAAGACACAGAGGGAGAATGATGCCTGAAGACAGCCGAAACAATGACAAGTTCCACAGGAGGATGATTGTTAGGACGTTTAATCCTGATTGACAGACCTACCTACGTCTACTTCCTCCCAGTCATTTTAACAGAACAATTATGTGGCTGTGTATTTACTTGTTGACTTGTAATGTGGCAATCATGTCTTCCTAATATGTATATATATCTATATATCTATATAGTAGCTCCAATACTTAGGGAACAGTGTTGATGAACTGCAGATTTAATGCATGCAATCAGGTGGATGTGGATGTGATACAGCCTCATGAGGAAACCAGTAATGTCACAGAAATGTCAAACGCTGCTCGAGAGTCTGAAAAATCATAATAAACATTTCTAAAATGCACAAGTCAACATTTTCAGCCCTCAGACACACAAATCTATAATGCCTGTGCAATCACCTGCTGGGAGACGTTAGTCTTCATGATTACTGTGCTCGGTGTGCCTTTACATCAGCTGAGCTAGATGCAACATTTTTTATGATATCAGGAGCACCCTGGGGTGAACCTCCACTCCAGGATGATGATGTTTCCCTGCGCGCTTACTCAACAAACTGTAAGTCATTTAATGAAAGGCAGGATGTTGTTTGTTTCATCTATATAAAAAGCATTAATGACAATGTGTTTATCGAGGGTTACATACTGGTCTGTCCTTGGCCGGTCTTGTCATGGTGTCAAACTCCAAAAAAGTCACTGCAAGTCATTGCACCCAGCCAAAAAATCATCCAGTACATAACCCATAATATAACACAATTTGTTATTTTTACTCCCTTGTGACTTAATGGAGTCAAGTCAATTGATGCAAATCACAATTTGCCTCAGTAGGACATTCTGATTTGGTTTAGGAAAAACTGCCCACAATTCAGTCTAACGTGTTAAAACCATCAACAGATACATATGTCTGGATAGCTCTCAGGTCAGCCGTAAGTTACAAAGAACCTTAGAGTGAGTTTCAGCTCATTTATTTGCGGTCCAGGACCAAAACTTTACTGATTTGGTTCACCCCCTCACCGGCCTCAGACAGCACAGAAGTGGTTTGATATGACCTGCTCTCTATTGTCTATATAATGGTCATGTGTCATGTGTTTCCATTAGCCAGCAGAGAGCAGCACAGGCAGTCTCTTACCAATACAGTTGCCATGGGAGTCCTGTGTGAAGCCGCTGACGCACTTATTTTTGGTGTTGCACAGAAAAGAGCCCAGTGTGTTCTCACACACAAAGCCCACACCACAGTTATGGGTTCGCAGAACACATTCATCAATGTCTGGAAGAAAGAACAGATACACACACATTCAATTAGTCAACTTGACAAAATAATCCACACTTTATGAAACTGTAAAGAGTCTAAATCTGCTGTCAGCTCTCTGAGCTTCGGTCTGCACTCTCACGTCTCAGTCACAGTACAGTAGGTGGCACTGTGGCTCAAGCACAGAATAAACATGTGCAAGCGTCTCAGAAAAAACAAACTTTGACTCAGCTCAGGGAAGAATTCCCCTCCCATTAAAATATATCACTCCAACTCTGCAATTAACGGAAGTTGAACAAAACTTCTTCAATGACAGTTATTGAATCTCATGAGCGATGGATGAGGTTTAAATGGAAGATTTGCTCTTTTGTGCTGGGAGCCCTTCTTTCTCGGGAGTTCACATTATATTGGGTCCTCTGAGACTCGTCCTATGGTACGTCGGCAGAAGGTCTTAATTTGGGTTTTTCTGTGCTAATCATCATCAGGGGGATACGTTTCCAATGCCACAGCAGAGATCTCTTCTTTCTTCCATGCAGCTAATTAGTTTTTCCCCAGTCGGATGGTCGACTAAATATTACCTTCATTATCCAGCTACATTGATTAGTCCTCCCTGGTGCCAAGTGCTGATGACACAAGTCATAGAGCTTCAAAGTGCTTTAACACCCGTGCTGACTCTCTGGGTGATTATTTTGTCACATACTGAACATGGGGCATCTGCTGAAACACAGATACTACTACTGGGGCCAGAAAACACTAGCACACATTTTAATGAAGCCTCGCTGACTGAGCTGAGTTAAAGTCATGACCGCCGACACACCGCGACAGTACAGTACGAATCTCTGAGTGAAAATGACTGTAAATAATCCATATCTCTCTCGTGTTTCTGTGCATTACTCTGAGAACTTGTGTAGATTTTTCTGTCATCAGCGTTGGCTGCATTCGTCAAAAGCAGTGAATGGGGGTGAAAGTGAGGTGTCTAAATATACCCTGCTCCTCTGCCATCGATAAAGCCAGGACACTCCAATAGCCTCAACACTGTGATGTACTACATTGCAGTCTTATATTCGGGGATTTGTGGGTGCTCATGGGGCCATTTAAGGACAAATTATTCCTGGTTTTCAGCGATACAATTAGGAAGAGCAATAGAGGGGGAGTGATGACAAACTTTAGGACCAGAATAGCCTGTCTGTGTGTGTGCATGTGTGTGCGTACATGAGCATCTATTACGCAGTGTCCTCAGTTTGAGCCAGGGGTGTTGGACTTTGTGCTGTTGCTGGATAAATTGCAGAGAAACTGGCAACACTTAGTAATACGCTCCAACACAAACACGAGCCTTGGCCAAACACAAGTGCCAAATCGTGCTGCAAAGTGGAAATACACTGAGGGTAATGTTTAGAACGTCACAACGCGAAGGCTGCAGCTACGTGTGAATATGAATGAGTGTTTTTGGGTTTGGGCTAGATGTACTGCAGGCCAGTACGCCCAGCGATCACGTCCAGATCTGCAGCTCATGATTTGAGTCCAGAGCTGACGTTAAGTGCCAACGAAGGAAGTGACCTACATGTGCTGAGGTGAAAAGTAAAGAGTGTGGAGATCAGGGTGGTAGATGTAGCACTTAAGATTTTCACACAGGAGACTGGAGTTTGCATCTTGTCACAGATCTGCAACTCACTTCTTTATAACTTGTAAACACAATCATTTCCCTTCTTTGTGAAAAACGTTGGCAATAGTCTCTAAAAAGTATATATATATATAAACCAGGCATTCAAACAATCGTCCAAAATTGACGTTATTGTCTGACTGTCTGGTTTTGCTTTACTGACGCTTCTTCTCTCTTACCCCCGAAAAAAAGTGACACAAATCCCATGCTGCGTACTGAAGAAGACATCATCAGAATTTCCAACGGCCGCTTTAGTGGCTCTGAAAATGACTGCTGAGTAAATTGGCTTTAATGAAATACATCAGGAACAATGAACTCACCCTCACAAACACTGTTTCTCAGCTGGTAGCCTGCAGGACAAGTGACCTGCAGCTCGCATACAAATGAGCCCACTGTGTTCATACAGCGCTCGCTGGGCCGACAACTGTGGGTGTTGGTCACACACTCGTCCACATCTGCAGAAGAAGAACAAGGGTGACTGTGTGTGAAATGACAGGGGGGGAGAGGGAGGCGGGCAGAGGGTGAAGGTGGTGTGAGGTGGAGGTGAAGCAGACTCTCAGAGGTAGTTGATGGACAGGACCTGAACGTAACCCCCCCCTCCACGACTGGCCTGGGCTCACCATGGTGGAGCTTAGTGAGTCAGCAGCACATGGACGTCAGCAGAAAAAATACTGAAGAAACTAACAAAGGAAGTCATTTTTATATGCAGGAGTTTGAGGCATGCCAGGAAATTACATGTTTTGCTTTTGCCTGCGTGAAAATCTCTGGCTGGGAAGCCGTCGTGATAATCTCAGACAGACACACTTGCTGAAAAACACAAAAGACGTCACATTTGTGCACAGAAAAGCACGTGAAAGGGGTTTTCAAATTCATTATGAATATATTTTCTCTCGCTAAAAGAAAGAAAAAAAAAGCATCTTTGCAGATAATCCTGTATGCTGTGTTTGCCTCAAAGCACAGAGCAAAGAGCACTGAGGGCTCTCCTGTATGAACCACGCACAGTGTTAGTGCTTTGTTTGTAGTTGTTATAAAGCTGAAGCTGCACTAATAATTCATTTTATATTAACAATGGCATGAAATGACTGTGTACTTTATAATGTTAAAAGAGGTGTTCAGGGCGGTTGGTTGCGTAGTGGTGGCGCTGGTTCAAATCCCGCATCGGATGGCCATTTACTGCGTGTCACTCCCCCTCTGTCTGCTTCCTGTCTATCTTCAGCTGTACTATCACAAAATGACAAAAAAAATTATCTTTAAAAAGAAGGGATGTTCATAGTGATGAACCCACAGAAAATGATTACCTGTAGCCTCAGCCCTATGTAGCATTTATCGTCTTTCAGCTCATTGTTTCAGATTTTTAGGGCCTGTAACTTGAATGTTTTGGTTCAGTCTCAGTGATCTCATTAATCTTATTTATATGCAGCAGGCAGCTGTTTCACAAAGTTAATGAGTGAATGAATAAGTTGAACGTAAATGTTTTGATTGGCCACGGGCAAAGAAACAATGGCATTTTAGCGTATCCACAGATCCACCACAGAGTTTGAAATACATGTTTCTCCGTTGTTGTTGTTTTTTTTTTTTTTCCAGGCACAGGACTGCCATGTATGTGGAGACAGTTCAATATTAGGTGGACTAAATGAAGACTTGTTCTTCGTCCCACTGATACTGCACACATTACCCTCACACAATATGTCCTTGAGTCCTGTTTGATGGGCCATTCTAGCAAGGGGCGGCTTTCTAAATCCCAAGTCAAATTTAAAATGTCAAATGTTGGCAAAAGTGAAATAATATTTTGCTTGTTTGTAGAAAATAAAATACACAGGGGCAACCCTTTAAATCGTTATCAGTCAAACATCACTGCAGCCAGTAAACAGACGCTGTTGATTTATTACACTGGTGGGCTCATACCGAGACAATGGATTGTTGCATGGCTGATTAGCTGGATGCGCTGATAGTGTTGCCCTAGGATTATTGTGTGTGTGTGTGTATCTCTGCACATTTGTGTGCATGCAAGAGTGTGGCAGTCATCCAAACTTGAAGATCACCCCAAAATATGCTGCATTCCACAGGGAAACTCACGAAAAGGTCTTGTACAAATCTGCATGAAGAAGCCAAGGCTGAAAAACAAAAGGCAGGAACAAGAGGGGGACGTATTCTCCCGTGCTGCCTGTGTATTTGTTCGCAGTCCCTTGCTGAAATGCCTTTTCTCGACTTTCAAAGCTTTTGCTACAGGGAATTTGAATGAACTGTGTGCCTTACAACACGTTCCCACAGAGAGTAGGGGGAGGAAAAACACTGATCTGAGGTTTGCAGCATGTACCTAGTGTCCGTAACATCCTGCAGCTCTTTTTCCTGTACTGTTTTTCAACTCAGAAAACTACACAAGCGTCACCTCTCACAGCACAGAACATAGTTTATTGTATTATATTAAACCTCTGTGGAGATGCAGCCAACACATTCATCTTGCTCACTAAAATTAACAATTTCTCCTTTTGACATTGTGTAACACTCGAGAGAGTCTACAGGACTCTCTGTACAGGCAGCGGTGACATATTCTTGTTTTGTGGCCTGCCTTCGCAAATGTCCCTGTTTGTTCTCCAATGAGAGACAGCTGTTGTCTTCGTTGTAGGGAGGATATTTCCAGGGGCAAATCACACTGAGGGCTGAGTCTGCTTCATCCTCCGGGTCCTGCTCTCCGTCAAGCCTAGGGATGGACGGGACTGTTTCCAATGTTTGCATATTGCCAGTGGTGCAGAAAGTCGCCACTCTGGTGGCCAGCATTATTTCCAGTACGTCAATTGAAGACAGAGAAAAAAAATAAAAATAAAGGGAAAAAGTGCCTACTGCCTCAAAGTCCCCTACCTTCCGTGACGGGTAGCCAAGGGCAGCCCTATTACACAGTGAAGTTACCCAATACAAGGTGGAAACAAAGACTATTTTTTTGAATACTACAAATGCTCAACGAACGAACGGAGAGGACAGATAACAGTTTTAGGAGAATTCCATCAAGAGACCAGAGGAGGCCGTGCACTGTGAGATGTCTGAGAGGCACAGAAGCAAACACACCCCCTCTTGTTCTTTCACACTGGACCCTGCAGACCATGAGATTTTTTGAAAAGTTCAAGCTGAGGTGGATGAAGTCAGCCTTGGCTTATTTGCAGATTTGGTCTGAGACAGGAGGGTTAGGGTTACACAGATGCAGACTGTTGTGAACCTGATTTCCAGTCATCAGTGACAGGGGATAAAGTCGGTGCTTCACAAAGGATGCAGATAGATTCAGGTGTATACATGTGAGGAATGCTTTTTCAGGCTTTATCCATAAAAACAGATCAAGTCTGATTTTAATCCCAGAGGCCAGTAAAGCAAAAGTTCGGAAGGTCACTAAGGACCCATCCAAGTGCACCTGCAAGTTTTGTTCACAGACATGCAGACAGTTACTTGCAGGAGTGCTGGATGAGGCCAGAGATAAACCAGAGGGCGCTGTGATTAATTATTGTCCTCCCCGCCAGTCGCAATAACCATTTCATATCTTTTAAATAGCTCTGCCATTGCGATGCCTAACGTCATCAGATCTCTGTGGAGCCATCATGCATGGATTACAGAGCCACGAGAACCACGAGGAAACAGCTGATCAGTCATGTGACCGCTCTGTCACAACTCGTTCAAAAAGTGTTTCCATCTCCGGTTTTAGAGCTTTAACTCTTTTTAGAAAAAAGGCAAAGCATATGAAAACGTATCCATTGAACTTTAACATAACAAAAAGTGTCCAAAATAGAAACACAGCTAACAATAAGGCCCCAGAAAAGTGCTTACACCTCCGCTAGTGAATTTTCTGGGTGAATTCTGGGTTGTTGTTGAATCTGTTCTCATCAAATTGTCAGACACTTCTCACCCAATTACTTATAATAAATTATCTGTACATCTTGATATCACTCATCTGCATTGATCTCAATGTGTCTGTTACTGTCTATAGGGTGATGATATTCATTTGAATGATTTTCCATTTTGACTGAGACCGTTTAAATGGATGACTTTACCCTTTACCCTGGATTGTACTGCAATCCTTCCCTGCGTTTGCCTGGGCAGGTGCACCAGTCTGATAACGATGTGGTTCGATCAGTGTGATATCTTCCACAAGGTTTTGGCGGAGTAGAATAACATCTCCAGAAATCCTAGCCGTGTCAACCCAAAGATGATGTTAGCAATGTGACCACAGAGAGGATGACACAGCACGCCTCCATGGTTATTTAGTGCAGGCACTCATCCGTAGCTATCATCCATGTAATAACTCTGAAATCTGATCTCCATGCACTCTTTAAGAGGAATGCAAAACAAATCCAACCCAGCCCACAACAATTCATACAGCCCTCAGAGTGAAATTCATAAAGGGGTGGAAGGTGGCAACCAGATGCATTAAAGCTAGAAACCACTATGATGTCTGAATTTAGATTGTGTGTGTGTGTGTGTGTGTGTGTGTGTGTGTGTGTGTGTGTGTGTGTGTGTGTGTGTGTGTGTGTGTGTGTGTGTGTGTGTGTGTGTGTGTTGGCCTAAGAAACTTAAGAATATCAATTCACAGCCTGGTGATGAGCAGAGATAATGTCAGAGCACTGATTAACTGTCTAACCCACACATTAACAATTCAGGTTGTGTTAAGCCCACACAGCCTATCCTTCTTATTCACACACACACACACACACACACACACACACACACACACACACACACACACACACACACACACACACACACACACACACACACTCACAGACACGGGTATTATTTCACATTCATTCACATTTATATGCAGCTGAATACACCACAAAGAGAGGGGTGACTTTATGCGAATCAAAATATCACAGCCACGATAGTTGAACAAATGTCAGCTCAAAACAACATTGTGTCGTCTTTCTACCATAAAACAGCTGATTTTTTTTTAATTTCGAGGCTACACTGCAATCAGGTGAATGGTGTCTCTTATTTGTATGTCACCCTGTAACAGACTATGCAACTGTGTGCTTCAGCTACGATCACCCATGAGAAGTTTGTAACCCACCCATCCACTTAGACACACACCACTAACTGTTTGACTGCTTTTGGTGAAACTGGATCATATTTTATGGAGAAAATGTTTTCTGCTTTTTTTTTTCTGATATCCTCCGGCTGCTCCGCCTCAGCTCTCTGTGAGAACTCTTCCTGATGGTAAACTGCTGCAAATTGTAGCCGCTGTTAGCTCAGTCCGTTAGCCGCGTTGCTCAGACTGTGAGCTCAGAGCAGGGGAGTGGAGTGTTCAGGAGCATTCTGGCCAGCTCACCCTTTTTTGATCAGAAGTAATATAACCTTAACAAAATACATGTCCATATTTACCACAGTGGTATCACTGGTATTCTACTGCAAACATCCTGGGTGTTAATGCCTTGCAGTGTTTCACAGTCTGTATGACATCTTATCTACAACAACAAGTACTCCATAGTTTACTTCACAGTCTGCTTACATCTCTGTCAAATCCTCAAATGCCCCCCTCACACTCACATCTTGTCGTGCTATTTGCTTTGTTTCAGTCCAGCCAAAACCAAAAGTTGCCCACCCACATTTTCACATGTGGGAACACTTTGGGAGAGAAACGTTTTCATTCTGCTCACTGAATGGACTGATACGAGGGGAAACACTAACTCTTATGTAGTGCTTATGCATCCAGAGGTATTATCCTGTCTGCTGGCAGGCAGACAGATTAAATAAACTGAACCAGGACAGCACTTCCAGTTAACACACTCAGGACTTCAATATTTAGGCAGCACATGATTTGAGAAAATCAAATCAAATTATATTTGTATAACCCAAAGTCACAAAGTACATTTGCCTCTGAGGGCTTTACAATCTGTACAGTGAGTGACACCCTCTGTCCTTAGACCCTCGGTTCGAGTGATACAAAAAACCTTTAACAGGGGAAAAATGTGGAAGAAACCTCAGGAAGAGCCACAGAGGAGGGATCCCTCTCCCAGGACGGACAGACGTGCAATAGATGTCACATGTAAAGGACAAATCAACACAAACATACTGTTAAATTACAATGGATTCATGGGGGGAAAACTGTTTTCATGTTAATATCGCTCACATCCTACTTGGCCATTTCTGTAACTAAATCTTGCACACTCAGACGTACATTTGGTTTAAGAAGGGATTTACATGAGCAACACTGGTCGAACTGTATATTAAATTCCTGAAGTGGATTATATATTTTCACAAAAGAAAACTGCTGCCAAGTTTTCGCCCCGTTTCAAAGTCACAGATCAATTTACTAACTACTACAGAAAATGTATTACTGTAAGGCCACTCATGGAAAATGTCTTTGGCATGGTAACAATTACATTCTCTTCTGGGGAGAGGTTTAATGCTGATGGTGTATCGATGTGATGAATTTTTCCACAGTGAAACTTGTAAGCAGATGGTCTTCTTGTCATTTTTCACTGATTCTTATCTCCTGCGCCGTCAACACGTCTCGTGTTGGTGAGCAGCAGTCTTTACGTATCGACTCCTTCAGAACATTAAGGTGTTTTTTTTGATCTTTATATCCTCAAATGCACTATTTTCTATTACTCAATACTTATCAGTGAGGAAAGCCTAAATACCAGAGACACCTCTCAGGCTCCAAAATGACATTCATAAAGCTGAATGAAAACTTAACACAGCTTGAACAAAAATGGAGCATCACACCTTCACAAAGGCGGGATTTATTGCAGGACTGTTGTATTAGACTACATTATTTTTTAGCTAAATGAACTGCCATGTATTGCCAACACATGCTAGTATATGTCAATGTATTATCACCTTATAAAGTCATACCGGCTAACATGTTAGCAAACAACTGCCTTATTACAAATCCAGCCAGCAGACACCGAGTGCGCCGAGTCCAATAATGACTCTTTTTTAGCTCTGGTTCTGGTCTCCACCAACTCCTATCTGGTCCTTTAGCTGCCAAATGTTCCACTATGTTCACCAGGTAGTCGCTAACTGTGTCTGCCTGTTGTTTGTTAGTAGGTAGTGTACAGAAGGCTTAAAAGAGCCTTTTCTCTAAAACCGAGTTTATGGGTCAGAAAACCAAAACATCAAGCTAAAACAGGCTAAACGTCATTTAGTCCTTTTTGAATAGTGTACCTCCTTTAACTCGAAAGTATCATGCAACTACGGAAACTATATAAATATACTATATAAATAGTAAATACAGTAAATGTGGTGATTACAAATTTCCCTTTTCAAATGTATCAAAGGAAAGGCAGAAAGGAACGAACTGTAATTAAAGAGTAAATCTGGTGATATTTTCTTATTGTTAACCTCCATTCAAAAAACACATGAATAAGCCACACTGTAGTTTATTTTCACACACAAATCTGCCGTCCTGCCTCTACAAATACAAACTATTTCCTCCTGTTGACTAAAAACTAAAGTGCTGAGCTTTTTTAGGAGCTTATGCAATCAGATTTTTAGAAAAGAAAGCAATATATTTGTGGCCCAGGATTTATGTCTTCATCGGGAACAAACTGGTTTGAGAGCAGGAAGTAGGAGAGTATACTGCAGAGGGACAAAGTAATGCATTGTTTCGATCTTTTCACAGATTTCTTTAGAAAAAGAAACATATGGAACACCAGCCTTACCCTCTAAGCACAGTACTGGAATATAAGTATAGATAAAATATATTTTTGGTTTATAATTAGAAGATATGACACAGACAGTAGTGTCATTATGTGTTTCTTCACACCTTTGCAAACCCACACCTTTGATTATCGTCATTTAAACTGTAATCGTGAATTCTGACCTTCACCTGTCAGAGGTGCCAGTGTTGTGCAAAGTCAATCACACAGAGCTTTATGAAAGGGAGGTAACTAAGTACACAAATGCTATGCGTGGTGTTTGTTATTGCAGCCATAGCTGCCACAGAGTAATTGGCTATGGTTGACTAATGCTCCAGGCAACGGCCTCCACCACCAGGAAGTGGGAGCCCAATCAGTTGATGCATTGTTTAGTATCACAAGACCTGCATTTTCCTCCTTCATGAGTGACTGCATCCAATTAAAAAAGTGTCCCGATCTCTGGACAAACTGCTCCATTGCACTTTTGTTCTGTTGTCAAGGCTGCATGTGTTTGTTGTTCATTTATACAGCAGAGACTGCTATTGTTGATGGTGTTGGGTTGTTTGCTACCTTGTGCAAGCCCCTTCTTGAGGGGGACAGCTTAAGGGATACATACGAGCATTGTGAATCGCTCCAATTACAGCCAACAGCACCGCGAGCGGCAGCTCTTACCTACACACATACGTCCATCTGTCATCAGCGAGAACCCTGGGAAGCAGGAGCAGCGAGCTCGGCCTGCCACCACCGTACACTGCTGACTGCAGGGGCCATTTTCTGCAAGAGACAAAAATATGAACAGCATGATTACAATCATCTCCAGATCCCACACGGCTACGCCTCCAGGACAGTCATTCACTCATAATGCCTTGAATTCCTCATCTTTGTGCTGCATCTCTGCTGGTCTTGGTAATTAATTGTCCTGTTGTCCTGTTCCCCGAGGCTCCTCCCTCGCAGTGATCATCACTCCCCACAGGAAGGAGGCCTCTCATGAGCATGAGCATTCAACACAACAGAATCAATTCTCTCCATTTAACAGCTTGATAGCCCTGTCACAAAGAGGCATGGGACATGAACTGTTTCCCCACAATTTCTCACCAACACATTCCAAAGAGCCAAAGCTCTGCGGTGGTAAAGTGTCTGAGGGTCGTTCGATACATTGATCAGGATATTCTTATAACTAACAATCAGAGACACTTTGATGGAGCATGGCTTTTGTTGGGGCCTGGAGTAGAGACTCCAACTGCTGATCTCTTCCTGACCTGATCGAAATTCGGCTCATGAAGCTGCAGCAGAGTAAACACAGCATATCAACAACAAAGACTCAAACAGTTTATCAGTGAAAGTGCACGCAGAGAGCAAACTGTCCCAGTTTTTACTTCTGTTGATAAGGGAGTTATTCGTCTCGGGGCAGTCAGACGGCACTTGGGCGCCATCACGTCAGCCCTCTGACCCCTCGCTCGACCTACTGTACCTGTTTTGTTTCAATAAAAGCAAAGCTGATGTGTTGAGCAGATGTATGCGGCCTGCTGGGCTCTAGACTGGAGACACCAGTGACTGCCTGTACACTTCACCGCCTTATATGAAGCACTCTCTAAAGCCCCAAACCCTCTCATCACCCATTACACATAAAGCTGTAACACACAGCTTTAGCCAAGGAAGTGATCCATGAGGAAGAGTCTCACAGCAGGAAGCCCCAAATCCTTCAAATGATGTTTCATATAATCCAGATCCGTGCTCACAGCTGCCTTTATACAGTTGGTGAATCATCTCAGAGCCTTTGTTGCTTACAAATACTGACTGTTATTTTAAAGATCACAGATCCGAGGCTCACTCAGCTTCACGACTCCCAATTTAAAGTGACTGTAAAGGTGGATTTTCCAGACACTTTCAGGAGATGTTTATAATGTTAAAATATGGACTGTACCTGGACATCTTATCTGAATACACCAGCTGAGATCTCTAGATCTCTCACTAGAAGTCTGCTAGTTAGCTGGGTTAGTTACAACAATACAATTACAAGGGGGTGACACAGGGAGGATCGTCGAAAAGTCTGGAATTAAAAGTAAATTTTTCATTTTTCTGATATTTTAAAGTTTAGCATTATAATATAGCACCAGGATCCAATGATCTTGGAACTTCTGCTACTGACAGTTGAAGTCGTTTTTTTTTCTGCAGCTGAATATGAAGTTTGTGGCCATATTTAATGTTAAACTGCTATAATGTGTAAAGTGACTATCTATCTCAAGCACCAAGCAGTGTGGCTCAAGTGCCTGCTTCAGTAGAGGCTAGTAAATATCCCGATCTTATCATCTCTGCCTTGCATGTGAATGAATAGAATTAAAACAAAAGTAAATAGTCACTTCTTGGGAAATTAGCTTCACATGACATGGTCTTAAAGAATATGTCCACGATGCCATAATGCAGTCCTGCGATGTCACGTGTATTGCTGGGGAAATGTTGGCATTACCTGCACAGGGATTGAGTCGCGCAGGAGTGGTGGTGGTGGTGGTTGTGGTTGTACTGGTTGTTGTGGTGGTTGTCGTACTTTGTGTTGGGACCACGGGAGGACTGTCCTCTCTGACTCTGTTGTCCTCATCAGGACTCACTGCACATTAAAAACATAACAACCGATACCCTGTTAGTTCATGAGGAAAAAGAAAGTGCAGAAAAAATGAAGTCAGTCTGACTCAAATGTTCCTGATATGTGAAACCAGCTTTGAAAAGAGTAATATTCCATTTAAAATCTATTTCCTAATGACAAGGCATGCTGGATGTTTCTGTCTTTCAACTCTTTCACAGAGCAGAGAGAGGTCTGTGAATAAATTATCTTTCATTTGAGGTTGTGGGGAATTTTGATGAGCCTGTTTAAACGGCTCTTGCTCAAGTGCTATAAGTATGATGATGAAATCTGTTGTCGGTTTAACTGCAGCAATAATCATAGTCAAATGACCATAAATACACATACAATCAAAATTAAGAGTCCTGCCTCTAATGGAAATAAAATACTCACGTTTTATTGTTTAGCAATTTCCGAACAGCTCAGTCAGTGAATTCTAATCAGGCATTGGTATCTTAGTAAAACAACCAACACACGGTCAAACAGGAGACACACCGATACAGTACAATCACAGCTCTAACAGACCAAACTATGTGATAAGACCTGCTTTTTATTATGAGGTTATCATCATAGCTGGGATGTTTGGCAACACATTCATGGGAATCATTTAAAAAAAAAACAACAACAACACTGAATATGCAAACACTGTAAGACGCAAACACCACAAATATGTCACAAATGTCAGGTACTTTAGTACTTTACTGTACTGTACTATATCCACATACATAGTTGTAGTTATACCAGTTTCTGTCTAACTTTAGTGGTCCACTGTCGCTCAGTCCTGCTACTTATAGTCTGATAACAGATTTTAAAAATCATATGTAATGAGGATTATCTTAAAAACATTAAAACCCAAACTCAGTGTAGTCTATCAACACTGTCACAGCTTGAACAGTCGAGGACAGCCGGTGTATAGATGTGCTCGGGGTCTCGCGCTCACAGAAGCTGTTACACATCAACGTTATTAATGCCATGTGTTAACTGCTGATTGGCACTGTGCATGTGCAACTCTTAACACAGAGAGAAAACAGCTCAACTCACAGGGCGTACATTCCTACTTCTCAGTATTAGCTAAGGTAACGTTACTAACAAAACTTTGGCATCACTTTTGCCACATTTTATGGAGATAAATGTTTTCTGGTTTTCCCTCTGGTGTCTTCTGGCCTCCGTCCTTTACATTACATTACATTACATTACATTACATTACACTTAGCTGACGCTCTTATCCAGAGCGACTTACAGATATTCACAGGGTGTCAGTTACAGTCCCTGGAGCAGTGTGGGGTTAGATACCTTGCTCAAGATACCTGCAACCCTCCGATCCCAAGACCAACTCCCTAACCACTAGGCCACAGCTGCCACCTGATTGACAGCCAAGTAAACTGCTGTGAACGGCAGCAAATTCTCTTTGCATTTCTTCCCGGAATACAGGGGAAGTGTTGGTGTTTACACTGGTGGCACAGGAGCTTTGACTGTTGAGGAAAAAAGATATTTGCTGACAGAGAGCAGCACAAGTGCCATGCCAGAACCAGAGCCAAGTGAGGGGCGATGGAACTAGGCTCGACAGACTAAACAGGGAGGTGAGAAGAAGAGAGTGACCGAGCAAGAGCGAGCAACTTAAATACTGGTAATAAATTTTAGCTGGCTCAAAAAAACATGTGGCTTTAATGATCAGTTTGTGCAGATTTGGGGGGAGCAATGTTTAAATATCAGATAATTCTGTTTAATATTGGAGTGAGTCAGGCTTCTATCCTGGGGCTTCTTATTTATTTTTGGTCAAATTCTTAAATGCAAAACCAGATGACTTTAATCATGTGTGATTCAACCTGTCATGGTGAGTACAGTACCTGGTGCGCAGGAGTGCCCGTCCGGCTGCAGAATGTAGCCCTGGTGGCAGCCACAGCGGTAGGAGCCCCAGATGTTGGTGCATGTGTGCTGGCACAGCTGGCCCAGGTAGTGCTGACACAGATCCACATTCTCCTGCTCTTCCACTGCATTGGCAGCTTCATCTGTGGCACTGATGGAGAAAGCCTCCTTGGGGAACTTGCTGTCTGAAACTGGAAGGAGTGAAGAGAAGGAATGTGGTGGGCGTACAGCACCATATTGCCTGTATAATTTATCCAGCACACGTTCCCCAACAAAACCGGCTTAAAGACATAAAACAACATCAGCCCCTCTTTTACATTCAGAGTGTTTAAGTGATGCTTAATGCAGAGCTTCAGTTCCTAAATAACATTATCATCACAAGAGACCACCGTGTAACAAGTGCAAAGGTCAGAGCCTTAGTAGTGAAACTATTGTGACCACAGGACACTAATGTGAGAGTGAAGTGCTGGGAAAAGAGATGTGCCAAAATGCTGAGCATTTTTACAGAGCAATTAGAGAGGGGAATCATTTAGCAGGAAGGGAATGACTGCCTCAATCACAGTACTGAACGCTTTATTTAACTTGTGCATTACATTACTGTATGTCACATGTTTTACTCACTCCTTATGCATGGCCAAATTGTATGACTTCTGTGCTCATACTACAGTTCAATTAACTGCCCATAACCAGCTACTGACACTGAATTCAACCTCAGAACACCTGATCCGTTTTGTCCCTTCACAGTTCCAAGAATGTACAAAAAGAGAGAGGCGATTTTGTCAGCTGTCAGTGTGTACAAATGAGTAGCTTAGTAGTGAAGGCGTGCCTGTGAAGTTTGGGATTTTTAGAATCAGAGTCAGGTTTATTGCCAAGTAGGTCTTGACATACAAGGAATCAGCTTTCAGTGTTTTGCTGCACAACACACATATTAAGTAGAAAAATATAATAAAAAACAAGTTCTACCTAATTAAGAAGTATAAATATACAATCACAACACAATCGGAAAAAAAAAATATTTTAAACATATGTGCATGATGTTATTTAAATGGAAAGAGCTGCAGAGTGTTGTGCAGGAATGTGTAAAGTATTCACCCGGGAATGTGCAGAAGTTCACATATGCAGAATATTTGAAATGTGCAAGATAGTTTTCAAAAGTCAGTAATCCAAAAAAGATGTAAGTGTCAGAGGGGGTCTCTGTTGACGAGTCCAGCTGCAGGCAGGAACTTTTTTTTTTTTTTCTTGTGGTGAGGTTTTGGTCCTGATGGACTGCGACCTCCTGCTGAAGGGGAGTGCCTCAAATCTTTGTATCTGGGGTGGGAGGTGTCAGCCACAGTGTTGAAGTGGTATGCATGGAGCTCTAGACTTTCAGACTAAGACTCTTTTTTATCAATCTGCTAAAAGTACAACAGCATGTTTATCCCGTCTAACATGAGCTGCAAATGCAAACTAACTTATTACCTATTGTAGTGACCTGTGACGTGAAGGTTTAGGTGGGTGACAGGTGAGGTAAGGCCTGGAACATCCACTGTATGGAAGTCAGACTGCTGACTTTTTGACTAGGATCTTCAACCTCAGTCTTTGAGCATTTATCATGTATGTAGTATTCATGTTGACCATCTAACAGCTTTTTTTGGTGTTGTTGTTAAAAACTAATCTGCTCAGCCAGCTGGAGACTGAGTTCCCTTCCATCCCACAGAGTTTTTTCGTTGGCATTAGCTTAAGCTGGCGAACTCTGTGCCAGCGAGAGTTGTCACAAAATCCACAATCGCACACTAGAATGAGAAGCCTGCTTTCCTTTACTTTGGGAGAAATCAAAGATCCATTGGTTTAATTGTAAACTGCAATGAATGGAATGCTTATCAGATCTGGCAACGGTAACTAGTGAATGGATAACTGGACTTTGCACTGAAAACAAAAAGCAAAAAGACAAATATGGCTCTGCAGATGCCTGGGAAGACTGAGATAATGTTATTTGTTTTGCAGCAAAGCACGGCACAGTCACAATCTGCCTTAGCCACAGAACAGCAGGACGGCTGACCAAAATTTCTGGACATGCCAAAAAATCTGATTGTCCAACAGCCAGATCGTAAATTAACCAAGCACTGCGATCCCCCCACCAAACTGAATGTGGAAATTTGGCTCAATTATAAAATGAACTGGGAGGGCCCAATTCAATGTTAACAACTAAAAGGGATACTACAGAAAATGAATTATTGTACCTCTCGGCAGAGGCTGGGATATCGTGACCTATATTCTCCAGTAGGTTTAAGGATTATGCTCCACAAAATCATAGTTGCATTTATCAATAGACCTTCTCTGACTAGTATATACATACATCTTTCAAAGCTGACATCCAAAGTTTGCAGTGCAGACTTTCCAAGTCCAAAATAAATGATTCAAGAAGTGTTACTTGAGTCATTTCCTCAGACTTGACAAAGCTCCCCGTAGAGCTGCAGAGAAACTGATCTTGACGTGTCAAATTGGCAGAGTGCTCCTTTAATCCGAATAGCGTCAACCGAACAAGAGCCTAAAGGCAAAAATACACTAGGCTATTCCAGTGGGTGTGCGAAAACACACAGGGCTGTGCATGAACATGTCGGTTCATTATGGGGTGATGGGTCCAGTTGAGGGCTTTAAGAAAATATTTCTCACAGTCATTACCTGAGGTTTTAAATTCACAGGAGCAAGGCAAGATTAAATGTTTCCTGTTTTAATTAAAAGGCAGTGAGTCATAAGACTGAAAACATACCCCCCATGGAAATAATTACAGTGCACCTCATCCGTATTTTCATCCATAAAACACTCAACAAAGTAAACCCATCTTTCATGCATCCTACCAATGTGTTTGTGTGTGTGAGAGAGACAGTCAGACACACTCTAAGAGAGATCTTTTCAGTTTCTGCAGCTCCCAAACCTATCACAGCTTTCAGCAGGTTAATTGATTCCCACTTCGGAATGACATCATTCAAATTTCCCCCTTTAAAGCTGAAGGAAATGAGCTGCAGTCGATGGTTAGAACAGAGCCCATTAAAGGGCGGGATTAGGAGGAATTCCTCTGATGTTGTGAATGAAATAAAAAAGGCTAAGTGAGGCCGTGAGGAGGCTGACCTCACCTCACCATCATACTTGGATTCAACTATTCATTAAAAGACGGCCACAAAGGCTGACTAATAATGAACTGCAGCTCTAAGTTGTGTCTGGTCCCAATATGTAACCCAAAAATCTGAACAAACCAAAGCTCCAATCAATGATTTTGGGAGTTAGGACCTTTCATTAGAGGGATTTAATGTTCTAACTGCACAGGAGAATACAAACAGACATTCACAAATGTGGTGGGATACTGTATTGTTTCTTGTTCTACCCATCACATGTCTCAGGTCATTGATGGGATAATATGCAGATCCTTACCTCCTTATGGAGCTTACAGCTGTGAACGAGATATATAGGTCACACTCAGAGGCCAACGCGCTGAACAGAAGCAGACAAACAAACTGGTTCAACTGGTCAACTGCTTGTTTTTTGTAGAGATAAGTAGATACAAATGGCTATTGGAAAGCTTTTGCATCAAGGCATGTTTATCCTGAACCTCAGCTGCCTCATTGATGTAAATGTCATTGGCATTAGGTACTTGATGGATCAGAGACTGAGGAAAACTTTGCTGGCACAAGTAAAGAGACCACAGCCTGGGCCACCATCTGTTCCTGATTCATCACAGCTTGCATGTATCTTTTCCCATTACTCTGAATGGTAACGTGACTCCTGACTAATCAACCCAGAGCATCTGCCTTTTGGAAGATCAAACTCTGCCCTAGACATAAGCTTCAGTTAGGACAAAATAGTGATGACCCGACCCGGAACTGTTCCATATTCTAGCAGATCTAAGGAGCTGAGTTAACCAACTGTTGTGTGTCCAAGATTTACTGCCTGCTGAGAGTGAAAAACGAGTTCTAACTAGCCTCTAACTCTCTTGAACAGCAGTATGATAGTACATCTAGTTTAAAATGTCCCAATCCAAGCTACACACCCATTCTGGTCATGATTTGGGTTTGTGGCATTTTACACTGAAAAACTGACAAAATTCATTTTACTCAAAATGTTTATAGTCCCCAGTGTGAAAAAGGAGAAACTATTAACTATGAACTACACAGGCCAACCCCAGCTAATGGAGGGGGGTGGGTGGTGCCTGTATAGTTGTGACATCACAACCTTACAGATGTCCTGACGGCCAGTTTAAACAGTTTCTGAATACAGGCTGTTTTTTCTCTGGAGGTTTTTTTTTTATATACTTTTGCAGCATTTATAGATTTATTTATAGAAATCAGATTTCCAATCATGCTATGTCAGTTTGGAGATCTTGAAAACAAAGTATGACTTCTTTTTATGTTATTTTTTTTGATAGAACATCAAGATTTCTCTTTCCAGAAGAGTCGCCGTCGACAGATGGCATTTGTAATATTTGACGGTATTTGTGCATAATCAGTCACCAGCAATGACAGCATACAAACATGTTGAGATCGGCGATGATAACATCATAGCAACAAGGCGGCTGCGGTCTTTATTTGCTCTCCAGCGAGACGATGATGCATTCGTGAAATCATGGAAGTTTACTCTGTTACTCCGTTGTGTGGTTGTGAACTTTTATGAGTCCAGAGAGGCTGAACAAATGATTTCCAAATACTCCAGATACAACATAACAGAAGCTCTTTACTATTTACTTCTTGTTAATATGACGAAGCAACACAAAACTTTTGGTAACAAATTCGAAGTAAGCATTTGCAAACACACAGTCTGACAGTCTAATTATTTCAACTCCTCCTCTCTATGTCTGAATGTAACGAATCAGCAGTAATCTCTAAATGTAACGTAGATTATATCACACCATCTTCACCGGCAGGTAGAATTTGTGCAGTTGTCGTGGAACAGAAGATGTCATCTTTAATTTTCTTTCATTCTTAAGGACACATTGATATTTATTTCTTTGACAACTGGGCAAACTCCATCTGGATCAAGATGGTGTCTCTGAATGGACCATGAGTTATGTATTTCTCTGGTAGCTAGGCTCATTACACAAACACAATAAGTCCTGACTCTACAGTGTGTATCAATGTGTTCTCCATGTTGAAAAGCTCTGTGGCAGATGAACATTTCTGTGTGGTGGGTAGCAGATACCTTTTCTAGGCACAGAAGTTGGTCTGGGCATCTGCTTTCTCCTCAGAGGAATCTGGCTCGAACCTTCGTCTTCCTCGCAGCAGGTGAGGAATACGAGACCGCACGGGTAGCTCAGGTACTGGTGAGCTTCGCAACCTCGTCCTTCGCTGCGCACCCGTAAACCAAGGGCACAGCAGCTGCAGCACACCTGCCCATCCAGACAAAACAGCAGAGCCTATTAGGAGCGTGTCGCTGGGGTGCCCTTCACGTCTCTAATCACCACCTCTCTTTACAGCCCTCCACTTTTAGCCCTGTTTGGTAAACAGCAGAGGAGGGGGAGACATAACCGCAAAGAGGCATGCAGGCCTGCTCATCCCTGTGAACACACTGCAAAGGATTTCAGCTGAACCATATGTCATGCAAAGAAAACCAGACTTTCACCTTTTTTTCTTTTCTTTTTTTTTTCAACTTTCCTCTGAAACAATGACCCGGCACAATGGTTTGGCTCAGCTGCCTCAACACATGAAAAGCTGGCTCGACTGCCAAACCACCGGGTTTCCTCTCGGAGAAACAGGCGGTGCTATTTGAGCTGACTCTGAGCAGAGGCACGATTCACATTTCCATATGAAAGTATTCACAGGTCTGAAGGATGCATACAGAAACGGGATACTTTGGCAGTCCACTAATATATTTCAACCTGTTTGCCAATAAACACAAATAAACTGTCTGACCTTTCCAAAAAGCCTCTGCTGGCGTAGGTATCTGAAACTGAAATCACACTCTTGCCAAAACAACAAGCATTCCAGGGGATGTTTAAACAGTTTTAAGTCTAAAACAAACTGGCAAACTCATACACCATGTTATTTTCACTGTTCCAAAGGATCCACAGCACTCGTCAGCGGCCTATGGTCTGAACTGTTTGCACTGTCTAGTTTTGTCACCTTGAACCATTCAAAGCGATGAGTCATACCCTACCTGACTCACAAGAGAACCATCTTTTTTTCTAGAGGAAGATATAGCCTCATTAAATCAATTCAGTGTTTGGTTTTAATGAAGAACTTGTTGGCTAGACAATGTGTGCGCCATGCACACATGACATCATGTCTTCCTGTCATGACTCAGCCGCCCTCCTTTTGTTTCTTGTGTCTCTCCGCTGTGTGCTATCTAATAAAGAACATCGATGGTGGATGCCTTAACTTTTGGAAAACAACGTGTTTGCTGTAGCAGTTCTCACACCGGTGAGACAGTCATGTACCTGGTAGGAGTCATCTGTGCACTGGTTCATCTCATCCACTTCACAGGTGTCGCCTCTTCTGGCTGAAGTCATACCTGAGTCACACTGGCTCTCCTTCACGGAGCTGAGGCAGCACTGCTTCTCTGCAACGCTGACACAAACACATGCACACAGTATATGTATCTGTACAATATTGGACAAAATCAAAAGCATGTTGAGATATAATTATGCACAAAAGGGCAGCATGGCTGAACCGGTGTATTCTGAGGGCAAGACTGATCTGAACAAGAAGTCACTAAACTCAAGTCAAATCTGTAATAATAATTCTGTAATGGCATTTAAATCTGTAACACATCTCATCCTGCATCTGTAATGCTCTCATATGGCTAATTGGTTTAATATCTTTGCCACAGCCATCATGATCATCTAGCAACATTAGTCCAGCTGTAATTTAAAGTCTTTTTTTAATTATTATTTTTTATCCATAGTGCCTCCATTAGTTTAATCAGTGTCATTTGTACGGGAATGAATCTGTATGATTAACGGCCTTTAATTTAGTAATTAATGCCAGTCAGAATAAGTTCTATTCATTTATTTTCCTTAACCCTATTATTGTTATCAGGGTTGTCAGGGGGCTGGAGCCAATCCAAGCTGACACTGGGTGAGAGGTCCACCCTGGAGAGGTCCGCAATTCATTACAGGGCTAAGATGTACAAAATGTAATAAACATTACACCAGTGGAATCTGAAATATTTCCTGGTCACAGTCAGCCCTGATGAATATTTTGCTGAGTAACTCATACTGGGCAGATTCCAACTGGAAACTGTCTCATCGATGGTTCAGTCCTGGGTGACTCGGTGACCTGCTGTTACTGGTCACACGTGTTTAAATAAAACAGGTCCTGGAATTTCATTTAAAATATAATATATCATCCCGGGGCAGCAAACACACCCTAGTCTGCCGGGGGACCCATGATGCACTGAGCTCTTCTCTCCATCTGTACACATTCACGTCCCTTTAATACATGTTACTAACGTAGCTTCTCCCACAGTGTTTCTGCTTTCTTGCCTCGGTTCTCATGGATCGTCTCTACACCTAGATCTGAATTGAATTGAATTGAAAACTGAACCCTGATCGGCCTCTCTGTCAGAGACTCGACAGAAGAGAAGCAAACGGTGTGTTTGGCTAAGTGACTTTTGTTAAATATGGAACATTAATGTCGACAACAACTCGAATGAGGTGGTTGACTTCCACAAAACGTAGATTTGTGTAAACGCAGCAGCTTTTGTCATCCACATGATGTTCAGGGCAGACTCCAGCAGAAACATGGCAAACTTCATAGAAAGATAGACATGCAATTTCTATCTATAGAGAGAAAGCAGAATACAGATACAACGAATGCAGAAAAAATACAGAGCACATAGTATAACAATAGCACGAGTCTGATGCCTGAAGATTTTCAGTAAGTTAACATCACACCTTTATGAGCAGATAATTAAAAAGAGAATGGTCAGAAAACTGAAGCAGCAGATGGCAGGATAACTTTTAGCCCTATCCTGTACTTGTTATAATGTCTCAGAAATGACTTGACAATCTTTCATACAACCTGTACCTAATCAATAAACACCCACATCTTTCTAACGCAAGTTTTCTGATAACAATGTGAAGTCAAGACAAAACCAACCTGAGATTCTGTGTGCCCCTTTACACAGCTGTCAGTGAAAAATCAAATAAACCTATGCTGTGCTTGTGTGTCGAATTGTGATTGTTTGGCTCCACATTTCAGCCAACCAACGAAATCATTTCTTATATACATACATGCGAGTTAAATTAATGTGTTTGTAAAACTAAAACTACGATGTGACACTTTAGGCCAGGTCGCCTACCTGCATATGGAGTCCTTGTCAGGGTTCAGCAGTGGCATGTGGTTGCAGTGGTGATTTTCCGTGCCCCATTTCTGGCCGGCAGCACAGCAGCTCTGAAGAAGGTCTTCAGCAGACTCTGGACCTGGACCTGCAGCTCAGAAACAAGACTGATGGAATAAAAACAGTTCTGCAGTAAATCCTCAGCGTCTGCAAGACTACACTGTATGGAACAGACGGAAGCTTGAAGAGTTCAACGAATATAGTCAGCAGTCAGACAGAAACATATGGTAGACTGCACAAGGCCTCAAAGGCGTCTTTAAGATTTCTACAGCTTGACTAAAGAGGTGCAGTCACGTTAGCAGAGAACAGTAGCCCATTTCATGATTGGAAACTTTATCACTCAGGTCTGGGAGAAGTTACAGATTATTCTATAAATAGTTTTCAGAAGTAGAACAGCAGTCCAGAACAAGAAGTGTAACATACTGTCAAAGAGTCAGCATTTCTGAACGTAGAGGCTGCCATGAGACACAATGAAACAGAGACAATGTTTGGTAGCAGAGCAGTTTTTAGACGGACACAAACTCTCCTGGTTGAATCATCAGTGTAAATTATAAACAGCTGTGTTAAAGTATTTGCAGTCTAAAATGCCAATCAGCTTACATGCTCACATTAACTAAGCTAACCAACATACTGATGTTAACGGTAACGTGCTGATATTTACTAATTAGCAGTAAAATGCAAAGTTCCCATGAGTCTGATAAGAATCATTATTTTTGCAGGTATTCGGTTTGAATCCAAAATCTATTTAAATAAATGTCTGGACCAAATATTACTTTTTACCAAGCTCATGGCTCACCAGAGGAAAGTTCAGGACATCACATGAGTCATTAAGATTCATCGCCTGGCTATAAAATCTGCACCAAATTTTATTCTGATTTCTGTAGTAGATGAGACACTGGGATTTTTTTTTCTTTTTGTTGGTGGCACTAGATTTAACGTATGGGGATTAACAAACTCAGTTATTCATAGCCTGTAGTCATCAAATAACAAATTTAATTGCAATCCATTATAGTAAAAGTTGTTGAGATATTGTAGCTTGGACTTGTGGTGAACTGACCAACCAAAATCATAATCAGAAATCTGCCGTCCCAAGAGCAGCAATTGAAATGAAATGAAAAATGCAGTCATTAAGCTTAAAATTAATCTTTCCGAATTTTTTAATCACATACCTATAAGTATGGCGCTAACAGCCAGCAGAAAGTTTACACTTCGCAGAAGCCTGATTAAACCTTTATCAGTCCTCTGTTTTATTGTTAGAACCACCGGCCCTATAAAACTGATGGAAAAAACACTGTTTCCCAGAACAATGAAAAAGATGAAAAAACCAAACAGAGACCTCCTGCTGAGTTACAATGTTAAGGAACATTGAATATATCATCAAAGGAAACTTTGAAAAATGGGAATTTACAATGAATTTACAAAATAGTTCCAGAACCAGAGGCTCGTCAGAGGCTGACACACAGCTGATGTGCATTAATATGAAAGTCGTTTTGCTTAATAAAGCTGACATTATATGACTTAATGAATGGCTCTGTAAATTCAATCAGTTGCCATTATTAACTGGCCATTTCAGTCATTCAGTGAAAGATTACCAAAATAAAATTCCAGTAATGGCTCCTCTTCAAAACCATCCCCATTTTGCCAAGCGCTTGAGGAAAAATGGCATTGCTTCAATATCATTAACTGAAGGAAATGAGCAGAAAACATGTGTTAAACCAGGAACCCATTAAATCTCCATAATTGAATGAATGCATTTCATATTTCTAAACCTCACACTTGTGTCGATGCAAAAAGAAAAAAAATCAGACCCACTTTTTTGCTCTCAATTAGCTGATTTGCAGCAAACCTTGCCTACGTCACGAGGCCACTGATGTGTGGCAGCCATCATAGTGATCACTGGCATTCTTCACCACACTGTGCTTCCCGCAGAGACCGAAACGCCCCCCTCTCCATGCATCCACACATACACCTATGCTGCTCAGTGTGTAGCTGCGAGCCCAGCTGCTCTGCATGGAGCTCAGAACACATCGAGAGGCAAGCTGCTGCTGCTGCTGCTGCTGCTTGGCAGTGTGTAGCGCCAAGAGCTCGTCAGCCTCCCCATCGCATCCACGTCAGACCCAAAGCTGTCTCACCCTGCTGCTTTTATCCACACATAAACTCTCAAGCACAAACACACACACACACACACACACACACACACACCGAACTTCTCTCCGTGCCCTTTGAAGAAAAGCCACTGACAAAGAGCTTTTGTTTTTCAACTCAATAAACCTTTGTTCGCTTCTGTGGAGTACAAAACATTTGCATATTCTTCATATTCAAGCTGCCGTGAAATTAAGCTTTGTTTTATAACTTTGAGGACATGAACCTAATTTATGTCAACAGAAAGATGTGAAAAAATTCAATCATTGATAATGTTCTAATGCATAAAACCATCCAGTGATGAATACGTGCATACGCATGCACGCACGCACATACACACACACACACACACACACACACACACACACACACACACACACACACACACACACACACACATATATACATTATATATAGCGCCGTTCATTAAACTTCATTGTGAGAATTCCGGTTGAAATATGGAGCTTATTTCTTTTAATTAAAAACAGATACATTTGAGAATTTGCTCCACAGGGTGTCAGATAAAGCACTGCGATCAGATTTAGCAATTTCCTGCACACATTATTTCCTTGATGCAATATGTACTGTATTCACCTCGAAGCATAATACGTCTAAACTATGCTAATCCCATCCCATACTACGTTAAAAAAAACAAAAACAACATAAAGCCAGGAATGCCTTAAATAGCTCTGCTTTGAGCTTCACTTCACTCCTTTCATTTTCCTTCACTGCATTCAGTTTCATCCCCATTGACTCCTTTAAAGCTCAGTAAACAATCATTTAAGGCAAAAGGCCGTCTGCGGCTTACTGTGCATAATTTATAAGCACTGTCTTCAGAAAACAGTGTCAAGTCGAGAAAAGAAGACGCTTGAAAGTTAAAGCAACTCCTTCTTTTAGCCCCCAAACATTTGTGCTTCACTACGTAAAACATTTTCATTGTAGAACTCTTGTTAAAAAGCCTTTCATCTCAAACACAGTCATGTCTGACGATGACGTATCCATGTTTTTTTAATGAGTCTGTTTCTAATCCCAACAAGAAACATGAGGTTTGAGCTATGCTTCTTTTCATTATCACAGCAGCCGCGAGGACAGAGAAAAAGATTTCTCACACGTCTCTACCTTTCAGAGATCGTCTGAAGGTTTCAAACCTCAACCCAGTCTGATTTTGTACAGACGTTCAACAAACTGTGGGACTGTATTTGAAGTCACGACTGCACTGACACTAAATGGGAAAGCTTGGAAATGGTTGTGATTTCCCACCGTGATATCAAGCATGTTCCAGGAGTGCTTGCCAAAGGCCAAACATGAGGTTCAACCAGAGGGTCAGACGCAGCTTAACACTAAGGAGCAGCCTACTAATTACCAAAGAAACAATGGAAACCAGCGTGAGCATTTAGAGCTCAGAAACCACACTTTTGTAAATTGTTGAAAGAGTTGACATGGACGGCAGCGCTGCCTCTCCTTCAAACTGGCCTGTTATGTAACTAAAAATAAGAGACACCCGCTCGCTTCAGGAGCTCCCGTGGGGTTTGTCTGGGCTGATTAGCCCGGCCTCACACTGCTCGCCCATCATTACTCAGTCTGGCCAAACATAGACCTGTCTCACACCACACTGAGACACATGTCAGACACATCTGCGCCTCCTTAGAACGTATGGCAACGTCCTGACACCAACTGCAGCATGAAATGTAATTGATGTTTGCAGTAGTATTTGTAGTGTGGACGCACTTGGCGCTAATGAGGCGACGATATATTAATTTGCTGATTCATCAGGCTGAGATTATATGTGGCTGTCCAGAAGTACAAGCCAATTAGTGTTGACCGCTACTGATATGATGGAGCTTCTTCTCCAAATAAACAGAACCACTGTACTGTAGAACCTTTAACCATCCCATAACATCCATTCTTTATTTACAGATGGTGACATGTACATACCATTTATAATATAGGTTTTTCTGGCCTTAGAGGTGCACTAATCAATATATTTTATATTAACAATAGATCAAATGATCATGTGTCATGTGATCATATTGCAAAATGAATTGTTTGAGACAAACCCACATAAATTATCACCCGACTCTGCTGCGGCACAGCTGTATGGAGAGTTTAGCACCTTTAGTTCATCAACATGAGCTGAATTTTGTCTGAAATCCTTACACATATCCACCACAAAATAGTCAGATGTACTACTCCCTGAAGTGTCCAAAGAAACAATTTGATTTCAAGTTTTCATCATCGACAGATGTTTTTGGACACATTGTCATGTTCACAGCAGAAAAAAGCTGTAAACATAATATTGACATAGTCAATAGTCAATAATAGTGTCAAGTTGATATGGCAAATATGTTAGCGAACAGTGGCCAATTTAAACATCAAGCAGACATGGAGGAACATTCGCATTCATTTGGAGCTGTGTCTCTGTCCAACTGATGAACATAAGTCCAATATTCGCTCTTCTTTCAGCTCTGTTTTTAGTCCCAACCAGCTCCTGAGAAACTGATCTTTCTCTTTAGCTGCTAAAATCTTCACCGTGTTCACCAGATAACTGTATCTGTGTCTGAGTTTAACAGAGCTTTTTCACTCCAATCAGTTTAATGCTGCTGCCGCCAACAAGGTTGATGAGGGTGATGAGGCTGAACAAGAACAGGACGGTTGCGGGCGTTGCTGACAGAAAACTGCAAAGTCCCGTGAGGAATTTCTGTGGGTCACAATTAATGACGTCTTTAAATTACATTTGATCCATTGTTGACGTATAAATATTCTTTGGTGTAAATCATACTACTCATATCTGCAATGTTTGTGTCCTAGAGTGAAGAATAAAAACACAATGGATTTTTCACACTTCAAGAGGTACAGTCTGGCTGAAACTAACAAGTTTTAACACTGCACAAAAAAATCTGCATTGCTAAATATAAAAAAAGAAAGAAAAAGAAACTGATATATTCATAGACTGTGTAAAAGTCAATTTTGCCAAAAGGCAGAGCAGTAACAGCTGAGAGGTGAAGCTTTAAAGCAAAGTTGAATTGGACAAAACACCACCACCTCCACCACTTTGAGAAAAAAAAAGCCAGTTTGTTCCTGTTGAACTTTCACAGATGCAAAAACATGATGGACTCCATCTTTCCTGCCTCTGAGTGCTTTTTGTTTCGACATGTTTATTTGTGCAGCCGGTATGAATGGATCAACAAGCCACTCAAGGCATTCAGGGAGTGTCGTTTTTACGATGTAATAATACGAGCGGACCAGAGCAGGTAATGGCTTAGAACAATGCGAGGATGCTAACTGCCTCAGCTCCCACCACTCTGGCACAGTCACACACGCTTTTCCCGCCTTGAAACACACAGTGATGGTCATCCATCAACGTGTCTCCTAAACAAATAAACCAGGCAGAGTGAAACTGACTCGCTGCTTCACAATATGACAACAATATGAGGAGGCTGTCAAAATTATACACTGCAAATTACACAATGCAGCACATTGGCAGGAATATTCTTCAGTATTCACCATATTAGATCTCAAGTCAGTGCAAGTACTGTGACTTTTTCAGTCCAGTATGACCACAGTGGAACGAGTTCTTTTTGTGTTTTAGTCTTTGCTGTTCATCAGACATGATTTGTTTTCCTAAACCCAGATCTTCATAGGAACATTTTGTGTTTTAAATGAAAAGCTTGGCTAATAGAGCGGAAAACAGCCCCTGTTACAGATATTGGCAGCGCGGCATTGTTTCCTGATTCTCTGTGTTTTTTCTGTCCAGCTGGGCTCATTTTGTACCATTCAGGTGGTTTCCACCAACATAATGTCAGGCTATATCCCAATAAATCTGCTGTTCCTCTCATCTCAGAAGTATGATTGAGCTTGACAGAGTGTCATTTAAATGTCGTTTCAGTTTATTACAAATCAGTAGAAACTTGTTTCCTTTTTTAAATTATTATTCTGTCATAACTCTGTGATAAAGTACTTGTCAAAGTTGAAAACTCCTATATAGATATGAAAATATTGCATCATTTTATGACGTCTTGGAGGCTTCTAGGCTCTGATTGGGCTACCAATGGATGGTTTTCATGTTTTGACAACGAGGCTGCTAAAATGAAGCAAGAGAAGTACAATAAGCTATGCCTACTTAGAACTAACTTGTTAAAAGTTCCAGTTTATTTGTAAATAATATAGCACCAAATGCACACTTTCCATAAAGAGCAGGTGTAGACGATAAAGAGACCCAGTAAGTCATACCATGAGCAAGCACTTGGCGACAGTGGCAAGGAAAAGCTTAATGGACGCTTTTCCGACAGTGGACTAGTTCCTGGTAACTTAGTATTCTAGTTGGCAGCACATTGTGTGTCTATGTGCATGATTCCAAAACATCAAGACAGATGTTAGAAAGTTAGAAAGCTCCGACGCTGCCTTCTGTTTGTGTATTCAGTGGCTCTTATTACCAGCGGCTGGAATATTTATTTTATCTGGTTGTTTGCATGTTGGCAGGCCATTAAATCTGATCTCATCAAACCACACCACACCCTGAGTCCTGATGAAGCAGACTAGCTGCTTTTTTGAGAGTTAAACTCAAATACTATCTAAGGAGGTTCCTTCTTAATTTTAACTGACTGTTGCTCATTCGGTCATGATTATTTAATGCGTAGCACAAATACTTAAGATTTGAAACATGTTTATATGGGCTTTAATACATTTCTCCTCATCACTCATGTCACGTGTTGCAAATGAAATGATATGAAATGTCCAGGAGGAGAAGGTGTAGCCAATGCACTCCATCAGCCTGGAGCTGGAACAGCAATGTATAAAATGAAGTCTACAAAAAGCTGCTTGCTATGTTCAGCTGCCTCAAAATGTTCACACATAGTGTTTATTTCACTCACTGCGTTTTAATTTGCACTTTCCTGTGAGGGGAAAACGTTTCCAGACGGAGATCACATCCGCTGTAATAATTTTAATTTGGCAGACGGGCCGGGGAAAGACAGGTGTATTTTTACATAAAGATAGCGTTTAGTGTTGCTTTAAAAAATAGAAGCTTCTTTTGCAAACAGTCAGTCAATCAGTGCAGTATTGTCTCAGGTGGAACTTCAGCAACTCACCTGTTGAGCAGCAGCTTTGATTTAAATTGCACTTCTTTAAAAGGTTTATTGTATCAGATGGCAGGAATTGCATACAATATGCAGAACTATGTTTATGTATAATCACCTGTGTTACCTTACCCCGAAATTCCATGGGCACAGCTCTGTGAAGTCACAGCTGTTTTGGTCTGTTCTCCAAGCAGCTTCATACCCCAGAAGTGAAGCATTTTACCGGGAGACTTTTATCTGGGTGTCTGCACATGGCGTTTTATTTTAAAAATTCTCCATTGCTGTTCCCGTGTCTGACTTCCGGCCAGCTTGCACAGCCAGAACATGTTTTCGGTGAAATTTAGACTATGCCTTATATCTACAGATGCTGCAAGTCCTCTTCCATGGAGTCCACCATGTTGAACTACCAAGTTTCTACAGAAGACCAGAACAGACAAACTGAACACTAACTCTATATAAAGGCTTTTGCTCACCAGGAAGTGTTCCCACTAGGAAGGACTGGGTGACATGAAGGGGTCAATCAGGAACCACACCACTGACAAAAAAAATCTAATTGGGCTCCCTCTGTGCAGCTGTTGTCACCACATCTCTAGGACCTAACTATCCCATCAAAAGCTTTACATAACATTAATCAAAGGCTTGCAACTGTTTTGCGTCTTGTAGTTCAATACTAGTACTAGCACAATATTTACTGCTGGTGATTTGTACATGCATGCAAGTCTGCATACAGTATGCAGTGCAGTTCACTATTTGATGCCACCATAAAAATGTGCTAAAGGCCATTTTATATTTACCTTTTACTGCCCAAAACACGTAAAAACAAAGAGATAATTCATTTCATTATTATATTTAAAAAAATATATATACTCTGATGATGGTTTAATCATTTTATATTGGTGTTTACCTATTTACCTGTCAGTTGTGGGCCCTTAGAATTTGTTTTCCCCACTGCCAATAGATGCCATAAATTCTACACATTGGTCCTTTAAGGTCAGTTCAAGGATTGTTGAATTTGAAAAATCCATATGAGATGATGACTGCTATATGCAACCATCATCTCCATTTCTCCTCTGCCTTTCTTCTCACTCAGGCCCCCGAGGTCTCATCTGTAAAGCAGATGGGAATATAATGCACTGTAGGCTTGAAAGGACTGTCCTTACAGTCAAGGCTGCCCCTGAAATATAATTCACTGAAATAGAAAACGAGGCCTGTACAGTACAGCGCTGCCTTCTCTTTGTCTCACACTCTGCCTTCCTCTGGGGCAAAGTCAGAAATACAGTATTTTTCTCTCACCCTTAGCCTCTTGTTTATGAAACAACAGAGCCAGTGGCTTGTTTTTGCTCTCAACAGTTATTACTCTTTGCCTAGAAATGCTAATCTCCTGCAATGCCCATTGTGCTCATCCAGCCTCCCACCACCAGTCAGACCTTTTAATGTCTGGCAATCTATCAAGCCCAGACACCCATCAACAGCAGCCTGTCCACCGAGGCACCCTGGGCCTAGCTGCCTCAGGAGAAATGTCTGCTGCTGTTTTCCTCTAAATACAAGACAGCAGGGCAGCTCTGACACCAAGTCAGTGTTTAAAATTTGGAAACTTTACTTCACTTTTTGATGAGCAGGCTGGGTTAATAAATAGTCTTCACCTGATTTACTTTAAAAGTGTAGAAATAATTTGCTACTTTGCCAATGTGCTCACAGTTCATAAACTTATTCACACTAAAAGTGAGTCATGGCTCATTTCCTTGATATTCCGGGACATCCTCTGTCTGTCAGACTTCGTTATGCTCAGTACTGCCAGCATCAGGCAGGATCATTGTGGTATGAATCCACCAGAAGCAGCAGTCTGGATGAGATCTGAGCTGTGGACCAGACGTGGCCTTGAAAGCAGAGTTTCAAAGAGCTGCCCTCCTGGCAACAAAATGCCAGACTCTCTTTCAAATCCACCTCTCACATCTGAAAACCATACAGCAGCTCCACTGTGGACATTTTTGGTCCTAAATAAAAAATAAATCTATTTTGAACGCTTTTCCAAAAGATAAAGGAACGTTCCAGCGGCCATTGGACAGGTACCCTGACATATACAAGGGGAAAAAACTTCAAACTCCTAATATTATATTCTGAAACAGGTAATAGTGCCTTCTGCTTGCCAGCTATGGTTATAGAAGGTGAGAATGAAAGAAGATAAGATGAAATGAGAAAGATTTGTTTGGGGGACCTGGCTACACACAAGGTTGGATTACCAATCAGGCAGAGCAAAGGACTGCAACAGAGGTTCACAGACCCCAACACACTTATTTAGTTTGTTAAGAGATGTGAAGATGGTTAGTTTAGCTATGCAACTGGAAGCACTGGAAACAGCTAGCCCGGCTCTGCCTAACACCTTGTTTAACCTGTAATGTATGGTTGATGATTCATGGTTTGAGTGGTGTAACTAATTTCTGGTGTTCAGCTTCCTGAAATGTGTCATCATAGAAAAGTTGCCAAATCTGGCGCCTTCGTGCCCATATCTGGCAACCTAATCTGAGTCTGTAGACTTAGACGCTGCACACAAATACCAGGCAGATGTTTGAAGTGTAGTTTGTCAAAAAATAGTTCCAGCAAGTACAACCACAAATTCTCATTTTGCCATTTCCACTGTGGATGGATTAAACAAACGAGATTCCATGTGTTAATTCATTCACCAGCCTTAGAGGTGTTGGTATGTTGGTAGGCATATCTTTTTTTGACTTTGGACAGGCCCAGGTTAGCAGTTTCCATTTGTTCAAATTCTTTAAAGCCAAGTTAGGCTAGTCTGCCCAAGATGTACGTGATGCACACACTTTCCTCATGTCTTTTAATATTCACCTCTGACGCTTGGAAATAAAAAATCAATAAGTGTGATTTCTCCGACATGATTACCCAGCATACCCTGGTCTTGTATAGCTCTGTGTCGAAAATGTTTTGTCAATTTTATTTTGAGTTGATATGTATGATTGATTATATGCTAACAAGGTGCATATTCTTAAACACCTATTTGGTCACTTGGGGGCCGCTGTTGCTTATTTTCCCATCCAGCAGTTACAGACAACATTACCATCAATTTAGAGTCATGTTTACAAAAGCAAAGAAAGCAAGTCCAATATTAATTCTCTATTGGTCTCTACCAACTCTTGAAGGAAATATAGCTAGTCAATAACTGTTGCTACAATTCCATTACAACCCTCATACATTTTTTTTTGCCATATAATAATGACATGCATACAAGTCTGTCACATCTGCTTTAATGTAAATTGATTCACAGTCCCTGAAGACTTCAGTGCTGATTTTGATTCAATGCTAAATTCCTCACTGCACTCTAGTCACCTTTTTAAAATCTGCATCTTTAGTAACTCTAAAGTAGAAAGTAGTAGTACATTTAAAGATCAGGCTGGATTACCTTAACCTATACCTATGAAATCAGATTACACAGATTACATACATACTAGATACTGTAGCACTTTTCAATGTCCGATACTTATGGTAAGTACAACTATACAACCTACAGCCTATTTTACAAAGAAACACATTTCTATTTTTCCCTTATCTGTAGTTATATATAATCGTGCAGATAATGTAGTTTGGTTTGATTTGAGCAAGATTTCTGCCACCACTACAATATAATGGAGGTGAATGAAAGGACTTTGGAAAATCCATCCAAACATAGAATAGTTTATTTTTATGATAGTGTGTCCCGGGATCCCCTAACTGTATAAACTAAAAAGGAAACAATAAACAGGGCTATAAATCCAAATGTTTCATTCAAAACATTATTCATTTAACCTTTGCTGTGACCACTCATACAAAAAAACACTAGGAAATAGGTATACTGGTACCCCAAAGTGCAACCTAACATCCTGATCTCTAAAAGGCAGCAATATAGAACACAACAAACTCCCTCAGATCAAAATGGAAGAAGACAACAAAAAATGGGATTTATTGTATCTCGTATCATGTCAAACTTAATTGGATCATGACATATCAAGTATGGAATTATTTGTAAAAATATTTACATGGGTAAATTGACACTTCACAGGTGCCATGTTATATATGAGATTGTGAAAAGCACTTCCTTCTTATTCCAATAAAACACAATGCTCTGGTCCTCAGGGCTTGTTGCCTTGATTAGCTTCCCTAATCACCTCCACTCCTCCTAAAGAAGAAACAGATACATTTTCTGCACTCTACAGCGGATCCAAGTGTTTGTTGACTCAGATCTATGCTCAAGTTCTACAAACACAGGAACAAGTGCAGTTTGTGCATGATTAGCTGCTACAGACTCCATCTTGCTGCTGGCGGGCGGCACTGGAAGCGGCATGGCTGGGGTCATATCAAAAGTACGCAGCCCCACTCTCATGACCCAGCTTTATCAACACATTCAGAGATAAGGAGAACGACCTTAGTGACAGATACTCTACATCATCATCCATTTTTATTCAGATGATTTGCTTCCTGCCCCATGAGCAAAATGGCTCTGACGTCAGCTCAGAACAGAGCAGGAGATAGCAGGCTGAGAGGCGGAAGCTTTCACAGATCCACTTAAGATATGTACAAGAAAGCCATCAAGCGGTGTTATATGCAAGGAATATAGCAGAAGATGAGAATCAATATCATCCATTATTCCCGATATCTACAGTATGCCAGTTGTTTTTAATTCTGACATCTTAAGAGGCACTCTCTCTATTGTTGGGAATAAAATAAAAAAAAAAGGCTGTCTCTGATTTTCCATCTAGACAGTCAGCAAAGAGCTGAGCTTTATTCCATTCAGGAAAAACACTGGAGGCAGTGGAAGTAAAGAATGTACTGTATGCGTTCTTCTGTGTGCCTAATTCTGCTCACACAGTATGATACAGTGACACAAATGGGATCAGTCCAAGTTAGGATCTGTGTTTTTTTTTCCAGGACCTCTACATATACATTGGCACAGTGTTTTCCGGCTTGTTCAACACCAGGATACTGCAATGTGAAATCTTCAGGGGCCCATATTTCTCAGTAGTCATCTACGCAGTGCTTAGCTGCAGAGAATGCGATATTGTTTTGATGATTGAGGTCATACAGAAGGTTGGACTGGCGTCGGGGCGGGAGTGCGCAGAAGAGCGGACCTTCATAACAGTGGTATTATCAAGGGACAGCAGGATGCAAGAACTGTTGAGGCTCTAGGGGGTCGTACTGACCCCTTTGGGGCCAAGGCAATAACAGAACCCTCCCATCTATCTCATGTAGCGCTGCTTTCACACCCGGGCTACTGATAGATTGCGCTGAACCGGGGGATTGGAAACATCGCAGGCGTAGGACACCTGAGGGTCGTCCATTTTGAAGCTGATAATCAGACGGAGCTTCCACTGCCATTGTAAATAACTGGGAATGTGTCCCTGTCCTCTGTTTGCCTTCGACTTACTGACAACCTGCCTTGGTCAATTCAATACTGTCGACAACACTATTGTGTGCCTGTTGATTTGTTCCTGCTGCTGCTGAGCTTGGCTACCTTCATTTTCCTCTTGACATTTGACCTCAATAAGTTGATCTGACAAAGGTCAATCTACCGAGAGGAGACCCTGCTTATATGGAGTAGACAACTGAAAGACAACAGCGCGCTGCAACTGAGAAGAAGCAACTAGATTACTGAACCAAAAACGTCCAGGTATGATGTTAGAAAAAACTTCAAATCACATTTATATTTGAAACAGTGCAATTGACTTTTAAATACAAAATGCAACCGTATGCAACAGTTTCTAGCAGCCTTTAAAAAACATCATTTCCCACAGGTCCAAGACTGTTGCACATTAAAGGTGACCAGCTTTAAAGGAAAGCAGAGTGGAGAGCTGTGGATGGATTGGTTTTCCCTAGTGACGTCGATGTGGTAACAGGTAAAAAGATGAAGAGATGACAACTGAAGTGAGTGTAGGTGGATATCGTGGATAACACTAACGAATTCAATTACATTTTCAGAAAAATTTGACGAAGGGTAATGGGGATTGAGGAATTTACCGATCCTTACAAAACACACAAAAACATGATTATCATAAAAAATCATCGAAACACAGAGACAGACAGCTGAGGACAGATGGAAACTGCATTTTGATGACTTGTACAGCTAGAGAACTACATTTCATTGAAGTCTTTCAGGAGCCCTGTTGTCTTTTCAGCCATGGTGACTAACGCTACTCTACTAACTGCTAACTAACCAGTTATTCCAAATAACTCAAAAACATCGAACTTCCTTCGTTTGTGCATCAGAAGCTTTTTCCAAGACCTAAGTCACAGTGAGTGTTAAGAACAGAATACAACAAAGCTTCCATTAGTTCGGCATGTGTTGACTTGAGTTTTAGATAAATGTCACAGATTACTGCTTTAAGTGCCTCGGAATGAAAACCATTAAATTATTGTGCCTAGCCCAAATTTTCTCTTCTCCCTGCCAACCTCCAACACTAATTAATTTGCTATTTTGAGGTAGTCATTATAAATAACATGAATGCGTCTAATCGACACTGGTATTGGGGGAAGCATTTAGGTGATACAAACCAGCCCTGGCTTAAACTGCAAGCACAGAGCCAAGGACATACTGCAAATCCAGTGCTCCAGTGACTCTAACTCTCCTGTTTGTTGATGTTTGATGTGTGACCTTAGTGTGATGATTAGAATGTTTTATAATTAGAAACTGGAAGCAGAGGCATTCTGAGCCAGGTGCTCAGAATGAGCCGTGCTGGGACGGGACAGTTATAGACAGGATGTGTTTGTCTTGATTATGGTGATTAACTCACATAGAATCTGCTCCCTCTGCCTTTCAAACATGACTGATCTGTTAGCAAACTGAAGCACTGCTGAGTGATGACGGGGCCCATGGATCTCTCATAAGCAGACTTTTTGGAATTTTCATACACTGTATGATATCAATCAAAAGTCTGTCTTAACAATCACACTTGCTGTTTTGACTGCTTAAAGGAAACAACGATTTATTACAAATTGGTAATTTTATACCTCAGACCATTCCCATCAATAACATACTCCCAGTTCAGCATCAAGATTAATAAAGTATTATAGTTTACAGCCTGGTTTAGCTTTGACCCACTGTATATACATATAAGTGGTGGCTAACTTGGCTGAACTGTCTCTCTTTACATGACTGCTCCAAACCAGACCAAACGGAATGTGATACAGGTCTAGAAGCTGTATTAATTGAAACTGTATTAGCCTACTCAAATAGTCACTCAATGTTGCCAAGTGACCATGTAGTAATTAGTCAGGCTAATCATAAAAGACATACTAACTTTAGCATTTTTATTTTTAAACCTGCTGCCATCATAAACATGATCCTCCTCTAATTTAAAAAAAAAATGTATAAAGGCTGTTGTTTAGGAACTTATTCCTAACATACCTAAAGCAACACTTGTAACTTTTCTACCACTAACTACACTGACTTGTAATCAGGTGAATCTCTGTCATTCCCACTATACATCTATTCTTGCACTATGTGACTTTGTGATCTGGGTACGATCGCCCATGAGAAGTATGTGATGTTTTATACATATCTCACTTATTTTGGTAAAACTAGATCATATTTTTTCGAGGAAATGTTAACGGGGGAGAAATGCTGGAATTAGAGTTAGAGCATGGCAGAGGCACAGTCTGCCCAAAAACTCGCGACATTGATCGTTGGCATACACACACAAAAACTTGCAGTCTTACAGTATAACTGGACAACGGTCCCAAAAGTAGACACTTGACTTCTTGCAAATACTGAAAGTGTTTTGTTTTGAACACTGAACACTGCAGTGACTCAGCACTTTTCATGTGGTTTAAATCCCTTCATGTTTGGGACAAGTGCTTCAACATGAAATATAAGTAAGATAAGCCAGGAAATACGCTCAAAGTCACTTCAGCCAACAGCACATGTGGTGCAGCATCTCATCAGTTCACCCATCAAATGTTGCACAGTGCTCAAATGTTTGTCCGTTAATTCCTTTGAAGATCTAAATCGATTCTGTTACTAATCCAGACATGTAGACGTGTCTTTAAATCTTTGTGTATAAACCTTGGCTACGGACCAGGTTACAAACTAAAGTCACATTTCTCCAAAGTGAACATGCTCAGTGTTTGCCGTTGTATGTATATATATATATATATATATATATATATATATATATATATATATATATATATATATAGGAAATTTTTGTCTCGCATTCACTGAGCACGTGCAGACTGCTACCTCAGCGCGGGTCTGAGAGAGTCTGCTGGACGAGGCCTGCTCATTCATGAAAGAGATTGTGTGGAAATGATAATGTGAAAACTCTGTTTGCCTCTTTGCAAGTGTAGCAGCGTGGACAGCCATGAGAAGTCCAGATTGTGCGAGGCGTATTCCATGACCATCCTATCTGTCGGGGCCTGGGAGTGTGACTGGCATTTTGATTGCAGTTTTTTCTCGGGGGACAGTGTGCTACCTTGAATCTGGATTGCTCACAGTCACACAGGATCCAGTTGGGACTTGTCACAAAGAAAAAAACATGTTCTCTACTACAGAGAATTATAGTCAGTTATTTCTTCAGTTGTCTATCTTTTTTTTTTTGAATGTGTGATAAATAAAGTTTTACGGCTCTATAGCAGATGACCGTAATAAATCTGTGGGCAGGCTTGTTTATCAATACCAGTAACAATTACTTCGGTGGGAGCTGAGATTTCAGGCTTTTCAACACACTGTACAGGCTGCACTGTGTATTGGAACAAATAGTCACCAGCTATTTGGAGTGTCAACACATTTCCCGCAGTACCAGTGCTGCAAAACATTACTGAAGACAACTGAGCGTTGTTATTCCACGATTTATTATAGTGATATAAATTCATGGCTCCATTAGATCTTAGCTTTGATTGACTGTTCGCTAACTGCCCCATGAGAATGTCCAGTCAAGCCTGGCAACCGCAACTGGGCACAGCAGGCCTGTCAATAGCAATACACGTTCTACACTTCGGAGGTCCTTTTGTTTCTTTCAGAATCTAAAAATACGACCGCAGAAGTTTAAGGATCGGGTTGAACTGAGTCCGCTTCAACGTGAGCTGAAAATGCTGCATGCTATAACTTACTACCTCAAGTAGAAATGCTAATGTAGCTCTTCCAATCACTTTATTTTGTGGTCATGTTAGAAATGGTTCCATTCAGGGCATTACACATGGACTGTGTAGAATTCACCCAATGTGTGGGAAGAAGTCCTGGAGAAGTTAAAGTTAGCAGGTCTGGATTTGGAGAAGTTTACTGGCTGCAACTGAGCCTGTACCTGAATCTGACATTTTAAAGTCAACTCTGAATTGCCAATTTAGACTGAATATTTAAAATGGATATGCTATAGATATTTTCTTAGTATATCAGATTTCCAAGTGTCATCCCCCCTCTCTATCTCCATTACAGTTCTTTTTGTAGTTCTATAATTCTAATAAGACTTGGGCTGTTAAAGTTTGCACACTAGCTGTGTGCTGTGCTGCAAGCTGTGCACAGCTACACGCAGTGAGGAAACACTACGCGAGGTACAAGCGATTGAAAATAATAAGCTTCAGAGTGCAGTGCTGCCACAATGCGTCTGAAAGGGCCACTGTCTTTTAGCATTGTATGCAAGTGTGTAGCTATCAAGTGCATGTTAAGGCATTTAAGGTTCTCGTGTTTTCAGTGTGTTTAACTAACCTATCGAGTTTATGGTTTCAGCTGGTAGAAATTTGTTGTCATTTCATGCAAAATAACTGAACAACGAACAGCCTGTTTCTGAATACCACTCAAAAATCCATATGAGTTTGGAGGAAAATATACCCCAGTTATTTAAATTAAAATTATTTGCAGTGCCATATTGGCAACTGTACGTATTTGATGTGCCAGACAGTTAAAGACAATATAAAATTAAATAATGTCCGTTCAATTTTTCAAATAAATGCAGAAATGAAATAAGGGACACAAAAAAGTCGACTTTTTTGGATTAAGTCTGAGGGAAGATCAAAAATGTCAAAAAGTATCTGAAAGTCCAAAGCAGGGAGATACAGCAGATGGAAATTTAAGCCAGATGCACGTGTCAGGCAGCTGTTGTCACTTTACCTGATTTATCATGGGTCCAGGGACACAGAGTGTGAAGCAGCTACCTGACAGATAAATCATTCTCGTTTGACTGACCGGCCCCTCTCTCAACCTGACAGACTGTTTAGGATGTCTGACTGGCTGAGCGTCAGTTATAGAACTGACTGTAGGCAAACAGGTGAAGAACTGCATTGTAAAAAATCTCCCACACAAAGGTTGAGCATTACTTACTGCACTAACCAGGGATTTCATTTAACAGGTTAATTGCCACAGTTTCTTTACAGACTTTGGTTTACTAACCTCTAAAGTTTTAGGGAGCTTTGATAGACAGCAAAGAGAAAAATGGGATGTTGAAATATGTTTCCAGTTAATCATTTTCCGTGTGTTTTCTTTAACTGATAAATTGGTTAACTGTTTTCCAGGTTTTGCAGGACACGCATGAACCCTGCACAAGGAATTGAACCCTGCAGCCTGTTAACGCCGGCTGAACATAAGCCTGATTGTATGTTTCAGTGTAAAGTCAACACTCGCTGCCGTGTTGCAACTAGTTAGTTTTACACTAACCTGACACTTTATTCAGCTGCAATATATGCACTCTCAAAGTGATTCGCAGTTTCATTGATGTAAAAATTCTCATGTGTTTCCATGTTGACCACAAATGATTTGTTAAAATAGGATATGATACACTACGGTAGTGTTTCAAATTTTTACACCATGCCCCACCTCAGAACGGTAGTATCATCAGTAGTACAACTATTCTGATCGATGTTAAAGTGTCGTAGGTCTGTCCTATTAAGCTATGCACACGTCTCTTCCTAACATTTCCTGTTTGGAGCCATTTTTATTCATTTTACCTCTGCATTGTATGTTGCTGTCACATCTTAGCTTGTAACTAATCATGCATGCTTGTATTAATCGAATGGGTGGTTGCGAACCACCAGTAGTATACAGACCATATTTTGAGAACCTGCGCACTTAGGTAGGTAGTACCTTTAGAAAAAAAAAAAACATCTGAAAGAGCCACAAATGCCAAAACATAACCAGATTTATTTCCAGCTGATAACATGCAGGACAAACATTGCTTTTCATCAAAAAAAAAAGATTTACACAATTTTACAAAAAAGAAAGTGAGGCGCCGCGTGTCAGATGTTAAAGAGCTGCCAAATCCCTCATGCTTTGCTGGAGCTATCCTGGGATGATAAACTTTATTATCAGAGAGGCCCACGCCCGGCCCTCCCCTCTATCTCCACTATAAGATTGCGAGCAGACACCTGTCTTCGGACGGGTGTTTCTATCTGGAGGAAGCAGTTTATCTGGAATAAGAGCACCCTGACAGATAACTCCTCTTCAGCTTATCCTCCTGCATAATGCTACAGAGGACAGAGCAATGTGTCATTTTTGAGGAAGAAACTTTGGGATCAGGTCGTGATCCAGCAGCCAGCCCCTCCGTATTACCATGAATCAATGTGCAAATGTACTAAGAATAAATCATATGTGGCTGGCACACAGTGATTGTGTAATTACATTATCTCAAAAGATTAATTGATTAAGACTAATAGACGAAGAGCCGGGTCATTTCTTCATGCACAGGCTCTATTTAAAGAGCACTGCATTATATGTGTTGAGTGTACAGTATCTTTCACATGATGCCAGTGAAGCAACAATAAAATACAACAGAGCAGCAGTCTTTCAGTGAGCCCTATGTTTATGAAGCTCACAAATATTTATTGAGATCTCCGACAGTCGATACAACTCTGTGCTCTGTGAAGACTGCACATTACTTCAACAAGTTGTACTGAACTAAATTTATGGAAGCGCGAACATGGTTAAAATGTTGTGCTCCGAGGAGCTTATCATTTATTCAGTCGATTATTTGATTTGTCGATTATTCGATTTGTCGATAGACATAATCAAACTCAATTATAATAACAAATAATCAAATCATAGTTTTTTGAACAAAATTACCAAACATTCCCTTGTGAATGAGGATATGCTGCTTTACATTGTGTCGGGCTGAGCGTATTGTTATACCCTTTATAAGGTTATTATAGCTGTTTACAGACATCATCAAGTTAAATAGATAATGAAAATGAGAGTATTACTTAAGGTGAAGGGGGAAAGCAGCAAATCTTTACATTTAATACACTGGAACATTTTTTACTGAATGAATAACTGAAACAATGAATGGATTATGAAAACCATGATATTTCTGCTGATTTTCCACTACTAAAGTGCCTTTAATATTCTGTTCCTAAAACCAGAACTGGAAACCTGAATTAATGCATCCAATGTATTTATATAGGCAGTGTTTATTGAACGATTATTGTATCACGTTACATTATGCTCTACAGGTATTTCTGTTAATGTGCTCAATCCCTGTATTAGTCTACAGCGTGTCGTCTGACTCTGTCATTCCTCCAGGGCACCAACATCTGGATCTGTTACAGCCTTGTGCTGCACACACCTTTTAAAAAGCATTTCATATGAACGGCGGATTAAATAACTCAGCTGTCCCACATAAAGTGACAAAATGTTTTAACAGTATTTTATGAAATTTTTAACTAAATAAATGTATATAACAGTCTGTGTTTCTATATATATATATATATATATATATAGATATATATATATATATATATATATATATATATATATATATATATATATATATATATATATATATATATATATATATATACAATGCTGTTGTAAGGGAAATGTAGAAGACCAGATGTGTTTCACTTTCTTTGAAGTAAACAGAAGAACTGTATATTTGCCATGAGCGTGTATGACTGAAAAGACAAATCCAAGAGGCACAGTACCTCCCACTCAGTTTGATGAACACAAAACCTGAAGCATTGGGATGCAAAAAATATACTAATATATCTTCTCTAAATCTCTCAACGAAAAACTTTAAATCGAAGACACACCTCTGAAATAAAAGTGTCTGAAGGCTGAAGGCCAGGGAGGATTTATTACCAAATCCAGATTCTCAGGCTCCCATGTCGGTGTCCTGTGGGAGAGCTGAGGTAACATGCAGTAAAACAGTAGCCAGGCCTTGTGTTCTGGGTGAGGGATGATGGTGACTGGTATGAGACTGCTGTGAGGGGATGTTCATCACAGGAGGAGCGTTTGACTCCAGACAGAACCTGGGCTCACTATTTATGTTCCTGTTCGGATACCTGGGTGTCTCCACTCCTTCTACATGATCATGACATATGGCTTGGCTTAGTATTTGGAAAAGGGCAGAGAAAGGGAGTATTGTTCTATGAGGACAGTGTTGTGTAGCTGAACATTAGGAAGACAGAGTTTTAAATGATTTATAATGGATTCAAAGTTAGGCGTTAAATGCTGGACTGCAGGAGTAATCCTCAAGATTTATGAAGTGCTACAGAAGGCAAAAACATACTGTTTTGGTTCAGTCTCTTCACTTTGATTAACTTTGTATCCAGCATTTTGTGCACTTACATTTTTCATTTTAAATGTCCACAATCTACCTTTATGAAAATACATCTAAGAGGAGGTGACACGACATACTTACATACCTGAACAAGTGGCAGTAACTCTGATAAATCATGCCGTTTCATTGCTGCTTCCCACCACAGATGGTGCTGCCACTACAGCGATATAGTGAGTGGGGGGTGATATGCAACAAGGGTCCCAGGGGTTTCCCCTTTTTTAGATCCCAATATCAAAGCCACAACAACAGTTTATGTTGTAATGGGAGAACATACAAACATAAAAGTAAATTAAAAAGTAGAAAAGTCAAAGAACTAAAGTAGGGATAGGGAGAATGGTGTCTCCTTCATTCCCACGCCTCTTTCTGTTCATGCAACTTGGGTTGCGTGGGTGTGATTCCCATCAAGAAGTGCGTACAGAAGAACTACATCCCACTGTGGGGCTCGCTTTGTATTCTCAGTAGAAGTAGTCCTGAAGATGAAGGCTAGCTTAGTTGTTGGCAAAAAAAGTTAAAAGCACTCCAAACCGTTGCTTTAAGAAACAATAACAATATTCATTATATATATAGATATATTTTAGTATACTGAGCATTTTATAGTCACTGCTGGTTGGTGAAAAACTATTTAATGATGAAACTGTATCCAAATAAAATTGTTATGGTTTTATCATTTTTGTTTACACACATATTGACCATGGGAACACATTTTTAGTCAGTTCATGTTGGTAACTGACACAGATTACATTCTGAAATAGTAATCACCGTCTTCCAAAACAAGAAAATACACTGAACAAGTTTTCAGAGAACGTTCTGTGCTGTGAAGGTAATTTTCGACTTACCTTCATCAGGTTGGATGAGCAAAACAGGGTGTTCTTTCCTCTCCTCCTGTTTCTCTGTCACGTCTTCCTTCACCTCTTCCTGGTCTTCAGTGTGGGTGAGGTTAACAAACCTCTGACCTGGCTTTGTAGGGGGCTCACTCGCATCCAGCGTGAGCCTTACTGGTGGCTGGGTGGTGGTGGTGGTAATGACCATGGGAGTTGTCAGGTACTCAGGCCTCTTGGGGGAACTGGTGCTGGGCTCGGGCGTGGTCTTTTTGTAGCCGTTGTTTGGATCGCTGCTCTCTGACCCCTCGTGGCCTCTCTCCTGTTGTACTGACTTTATTTTGTAAGGTACATCCCCTCCTTCAGGCCCAGTGACACTATGAAATGTTACTATTTCTTCTTCCTTCTCCTCGTTCATCTCACTTTCTTCTGGTGCAACTGTCTCCAGTAATTCTTTCAGATCATGTGGACTTGTCTGGGGATGAATTGGAGTCTCTGGGTTTCTCATCATGTACAGTGGAAAGTTCTCCCTATCTGATCCTCTCTGCTGATTGGTTTGAGTGTCTGTACCTCTCCCTGGATGACTAACGTTTATCTGATTCACTGAACCTCTGGGTGTCGCATTATTTGATGCATTTCGGTAATGTGTCTTAGACTCCGAGCCTCTCTCATGATGAACTGCACTCTCTGAAATCATATGCGGATGGGGAGGCTTTTTTTTATTCCCTAATCCTTCGTTTAGTGGAAATATGACACTATCTGAACTTGTGAGTGTATGCAATGGATTCTCAGAATCTGTCTGTGTAGTCAGATCACTGAATGTGACACTTGTTAGACCCTGTGATGGCTGCTGAGAAGTAGTGGTGTCCTTGAGTATATGTAGCCTGACAGTACTCTGCTCTTGTCTCAGGGGATTTTCTGTCACTTGCTCTCTGTCTGCAGGATGGTCATGAACTCCATATCGCTCTTTCAGCTCCAGCTTGCTTTGTCTGCCAAAGCTCTGTAGGGCAGATGTTCTGTCAAGTCTGTCAGAGTCTCGGGATACAGAGATAACCTTGTTGAAGGAGGAGGATTGGGTGGGGAAGACCAGAGACTGAGGGTAAGTCTCTGGAAAGTCTGTAGGACCATAATCATAATCTTCTGACTCCTCTTTCTCCAAAGGCAATTTGAAGAGAAGATTCCCATTAGGAGGACGGTGATATGGTGTGGATTGGTCTTTGTGCCCTTGTTGGTCAAACCTGTAGGGGTGACTGTTGGCCCTGCTGTTCTCGTCTGTTGGTGCAGCTAACATTGGTTTCTGGACATTGTGTGGATCACAGTTTGGTACAGGATAGCACATGAGCTTCCCCCCTTCGTTTGGGCAGTGGCAGACCCGGCATGAGTCAATGTGAAAGGAGTGTCCGGCGTCATACTTTTGCCCATCATGAACGCATCCTACACGTTCACACTGCATGCAACCATCTGCAGGCTCTGAAACCTCGATGCAGTTTGGTGGAATGTCAGGACAGCTGATGAAGTGGCAGCTGATCCGGCCGCCTCCTGCGGGGCAGGAGCACTCCGTGCTGCCATAGTCAACAAAGTAAGAGTCTCCCTCGGGCACTTTGCCATTCTTGAATCCGGCATTGATGCAATCGTAATATTGGTATCCCTCACATGTGCATCCTTTGTGCAGGCACGAAGAGCAACAGGCGCCACTCTCCAGCACTTCTTCGATACAGTTGTGAAGCTGGGGACAGTCTACGCCGGTGCAGTCACGCTGGCACAAGCAGACACTCAGGTAAATAAAGAGAAGAGTATACCTCAGCAGTGTTTCTTCAGCTATCACAAAGCGAGCCATGGCGCCAGGTGTATGTATAACAATCAAAGGAGATCAGGTATCGTCCTTTAGTGTGTCTTCAAGAATTCTGGCACATTCTGACAATGTGAACCAACTCTACTCTGCAAGAAAGAGACAGACAGGCAGACAGGGGCTTATTTCTCAGAATAAAAGCAGACCGACATCTGGCTTCATCGCTGATCTCACGAGAGTCCAACTTTTACAGCCTCATAGTTGTCCTAACATTAAGGCTACATGCACCTCATTAACATCAGCTGCAGTACAGGGTATTGAATCATTATGCAGGCTGTCATGATGAAACCTGGAACCTGCCCAAGTCTTTTTTTTTTCTACCCCGTCCCTGATTATCTCCATAGGAAAAATTGCTATAACATTCTTGTGTTGCAATCAACCCTAAAGTCTATCTGCTGAACTTCATGGATTCATAATGCTTAGGCAGAGTGTGTTGGAAATTCATTACGCTTCATGGAAAGAACATTCTCTTAAGTAATTAGCGAAGTTGGGACCAAAGTGCAAAGATTCTTGTTCTAAATGATGTGTTTAATAAGAGGTGTAGTTTCAGTGACTGGTTTCACACAGCTCCAGTCAGCTCACAGCAATCAGCCAGTTTAATTCAGTGACTCAACACATGAAGGAAAGCTTCAAGTTTGAGACAAATACCTTTGGCACCACACTGTGCTGTTCTGAATTTGCAAGAAAATCCCCAAAAGCATCCACTTAGCATATTTTCTCATCAAATATCAAACTGGGCTGTCTCTATTCCTGACCTGATATTTATGAAGTATCTATGAAGTGCTGAATTCAACACCATTTTGCCACAAATGGCGCTGTCAGAAGTCTGTAAATCTGCTTTAAATACGGACAGGTATTCATATGGTCATCTGTGATCTCAGTCAGGAGCTGCAGTTTTAAAGGAGGAACCAGAGACTGACCTTGGGAAGCTCTAGGATAGTTAACAGCTTTTACTCAGATGTGTTTTTTTTTTAAAACTGCTTTTGGTACCTTTGCCATCCATTATGTAATACAAAAGAATACAAGCCCATCAACAAGGTGACACCTTGCCTTTAGAGACACAGTGGGAGTGCAGCTCCCTCTGTTTGTGGAGTGATAACTCTTGTTCGAAAGCATTTCATTTGTCATCTGTCTTCTCGTGTTTCAGGTTCTCAAAACCAGCAAAGTGAACTGAACTGAATATAGAAAAATATAAATGTAAAACAATTGTGTCTGGTTACAAAAGCCTTCACGAGCTCCACCATGAAGATTTTTGTTCTGCAGCTTCACAGACCGTTCTAATAAAACAGGTATTTGATATTCTAGTGTATCAAAAGCCAAGCCGTCTGAACCACAAAATTCATTGTATGAAGCAAAGGAAGAAAAGTTGAATAATTGGCATTTTCTTGCTCTAAACTTTCAGAGATGAAGCTGCTGTGACAGCCTCCCTGGGGGAATAAGTAGCCCTGGCCCATCCTCCCAAAGGCCCTCTGACACTAAACTGAGCTTATTTCTTGCCTGAGCGGTAAGCATCACTGTCAGTGCATGTGACATGCAGGCATACTGTACCAGTCATAATAAAAGTTGGCAAGGCGAGTGCTGTGAAAAAATGCAAGTGGTCTTTGCAGCCTGGTGTTTCCCAAACTCCTGGGGGGGGGGGGGGGGTTTCTCTCTCTCTGCAGCACACACACTCAGCTGATCTCTAAACAATCCCTTATGCCATGCAGCTCTGCCAGCATGGACAAAAATTAGAGGAATCTTTTAAAGCTTCACTTATGAAGAAGATGTGGAACAGAGCCGTGATACCAATTATTATACAGAAGATACAAATAACTATGTTAAAATCACTTTAAACATGTGGTCATGTGTTGTGGTGACAAGACAAAAAAAATAAAAAAAACAGTCTATTGAAGTTTCCATGCTGTTTGTCACATCTATATGCAATAAGAGATTCTTAATAATAAATATTTTAAATATGCATCCAGAGAGCAGACAAAAATACTAAATAGAAAACTTTTCTTTAGTCTCATGCACAAACTGAACTACAACTTGTCACCTCTGTCCACCTGAGAACTGCAAAAAGTAACTCAACCAGTGACATGCATGCATTCAAAAGTACGTACAATGAATTCTCCAATGAGAGTAAAGTTTTAAAGAAGTAATCCGCATTGCGTTCTTACCACATCATCCCAGGATCAAACTGTGAGTTCTGTTTGCAGCAGCAGGCGAAAATAAGAAGAAAATGGAAAAAAAAAAAAAGCAAAAGCTGCAGACACTTTTGACGGATTATCGAGTGAAGCGGTTCGTAGACAGCGCTGTGAGTTACCGCGTCATGTACGGACTGATGGGGCTGCAGAGCCACCGGCTGTCGGTCCTCCGAGCGACTCAAGTGTAAACCCTTTGACCATCGCAGCACTGCTGGGAGCGGGCAGGCAGGCAGGCAGGCAGGCGGAGGGGGAGGTACGGAAAGTTTCTCCTGCTGTGGAGTCCGGCCCCACAGAATACAAGAGGTAAAGATGGAGAGTTTTATTTGGCCTGTTTTGGATTATAATCTAAGGACTCATGGTAATGCCATTTCCCAGTAATACTCTGGAAAAGGCAAACTATCTAAACTAGGCTTATTCAACACACACACACACACACACACACACACACACACACACACACACACACACACACACACACACACACACGCACACACACACACACACACACACATATATATATAATTTTATATAGTTTTTATTTTTAAAATTGATTGTTTTTTTTTTTTTAATGGAAACAAAATGCAGGAAATGCTCTCAGTCTTATGAGTACAAAGATTTCCTGTTTTATATCATATTAAACTGCATATCTTTGGATTTTGGACAAACAACACCTTGGACTTTGGAAATTGGGATTAACATTTTTCATATTTTATAAACCAATCAATTAATGAAGAAAATAATCGTCAGATAAATCAATAATGCAAACGACCATTAGTTTCAGCCCTACACAGAAACAGCTCAGTGGATATTTAGTTGGCAGCTGGCCTGACTCTATCCAAAGTTGAAATATGCTTATCTGCATCTTTAAAGCGTTAAATATTTTATTTTTTATTGTTTTTTTTGACAAAGAAAGGCTAACTGCTTCCCCTTGTTTTCAGTCTTTATGCTAAGCTAGGCTAATCCGTTCCCAGCTCCAGCTCTGTCCATAACACACAGACATGAGGTGATGATGACATCTATCTTCTTGTCTAATTCGCTCCATGAAAGTAAAGTATTTCGCAAAATGTTGAACTATTAAAGAAATAGGATATAAAGCATGACTTTGTGTGTAAAAATGTCCACATACCCCCATGCCTACATATTCTCTGAACTCACATAAGGTTTATATCAGCCCTAAAAGCAAGATAAGTTTCGGTCTATTTGTCCTCTCATATATATATATATATATATATATATATATATATATATATATATATATATATATATATATATATATATATATATATATATATATATATATATATATATACACAGTATATATGGTATGTAGTGTGTGCTGCTGCACTCAGATTTCCTTTGGAGCCATGTCGTTGGCCTCCAGGGTAAATGTTGGCTGCTGTTTTAGGGATCTTGCATGTACTTCTTAAATGTAAGGCCGTAACCTTGGCTAAACAAGAGCCTTGCACTCACATCATCCGTCACGCTGCTGTCTGTCAGTGTCCTGCAACCCATGCATGACACAAGGCCACAGGCTATCTCAACAAAAGCACAGCTCTCCTTCAAATACAGGCTTGTTTTTAATTACCCGTTTGATCCTGACTGAGCCTGAGTCTCTGGAGGGATAAAGATCGTGTCTTTGAATTCACATGTGGTAAAGAAATAATTCATCCTAAGTCATTTTAATATATATTCACCTTTTGGAAGGAGCATGACCCTGCAACAGCAAATGGCAGAAGACGAAGTGACTTTACAACTTGAGACCAATCTCGTGACTCTCGACACCCCTCCCTTTATTTGAAGCGGCCCCTTTAGAGGGCATCGTAAATTTGGCCCCACGCGGCACCTCCAGAGGACGTCTGAGTTCAAAGAGTAAAGAGAGTGCGGATGTTGTTTGGCGTGCTACATGTTTGAATGGACTCACTCAGCATTGTTGGACCACAGTGACCTGATCAGCAGTCTAGACCCCTCCCAGCAGCCAGTATAAAGGTCCTAATGAGGAGCTGTCAGGAGCCTGGGGTGGAGTGGTGGTCGGTGCTGTGATAAACAGATCGCTCTGATCACAGATAAGACCACTGCCAGGGGAGTCGGCCTGCTTTCAACTAGAGATGAGAGATGAGGTAAAACAATAGAGAGGACTCGCATTCAGAGTGTTCAAGGCTGGGTCAGTGGAAGGACATGTCAAAACTTGCTCGTAGGCATACATTTTTACTTAATCGACTATACCATGGACCAGCTGCCTTATATTTCACATATAAAAATAGACTTGGCGGCTCCCTGGAGTTAAATGCAGGTTTGTCTGAAGTCACACATATGACACAGTGTAGGATAACAAGATCAGAGAGGGGTTGCCATGGAATAGCGAACAAACTTGGATTTTGCATGAGCATAACAGGATCAGACTCGGCCCCGCTATAAAACACTGAGTGGGACTCGACAACGCATGGGTGAGATTTGTGGAATCCCAGTGTGATCTCCGGGGAAAGCCATCAGACTCAAACAAGGCTTTGAAATAGACAGGGAGACCTCAGGGAGTCCGGGCTTTTATGTGTGGGGTCAGTGGGGGGCATCTGGCTCAAGACACACCGGTGTCCCTCCTCTATGTTTTATTAAAGAAACTCACAAATGGCTTTGACATCATGAGGCCACTTTACCACTTGAAATTGGCTGCAGTAATGTATCAGTACTGTATATAATGTCAATGACACATACTTTACCTATACATAAGGGCTGCTCTGTGTCAGTTTAGAACATTAATAAGAAAATGGAACAGACTTCCCGTAACCTCGGTTTCCAGTTTTGAAATTTCGATCACTATCAGAGTTTTCCTCAAAACCAGCTGGAGTTGAAGGAAAGTGAGATCATGTTATATTATCACAGAATATCTAATATATGAGCAGCTGGAATGAATATTATCTATCTCTATTAAAAATATTCTGTAGCGTCATTGAACAGAACAGTGAGATCGATATGCTCATCATGCTTCAAGGTCTGGAGAGATGGCAACATGTCCAATCATTTAAAAAAAACAGTTTTCGTTACTTTTCAAAATGGCCAAATTATAGATTGGAGCTATGATGGAGATGTACTGCAGGTGTGATTACAGATTTTCGGATCAGACCGGCCTCTTTGTTAAGACAGGGCCCTACGCTTTGTCTGTTGCAGTAAACTGTCCACAACTGTGTTGGTTTTTCACTGTTCACTGTGAAAGTTCATTCTTGGCCTTTGAAACTGTAATTTAATGTAAGTTTTTCCTTGTCAAACTTTCTTGTATCTACAACTGTGTGTTTGTTTTGGAGAAATTAATAAAAAAGATATAGAGTTGACTTTGACGTTGTATAAACATGCTTGTCTACTGGTGGGGTTATAAATAGTTCCTGAGGTTTCTTCCACATTTTTTCCCTGTTAAAGGTTTTTTGTGGGCAAGTTTTTCCTCACTCGAACCGAGGATCTAAGGACAGAGGGTGTCACTCCCTGTACAGATTGTAAACCCCCTAGAGGCAAATGTACTTTGAGGCTATACAAATAAAATTAATTTGATTTTGATTTGATTTGATTTATAAATAAAAGCCTGTCATCATAGGCTCCATTTCCACTTTCAAGAGGTCAAATCCTGGATGTTTTTCAATACAGTTTCATTTACACATCTGTAGGCTTGTAAGACAGAAATCATGCAGCAAAACCTGACCAGAGAGTCATAGTCATGTACCTGAAGCTGATGAAACTCTATGAAAAAATGCCAGGAGAAGAACAACTGTAGTAAAGTTAGTGTGGAATGCTGGTCATTTTACCATTAATGGCCATTTTGGCTACATAACAGAAGGGGAGGGCTTTGTGAAAATGGCACTCGAAAGTTGCTGGGTGTAGTTGTGGTGAATAATAATAATAATAAATAAATGTAAGTTGTATGTATGTTTTATATTTTGGCAGTCAAATGCCAGCACTAATGTTCTTCCCAGTTGCAATTCTGCAAAGAAGAGGTGGTAAAACGCTGCGATTATTACTTCCGGAAAGTGCACACTACACCATGAAGTATGCAGTGTAACAGAAACATCTGAACTGAGACACAGCACTGGTTTCATTAGTTTCATAGGCTTCGTTGTCTGTTCCGTACACAGCTCCACATGGATGTCAAACACCATTTGATGATCCAACAAGAACTTTATTTGAAGCATACTGAGGCCTTTATTGCAATACACATAACATCTTTGTCCTGTCATGTAATGTGTTTGTGTGCCTCATGATTAGGGCACTAACTAGCTATTGTCTTCATATGCTACAGTATGCACTTGTTTTGTTTGACTGTAAGTGCAGAACTTTCACCGGAACAACACACAAAGGACAGGATGGGGCCACCTAATGATGCAGGCGCCTCATTACACAGGGCTGGTCACATACAACATACCACCTCCATCTGCTGAGCAGTTCACACACAGGTCACCAATATCCTGTTTGGCTGCAAGTGAAATGATTACCATGCAAATGATCTGCACATCCTGTCTTTAACACATGTTTTGCAACTGTGCTCTTTAAAACAGGACACTGTTTATGAGACAACGTGTTAGGTCGATGCATCAGCTCCACTGATGACTCAACCTATGAATTTTGGTTTGTCCTCGCTTGGCACTATTGCGGTGGAGACATTTAATGTTTGGACTGTTCTTGATTCACTCAGTGCGTTCCTGTCCAAAACGTTTTGGTGAATAAATGCATGAAATGACTCCCAGACTACTAACTAAATTCAGGCGGTAATGTGTATGGAAAGCATAAATAGAATATTTTTGGAACCTTTTTTCCCATCACTGGCTGACTTAGAGACTAAAACGTTTGGAAATAACTGCCTCTCTGTGAATGATTATGATATGTGCAACATGTTGCAGTTAACTTCTGGAACCAGTGCAACTGTAAATTCTTATTTTCTGCAGAACAAAGGACACAGGGTCACCTTATCCTCTGTAGTTTATGATATACAGGATGTGTGAATACCTGGTGTGGGACCCATAGTAATGTTGAGCAGAGTGCACCCACTATTGTAGTTCATTTAATGTACATTCATTTATTGATATTATTTTTGTAATATTTTATTTGAATGACTAATGCACTGAGACGTCCTTTCACGTCAGTGGCTGGTTTTTGATCGGGTGTATTTGTGGTGCCTGTGGGTGGGATTGGTGCAGACACTATGGACTGCATGGACCGTGCATGTCGGATGAAGATGTGGACAGTGTGCAGAACTGTTGGTCAAAGCATCAGTGCAGCACCACTGATCCTTCTGAGAAACATACCGACTCCTGCAGAGCAAACATCATCTCCGGTGCATTGAAACAGAGTGACCTTCACATGGGCCTCAATCTACAGGCTTATCTGAGAGAAACAGCGCAGTGATTTGCAGGACAAAAGTGAACTCTGAAGAGAGAGAGAGAGAGAGGGAGAGAGAGAGAGAGAGAGAGAGAGAGAGAGAGAGAGAGAGAGAGAGAGAGAGAGAGAGAGAGAGAGAGAGAGAGAGAGAGAGGGGAAGTGGGTGGTGTTGTACTCTGAAATCTCCATTAGCCTGGCACTGTAGAAGACACAGCAGGCCCTGCCTCGTGTCACTGATTCTCTTAACACTGGGTCAGGTAACCAAGGGCCCTTTTAATAGCAAATGCAAAGCACACTGACTGTTTCAAAAGAATATGTGCTGAAGTCAAGACTTTTAAAGACTCAGGTGAACCCCGCATAGACCTAGCTCATGCTGTGTTTGATCTCACATAATTCATCTCTTGCTAAGAACGGACTGCACATGCACCAGCACTGAGGTCAGAATCAAAACTGTTACCGGGCAGATGAACATAAGCTTAATGCCTTGATACTCTTTTTATTCTCACTCCGTTTGAAACAATGCAATGAAACTTTCCACTTTGGTTAATTAAAAACAGTGACTCATCAAACCAAATCCGAACCAGTTTGTCTGAATCAAACCTGCCAAGCGAGCATCATAATGCCTCATCTGTGTTTGCCAGCTTGTCAGTTTCTCTCAGTCACTGGCTGACCCATCTTCTTTTGACAGCACGGCATGTTTGGACGGAGCAGGGTGAGCAAAGAGTGGGGCATTGACAGACATGTGCTCTGACTGCTGCCTGTGCTAGTCAACAGGATGCTATGGACTGATCCTCCATGCATTGATTGAAAGTAATAGCATGTTGTTTATTACAGATCATGATCATGATGGTCATGAGGTTGTGATGTAATAATAGGTACAGGAACACAGTATTTTTATTTTGTAAGGTTGATTAAGGTTCAGGAGGTAGAGTAGCTCGTCCACTAATCAAGTGGTTTGTAGTTCGACCCCCAGCTCCTCCAGTCTACATGTAGAAGTGTCCTTGGGCAAGATAATGAACCCAAAGTTGTTCCTGAGGTCTGTGACATCAGTGTATGAATGGTAAGCTCCCAAAAACTAATAAGCAGTTGGCAACCTGAATAGTGGCCATGCCATCAGTGTATAAATGTGTCAGAATGGCTGAATGAGATATGTAGTATAAAAGTGCCTTGAGTGGTTGGAAGACAACTACAGTCCACTTACCATATGCAATCTATGTCACTGGAGGTAGATGGACCTTAAAGCTGGCTATCTGCAACTAATCAATATTTTTTTTATAAACAATGGATGAAATGACTATGTGTAATGTGAAAAGTTTCACTTTTATGACAGTTCCTCTCAGCTGTGTCAACCTTTTTTAAACATCATTTTGATTTCATTTCATATTTTAATTTTCTATAACATGTCAAATGTGTGTGAGCTTGTTGAAGAGTAGTAGAAACCTGAGAACTGTTTTAAAGCTGCATTTGATCTTTTTTTTTTAGTCACTTGAGAGACAGTCCAGAACAAGATGACTCGACATCGCCTCATGAAGTTGTTAAGGTGAACTTGTTAGTCAACACCCGGCCATTTACACATCCAGCAGACACAGAAAAACATTAGCACTTGTTTATTCGTGTTTCTGACCATCTGATTCATGCTCCTTTTGGTCTCTTCCATCTCCTGAGGGAAATATCTGCCTCTTTAGCTGCTAAATACTAAATACTCGTCTACAGTATGTTCACCAGCTGGTCTCTTTATTAGAGGGGCTGAAAACAGCTGTAAAAACATACGAACACCAAAACAATTAGCTAAAAGATGCTAAAATGCTCAAGGCTGGAAGGCTAAATTACCAGCTGGGCAGAGTGGGCAACTGTCTAAGAAACTCTAATGAACTCCTAATAAACTACTTTGTGGTAATTTCATTAATCGCTGCAGTGTAAAGCTGGCTCCCACATTTTTACCTTATCATGATGTCCTGCTGATTGAATATGTACTTTTAATATCTGAAATATTTTAGGCAGTTCTTCTTACATGGTGCTTTTTTATTAAAAAAGGGGGGCAGGGTATTCTGGCATTGAAATCCTGGTTCATTTCTGCGGTATCAGCAAACTAAAGAAGCGTGGTTGGCTTTCTTTGGTGATTTTTTTCCCCTCCAGGATCCGCACTGTGTCTGGCCTTGTAAAACTGAGGGAAACCACACACTTAAATCTTCTGTGGGTTTGTAACTTATGAGCCCTTTGTCACATTTGTGCAAGTCAGGTACCTCAAGAGTGAGTAAAGGCCCAGACTAATGGAGACTCACTTTCTGCAGTCTGTCTGAAGAGGCCACTTGAGCAATTACAGTTTTTAGTACTTCCGCATTGGCTAAATTTCCCAGCTTGCAGCTTGGGTGGAACAGATAATCAAAATTAGTGGGAAGTGCAACAAAGGCAGGAAGTAGAGCTGCAGACACGACAGAGGGGAGATTTATAAAATAAAACAGGAAATACTAAACAAGAAACCATAGCACCCTTTCCAATAGTTCATATAAAATATTTACATAATTAAATCATGAAATTGTTAAATAGTGCAGCTTTAAAGCATTAATAAGCAAATGCAGCTGTAGTGCAGATGTAGATCAAATTCTTTCTTTATCTTAAATTCTAGGTGAATGTCCTTGTAGCTCGTGCTACAATACATTTCTACACACTACAGTACATGTATAGAAAAAGAGCATATAATTGATATAATTCCTACATGATGCAATCACTCATGTCAGGTGGCAGTTATTATGCAAAATAGCAATTTACAGAAGGGCTTTTATTTTGAATAAATTGAATTCTCTGTATGACGTTATGAAGAAGTTTGGCGTCCTGTATGTCTGAAAAGCAGAGGTCATGCAGTGTGGCCCATGTCTGATCTCAATCTTTCTTCGTCCTGGAGTTTGACTAAAAAAGGATGTTTCTTTATATCAGTGGTTGTTTTGTTAAATGCAACTATTCACACCCATTCAGTTAATCAGCATCTGATTTCATGAAATATGCATGGGCAACCAGCAGGCGCACGGCAGGGAGCTTTGGTTTCCAGGGGATGTTGCTCGATACGGAGGAGGCATCCAAATTATGTATTGCTCCAAATTGGCTCCCTGTGTCTTCAGTGTTCTACACTGCAGCAAAAAAAAAACTCAGTCATGGCATCACAACTTAGAAGTTTCAGACTGTGAAACTCCTGAAATCAAGAACTACACACAACCTCAAACATTCCTTTACCCTTTTTAACCCTTGTGGTTCTGAAGCCTGGCTGAAGCAGCACTGATTCAACCCCTGTGTTGACAGGAAGATGCATTCCTGTCGTGAGCTGATGAATGGGCCTTCAAGTAAAGCGAACATCCACGGCCTCTTTTGTCATCTCCCTCTGCGGTGATGGAAGGCAGCACTAAGCCAGCAGACAAAGGCAGCCTTTAAAACATGATAAAACGAAAAGCAACACCTGGAGCAGAGTCAACTGTTCCTTCTTTCATCGAGGCTTCTGGCTGCAGAAAAACAACACCGTTGCAATGTGGAACAGTTCATCATGTCACAATAGTCTGACCTTTATCTTGGATTAAAAGAAAGATCAGCGAAAAGTAATTACAGTTGGAAAAGCGCTGTAAATGTCAGATATTATCCTGTTTGCTTTAGAAAATTATTCCCATGGTTCTTTTCAAAATTTACAGATAACATGTAATAAATAACAGTGGTGATATTGATTTGGTACTGGGGAAAATAACATGAAGCTGTGCCATTTGGGCTCACTTGAAAAGAACTGTCTACCCATCATTTACCATCGTCATAACAGCAGTTTAAATGAGTAGCCCTTGAACTCTGCAAATGTCAACCCGCTGAATGTTGACAGTACGCCATTGTTTCATGCAGGCGTTTGAAAAAGCAGTGATAGGTAAAATAAGACAAAGATCTCGTATGGTAAGCAGATCCACATTGAGCCAGCCTCAAGCGCTACACCTCTGTCAGACACAGGGAATCCAGCAGGACTACAGGGAGAAACAATAACATCTCCTCTTAAAGCTGCTGTTGTTCACATCAGGAGTCATGTTATTACACCAGCATGCGATGACCATGTTGCATCACTGTTTTTCCCACAGGCAGCGCAAACACCACATCCCCAAATAAGTATTTACTTTGGCATTCTCCGTGTTCCTACTCTCAAACTGTTCATGGTTTAAAGTTTGGAGTTTTACAATGAAACCCAATGGGCCAGAACGGTTCTGCCTGACCGGTCCCATTGGCCATCTCAGGTTTGTGTTCACCTTAATGATGTGTGAAATTTGCATAGCTGTCCCGTGTCATCCCAGATGAGCAAAAGCGCTGTAGTGGACAAACTGGCTCCGAGATGCCTGCGCCGATAAAACATCTGTTTGATTGAACCCATCTATTATTTTTAAGGACTGTTAGTGTTAAACGTGAATTCAAAACATAATGATGTGACGTGTTTGCTCCAGGACATTTGAACACAATGATGCGATGTTGGTGCATTTAGGTGACATAATGCACCCCCAGGCCGCCATATTGGAGGTCCTCAGCTGTGGAGGGCTAAAACGCAGAACATCTGCTCGAGTCCCAGCAGGATTACATAGATGTGAGGGAGTTTTGTTCTGGTGTTTGGTGGAAGCTCAGTGAAGCTATTGAGCATGCTTTTTATGTGCATCAGCAAGTTAACAACATAGTCAGCTGAACACTGATATCACAATTTGCTTGTGAGAATAAGCACATGGTTAAATACAGGGTAAGTTACCAAAATATATCAAAACATAAATATATATATATATATATTCACACTTATCTCCAGTGATATTGAGCCATCATTTTTTGGGATACTCTTACAGTGTTCAAGCCTCTGAACACTGTTTCAAACATCAACTATCCAACAGTAAATGCAACACATTCAATGTTTAAGTTCGTTTAAATAATCACTGTTGTATATTAATCATTAAGACAGTCGATCTGCTTTAAAGGACTGTGTGCGTATGATTTGCTCAGGTTTAATCATCTCCTTGGCATAAACACACAATCCACAAACTGTTAGGAGTGAAGGGTAAAAAATTGATTTACATAACAACTACAGTTCTTATCATCTAAAGATACAAAATTCATTGTTAACAATGCTGCGTTGAAGGAACAAAAGGACTGTTATAAATAAAGACTGCTCCAACACGGTCAAACCGGTGCCATAATCCTCATCTGTCCTGCAGTCATATCCTCATAACTCATAACTTAACTTGAGTTCATCTCTATTTTAGCCAGATTTAATGTCCAAAATAATTAGCTGTGTGAGATTAGAGATTCAGTATTACGTGAATATTTATATTGTTATCAGAGAGTCACACTCAAATCAGTTGCAACACAGCTTAAAAAACAAAAAACAAAAAAAACTGTCCGGTCCATTTCATGTCACAAGAGCATCGCCCGTGCAGTGTTGTGGTTTCCCTGATGCTAGCATCACAGCACAGAGGGTGATCTCAGCAGCAGAGCACAGACCAGAGCTGTTCGAAGGAGTCTTCTCTATGACTTGTAAGGAAATTTATGGATATTTATTCACAATGTCATCAGAAATAATGATACTTCCTCAGGAAAGTGCAAGTCACACTGAATCTAAAAAATGTGCACCGTGTCTGTGTTCAGATTTGACTGACTTATGACCTAAAGGAGTGAAGTTTGGTGGATATAGTGGAAATCATTTCAAAGTATATTATTTATTCATACTGTGTCTTAATGTATCACTCTATGTACAGCCCTTTGAATTGCCTTGTTGTTGAGCGGCGCTATGCAAATAGCCTTGCCTTGCCTAATTACCTCCATGAGCTGCATGTCACAGCCGGTTAGTAAGTGGGTCAAATCAGCAGACCAAACCACGAATACTGTTTGCAGATCCCCAACACGCTCCTGTCCCCTTCACCTCTCACAGGCAGAAGACTGTAAGACGCTACCAAATTATTGCAGCAAACTTTTTGAAAAAAAAAAGAAAAAAAAAGGTCACACACTTTTTTGTTTTGTTTTCTGTCTGGTCAGACAGCAACCATCATAAAGAGTTCATGAAGTTAATCTAACCATGACCCTCCAATTACTGCACAACGCAATCTATCACCTGAGTGACCGCCAGCATATTCTATTTATTCTCTATTTCTTTAAGTATGAATTGATTTTGAATTGATTGGATTCTGATTTGACATCAAGAGGTGTCATCAGATTTTGATTAACATATTGCTAAACTCTGATTGGTCTAAAAGACTACTTGACATCACCTTTTTTACGACAGACTTCAGGAAATCTCTCATTGTTTCCATATTGGCAGAAAAATGTGTGCTCACATAAGACCCAATCACTCACAGCGAGAGGCTGATTAAAAAATTGTTTCTTTAGGGCCTTTCGTTCAGTGATGTCCCACTTTGGATAATCAGCAGGCTTCACTGTGAACACATTTCATTGGACTATTTATTTGGTAGAAAGTAGTTCCAGTTTGGGATTTGGAAACAATATGCCTTTGAATCACCAGTGCGTGTGTACAGAGAACATACCAGTAAAGATGCCAGGGCTGCATCTGGGCCTCAGTCGCTGTGAATGCATGGAGAAGTGAAGCGTTAGCTGAGCTGGAGGAGCCTGAGGCAAAGTGCCAGCCATGTGTTACATTACGAGGAGAGCTTTATACATTACTCATAACATGTCACTCCAGTTTGGCAGAGCCGGCTTGGCAACACTGAGAATCAGAGACAATGTAAAACATTATGGATTGGCTGTAAAACTTTACAAATCACAGCATACATTTGTACAAAGAATCACCCAATAAAATTCTAAAGTAACGAGGTCTGCTCTTGTTAGAGGCAAAGATCCCTTGGCAACATTGGCCAGAAGGAAACCAACAGTGTGTTGATGTCGATGTGTGTTTAAGCACCAGATTATGTAGAAGCCTTTCACGCGGCCTCTCGTCTCAATGAAAGCACTTGTTCTGCTGGGAACAGACTGATGACAGAACTGAGGTTAGGTTTTAAGTGCCATCAACACCTGTACTGTATATTTGTCTATTAGCCCAGTTCAGTTACAATTTTTTGTAGTTACAGAGCACAACCAGAGAATAAATTGGGCCGGAGCCAGTGGCAATGTGTGTGTCTTGTAGACTCTGACCCTGGGTGGTTTGTGAGCTCGGCCTAGGCAAACGTCTCCTACAATAACCTACCCGAGGTCAAGACGTTGTGCGTAGGGGTCATCATGGTTACTATTACACTGCTGCCTCACTTTGTGCACTCTCAAAATGTCTCTTCCTAGCAGCATGTAGATCTGCACATTTTTATTGAGAGGTGGTATTTTGTTTGTTAAATGTCTCAGATGAGGGAAACAGAGTTGGAAGCTTGATCTTGATCTTTTCATCACAGGATTCCAGCACAAACTTTGCTGCTCTCCTCCCTGTAGTTTCCATGACACCAGAACATGTCTTTAAAGTGTATGGAGATGGTTTTTCATAGAGGCCAAAGTGATTAAAAAACTCTGAACGATTGCTCTGGTCGTCTGCATATGTCTGAATTATCTTTTCTGGCTGATCTTCAGGGTAGATATTAACTAAACATATTTTGCAGCAGGATTTGGCGTTGGTGCTTTCTCCACAAATCTCAGGGAGAGCTCCTGGAGGACTCTTTTGGGTCTCCTCCTCTTCACCTCTGCTGGGACTTCTGAGACCCATTGTGCTCGACCAGGATGTAAAGCTGATGTGTGAGTTTTGCTGCCACACTCTCTGCAGATTATTTCTTTGTCACAGTCTTTTGCTCTATGTTTGGTCGAGCTGCAGCACTTGAAGCAGATGTTCTTCTCCGTAAGGTAGGTTTTACGCTCCTCTATGGGCTTGCTGCAGAAGGTGCGGCATTTTCTGAGAGTGTGAGGCTTGTTATGTAGAGGGCATAGATGTTCTGGATCTATAACTCCTTTTTCGACACAGCCTGTGGGAGCCAGCTTCAAAGCAGATACCAGTCTTCCTCACTGACACTGGTACTTTGTTGTTGTATCTTGTGGGTTTCTCTGTCTTGATGGGACCTGAGTAGTGAGCTTGATCATTTCTGATTTTAGCTTCAGAACGAATAAACTGTGAGAAGAAAGAGAAGGGTGGATAGGGGACATGGTTGTATTCTTTGTAACTTGACCCTTGGGAAATCCACTTTTCTAAGATGGGTGTTACGGAATTTTCTGTCCTTAGGGTACTTGAGGTCACGTGTGAGCCTTGTGGTCCTCGGCAGTATTAGTTGTTTGTCTTTGACTGGGTGCTACCATATCTCAACTCTGTGGTGTCCAGGGTCGAAGAGACCTGTTGCTGCATTTCTAGACACAATAGATAGCTAATTGTTGACGTTCCATTAGCATGAACAGACAACAGTGTCTCCAGACTAGAATGTGTTGAAGGAGAACACGAACATGGGTAAATGCTTTCCCTTTGACTGTTTTGAGCGTAAAGTATTTGTGGCGCCATCTATGAGGGTTTAAAGTGTGACCACTAGCATGAGTTCAGGAGAATGCGGGACCGACTCAAGCACTTCTGATGAACATTGAGAGTGTCTGTAGTTCTCTTTGGCCAAGCGTCAATAAATAATCCAGCATAAGACATCAGAGGCTCCTGAACACTTTCTTCCCTCTTGACCTCACCATTGACCTTTGACTTCAGCAATTTCTCCACAACAATGGGGTTCACTCCCCGTGATGTGTCGAGATATGCTAGTCCTGGGAGGAACCCTCCTTCCTTTGCATTTTCAAGTTCAAGTAAGAGGTCTCCAAGCTCTCTCAATCTCACATTGTCTCTGTTTGTGATCCTGGGGAATTCCTCGATCCTCTTCAGGAGTGAATCCTCAACTGCCTCAGGGGTTCCATAGGGGTCTTCTAGTCTTTGCCAAACCATGTTTAGCCCTGCAGCTGAGTTGTAGCTCTGTATGGCTCTGATTCTTTTTGCTTGTTCTTTAGATGCTGGCCCGGGCCATTTAACACTGATTTAAAACACTAAACAAAACTCACATGGTGAGTGTGCTGCATGCCATTTTTGTGATCCTTTGAGCAGCCCAGAAAGCTTTCCATGAATAAAATTGTTACTGTCTATGAATATATACACAGTACAGCTCCAGCGCAAACTGCACACAGGAAATTTCATTTTTCCTTCTCAAAAGGTCTGTTGATAACAAGCTCTGTCTAAAAACAGACCTTATAAAAAGCACATTAAACAGAGAAGTGATTAACTTTTTATTTTATCAGTCATAATATCAATGGTGACACACACACAGTGTTTGTGCTGAGAAACGTTGATGATATTATTAAAAGAAATCTTTAACAACACGAGAAAAACAGTTCTGGGCAGAGGGTCCTCGATTGTCCAATCAGATTGTAGCTCGCAAACCGTCAGTGGTCGAGCATTCTGGGTAGTGTAGGCCTTTCCGCTATCCAAAACATAGGAATAAAAGTTTATTTCTCAGACTAGAAGGAGAAAAAAAAACATACTGAGGGCCACAACATGAAGCTATTTTATTGTTGAATTATCAGTGACACTTTGGCGTGTTTGTGCTGAGAAACGTTGATGATTTCAATAAAAGAAATCTTTAACATAGTGAGAAAAACAGTTCCGGGCAGAGGGTCCTCGGTTGTCCAATCAGATTGTAGCTTGCAGCGTCATGTATCGCTGTGGTCGGGTTATTATTGGAGTGAATGGACGGCTGAAGCTCTGCTCTGAGCGTCTCTTACCAGCGCAAACGGATTATACTGGAGTCAATGGACAACCCAGAGCGTTTCATACGGACGCGGAAGGGTACCTTTTACGTCAGTATCAGACGTCAAGGGGCGTGACAATTCGTCGGTATTTTACGCATTGGGAATGAGAACGGGTTGGCTTGGCATATCCAATTCTTGCATATGAGGAAGTTCCTCCATCACATTACAGCACCCACGTAGAAACAGACCATATGCTTGCAAAGATTTAACGTCTTCTGACCTCATTGCTGGCCAAGTTAAAGCTTTTTCAATATATGCATTTGCAATCTTGTATTCATTACCAAAATGTTCCTGGAGCAGAGCTTTAGCCACAATGAAGCCACGTTCAGGATCCATATGTTGACAACTTTGCACTAGTTCCCTTGGTTGTCCCCTGGTGAACTGTTCCAAGTAATACAAGCAGTCAGCTTCACTTGCTTTGTCCTCCACACCTTGTTCAAATGATTTTATGAAGGCTTTATATTGAAAGGGATCTCCCTCAAAGACAGGTATGTCTCATGGTGGCAGGGAAAGCAGGCGTTGTTGGTTCACTAAGGAGGCTGTGATTTCATTTTGTTTGCACATGATACTCACAATATCACCAAGTGGAGTCTGATCATTTTGTCCATGATTCAAGTGGTGTCTCCTGTTTTCTGTTACCCAAACAGTGGTTTGATCATCCAGCAAACCTTGTGACGTTTCCACAAATGACAATTTTTTATTGTGTTTTGATTGCATACTCGAGTGCTTTGGATTTTGCGGCATTGACCATTCCACTTGCCTTTGTGTTTTGCAGGCTGCTGGCTTATACTCCTTGGCCAATGGGTTGAGGGTTTGCAGTGCCAGTTTCCTTTTTTTAAATAAGAGTTCATACCGTCTGTTTGTGCCTGCGAGAGCTTTTGTCCATCCATATCTTGCAAAACTGCCAAAGCCTTTGCTTTGTTTAGTTTAACCTTTCTAGCATTTTGTAGTCGGTCGAGCTTATTTGCTCTCTGCTTTACGACGACGACGTGCTTTGCGGTAACGTATTGTATCACTTCCGGTAATCAGCGTTGTTGCCACAGTGCTCTCTGCTCTGCTCACCTGAACAGATTTCTGTATATTTCTCACTTCAGCGACTATCTGCTTATCTCAGCACTATCCTTTGACTTGTTCTGTCTGTGCACGAACAGGTCTCTTAACTCTAGTAACCACAAACCACCAGTTTCTGTTAGCCACACTAGCTAGCCTAGCGATAGCAATGGCGTCTCCCTGCTCTCCTCCTCTCTCTTCTCCTCCTCTCTCCTCTCCTGCTCTCTTCTGTCCTGTGTGCCACATGTTCAGTTATTCCTCGTCCTCCTTTAGTGATAACGGTACTTGTAATAAATGTAGCTTATTTGTAGCTTTGGAGGCGAGGGTCAGTGAGTTAGAGGCACGGTACCGCACCACCGAACAGTCAGTAGCTCAGATAGTTAGCCAGTCCCCGGTAGCCGGTGCGGTACAGCCGCAGGTAGCTTCAGTTAGCCGTCCCCCGGTAGTTCCCGAGCAGCCGGGAGGCTGGGTGACTGCTCGAAGGAGGCATAACCGCAAACTGAAGCCCACGGTACACCACCAACCGCTCCACGTTTCAAACAGATTTTCCCCGCTCAGCGACACACCCGCTGAGAGGCCAACTCTGGTCATTGGCAGCTCCATAGTCCGAAACGTGAAGTTAGCGACACCAGGGGCCATAGTTAAATGCATCCCGGGGGCCAGAGCTGGCGACATCGAGTCTTTTTTGAAACTGCTGGCTAAGGATAAACGTAGATACAGTAAGATTGTTATTCACGTCGGCGGTACTGACACCCGGTTACGCCAATCGGAGGTCACTAAAATTAATGTTTCATCGGTGTGTGAATACGCCAAAACGATGTCGGACTCCGTAGTTTTCTCTGGTCCCCTCCCCAATGTGACCAGTGATGACATGTTTAGCCGCATGTCGTCATTTCACCGCTGGCTGTCAAGGTGGTGTCCAGCAAACGATGTGGGCTTCATAGATAATTGGACACCTTTCTGGGGAAAACCTGGTCTGATTAGGAGAGACGGCATCCATCCCACTTTGGATGGAGCAGCTCTCATATCTAGAAATATGGCCAAGTTTATTAGCTGACCAAAACCATGTCGACAACCCAGAGTTGAGACCAGGAAGCAGAGCTGCAGTCTTACACGCTTCTCTGCGCCTCCATTAGAGCAGCTGCCCACCCAGTCCTTTAGTATAGAGACTGTGTCTGTCCCCCGTCCACCTACATTATTTAACGATAAAACAAACAGAAGAGGAGTTCATCATAAAAACTTAATAAAAATTAAATCAACATCTCCAACAGAATTAAATGTGGACTTTTGAATATCAGGTCTTTGTCCTCTAAAGCTGTCTTAGTTAATGAATTAATATCTGATTATGATATTGATTTGTTCTGTCTCACTGAAACCTGGCTGCAGGAGGATGAATATGTTAGCTTAAATAAATCCACTCCTCCGAGTCATTATAATACTCATATTCCTCGAAGTACTGGTCGAGGTGGTGGAGTTGGAGCCATATTTGACTCAAGTCTATTAATAAATCCTAAACCTAAACTAAATTATAACTCATTTGAAAGTCTTGTTCTTAGCCTCACTCACCCAACCTGGAAAACTTTGCAGCCAATTCTATTTGTTACAGTATATCGAGCTCCAGGTCCTTATTCTGAATTTTTATCTGAATTTGCAGAATTTGCATCAGGCTTGATCCTTAAAACAGATAAAGTAATTATTGTAGGTGATTTTAACATTCATGTGGACAACCACAATGATAGTTTTAGTACTGCGTTTATCTCTCTATTAGACTCAATTGGCTTTAGTCAGAGTGTAAATAAACCGACTCATTGTCTGAACCACACTCTTGATCTTCATATGGCGTTGAAATTGATAATCTAATAGTCTTTCCACAGAATAACCTTTGAGTTCATACTATTGGACTATAAGCCTTTGTGTAGAAACTTCTACAGCAGATGTTTATCTGATAGTGCTGTAGCCAAATTTAAGGAAACGATTCCTTCAGTATTGAATTCAATGCCATGTCTAACTGTAACAGGGGACTTGTCTGCTTCCTTTAGCCCCTCACAAATAGATCATCTTGTTGATAGTATTACAGGTTCATTACGGACAACTCTAGACTCTATTGCACCTCTGAAAAAGAAGATAATTAAACAAAGAAGGCTAGCACCATGGTATAGCCAGCAGACTCGCAAATTAAAACAAGAGGCACGTAAATCTGAACGCAAATGGCGTGCCACTAAACTGGAAGAATCTCATCTAGTCTGGCAAGATAATCTCAGAACATACAGGAAGGCTCGCCGTAATGCCAGAGCAGCCTACTACTCTTCTTTAATTGAGGAGAATAAGAACAACCCCAGGTTTCTCTTCAGCACTGTAGCCAGGCTAACAGAGAACCACAGCTCTACTGAACCATCTATTCCTTTGGGTCTAAGTAGCAATGATTTCATGAGCTTCTTTAATGATAAGATTATAACTATTAGAGACAAAATCCATCACCTTCTGCCCTCAACAGGCATTGATCTGCATTCTGATACAGCAAGTTTGGAAACAGCTGTAAAACCTGATATGTATTTAGACTGTTTTTCTCCCATCGACCTTCATCAAATAACTTTAATCATTTCTGCAGCTAAGCCTTCAACCTGTCTCTTAGACCCCATCCCAACCAGGCTGCTCAAGGATGTTTTACCTCTAGTTAGTCATTCGTTATTGGATACAATTAATCTGTCTTTATTATCAGGACATGTACCTAAGTCCTTTAAGGTAGCTGTAATTAAACCTCTTCTTAAAAAGCCCACTCTAGACCCAGAGGTTTTAGCCAACTATAGACCGATATCAAACCTTCCCTTTGTGTCTAAGATACTTGAGAAAGCTGTAGCTAATCAACTGTGTGACTTTCTCTATAACAATAGTCTATTTGAGGATTTTCAGTCAGGATTTAGAGTGCATCATAGCACAGAGACCGCATTAGTCAAAGTTACAAATGACCTCCTAATGACCTCAGACAAAGGACTCATCTCTGTACTTGTCCTGTTAGATCTTAGTGCTGCATTTGACACCATTGACCATCAAATTCTTATACAGAGAATGGAACATCAAATTGGCATCAAAGGAATGGCCCTAAGCTGGTTTAAATCGTATTTTTTAGATCGATCTCAGTTTGTTCACGTCAATGATGAATCCTCCATGCATACCAAAGTTTGTCATGGAGTCCCACAAGGTTCTGTACTAGGACCACTTTTATTTAGTTTATATATGCTTCCTTTAGGGAACATTATTAGGAATCACTCTATCAATTTTCATTGTTATGCTGACGACACCCAATTATATTTATCGATCAAGCCTGATGCAACCAGCAATCAGTTAACTAAACTTAAGAATATAAAAAATTGGATGACCTACAATTTTTCTGATGTTAAATTCAGACAAAACTGAAGTTCTTGTAATTGGACCCAAGCAGCTGACGATCATGCTCTGATTGCATCACAAAGCCTGCGCCTGGCTCACTTTTCCTCGCGACCACCACCAATCCAAGCAAAGCCCAACTTCAATCTTTTTCTTCGCGTCTCGCCAATGCGCGACAAAGTTCAACTTGTAACTCCAGCAATTGTAATCGTTCAAACTGTTTTTGACTTTGATTATAGAAGCTAAGGCAATGCTTTAAGCTACTGAGGCATTTGCAACGGGAAACCTAATTGACGTGCTTTACTTTACCGTGACGGATAAATGAGAGTCCAGTTGGTGTGTGGAAGTCTGGAGGCCCAGAAAATGAAAGAGCAGGACTTGTGACATATGTTGGAAATGTCACAAACATCAAACATCACTTCACAGCCACCGCTGATTAAAAGATTATCGGCTAAAGCATTATGCTGTGCTTCAGGTATGCTTTCTGTCTTTCAGTTACAGTATGTGTGATTTCTTATTACAAAAGATGCCACCGACTGTTTGTTTAATAACATAAAGGTTTGAAGTCATTATTTGGTTCAATGTGTTTTAGCGGGCAAAATTTACTTCGGGATACATTTTTATGTAGACGAAGGACTTCAAAAGTTATGCTGAAGATACAAGAATGTGGTAATTATACCTACAGTATGGGACGTTTAGTTTTGGATTCATCTTTATACGTTTATACAATGAATTAGCTGTGAAATTGTTGTTCATTGTAGTTTTCACATACTGTACATAACCAGAGACTGTTTTTGGTGATGACACATTTGCAAAATGATTTTTTAAAAAACGTGTCTCCACTTGCAAATTAAGTACAAAAGAAAGTAAATATGACCCATTTTAAATGAAGCCTAACACAAAAAATAGACAGTGAAGAGGTACAAACACTTTTCTCTGTGATTTATTGGCTCCCTTCAGCCTGGCTTACTGGTTAAACTGGACACTCATGGAGCACAACCACAACAATTTTGTACCAAAAATACAAGACTAATAAAACAGTTCATGTAGAAATATAACACTGAAGAACATGGTTTAAAAACAAAACCATGAGCTCAACGCAAGGGCCAGGTATGCTAACATGCTTTAGTGTTTACTATCCTCACTAGAATGAGGGTTTAACATATAGCATGTTAACATGCATTGGACATGGTGGCATTAGATAGAAAGTCATTGGGATGAAAGAAACAACCGTCACACCTTTTCCAAATGGCCATAGTGAAGGCCATACTGCCATCATATGATCGAAATGCAATGAAACGTTCAAAGAGTACTAAGCGCGCACACTAGCGCTCATTTGGCATCCATCCATGGTGTTGCACTAGGTTAGAAGTACTTGCAGGCTAAGCAGCATATCCTTCTCTGCAGACACCTCCTTTAGCTCTTTGTTGAAGATCCTGAGCCATTCTCACTTTTGATATGTAATCCCACCAGAGTAAATGTGATCCTGTTGAGGATTATGATGTGGGTACCTGGTGGTTCCGGGTATTTTTAGGAGCAAGGAGGCGCTCCATTGTATCAGCAGTCTCTTGTTTGGCTTTAAGGCACAAGTATGCTTCTTATGAAGTGCTTGTCAGATTGGCAACTCAATGTTTTATGAATTAAGTGTTTAGTATTAGTCTAGTTGTGGTCCAACACCAGGGAGGATGAACGTTGGGCATATTTTCGTTGTGGTGTTCCTGACAGCGATAGTCGATGTATTTGTGTTATATAATTTACTGAGGCAGTCCTAAGACAGCTCCACGGCGCAGAGCTTAAGCATCTGTATCTGGATGCCATCTGGCCCTGGGGTCTTTCCTGATCTGCACTTGCTCAGCTGCCAGCAAATATCTCCCTCCTTACAGTGATGAGTAATTACATGGCTCCTCGATATTCTTTTGGTTAATAGTGTGAAAGCATAAATGTAGAAGGATTCCAATACCTGATTTGGAATGTGCTGGATTCTTTTAACGTATAAAGTGTGGAACCAGAGAGACATTATAGTAATCATCACGTTGCATGGGCCCTAAGTGTGGTCTCCTTGTGGTGTGGTCTCAGGAAGCATCATATGTGATCCAGAGCCTTGCTGAGGCCCCTGGGAGCTGAGGCTGCGGGCAGTCTGCAGGATTTCACTGGAAACGCAGCTAACTCCATCTGTCTCAGCAGCTAATCAGTGTCCCACAACTTCCTGCACTCTCTGCAGACTGAGTGCTGCCCTTTCTTCAGTTTCCAGTTAAAAGCAGTACAGGAAGTCTGTATGGGGCTTTTTGAGCAGAGGTACTATTGTCCTGAAAAATGCCTTTTTCCACCCAAAGACATCATGACAACATACAGGCCACCTGCAACTCTTTATTCAGCTCAAACTTTATAGATGTTAAACCTTTATTTCTGTTATAGGAGAGGTTGGGATGCATCAGAGAAGAAGTGTGCAAATGCTTGCAAAATGCAAAAATGCGTTCATTTTCAGAACAAAGCACATGCTTTCCCATTTGATCACCCTCTTAGAGGTATTCAGGCATCAGCACAGACTTCAGTAACTTCAATAACTTGTAAAGCAAGTATCCAGCCAATGTATATAAAGGGATTTTTTAGAAATGGCAGGAACAGCAGGGTGCATGTGCTGCTTTTGAGGTTTCACTGCAGGGACCGTGTGGCAGCGGAGTCAGGATCACACCAACTCTGTTGATGAATCCCTCGTTCATTCTCATATGGATGTAGAATGAAGATTTGTGTCTATGGATAACGACAGGAACCACAGGGAACACATTTTTGTTTCTTGAAAATCCTACACATTTTTTCTTCATTAATATATCACTGTGATGTAATCACCACAGACACCACAAAGGAAAGACCTCCTGACCTTTTTAGTCTTCAGAGACAGTAGCCCCAATCAGCTGCTGAACGCAGCTTTCATTTATTCTAATTTTAGTTTTAAACTGAAAACAGAAAGAAAATAATGATGCAATGAAAAGGAGATGGACTGTTTGACAGAAGACAGGAAACCCTTTAAAAAGAGCGACCTAATGGGCCAAAGCAGCTTTTCACATTTTTGTCAGTAGCTCTCTAATTTTGCAATAAAACATTTCAAACAATATTTTAAGCAATTCATATGACTTCAGATTGACTCCATCTTTTTATTACATAAACAATCGATGCACTACACCCTTTGCACTAACCGAAGTAATTGGCAGACTGGCAACAGATGTGCTCTTTAATCCTCCAACTGTCAGAGACTGGTATTTATTGAGGTGTTTAAAAAGAGACTGTCCTCACAGGAAATGACAGCATCAGTTGTTTCAGCAAATGGCAGCAACAGAACAACATGTTTCTAAGACAAAGACCTCTAGTGGCCAGAGGAATTATTGTTTTGCACTGGGCTGAAGTAGTTGTGGGCTCAGCAGAGTAGGGGAATTATATCTTTTGTAGATGGGGAGAAGGACATGTTAATAGTGGATAATGGAGCAATATGGCAAACATGTTTATACCTGTTCTAAGTGGTGGGAGATGTGGGAAAAGAAAAATGGCAACAACATGCAGACACATGATTTCTTGGTATGCACCCATAACGCTGTTCGCGGTCGGTCTTAACACTTCGACGATGAGGGCGCGCTGATGTTGGTTTCTTTTAATCGTGACCACAATTGTTCCCAAACATTAACCAAGTACTTATTTCAACCCAAAATATAATTCTTTCCTAACCATGACCAAGTTGTTTTTGGGTCTAAACCTAACCAAACCATAGCAGATGACACATCAGAAAACACACACGTGTCGTTCTGGAGGTCACTTACAGAGAATTCTGTTGAATATGTATATGGTCAGCGAAATGGAGTCAGAAGTAAAGAAGCAATTAATGATCCTTATCATTCACCAACCCTCACTCATTGCATTAACATTTTGAGTCGGTTCAGTTCATACCCACTTTTGATTAAAATCCTTGATAAATTAAATGAATCCTCTGATAGTGAGCATGCATTGTGCTGTAAAGGTGAAACAACATAAAATCCTGAGCCCTGCTCCAGCTCGTTTGTCAGTCCTGACATGGCTTGAATTCAGCTCAGACTCTTTCACTCTGGTTTTTCTGTTTTGTCTTGCCAGAATTCCTGAGATGGAAGTTGTGAAACAGCGGCTGAATGAGACTCCAGACAGCACCATCTGGATGTGTTTCCATCACTGAATCGAAAAAGGCTAACTGTAAGAATAACATCCCAAATTTGAAATGAGTTCATATTTTTTTCCCTTTCATACCAGTATATGAATCAATCAAAGTAAAGTACTGGAGGTGTTAAAGCAGAGGTTCAGCTACAGTCTGGATGCAGGTGAAGATGAAAGTGGAACTTACAGGAGTGTCTGCCTTGTAGAAGAACCTTGAAGAACAATCTGTCCGTGTTATCAATAAAGGGCTGTTGTAGATAAACATGAAGTGTTTCAGGTACTGTATGCCCAGAAATAACAAGAAAAATCCACTCTGTAAGATTACACTCTATAAATATGAGATAATCTCCACTCCCCTCCACACTGAGATGACACATTAATACAGATTTTACTTTTTCATTGAAAAATCTATTCTGACTATTGATCAATGCAAAATTATAACAATCATAATCAACCTCTGAGTTTTCAAACATCCTCCCTACCTTTCTTTACATGAACAATGATACTCTCACTTGGCTACATAGATATTCATGTAAACAACCATCAGAACATCGCTTTATAATAAGACTCAGAATGTGTAGCCTTGTTTCAGACCTTCTTCTCTGATTTGTTCAGTGTTTGGTAAGTCTAGTGTTGTGTGTGAGAAGTGATGTGACAGATTGTTGAAGCCAAGATTGAGGGTGTCATATTACTGCAGAGTTAACAACAATATAGTAATCTATAGATTCATTTTAATGTCTGGAAAAATGTGAGCTCCTCTAAGCAACCACAACTGAAGTCTCAATCAGTCACTCACAGGGCTACACAAAACAAAATTACACCACCAATCGGCCATGAGTGGCAAACTCCATGGCTGTGAAATGAAGCCACTGTTAAAGTGCTAAAAACTGCAATTACTCGAGAGGCCACTAGAGGCTGGCTGCAGAAGTGAGTCAGTCTCCATAAGCACCAGTATTAAAATGTCCACCTTCACAGCAGCAATAAACATGTTTACAGCCTGGTACAAAAAACAGTTTTGGTCTGTGTAGCTAATTTCCCCATTCATGACAACTGTACTGAGGGTGAATGTATATACAACTCACCTGTTCACATTATATTAAGGTTTAAAGTTATGCAGAATTAAGAGCCTTTGCTGTTACAGATGGCTTATTCAAGCAACAAGGTGTCATTCAGCCCACCTGAGGTCCGCCATCTTTGCTGATATTTAGATTAGTCAGCGGAAGAAGCAGTACAGCCAACATGGTGGTGGCCAGGGTCGCATATTTTCGGCTTCGAAATGGCGCCTCAGAAACGTGTGGTTGACTACTATCACTAATCCTCAGTCCATTCTTTATACTGTGATTGGTCCACCCCCAAAACAGAAATCAGCTACTACTACTACATCATGCTTTCCCCAGAATTCCTGATATGAACAAAAACATTTAAAGCTTTGAGCAAAGTAATTTACTTTCTTACCCGAGTTAGACGAGAACATGCGTATCATTTTCACCATAACCTGGCTGTCTTTTGAATGCGGCTAATTTGAAAAATACAACATAAAAAAGAGTGTAGAGTTGCTTTAAAAGTTGCTTTTGAACCTAGCTGTTTCCAGTCTTTGTGCTTACGATAAAGCTAATATGCTAGGAGCCTTCTCATTTAATCTGCATACATGGATGTTAATAATGTTGAGCTTCTCTTCTACTTCTCAGTGAGACAGCATGGCAACAAATCTCACAAAAGGTTGGAGCATTCCTCTGAGTCAAATATAAAGTGTTTCCTGAGCAGCAGTTAGTGTTCTGGCCAAAGAAAACTGGACTCAACACTGTCTCGTGGCTTTTTATGCTTTGGTATAAAATCATCACATGAAACCCATTACACAATCACTGAGTACTGAAGGTGAGATTTTTCAGACACGTCTCACGGCTGTTTGGGGATATACATGTGCACATTCAGATTCACAGATAACATTATTACAGCAAAACACCCAATCATCACTTTCTCCAGACACTGAAAGACTGCAGTGTGTCTTGGCACGATAAGTCCACAGCTTGATTGATTATTGTTCGGTTTGCATCCAGGCAGAGGGCCATGTCTCTGCGGCTGTTGGTGGATTGAAGGATGAAAGCGCAGTCTGGAGCCCTGTGTGGTCCCGCAGCTCTCAAGGCCCCCACTCTGGCAGCGTCCTCCTGCCTTGAATACACCTACATACATCTTCCCGAAATTTGCCTTTTATTATGTGAAAAAAAAAATGGTGGGGATGAATAACTCGAAACAGCATCCATGCACAAAGGATTCGATTTTGGATTTTGGAAATGGGTTGAAAGTGCAGAAAGTAAAGCAATAAATTCTCTGTAAGTTGTCTTAATTTGCAGCCCTGAAAAGCGGGCCACTTACTGTGCATCAGTGCCAATAATCACAGTAAGGGAACGCAGAATGTTTGGATATAACTCCTGACTTTTACAGCATCATCTGAGCTCTAAAGAAAAATAATTCTCCAGCTATGAACCAGACTCCAGGGAGAAAAGAGATAACATCCCATGAACAGCTCTCTCTTTTCACTCATGCTCGGTGTAAAGCAAGCAAGCACAAACTGTGAAAGCACTAGCTGATCTGAGTCTATATTGCAGTGTACTTTGCCCCAGGCTGCATGAGCACGGATTGTATGAGTGCTTGGGAATTCAGGTATCCACAGGCAACAACCACAGAACATGCTAGGTTTAACTTTCAGTCCTGAATGTGACTAAGCTGCCGAATTAATAACAAAGCTTCGGCTTGTCTGTAAAAGCTTTAATATTTGAAACAGCTTTACACTAAAATAATGACTGGAAGTCAAGTTGAACTAGCAGCTCTTGTCAGCACAGTCATTGACCAACTTCATGTGATTTAAACTTAATGCAACATAACTTTGTGCTCTGGGTACGATCTTCTGCGAAAAGTACGTAACGCTTTGCAACACTAAGTCAAACATCACCAACTGTTTGACTGACTGATCTTGGTGAAACTGGATCATATTTTATAGGGAAAATGTTTTCTGCTTTTACCTCCGATGTCCTCCGGCTGCTCCACCTCAACTCTCTGTGAGTTTCCGGATGGACAGTAAACGTTTGCAAAATGTAGTTGCTGTTAGGTAAGACTAGCTCAGTTTGTTAGCCGGGCTGCACAAACTGTGAGAGCACTATGGGGAGCGTTAGTGTTTGTACCACAGGCATTTTGGACGACTGGGAAGAAGAGGAGGTTTTTCAGCTGTTACTGAAGTAACTACCGCTGCATTTCGACTGTCTGCAGACTCTAATTTCACTCGTTGCACACATGATACATGATACATGTAAATCTACACAAATTAGCCGTTGTTCAGGAAATGTTTATGTGTTGCTTGGCTACCCAGTCCACTTGTGGAACTATTTGTGTTGGAAGAACAAAACAAGTGATGACATAAACAACTGTGATTTGGTCAAAGATTTAGATATAGATATCACAGTATATTAATAATTTCACTGTCTGCGTTCATAGCAGTGCTGAATCCACAACTGAACCCAAAAAATGTTGAATGTTAGAAGAATAAAGATTTAAAGAATTACTCTTTGGTAATTACAAAGATGATTTCAGACAGAGGAGCACATGGGCTTGTGTTGCGACAAAAAAATAGGTATCATCATCAGGTCCAAATTTACCTGCATCCAATACAATATACGCAAACACCTTCCAAACAAATGACGGTGCTATCAGCCTCGGCTGTGCTTTGTGTTTAGTGTTAATTAGCAAATGTTAGCATACTGATGTTTGCATTTAGCTCAAAGTGCCACTCACACCTAAGTAGTGTACCTACATAATTACAGCTTCACAGAGCTGCTGGAATGGCTGTAGTCTTGTTAATACGTCCACGATAAAAAACATCCTGGACGGCCTCCAAACACCTCAGCCTCCGCTTGGTAGAGAGGATTGTTGTCGTCGTTTTTTTAAATCATTGTGACTAACGTGAACATACCTGACGGTTTCATGTGATATTTTGCATTCAGACAGCTGCTCCAGCATCAACAAAAATACTCACATTTCAACCAGCAGCAGAACTTTCAAAGTGTTAGAGCTATTTATCTCAGTCAGCCACTAAAATAATAAATGCAGCTCCTATGCCGGGGTCCTGCTGATTTTCTTTATGCAAACCTTCTCCTACAGAAATGTCTGCTCTATTTAAAGACAGCTCCAGGTCAACCTCACCTACCCCAAAGCCCACCGAGATAGCCAAGAGCAGTCTGAAACCATCTTCAGCCATATGGCACATTCATCTACATGACAGCTCAACATCATCCAAAGAGCCAAAGACAACAGTGTTTTTCCCTCTGTGCTCACTCACTCACTCACTGCTGCGGTTAGACTTCCCTTTCATTCCTGTGCATGTTTTTGTTTGTCTAGTTTTGAAAAATCCCTCTGACGGTTCCACCAAACACAGAATGGGAAGTCTATTCAGAGAAAGTGTGTTTAATGATCACTTTTAACAAATGGGGGTCAAAGGACTCCGGTTAAAAAGGAGGCTTAATAGCTATGTAGTGTTTGTGTTGCAGGGATGTAATCCATTATTTATACATCCTGTCTGTTGCTTTCCGCAGGTCAGAACACTCACATACCTGAAAGATAAGAAGTCTAATTTTCATGTCTCTCCTCCAAAGTATTTAACATAATGAGAAGGCCTGTCTCATTCCAGCCAGTGTGCAGCTATACATATACTCTTCATTGGGCCACCTGCTGGTTAGGATTCAGAATTGCAACTTGAAAAAATGAATAACTCATGGACTGTGTAAGGTGGGACATTTTTAGAGCAAACCAAACAGCCATTCAAAGCATCAACAAACGACAAACACAGCTGCCATCTTCGCTCTTTTGGCTCGGCATCATGAATCCGCTGACTGTGAGAAAGCAGCTCGACAGTGAAATAGAACAGGCGAGGGTGTGGTGAGTTTTTTTACACATAACCGTGGCTGTTGCCAGCATCTTAAAGATTGAGGTCATGAGCCCAAATTCCCCCAGTAAACCCCCACACCCTGAAGAAGAAGATTCTGGACAAATAATCTGTGAAATCCTCTGATTATTTTTGACATTTTCTTCTAAATGTTCAGTTAATCTCAGTAAATTTGCTGTTCTAGCATGATGGTCAGTGGTTCTCAAGCTGTCGGGCGGGTCCCACTGGTTTGGCATAGAGCCACTACAGGGGCGGTGAGGGAGGGTTACCAGGAGAAAATGGAGTGAACAACATATGATTTATGTTGAGAAAATAAACAAGAGTTTGTTGCTGATGTTGTCGTGCTGACCTTGATTTTACTGAAATTCAACTTGGATCTTTTTTTATTAGTTTAATACTTTCCTTTCATTGTGAATGATTGAAAATTGTGGGGTGGTGCTGTGAACATTTTTTCACCTCTCCCACTTGAGAAATACTGTTTTGTGATATTTTAACTTTCATTTAATTGACTAAGCCTGATGCAACCAATCAGTTAACTAAACTCCAAGCATGCCTTAAGGATATAAAAAATTGGATGACCTATAATTTTCTGATGTTAAATTCAGACAAAACTGAAGTTCTTGTAATTGGACCCAAACACCTCAGAAACTCTCTTTCTAGAGACGTAGTTACTTTAGACGGTATCAACCTGGCCTCCAGCTCCACTGTAAAGAATCTTGGAGTTGTTTTTGATCAGGATTTGTCCTTTAACGTCCATATAAAACAAAATTGAGGACTGCATTGTTGTACTTACATAACATCGCTAAAATCAGACGCATTGTATCTCAAGCGGATGCAGAAAAACTAGTCCATGCATTTGTTAATTCAAGGCTCTCTCTCTCCCTCTCTCTCTCTCTCTCTGGACATGTCTCATTAATGCATGTTACTAACCAAACTTCCCCGGAGTTTCTGTGCTCTGTCGTCCAGCAGGTTCTCGTAGATCGTGGCTGCTGCTGTGATCCTGCACGATGATTTGATTTGAGTTCATACTGTGGCGCTGAGAAAATGGTCAAATTTAAAGGCCCTGAAAAACATTTTTCTAAATCTGCTTCTTGCTATGAGGAATGTGGTCCTATAAACACATTTCAGCTGAAGGTTCAACAGCTTTGTCCATTTCACATGAGAGATTTCTATATTTTCTTTTGTCTCTGGGCTGATCTGTTTGGTTTAAAGCATTTTAGTTGGAAAAATGTACCAGTCAGCAATATTATATCCTATTTTCTTACTGAAATACTGCTTTCAATGATTACTTCCATTTTGCTGTAAAGTCAGCATCAATAACTCAACGTGTTTCAATAAAAGTCATCGCCCAGTAGGTATAATGCATAAAAAGTTAATAACATGGACGTTGGAGGTTTCTGAAGAATCATTGTGTTAGCAGCCCTGTCTCTGCATCCTGGCTAGTTCAAAAATCTGCAAAGACGTGGATCGTGGGTGGAACTGAGGCGGGCTGATTGACCCCCGGTTACTGAAATACTGCAAACAACATTCAGGGTACTCATGATGTCTGTAGTCCAGTTAGCTCGCCAGAGAAATAATGTGATCAAAAAGATTTTTGACAGCTGCTGCAGGACTCTCCTGAAGCTGAGTGCTTGCTTGGAGAGGAGGTTCCTAAACTCAAGCAGTGTTTCCCTGTAAGCCTACTGTAGGAGGCATCATGAGGGTGCGAGGAAGAGCCCCTTTGGTGGTGCACAAGAAAAATATATGTTTTTACACTACCCACTGATAGACTCGCTGTGCTTTCATACAAAGAGATGATTCACTTAATGTCTTTGAAGGTTGCTGCTAAGTCCGTCTGATTATATTCAAACCCACTGGGAGTAAAAACACAAAATGATACCGAGCTGTGTGTAGGCAGCCTTCTTGCAACACGTATCTGACAAGGTGAGTGAAACAATTTAATATTCCCACTGCATTGCAGGGGAGAAATTGCATAATCTATCATACATTAGGTTGTAAACAAATACCACTGTGAGGCATTCACTGAATTTGAGGAAAACTGTGAGAAAAAAAAAACCCTGTTAGTCTCTCCAGGAGGTCTGTCTGCCACAAATATGTCAGTGTCACTGTGCTCAGTGCTCATAGACATCAGAATCTGACACAGCACTTACAGTAAAGAGCGAAGCGCGGCGCTATTTGCTTATATTTTGGATTTTGCTGCTACACGTTATGTGAGAGCTGTGAAAACATGGAACTAGCCTGTCACAAGTGAGAACAAATACTATTAACTCAAAATCCAATTTTTCCTCATTCAGAATCCGAATTTGTGTTCTGCTGGATGGAGTTGGACTTGTCCTAAACCCTGCCTCTCGCCCAAAAAATCAGCTGAGGTAGGCTTCAGCCCCGCTGTGACCCTGAGCTGTTACAGATAATGGATGAATGTCTTAAATATCATTTGCCAGTGCTGTGAGCGCTTACAAATTAAATTCTGTTCAGAGATATATCAAAATCCAAACTAACAACATGGGTAGACCAGTGAACCAGCATTGGTGCTTAAATGTGACGTTTTGTAATTTGGGAATCAACATTTTGTTTTTATTTAGTTACAAACTTAGTTTACCACAAACCAAGTCGTTTTTGTTCCTAACCAGACACGGAACACTTTTTAAATGCTAATGGCCCTCGGACACTGTGATTCGCTCAAAGTTCAACCTGGTTGAATGGCACAGTGCTTCCATTGTCGCCTTGTGTGTGTGTGTGTATGTATCTATGTATAGTATGTATGTTTCTCAGCAAGCTTTATTTTGAAAGTCTATCGGGACGTTGCATATTAATTGTTGCTAACTTCTGTGTCTTCGTTTGAAGCCAAGGGCCTCGTGTTGAACATTTACATGGCAACATTTCTGTTCCCATTTTATCAGCCCATTTATCTTTCCCATCCTTAATCCTGAATATAAAATCCAGATTGGCTCAGTGGTTTTATCAACTACAGAGAGAGCTGTCAACCACACATACTGGAATCACTGCAACAATCAGAGATGTTGGCAGGAATTCACAGATTTGAAACCAGGCTAGAACTTAGCTGATTTAACCCCAAACCTGCTGTTGTCTTAGATGTGGTGTGGATGTGGTGGTATGGAGTGCTGGACACCAACTGGCTTCATGAGTTAAAAATGGGTACACCATTAAGCCCCCTACCTACCGTTGAAAAGATGCATTTGTTGAACATCATTTGAACACCCTACAAGTAGTGCAACTACTACTTGGCGGCACTAGCTCAGTCCGTAGAGACTTGGCTTGAGAACCAAAGGGTGGCCGGTTCAAGTCCAGCATGGACCCAAAATATGGAGGGTGGACTGGTAGCTAGAGAGGTGCCAGTTCACCTCCTGGGCACTGCCGTGGTTCCCTTGAGCAAGGCACCGAACCCTCCCCAACTGCTCGCAGGGCGCCGGTCTGGCTGACTGCCATCACTCCACCATCTCTCTCCACATTTGCATGTCTACGAGCCTTGTACTGTTGAGGGGATTAATAAAGTATATCTTCTTCTAAGTAGCTTACAAGTGTGTGTGTCTTAACAAGAAGCAGAGCCATGATGATCTTTACTGAGAATGCAAAATCACTTGCATCCCCAGTGCTTCGCCCACTTTGACAAAACTGTCAGGGACAAAAAATTCATCTTCACATTAGTTCTAAGTCTGGCTACATGCTGTAGTCCTCCCCACTAAAACACTGGCACCAACTGTCAAAACAATACACAAACTCTACTTACAGCTGAGTAATTTCACGTTCACCACAATTACCACTTATCAGAGGCAGGAGGGCCATGTTGAGAGAGCCGAGGCGGCTGGTTTAATTCCTGCTTTAGGTGGCCGAGTGGGCCTGACACTTTGAATCTCCGCCCACATCACTCTGACATATTCAGCTTGACCACGGATCAAAAACTTGAAGTTCTACCAGCGTTTAGTCAAAGTCTGGCCAATAACCATGAAAAATACTTGATGCAAAAATTGTTCTCACTTATTTTGTAACCCTTCCAGAAAAGATCTTTGATCTCCAGCTTCATTGTCTGCAGTCATTAGAACGACTTAGTGAAAGTATCTTTGAAGAAGAGGACTTTGTTATATGAGGCCTGAGGCGGAACAAGCGCTTCACAAATCAGGCACCGCGTCAACACCATCAGCTCTGTGTTTTCTTTAAGTATCACATTTCTGTGTAACTGGCAAGGTCAGCACATGTGGATTGGAAAACAATGAGAAGCACTGACAACAGTATCATGACTTCCCGGATGATGGATAGGCATAAACAACTCTGCTTTGAAACAGTTTGCCAGTGAATACATTTCCTATGCAGCCTTGGAATTAGACACAAATTCAGACCTCACATTATGCTATGCGTGCCAGTAATTGCTGACTTAGTTTAAACACCTGAGCAAACTCTAATACGACTGTCTGATCAAATTTCCATCTAGATTACATCGCCTCTCCGTTCTCTGGGGTTTGGCCCATTTACTCTGGCAGCGAAGCCAGAAGCCCACAGTGTCACATGTTGTTCAGTAATGGTCTTTTTAATGATGTTGCTGAGATCTTTAAGCTGGTAGATTCCGTTGAATTGTGAAGCCTTTTGCCTATTGATTTGAATTTTCCACCATCGCCCATAACCAGAGGAGATCTGTGGTTGTATTCTATTAAAACCATCTAAGACTGAGACTGGAAGTAACCTTTGAGAATCAGTCTGGAGTTTTAAGCATGGATTTACAGACTGTGCTGTGAAAGAAATAAGCTTCTGTTGTGTTGTGTCTGGCCAGTCTTAAAGGGCAGCAATTTAGTGTTCCACATCCATGTTGGTGGCTCACTCAAGAGCCAGACTGAAACAGGACTAAGTGTGTACCGCATGCTAGCAGCCCTGGGAAACTGATATGTTGCGTGAATGCTAACATTAGTATGGCAGCATGCTCATAATGACAATGCTAACACACTGAGTGTTTACCATACCATCTGAGAACATTTGCTTATTTTCACTGAAGACAAAGTGCAGCTGAGGCTGTTCAGAATGTAATCCGTTTTACTGTCAAAGTTATTACATATCATCATAAGGTAGTGGTGGGTGTCAAAATTCAATCCAGCCAATAGCTTTTGAGATATTTGGTGGTGGAACAACCAATTACCATCAATAGATAACTGAAACGATATGCTGACTTTAAGGCCCTAGTATGGATCAAGCTTTTTTAAAAACTGGATACTACATTTCCCATAATGCAATAACAGGGTTTTTCATTTGACCCTCGCTGCCTTCTAGTGGTGTGTTCAAGAAACCACTCAAAGAGTGCCTTGGTGCAAATCCATCTGCCCAAACTCCACGAAGAAGGAGTTGACACACCTTTCCCTGTAGATTTCAACACATACCTGAATGAAAGTGCCGCACAATAAAATGTATTATGACGTGTGTTTTCCTCGTCAACTATGTTTATATATGCAAGCCTGCTCTGTGGAGAGTTCAGTTGTGTGAAGACCTGCCAAAGAAAGTTCAGTTTGTCATGGTCAGCCATGTTTTCTGTTGAGGTTTGGCATTGTTCACCTGGAATGCTGAAAGCGTAAATTTCAGCTGGGAAATTCCGACCTCCAGCAGCATTCATCCCCACCTTTCTTAAACTAACACCAGTTTGTCATGGAAGCTTTCTGTTAACAAGATCAAGAGCTGACAGCCATGCTGGCGGCTCTGTGAGGCTCAACAAGTTCACAATAAAAATGGTTACCATGGTGTTATGTTTACCATGTTACTTTAGCATGTTGATGCTGATGGGAATGTCATTCGTTTTGCAGTTATGTGCTCATGAACTGCACTAAATTCCATGACATTCTTACTATCTAACAAAACCACAAATATCAACCTTATAGTAGGGTTAAAGGAAAAGTCAGTAGGATATATCATCTGGGGAACATGAATGTCAGTACAAAATGTATTAATATGGATAGTTTGTAAGATCTGGGCCAAAGCGGTGGACAAGCAGTTCAACATTTTCATAGCCGTGCTGCTGGATGCGTGTGGCTTAGCGGACATAACCTTGATAACATCATTAGAGCTGTTTTTAAAGAGAAACTTTAGAAAGTTATTTCCAGAAAACATTATACAACTGTTTTCACAAGCTGACTCCTCGTGACACTCAGACTGAACTTTATGTGGCCCTTTAATCTAGCCAAAGACAATAAAACTCTCATTATCACAGTCCCCTGTGAAAGTAAAACATATTGAGCAGAGCTTTCATTAACTTGTTCTAATGCTGTTTTCACACCTGTGCTGTTGGGGGCTGCTGATAGCGGAGGGTTTATACCTCACTTGGGTTGCTTCGTCTGGAGAGGTGAAAACATCCCGATCGAAGAAGCCAGACAGCGAGCGCTCCACAGTCTCGGCCTGCGTCCAGCTGAACCCTAGAGCAGTTCATTTGAGGTAAGACGGCATCCAGGAGTCAGACAAACTGCCGGGGAATCATGTTTAATGAAGCTTACTGCAAGGTTTTCTTTGTCCCACCGCCACAGTACCTGGTCTGCATGAAATGATGTCATGGTGGGTTCTGTCTGTCTGTCTGTCTGTCTGTCTGTCTGTCTGTCTGTCTGTCTGTCTGTCTGTCTGTCTGTCTGTCTGTCTGTCTGTCTGTCTGTCTGTCTGTCTGTCTCACTGTGGGCAGACACATGCAGGGAATACAATCCAAGATAACAACTTCACACAGACTCCATCCAGAGTTCATATTAGTAGCACCGATGTGTGATGTGATGACTAAGTATGATGTCGCTTAAATATTCACTAATTAATACACTGACTGACATTAATAAACTATATAACATACACTATATATTATGACAGTCATGGGAGATTAACATAGGCGGTGGTTTAAGCTTGGCACACACCCCAGTGCATACGTTTCATGATCATTTTCTGTTAAGTAATTTAAAAGCATTTTAATTTGTTCATCTGACACAAAATGAGAGCCGCTCATCACGTCGAAGCAGCAGTGACCGTAATGTGTTTGTCTGCGCAGCTGCTCCAAACAACTTTTGATTGATTTTTTGTTTCAATCCAAAGCTGAACTGGCACTGCTTTGTTTCGAAAAATATAGTTTTATCGTCAGCTGGCAAACGAAAACAACATGAACGCTCAAAAAAAAAAGCCTCCACACACGCCCAGGTGTTTCTTATTTGCCTTGATTAGTGTGGACCTCTTCTCGGGGCTGCGTGGGCTTGTACAGACTGTGGTTGATTCCCATCTCACTGACTGACAGATAAAGATGTGGAGAATTTTCCATTCCGCATTGTCTGAAAGTCTAGTGACTGCAGTGATGGTGGTAGTCGAGTGAACATTACATTACAACAGTGGTTTCCAAACTCTTCCATGCCAAGGCCCCCCAGGTAGCATTTGCTTATTGTTTAAGCTCCATGCGAGATATTTAAAAACACACTGACAATACTACAGCAAAAAAATAAAATCTAAAATCTAAAGAAAATCTAAATAAAGAAAAGTTTCATTGTCTGCAAATCTGAAGAAAATATATTTTTTTACTTATATTAATAATCAAATAAACATTTTTTATTTCAGATCTTCAGTATTTGTATTTTCCATGTCAGTTCAACTTTTCTAAAATGTGTCCACGAGTAAGCTAGCACTAGCTATTTAGTTGCTATCAAACAAGCTAATCGGATTATTTTCAGGACCAGGACACCTGACCTGGTAACAGACTGCCAACTAAATACTCCTCACCTCACCTACTCCTTCCTAGTGTGTTAAAGAAAATAGGTTCGGTGGAAACGCATGGAAAATGTAAAAGTTCCTATCTAGATCCAGTGTTCAGTTTGTCTATTCTGGGCTACTGTAGAAACATGGCAGTTCAACATGGTGGACTCCGTAACAGAGGACTTGCACCCTCTGTATATATAAAGACTATGATAACAAAAACATAATGGTTCGTATTTTCATGTGATTAACAAAATTATTGAAAACAGTTATAAATATTTTATTCAATTTCTGCCATATTCTGTAAATAGAGCCCCCTAAATCTGACACACTGGACCTTTTGATAATCCTAAGCATGTGCAGAACCTGGATCTAATGAACTACCTAGACAACTAAATAGCGTATGATAAGGCAGATTATTAAATATATTTTAAAAAAGTCATGCTGAAGACAGCCATGTGGTCATGCAGGTGTTAAAGAGTCTGACAGCTGTTGGAATTAAAAAGACCTGTGGTAGAGCTCCTCTTACATGGTGGCAGTAGCAGCTGTTTAGGGCCTCCACAGTCTCATGCAGGATGTGAGGGGAGCTGTTCATGATAGATGTCAGCTTTGCTCACATCCTCCTCTCGCCCACTTCCTCTGTGGAGTCTAGGGGCAGTCCAGGACAGAGCTGGACCTCTTGACAGTTCGTTCAGTCTTTTTCTGTGACCCTCTGTGCTTCCCCCTCCCATAGAATATTGCAGATGCCACCTTCTATGCAGATGTCTGCTAGGGAGGGGGAAGACCATGACGGACTTTTCTTAGATATTTGCTTACTGAGTCACTGAGGTGCAACTGTGGGATCTTCATTACATCATACTGTACAGGGCAGGGTTTTAGGAACACCCATATGGGACAGACAGTACTCAATGGAGCAGTGCATAACAGCAGAGTTATTAACTAGAGTTTTCCACTACACTTTAAGCATGAGCAGTAAATAAAAACAAAACAAACCCTTTGGTTGTTATGGTTTTATTCATTTTTAGTATGAATGCATAGTAGTAGTTCCTTACATACATTACAGCTTTGAAGACTTCACCGTTATTTTTGGCACACAACAATCCAATCAACTCAAATGACTAACACGACAGAGAGAGGAGCTGATGAGCTGGAATCTGAGATCGCATCAGGTATTAAGGGCAGGCCTGCACACAATAAGTGATATACTGGGAGTCCTGATTAAAGGTAGACTGTGCTAAACCTTTCAGCCGCATTCAGAAGCAGCACAGCAGATCAAAGGCTTTAGCTAATTAGCACCGACACTGCTAATATAGGCTTCCTTTCAGTTTCATTATGAATGTGTCCAAACAAAAAGCTTCCTGGATAAGCACCCGAACACAGCTTCCCATGCTGTGCAAAGATCGGCCTCTTAATCCTTTAAATGATCATGAGCCTGGAGTCCAGAACTTTGAAAACTTGTTTGTTTTTTTTAAACAGTAGACTTTAGCCAGAGCAGCCAAATACTGAATGTGAAAATACATTAGAAAATCATTACAGCAGCACCTGCCAGCTGCCACTTCAGGTCCCCTCAGCTGCAAAACACATCGAGTGCACACGCATGCACAGTCCACAGAGGATGTGGCTTATTATTTCACCCCTGAAATCTCATTGGTCAAGACAAAAGCTGTCAACAACTGATTAAGAGCCAGATTTACATTTTGAAGTATCACAGTAATGCTCATACTGGGGCTGTGACAGCTGATCTCTGTCCAGCAACAGGTCAAGCGTCAGCGGTAGGTCCCAGTGCACACCTCATCTAAGGAGACAGGAAGAATGAAGTTGTGGTTTAGATTTATCAGATATTTTACTTTAGTGTTCAGCTAGAGGTGATTACACCTACCGATGACGGGGGGCTCCAGGTCCACAAAAACAGCCCTGGGGTGCTGCTTTCCAGCTCCAATCTCACTGAAGAAGGTGTTGAAGGAATCATCCCCTCCTCCGATGGTCTTGTCACTGTTTATCTGTCCGTCCGGCTGGATCCCATGTTCCATCTGGACATCTACATTTCATCTGCCAAACAACTTATTAATCTTGCATATCATGGTTTGACATGTACAAAATTACATACAAATGCATATTGTCTGTTGCAGTACACCCACAGTTTCGTATAATATTGTAAAAGATTTATTGAACTTATCAAAAAACAGAAGGATGGTGGTGGTTGTAGATTCTAGAAGACTGCATTCACCAGACTAGGCCAGACAACAAAGGAATCCAACAAAATGCACGTTCGCTTCTTCTTTTGCCTTACTAAGCATGTGCAAGAAAGTACGGAAAACCCATTGCGACAGCCTTTTAGGGAGTTTAACCAGCTTTATTAAACACAGCTTCATTGATATTACACAACTAGGTGTAGTAATCCCAACAGTTAATGGATTTTAGGTTAATAAAATGAAATTCTCTTGATTTAATAGTCAAACATGGACACATTTAGTAGTTTTAATTTGAAAGATTGATTTAATGCCAGCAACATCCATGTTTCATTTCTTTGAGTGTATGTTGGACAAGGTTTTGAAGTATTGTCAGTGACTGGCATAGACAGAGAGGAGTTGTCTTCTTTTAAATATTCTCTATTAGCAGATATCTGCATATGAGTGACAAAGATTTTGACACTGGAGGCGTTTCCATTTGTAGACTGCGTAGTATTGACAAAAGAGGGAGAAGACATTGGCTGAAATACAATCTTGGAACCCATCAGTTAGTTAGTAGTTAACACATATGCAGATATCTGTTCATAGAGATCAAAAGAAATGTCTTTCTCATGTATCAGACTATATCAGAAGAAGTCTTCCACTGGCTGCACCTGAAGCCCTGATATAATATCAGCTGTTGCCCTCAGAGGCTGACTCGTCCTCGGATGACAGCTGGTGGGTTCCGAGATTGTCTTGCAAAACATTAAATTTTTGGGTGAATTCAAACTGACGTGAATTCATCTGGAGAAGAATCGAAACTTACTGAAGCAAGAAATGGCCAATGAAAACTAAATCAAGTTTCAGATAAAGGATCTGTCAATTCTAACACGATAACTTTGTACAGTATTTACCGCAGTAGCTGCTGAGATTTAGACACGTGGTGATGAAGTCGGATGAAGAGAAGGAACTCCAGCAGTCGGACTATCAGACAGGTTGTTGGCACTTTATTTGGAGTCCAAACTGTGATGGAAGCATCCTTTTTTTATGCATTATAAACATCAATTCTTTATTTCCTCTTTCAAGAATAACCTGGGGCTTTGTTTGAGCCTTGCTAATCACACTCAACTGCCGCCTTGTTTCATTTCAATCATTCAGCCTGACATGCTGTTCATGTTACCTGATTTTTCTCTGCCCTAACCAGGTGAGACCTTCGGCACTTTTATCTAACTAGCTCTACAGAAAGATGTGATCTACATTCTACAGGGTTCCCACACCTTTTTCATGAACAAATTCAAGCACTTTTCAAGCACCTTCAAGCACCAGTTTTTCCATTTTTCCAGCACCTTTAAATAGGTAGCCTACTAGTTGTGTTTGCCATGATGGTCTTGGGAAGCTTAATATGGCTCTAATTAGCATTATTTCATATGGTGGTAGATTGACTGTTTAGATTTTTAACTAATTGTGAATTGGCTTGTATTCTCAGCTTGTGAGCGGTGTATTGTGTAACTACCATAGCGCAATAACAGTGACCAACAGGTGTGGATAGTAGTCTACTGTTATTTCTCTGCAGAACACCAAGCGAGTATGATAACTGAGTTCTGCATGTAAAGGCATCGGATCAAGCGCGTAGCCGCTTAGGAAACATTTTTGTTTTCTCTTGGTTTATTGAGATAGACATCACACAAATTTCAAGCATTTTCAAGCACTTCACAAAAAATTCAAGCATTTTCACAACCTTGAAAACACTGAATTGAAATTCAAGCATTTTCAAGGAATTCAAGCACCTGTGGGAACCCTGATTCTAAATCTCACTTATGAACCCTGATGCTTTCTTTCAGCCGAGGGGAACAGGTGTCATGGCTCAGCAGCAGACCTATTATCACTGATCACTGTCACATTGTAGGCAGTGATTCAGAGGTCTGATCTGGTTTCTTTGAGTCTGATCATAAGCGCTTGTGTTTCTTTCCCTGTAGGACTGTGCATCCTAAGCCAATGGCAATGTAGCATTGCATGTAACGCTCAGTAAAACAGCATGTGACTCACTCAAAGACAGAACACCTGCGCAAGAGATGGATCTCATTTGTACTAAAAGCGTGGAAATCAAAGTTCATGTGATTCATTAAATCTGTATTGAAATAAATTTAAGCAATCCTATCATGAAATCAGTGATTTCCTCATCGTACCATCTAAATCTAGAATTGTTACATTCTTAATCACCGCGTCCACACATCTCAACAATTGACTCGGTTAAACAACATCATTCTTCCAGCAGAATAATCCTTTCAAACGGTATTTCTCCTTTTAATCTGGAGCCACCAACATGCAGGGAGCTTTACATTAGCCTAAAGCAACAGTGAAGAGACGATGCACTGACATGTTTCAAATGTTTTAGGCAAAAACTGAAGCTAAAAATTGTTTATTCAACATTACACACAAGTGAGTAATCTGTGTGTGTTTAGTGTCAGTGTTCCAGCTGCTGCATTAATCATATTGAGCTCGAGAGATCAATTTTACAGTTAGTGCATGTGCGAACATCATTGGAGGAGTTCTGTATGTGTGACTGCAGCCAACCAATCAGAAGTGACGCTGATGAGGAGCTCCTCTGTACAGGCCTGCTCATTAATCACTCAACATTTTTCACTGTTTGGACGGTTTGATGTGCGGACCGCAGGAACACACTGCAATGCAAACACACACACACACACACACACACACACACACACACACACACACGCACACACGCACACACACACACGCACACACACACACACACTAAAGTGCTCACAGTCACATATTTTAGTGTTTCAAACACAAACAAACACTGTACCCACAGTAAAAAACATATCAGGCTCTGTGTAAACATTAACTGCAGGGATTTAGTGGATTTAAGTACAATGACTCATCAGTAGCTGAGCTTGATTAATGAAAACCCATTAACTCTGTAAGGATGACAATATTATCTCTAAAAAAATGCTAACGAGGAATGAAGCAGACATCGGGTTTCACATCAGGTTTCACCCTCTCACCGAACACTGAATAACACAAACCTCTCTATCGTTTCATTGACTATTCATGTGTCTCTTTCAAATGACATTTTTACATTTCCTGAGATGAAAGAATACCTCTTCAAAACGCTGCTCTGAACATACATTAAACATAAAGCCCATCGTTCTCCAACTGATGAAACACCGAACAGCTCTTTTTGTGGCATGTGACCGAAATCCGATGTAGCCTATTGTTTCAGAGCAATTATTCCCTTTAAGTAACTGCCAGCTTCTACATAAAAATATTAAAAAACCTTTCTCACTCTTTTGTTGTATATGTGCAAAGAAGCAATGGGTACCCCCTGTTCTAAATTTTCATTTCTGTGTGAGAGCATTCACTTTACAATGCTGTCACACTCACTGTACAATATAAAGTTACTCCTGTGAGCGTTTAATGCGCCTCAGACGGCGGTGAATTTTGACCCAGCGGAGCCAGAGGGGCACATCATGCTGGTTACCAGTGATGATGACCCCTCCCCCTCCAGAGCTTCTCCTCCAATCAGGCCCTGCCGGTGCAAATTGAGAATGGAGTCGGCGATGATGCGAGCTGTTTTCTTCTGGTATCCCCCGGACGTCACCATGAGTATGGGGACGCCCCGTTGCCTCGCAGCTCTGAACACGATCTCATCTCTCTTTACGATGCCCTGGTAGAGAAAGAAAGACGAGAGAAAGGCTGGGCTGTCAGTCTAATCACAGATGCCATTGGTATTTTCTCTGAATTCTGAATTTTCTCAGGCGGCTGGCCAATGGTTCTATCTACGCTCCTTCCTCCCTTGAGGAGGGAGGAGAGGCTGTAAGCGGCCTGACTGCTCTCATGTCTTCCTGCTCCCCTGTGGAGCTCCAAGCCTCTCAGGGCGACACATGAGGGAGGAAAGAAGCACACACTCCAGACTGAGAGTGGGAACAGCTTGTGTCAAAAAATTTCATTGATTATTACTTAGCACGAGGGCTGATTTGAACCATTATTAAGCATGACAGAAACACATGTTCAGCCAGAACTTTGAATAATAATTATTAAAGCTGCACTAATCAAGAGCTTCTTTATTCACTTCAGGATATTTACCACCCTAAATCCCAAATTAGCTCTGCAACACACCTTGGTGTACAATCCGCGCTAACACATTCTGCAGATTCGCCTTATTTGCTCCAATTATTTTTCTGGTATTTGCAGGATCACTGGCAGGAAATGTCTGCACGCGGGAAGTAATAAATTCAGATTTGGCTCATGTGGATCAGCTCTCAGTATGCTTTCAAATTTCCTGACAAATTATCCACATGAAGCGCTGATGTGTCCTGACACAGCTCAGGCTGCCACTCCTAGAGTCACATATTTGTTCTGACATTGCAGCAGTGCAGAATTTAAAAAACGGTCAGGGATGTAAAGTGATCTGCAGATGCTCTGCTTTACACTCTCCAACACTAAAATGCATAGGAAAACTGAAAGTTATGTTGAAGTGCATTTGGAGGATTTCAGTTGTTAAACCTAGATCTTGATATCGTGACAGCGAGTATTCTGATTTGTTTATTGTTTGTAAATGAATCATTTGTCCTCTTGGTAATATGCACCTCTGTTGCATTGGCTCTATGCCACTGGCATGTGTGAGCACTGTTACAGCTGAGACTGCACAAAGAAAAGATGCAAAGGTGAGGTAACTAAAGTTTGAAGCTTGACAGCTAGGACGTGAAAAGATACCCTTAATTTGTTACGGAGTTGAGAAAAGTGAGAGTTCTATCAGACATACAGTGAATCTATAGTCAATGTTTCACTCTCATTCAAATATGCAGGGCTTCAAATAACACAGCAGCTCTCAGAAAACACTCCCTGTTAAAGGGAGAGTGGATCCTGTATTCTCTCTGAAGAGAACACAATAAAGAAGAGAAAATATTCTATATATAGTTCCCCCTTTTTTCTCCTTAATCTCTATACTTCAATTTAATCTCGGGCATCTGATGAGTTCTGGGTAGTACTGACCAATCATGTTTGAGCAGACTTTGGTTGCAACAGTCAAAGAAAAGAGCAATGTCAGAACCCATCAGCCATCGTCTGACCATGATTTAGCTTTCTGTAAAGTTCTCTTCATTCATATGCAGATATCTGTTTGCAGATATAGCACAGATGATTCTTTCTTGTCATTCTCACGCGTCAAGTTGCTGATAAGATTGCAGAGGATGTCTTGGCCTGGATATCAGTTATGTGGTTTCCAAATATCCAATGGATACACTGCAAGGCTGAGCCAAGAGGCTGGATCGTCATCAGATGATGACCGTCCGTTCCAGGACTGCGTACACTGCCAACTGAAATAACCATAACTATCCTTTAAAATCCTCAGTGTGAGAAACCAGCAACCAGAAACAAGTACATAAAAACACACAGGGACAAGTTAACTACAACTCCCATAGAGCATTTTGAAGAAGAGGCTGACAACAATACAACACTCAACTTCACGACCCGGGGTGAATGATGAACTCACAAACTGCAGTGAGGCGCTTAGTTCCCATGACATGCTGTGGATTTGCTACAGCTCAGATATGCGTCTAAATGGGTTCGTGTCCATGGCAACGGCAGCTGAGTTGAGGTATCAGAATATTTAGGGATATTCACCTGAACTTGAGACCTGAGACGTAAACAAGACGCGTGAACAACCCGCCGCACACAGCGGCTACTTTATTAGGTACACCTGTGCATCTACTGTGATTCAATACAACAGCTCTGCTGTGAAGTTATGCTATAAAGTTTAAAGTGTTCAGCTTTTGGTGACAGTGTCAGAAATGTGTGATTTCAGTGATATGTTTATTACTGAGTTAAAGGTGGTGTCAAACTCTATAATACAGTCCGGAGGAAACTTGTCTGAACTGTAACCCACAGATTCCGCGTGAAATGCAACGTGTTCCGTGTGCACCGCGGCCGCTGGAGTGATGTGGCCGTTCTAGTCAATGTTTTAAACCCCATCAGCCCCGCCGTGCCATGTTTCAAAAGCGGACCTCCGCTCGGCTCCACTGGGAATAATGCGGCGGTTCTATTTTTGACGGATGCCACAAGCAGCCCGTGTCAATCTGCACAGAGCAGCTCGAGCTGACAGGAAGCCAGACACAGAATAAAGGATGCGGTTCTGTGTTTTTCAAAATAAAACAAAGCGTGCAAACTGCCAGTTGGAAACAGCCAAAAGGGAAACAAATGGACTACGTTGCATATTTACACAATTTTAGAAGCACATAAACCAGAAAAAATCTGAGCAAGTTATTCAAGTCTGGTGTCGGCAAACTGCTTCATTTCTGACTGCGTGGGGTTTGAAGCCGAGTGGAGGACGGACCAAAACAGTGTCACGGCTGTGATGTGACAGAGAGATTCCCTGTGGGGTTTTGGGGTCGAGAGTAACTTTGTCTGATAAACACTCCACAGGAAAAGCACCTGTGGTGATATGGAGAGTCCTCCCAGGGGGTCCCCGTCCAAGATGTCTGTCCCTGCGTTGTAGATGATGATGTCAGGTCGGACCTCGTTCAGCGCTCCCTCAGAGTGGAGCTCTACCTTCTGAAGGTACTCCGAGTCTTCAGTGCCCCAGTCCAGCTCCACCTTCCTCTTTATGGCTCCTGGAGTTACACAGAAATATTGACAGATATATCCATGGCGATCCTTGCACGAAGCTAGAGAACATAGCTGCCATCAATAAACCAACCAATAAAACTGTTGAGCTGAATCTATAGATCTTACATGTACGCAGGCTGGTAATTGCTGCAGTATTTCACGCAACAGGAACTCTTCAGATAACTCAATGTGAACGTTATGAAATGTTCAGGTAGGTAGCTGTGTGTCTCTATAGAATACTCAGATATGTAAGTCTGCAGCAGCATTTTAATTAATTAGTGTGTACATTTCTAATAACTAATGTGAATGATGAATAAGGTTAATTAGGAGACCTTTGTGTTTCAAAATTCAAACAGAATTAAGCTGCAAAAGCAGCAACAGCATGTGAAACAGGCTTCTGGGTAGTTTTTCGAGTCAAGTCCTGTAAGTTTTTCAAGAAGGAAAAATTGGAAGCTTCTGTATTTGAAGGCACAAGAAATAAATGTGTCTTAGAGGGAAATTGTGAAGCAGAATGAGACTGTGTGTTTTTTATCTTAAACAAGCCAGAATGTACATTGATTTCACTTTCTTAAAGGGAGAGACGATTATTAAAAAATGTCTGAAATTCAATTAACTGCAGAGAAGAAGATGGGGGGAGTTTTAAAAGCAGGACTGTGATGTTTTGTCCACAGAGTTTCGTTAGAAATGGGGTTAAATGCTAACATGTGGCTGCTGTCAGATCAGCTTTAATGTATTGACAAATTCATTTGTGTAAAAGCAATGATTACAGTGCTGCACGGACTGCTGCATGCTAGATTTCCCGCTGGGCGCTAATAGAGTGAGTGGTCGTGCAGAGGGAAATCACTATATAATTAAAATGGCACTGAATGACGTGTAGGCTCTCTGCTCCCTCCACTCCTACCACCAACACCCAGCCACACATCCCATTTGGAGCAGCTTGCATCACATTGAAGTACATGAGAACACTAGAACTGCAAGAAACTTTCTAAAGTAAAAAAGCAAAAGAAATTAGAGAAGGAAATTAATGGTCCTTTCACTCACTTTTGGCAAATCCATCCCCAGGATAGATGTAGCGATTGTACATATCCATGATGAACACTCGTCTGTCATCCAAAAAGTCACGCTCGTGTCCATTTCCCTATAAGAAAGCAGATTAATTTTTTAAAAAGCACTTTGACGCTGTCTCTGCTTGTTTAAACACCATCCAACGCTGACAGACTGAATCAAGTAATTGGGTTTTTACCCTTGACGATGCCTCATTCATGTGTACAAAGCAGGCGATAAGTCACAGCATTCTGACAGTCCACTACATCACTTGACTGTGCCAAGGTCCACGCAGGTGTCACTCAGACCCCATTTGTTTAGCCGAGACACACCGCGCTGACTGACAGCGCCAGATCACGGGTAAATGGGCTTGTCGTCTGTTAAGCATTAAATGTTAAAAATACTTATAAAAAAGTCATGGCCGCTCCATCATTTCTCTTATCCTGTCCTCCATTTGTCAACCAGAGTCTCTGGCTGCTGTCGTGAGGAGATTAGGCTTTGTGCCAAGTTTAGTATTACTGGATGAAAAGGAGGATGTATGGGATGAGCAGGCCAATTTGGTGTCAGATGAACATCATGCTTAAGTGACTCTATAATCCATTGTTGAATGTTGAACAAAAAAAGGGGCCTGGGGGGTTTGCTTGATGCTAACCTGTGGTCGGTCTGCTTCTTTTACACATGTGTAGTATATATCAAGTGAGCCCTGTGCCCTCTCAAAATGATGATGTGTAGTGATGGTAATAGAAACTGTTGACTGTATTGTTGCATCAGTTTGCTTCACCATGATATATAGTCAACCAGCTACACTGGTACATCTCCTGAATATATTAATGGTGTTGTGAGGTTTAATTAATTGTTCTGTATCGCTAAAGCAACACTGAGGACTCATACTGTACAGGCTTATTGAGACAATGACTAATTCAACATGTAAGTGAATGCTCTGCTCTGCCTCTAAAAGACAGCCTCGGACTATAATTCAGCTCATGCGTCGGCTGAGCTCCTGCTGCCTGCAGTCTTATTGGTCTTATCCTCTCCCCCACATACTATACAATAAAAGATTGCTGTTCCACTGCCATTTGTTAGTGTCACCCAAAAGCATTCACTGCTGGCTTCAAACAGGCTTTCCCTTCAGTTCTTTAAAACAGATATCCTCCCTCACCAAGTTCAAACATCTGTATTAAATATTAGAACCATCTATCACTACTTAACAAAACGCAGCGCAAAGGGCAGGAGGATTGGAGCATACATACATGATGAATACTTTTTCATCGGGGCAGATAAAATTGTAGCCAATGTCCATTTCCAAATAACAGAATGATACCGGTGAGGGACAAGCGATTCAGTGAAAATCAACAATATTCCATTATTGAATGTTGTAAAAACTCCACCACCCCTCCCCCTCCCCAGGGTTATGCCTAGCCAGGCACGGTATTGGTTAAAGATGTAGTCATATCTCCCTTACCGAAAACCCTGTCTCTCTCTCTCTCTCTCTCTCTCTCTCTCTCTCTCTCTATGTACAATATGTTTGTGTTGATTTGTCCTGTACACGTGACATCCATTGCACGTCTGTCCGTCCTGGGAGAGGGATCCCTCCTCTGTGGCTTCCACATTTTTTCCCTGTTAAAGGGTTTTTGTGTCACTTGAACCAAGGGTCTAAGGACAGAGGGTGTCACTCCCTGTACAGATTGTAAAGTCCTCTGAGGCAAATGTAGTTTGTGACTTTGGGCTATACAAATAAAATTGATTTGATTTGATTTGATTCAGTGGTCATTTAGATCTTAATTGATTATAGATGATTTACACTGGCATTTTAGTATCGTGACAACTCTACTGACGAGTGCCACACTCCTGTAGTGTAGACTGGCGAGGTCCCGTGGAGGTAATTTCAGCAGGGTGTTTTGCTTTGAGGTGATATGTTAAAGTCGTGTTACTTCTGTGGAATTTAAATTCGGCTTTGCAAACTGTGCAAATTGCCTTGTTTTTTCCAACGAGCTGTCGGGCAACTCTTTAAAATAAAATGTTCCCCCTAAAAGTCCGTCCTTATCCATCTTTCCGCCACAGACTCTCCTTTAGTTAGGATAGATCATAGACATATATATACATAGACGCCTCACAGAGCAGGTTGGTCCGTTGCTGCGGTACGTTAACACGTCCGCCATATTGGATGTGGCAGATCTGCCTGTAAACGAATACAAGCAGGGCCGGTTTTAGCTATGGGCAATGTGGGCGACCGCCCACGGCGCAGTCTCCGTGAGGGCTCTAAATTAATGCCTCTTACACCCATTCACACACACACACACTAGGGGAAACAAAGCTGCACTTTGCCACATCCAAAATGGCGGTGACGGCAACATGCGATTCAGCGCTCAAAAAGGTTATGGGTCAGCCACCACCGAAAGTAAACAAAACCGCGTTAATTTTTTTTAACACGTTAATTGTGTAAAATTAATCAACAAAATTAACACGATAATTTTGACAGCACTAGTATTGTATTTAGACATTAGGTCTCAGTCTAAGCATCATCTCAATATACCTGTCAGTAAAGACTTTTTGAGGACATTGTATGGCTTTAATTTAAAAAGAAAAACCTAATTTAATTCTTGACAAGACCTTTAAGAATCTGCAGGATCCAGTATAATGCAAATGTAAAGTTTGGTACAGCCTGAACGGTCCAGTACCATCATATTTTTCTTTGCATTTTTTATCCATCTGTTTGTAAATTATGCAGAAGTACTTTGATAAAATGCAACTACGCCAGTACTAGCTCAGAATGTACCTAAGAGGTGAGTCGATACACAAACAGTTAAAGTAGTAGCAGTGTTTGTGTTGTTCACCCAGTGTCAATGGAAAGGTCACCTGTCACTGTCTGTCTTTATTTAGTCAAAACATTAGATTTCGCAGTGTATGGTCTATAAAAATGTATTTTACTCATAAAACCATTCTCTAGGTGCCTTATCACACACACACACACACACACACACACACACACACACACACACACACACACACACACACACACACACACACACACACACACACACACTAGGAATATGGCTTAACAGCAGGGCTCCAGTCAAGCTTGTTATAAACTGAACTAAAATCATTACTGTTTTGCTGTTGACTGGGTGAATAAGCAACACAGCTGTGTAGCCCATAATCTCAATTTATGTGAGGACAAGAGCACTTTAAGTGTCATGTTTCAGGGTTGTAATTAGGATTTTACTGCATATCCCCAATATTTCTCCCTGCCCAATTATCTGCTGAGAGGGGCACTTCAGACCTATCACCATGCCTTCATGCAGATTTGATCTTTTGTTCTTCTTCATGAATTATTTACTCAGCATCTGTATTGATCCCCTGCTTGTGTCAATAGGTAAAGGCCCATTGCCAATGAGCCATAGTCCAAAATGAATAATCCTGGAAAACGGCCATGGACCTCAAGAACCTTGAGACATCATCAATGTTAACACAGTCCTCAGAGTTAATTGGCGACTCATTATGTTAAAAACACAGAGTAAGACTAATATATGATAATCAGACTTTCAGAAGTGTTGAGTCATTGTTCTGCTGGAGTGAATAATGTATCAAAGAGAAAGCACACGCTGCCCGATATAAACACGGTAAGCAAGAGATGACGAAATGATATAGACAATATAATGTGATATAATCTCTGCACTATTACGAAGGTACGAGGGTACGACGATCAAACTCCAAATCTGTCTTGCGTCTGTACATAACTCATCAAAGCCTTCTCTTGGTTCACTGAAGTGCTATGACAATGTCAGCTACAGTACATCTGCCTTAGTTTGTTTGGTTGTTGATAAAAGTCTGGAAGCCTCAAAGGAAACAGCCTTGTGCTGCATTTCCAACCTGCAACGATCCGATCTGCAACCCTCATCAATTCTTTAAAATCCCACATTAACAACCTGCCACTGAGCAAAAACAGACTTTCTGATGATTCACTGATCATAACATATACATGCCAGTTCATCACAGTTTACCTCTGCTCTTTAATTTAACAAATTGTTATTAAATCAATAAACCTCAAAAATGTTTCCCAGGTAAACTGATGTGTAACTGACGATACAACCTTCAGCCTTGTTCTATATAAACCCTTATTTCTGAGCTGCTGACAAAGTCAAGAGCACAGAGTTTCCCCAGTCAACAGAGGAAGAAAAATAACCTGAATAACTTAATTCAAGTCGGTGAAAGGGCAGATATTCAATTGGAAGGCACAAGGCTGAAACACTTGAAGTTGAGACAAAATCAAATGGAGATTTTCATGTATGTGAAATTACTTTATCAGTTCTTTACCGTTTATCTTCGATACATTGGACGCATTTTGCAATATATCTTTTAATATTTACTTTATGGTTGCTCAGCTCATGTCAGTGAGTTCAATAAATCTTTTTTTTTAATTTTCTTTATATGAACCTTATATATGATAGAAAATGTGGTACTGCAGATCCTTTAGGCACAGTTTTAAAAACGTTGCTTGTTGGAAAAATGTTATTATCCTTTATGCTTTCTGTGTTTTTCCATTTAGAGATGACTCAGTGTCACCTTACATGTGTGTGTGGGGATAATTACTGTGTGTTCAGCTTCAGGGATTTTTTCAAATGAACAGATAGCTGTAATGGCAACTGCACCCTAACGTATAAGGTTGACCATGTTTGATACATGGCTTAAAATGTTCATGTTGAAACTATGAGATAGACAAAGTTGTAGGTGTCACTATTTCCTGTTTAGGAGGTGGCCACTTTCAATATAAGTCTGTGTTGAACCATTGACCCTTTAAACATTTACTGGACTACAGAGTCTGTAAGTTGTTCCCTTGCTGCACTATTAAAGGAGCTATCTTAAAAGTCTGACAGTGTTCTGAAGGTTACTGAATAATTTTCCTGACATTATTAATAGTTTTTTAATGAAAGTATGATTATGTGTTTATGTATTTTTTTAAAAACACAACATATTATAGTAGCTGACATTTCTACAGACAATTCAGAAATAGTCCAGTTTTATCCAAAGCTGGGATGCACACCAGTGAAAATGTTAAGTTCATTCCACTGAATATGACATTAAGGGCCCATCTGGCCTGCAGGGAGCCTCATTGATCGGTGTGGTTCTGAAAGGGGGGCTATTATGTCATTAATGTCAGCTATGCACATTGAAACAGACAGAGGTAATATTAACGGCTCACCTGATGAGCGTCCAGATCAATGATGGTAGCTCTGGAGATGCCTTCCACTCTCTCAAACAGAAACTGAAACATGAATGGGACAATATTTACTTCCTCTCTGAAGACGACACATGCACAGTTCAGATTCTCACCAAGGGAATAAAACGTTTATTACATTAGAGCTAAAGCACAGAAAAGTTCCTCATCCTTTGGTTAGAGGCAGCTGGATGTCTTTCTACCACTTACTATTAGTGAACAGGTTACAGCTACATGTAAACCACATTCCACTGTCCCCATTCCTTGGAAAAAATATATTCCAAAGTTCAGACAAAGCTAACATGAAAAGCTGTAATGCTTTAACATATTAGCTATCCTTAGCCACCACAAGTTATGGTCTATACCTAACTAAATAAAGCTGTGAAAAACTACGTACTAAAGTGCATTTAAGTAACAGTTACATAGTCTTACAGTCTTTAATCGAATAATATCTCTGGCTAAATACCAACAGGCTTCTCCCTACGTGTCACCACAGCTTGTATCATCTGTCTTACCTTGATGGCCAGAGTGATGTCAGCGTAAGCACAAAAGCCCCCTCCCTTGTCGCCGGAGCAGTGGTGAAAACCTCCTCCTGGGAAACAGAAAATCCACTGGCTAAGTGTAGGGTCCATTATACAAGCCGAGCAGCTCACTGCACATCGGAGTCTATTATTCTAAACGACCATAACTGGTGATTTAAAATAGGTTTCTATTGAGTTTATTGGGTCTTGTAAAGATGGCTGCTGTCCCCCTGTGGTACCACAATAGGTGTATTGACATTGGAATGGGAATGTTCAATTGCTCCTAAAATACCAGAAGAGCAGCAGGAAAGGAGATTTTTTAAATTGGGATGATACTCATTTATTCAGGTTAAGAGTTATGGTCCCCTCTGCTCTGCTATGCTCATGTTCATTAAACCATAGTCTAGAGTAGAATATTAATAAAGGCTAGTAAGGCGACAGGTGAAATATGATTATCATTTATTGTCTGGCTCCAAAAAACATTACTTTAAAAAGCCTCTACATCCTCATAGTGTTGAGACACATGCAACACACTAATACGCAGATGTCAGACACATTTGAATAGCCTTTATATCTTTATTAACGTCCTGTTTATTGATGCAGAACAATCTTCCCCCGATTCACCAACACAGAGTGTGAAGTAGCTGAGTAAGCAGCAGGTACAAAGTAAAAGCCTGATGCAGCCTTTTTTTTGTTCCCTGCTTGGCACAAACTGGAAGGGGGGGAGTGAAGGATGACCATGGCTTTTCAGCCAAAGACCTCCTACTCAAAAAGCTTGTCCACTGATGGCAGCGAGTCAGCAAGGAACTGTACCCCTGCCCCAAATGGCTGTCTTATTAAATCACTTCTGTGCAAAGGCGTAGAGATACCGCACTGTACTGTGACAATGACATTAGAGAGGATGATACCTGAGAGAGCGGACGATGTTATCTGATTGAGAAGAATTAATGTCAAGTCCATAGATCAGTTTTAAGGATGAGATTCGGACTGTGTCAGCATGACAGTACAGATTAGAGCCTCTGATCTTTTGCATTTTTGTTTGGTGAGAATTTCATGATAGCATCTGATGACTGTCAAAACGGTGTCATACAAGGGTGTGGATGAAAAAAAATAAAAATCCATGTTGAATGGTTTTGAATGTGAATAAATGTATTATTGTGTTTATATTGAATGTCCACTGCCAGAACATAAAACTTGAATGCATTCCAGTCATTTTTCCTACAATATCCACTCCTGACTGAAGCATGATTCATGTTTTTATTGTATATTTAGACAACTCTGAGCACCTGTTTAAAGGTAGGTTAGAGAAAGACTGCATTCCACTGAAGAAGAAGTCAATGAAGCACAACCAGGAAACTGTCATCTTTCCCAAAGTTTAACGGCTGCTAGCAGCCTAATCCTAACCACACATGGGATATTGGACATGAACCTGTTTCTAGGTTAAAGTTCTACACTTCCTTTAATTGGAGTATAAATAAATAAACATTGCATGCATTTCTAAAAATGTTTCCACTTGCTTCTCCATTAGAAAGGAGTTCCCCAGAGCTCAATCTCATGCAGGGCCCCAAAAGAGGGCTGAGGCTGGCCCTGATGATCATTTTGGTCATACACTTGAATTGAATTACATTTTCTCTAATTCAAATTTGAACAGGTCTTCATTGACTTGTGGTATGTGTATCAATTACAAAAGTGTTTTGGTAAAGTTGTGATGCTGAGAACAAAAAACAGCAGGGGTCCACCTGTGATGCTCACTGCTGGAGCTGGTTAACACTAGACTGCTATATTTTTGTTCAATCTTTGGAATTTGAAATAAATCCATTCTCTGTATACATGTTTCTCCGGAGACAAACCATATGTAATCATCAGATGCAGACTTGTAAGATACAGAACCTGTTTGGACATGAATGAAACAACAAAACTGAATCCACCATTGAAAATGGAGACAAATGACAGCAATGATAAGCAGAGGTGCTTGGGCCCTTACAAGTTAGCCAAACTGCTGCGGGACTGCGATATTCAGAAGAAGGCACTTGCTTCACAAGTCGAGGAGTTAAAGGGTCAACTCGAAAGTGCCAAGACTCGAGAGAAAGAAAAGATCAAGGAGTTTAATGCCCAGCTGAAGGACCAAACTGAAGAAATACAGACTCTCCGTCAACAGGTGAAGGAGGTGGATGAGGCTCTGCAGCGTGCCAGGGAAGAGTCTGATGGATGTTTACATGAAGCCAAGACTGTGAATGAGATGCTGACTAAACAACTAAGGAGGTTGATGCAACAGTTGGATGAGGAGAAGACTATGAAGAACAAGTTCATGGCTGCGGAGAAGAAAGCACAGAATCAATTAAAAATTGAAAGAGAAACTAATGCCAGCCTTCAGGAGCAACTGACACATGAGAACAGTCATGCAGAAAAGGTGTTACCCGAACTGTTGGTCATCAGAAACCTGCAAAAGAAAGTGGAGAGAGAGATCCAGGTTCTGCAGAAAAATGCCTCAGAGAGGGAGATGTCATTTACCAAAGAGCTGGAGGATTTCACATTACAAGTCAAACTGCTCCAGGAGGAAACTGCCAAGCTGAAGGTGAAGGTGCTGGAAATGGAGGCTGTGCCTGATCCAAATGACGTCCAGCCTTTGAGAGATGTCGGTGTTGACGGAGAGCAACTTCCAAAAACAACGCGTACATTGTGGAGAAGATTCTGCTATTTTGTAAGGGGTGACGGAGAATTGAGACAAGTCTAAAGCAGCTAAGACATTTAACAAATAAAATGATAAATGATGATAACATTTCTGCTTTATAAAATTGTTGATTCCTTTTATTTTATTATTATGAGATGTATTTCTGTTTTTGTCGATGCTCTTCTCACTGCTATGGAATAGGTGGGGCTCAGTTGAAAAACCATGATGTCATGCACTTTCATGCACCTATCAGGATTTAGGATTTAACATTTAAATGAACATCTACTGACAGTTGGTTGGTTGCTGTCAGTAAATTGAATCGAATCACACCCACACAATCCTGAGGAAGTAGATTAGTTGAGTACTTAAGAGTTAAAGAGGTACTGCACACTCCATTGTGTCGGTTTTGGTTCTACATTATATGACTGTACTGTGAAACACAACGCTGAAGGTCATAGTGACATTCTCATCAAATTGCTAAAAATCTGGATTTGGATCTGGATTTCTGAAAAATCCATCCTGCAAAGCCGATGGTGACATAGCTGTTTGGGGCTAATCTATGTAAGAACTATGATATAAAACGGAATGTTAACATCTAATTAGCATTAAATGGCCCACCGTGCTCCCACCCTTGAGCGGTAGCCGTTGAATCTGTGCTCATTTCACACTGATCCATTCAGTTTATGCTGTTTTCTGCTAACCCTCTACTTTCTATTTAAGTGCAATGGTTAGACTTTTAATGACTGTAGAAAGCTCTTAAAAATCCAGAAAACTCAGATAAGGCTGGAAAATGACAGTGACTGGTATCTCACTCTCACATGCTAGAAGCTGGATTGCTTGTCTATTCATGCGTAATGGGTATCTCACTTACCCACATTTATAGCCCATCCTCTGTCAACAGCCAGTTTTCCTGCCTGTGAAAGACAAAAGAAAACAAATAAATGTATATTTATTGAAATAATTTTTTAAAATATGTCTCAATGCAATTCTCAATCCACACACTTGGATAAAACAGTTCAAATATAATGTTGATCATAGCTTCTGTTTTTCCCATTAGTAAATCAGACCTGCGGTCATGTGCATGTACAGGTACAGAGCCTTTACATTTACATACAGAAAACAAATAAAAAACACCATACAATTCCTCCTGGAGGTCTTTGGGTGTCTCTGTTCAGCAGTTATTGCATTAAAAGGGAAATGAAATCACAGATTTCAATGGGGAGGCATTTTTTCATTTCCTGGTTGCCCTTTGGTGTTTTGACCTTTAGTCTGTAAGCCCCCTCCCCCGCCCAGCTGAGATCGCACCAGTGCTGTATAATAAAAAGGTTCTAGGTTTTTAAATAACAGTGGTGTCCAGTGGGTCCTGTCAGTGTGTCCTGGGGCAAACAAAACTGAACAGCCCATCTTGTACTGTAGATCACGGAGAGCAGTGACATAAATGCTTAACCTCTTTCACTCCATGCAGATGACTTTCAGAGGCAGTAGCAGTTTTTTTTTATTTCACAAAGGACTGTTGCATAATTTTAATAATAGTAATAAATGTTTACAGACTTTTCCAAGACCTCAAGTGAATATAATGTAATGTAATATAAGGAGTTCTTATTTGGGCTGAGTTATGTTGAAAATGATTATCATGAATGTCATATTGGTAAATGTCACAATAAAAAAAGAATGCTCACAAAACGGCACAAAAAAATAATAATTTGTTGTTCAGTGAAATTTGACTGTGTTTCACTGCATTACATTAAACAAAAGTCGATACATGTAAATCAAACATTGAAATAACTACACCTTAAATAAAATAAACTTTAAAAAACGGTTTGAATCCTTAATTTGTAGAAAAGTGTTTTGGTTAGGCTGGTACATAAACAGAAATGAAGAAATGACAATTTATGGTTTCAGAGGGGTTTATATGCTCCAGCTATTTCTCAATGAAAACAACAGCCAAGCTCCAACAAGAACCAACAACTCGTGCTCACCGACCGTATCTGGCCAACATATAAATGGCTTTTCATTAAGAAACAGTTCCATCCTGTAACTTTCACCTAAATCACAATTTGTATTATTATTTTTTTTATTTATCACCTTTAAACATGTCTCATTTGACATTTGAAAAAGAAGAAAGTCAGTCTATTATGCTAAAAGTCTCACTATTCCTTTAACTTTTACATGTAGCTGGTGGAGCACATGTTTACCTCTAGAATAAATAGTGTATGCTAATAGACATTTTTACTTCTCCCCAGGGACTTCTGTTACAGCCCTGCTATCCGTTAAATCTACTCTGGAGAGCATTTTTCATGAAAAAAGAGACAGGCAGTGTTCGTCTCACATGTTGCTCATCCTAATCCTGACATGGCTACGCATGAGGAAGAGGTTATTTACAACTGGTCTCTGCACTGGCTCATCCTCTCCAGAAACCACTGAGGGTTTATCTTCCTCACAAATAAAGAACATTCTCGGAATGTAGTTACAAAACCTTCAAACCACTGGATTGTTTTCAAGGATTGATGGCCAAAATATAATCTGATGAAATATTAATAACCAAGGCACGTGAGCAACATTTGAGGAAATCCCAAGGAGGATCCACACTGTATGCCTTTTTTTCACTAAGAGGAATGTTGTCTGGTGCACAGTGGCAGCTGCTTCTTTCAAAGGCAGGTCAGGAAATTTCTTTCTCGGATGAAAAAGGGGGCTTCTCTGCCACGTGTTCCTGGAGCTCAGAGTGTAGGCCGCCTGAGGGGAGGAGATATGAGCTGTGGAGAGATTGTGTGTAAATGCCAATATGGCTCTCTGATGGATGAGTAATAACACACATTAGCATGTATGGCCGTGGCTTTAACACTCCACTCTGTCTGTGGGAAAACAGGCACAAAAGTACCAAGCCTATTTTACTATGGCCCTCTAATTGCATCTGCAAGGTCCATCAGACCAAGAATGCATCCATTTGCATGAAAAGACCTTTGGTGTGGCGCTCGGTCTGATATCATTTGTAATTCTATCAAGTATCTGCACTAGAACCCACACAATGTGCTTTTGCATAATACCAATCAGGTTAGCCTCTTGTTTATTGCTTAGTCTTAGTGCTATTTCTCTGACCCTGATTATTTGAGACATCACATAGAAGAGACAACACAATCACTTTCAGTTTCCTATAGGAGATAAACTCAAGCTATTGTGTTGTGCCTGTCATAGAAATCAAAATTTGAAATGCTAGTATTTGGCATAATTATATGGATAAAATGCACTGTAGCTACAATTTAACCCAAACAAAGGAGTTTGAAAACATCTGCCCGTCTGTAAATACTCACTGCTTTCTAATCTATCACAGAACAACCCGCTGGACCCTTAACAGTTATGTGCCAACCACCACCTCCAACTCAGCAGCCTTTTTGTATCTCTAGTTAAGCTTTTCCTCTATCAAGCTGACCTCACACATTTGGCTGCACTTTCCCTTCCTCTCCTCTGACGTGAAGACAGGTTAAAGAACTTGTACACAATGAACTTTCCTCTCCAAACGCACGTTGCCTCATTACTACTACTCACTATCAATCTGTGTGTCTTTCAAGTCAACTATACATAACAAGATGTCTGACATCTGTCTTCATTACCATTTACAAAAAACTAACTACCAACTAATGCCTGCATGCTTGTCAAAGAACATTGGCCTGATCAGTGTCAAACTAATTGTCTGACATTCATCATCTTTCTGATGTGCTTAATGATCAGATATTACTTCAACGGGAGTCTAAGAAGGCCCTACTGCAACCCCATCGGATCACCGTCGTCCTTCTCAGCCAGCAGGATAAACTACTGTGGCTGTAGAGCGTGTGAACATGGCAGTTCAACATGGCCAACTCATGTTTGTGTAGAAAAGGCTCATTCTCAGGTACCAAAAACATAACATTTCATATTTTAAGGATATTATAAGGTGACAGTAATATAAACATAGTTATGAATATTATATTCTGTAAATACAGCCCCCCTAAATCACACCGGCCCTTAAATTTGTCGTCACTATATGTGATTTGTGGAGCTCCAACAAAAGTAAAAAATTATGTTTTTTTTCTGACAAACAGTGTTTCCATGGAATCATAATCATTCCCTCTCAGCTGGTGCTCCCCCGCTGCCCCCCTCCCCACCCCCCATCACAGGTGTTCACTTCACTTGCTCCCCTCAGGCTATTTTCTATCAGCAAGGACCAAACAATCAAACTGTGAAAAAGTTTTTATTCCCCCTAACTCCAAAAACATTTGCATTAAACATCAAATTACATTCTATGAAACTGTTTTGCCTAGAAAACCTTGTATTAATGCCACATTGTGTCATTAAAAGCTTGACGGTGATGGGAAGTTTCTGAAGGTGAAATGAACAAGGTGAATGTCTCCTGTGCTGTTTTAGTACTAAATGTCATCTCCACAGACATAAGCAGTGTATGATGGATAAGAGCCCAGTAAATAAAGTGTAAACTCCATAGCTCTATCCATGTGCTGGACTAATGCAGATCTGCAGTGATCCTGTACACCTGTATGCAGCTCCAGAACGATGAAATTAGACAGTAACTGTGTTTTTTAATTCTCTAGTCAAACACCAAGAGCAATGTGCCGAACATCTACTAAGCTACTTAACTTAATCTCACTTACTAAGTCATAATTAACACATCTGTTCACACTCTAAATGAGACTTTTGTAATTCTGTGAAATTATTAAAAAGAATTTCAGTTGCATAAGTGAAGATAGTGAAAATTGAAGTATATGAAGATATTTTGGGAAATTCATTCAGATTCTGTACACGATGGTAAATGATGACACATGTAATGTTGTTGTAACCTGCAGAGCTGTATTACTTAAGATAGTATTTGATCACAACATTATTTGATATATCATCTCTCTTTCCTTTCTCATCCTCCTGACAGATGAAGGTAGATAGGAGGATTATGGATGAAATATGTTAATATACAGCTCAAATGTGAAGACACACACAGAGGAAATGAGGCTCTGCGTTACCTACCATTATTGTTCCTCCAGTCTGTGTCCGCAAAGGCCTCAACACCTTCCGCTGCACCAGGAAATTAGGCAGAAACAGGAGAGGTGGGATTTCTGTGATTGTTGCCACCACCAGAGACCACTAAAGTGGAAAAGAACACAATTAGACAGAGTATATAGAGACATCTTTTAGATATGACTCTATCACTTAAAAGAAAAGAAAATCGTGTTATTTTTCAGTGTGTGTCCATTGGGGTTTTCATATAAAAGGTGTGGGAAAGCTGACTAAAGAAAGACATAATAATGCGGGGGCAACAGGGCTTCGGCACGAGCCTCGACTCCTGTATAAAAACAGCACAGAATAATGCAAATTCACAGCAGAGTACTGAGGTACCTCTCTTGAGCCCTCCAAGATTTGGCTCTGTGTGCAGTAGAGCGGAGAGGGAATAAATACAAAGTCTTTGAACATGACAGAAGTACTGCTATCAGCGTTACTTTTCTTGCAGCACACTCCTTTATGAGAGATTTACAACCACGTCTCAATGACTGTGTGAAATGTCCACAAACTGCGGCCTCCCAACTCCACTTTGGAAAGAAAAAACATGTGGATCCTAATCAACTCCTGGGGCCGATAAATCAAAAGTGCAAAAACTCTTATCGACTCAAAGGACTCAGAGAGGCGCCATCTTCTGAATATGCTTGACATGACTGGTTTGAATGAGGACTAATTCCCCTACAGGAAAATACACTGCATTTTGATCTCTGTTCTTTGCTCTGTTATGTCAACACCTGCATTACAACATGAGAAGAAAAATGTCAAACGGAAGAAACATTTAGCAGAGAAAAACTAAGACATCAAACTGCACGGTTTTAATCATCATTAAATGTGAACGGTAGCATTTGATTTGAATAACAAATCACTTCGAATCCCTCGTGGCTCCAGCAGTGGTCACATCAGCCTTAAACACATTAAGTTGCTGCCCCACTGCACAGCAGTACATTGCTTAGCTTCCATGTGCATCCTTTTGTCTGATTTCTGAAACTGCTGCCATGGTGACTGCCATCTACTACATAGATAAGTTATAAACTTCAAACTACCCAATATATAAAATATGGAATTTTCTATCGTTAGGTTACACAGAGTCATGCGTGGGCCTTGAGGTCCTCGGCAGTAGTAGTTGTTTGGCTTTGGTTGAAGAAAGCAGGTGACAGCCTATCCTATCGTTGTGGTGACCTGGGTCCAAGGAACTGAATATTGCCTTCCTAGACATAATAGACAGCTGGCCATTGACCATAAACAGACAACAGTGTCTCCAGACGAGAATCTGCTGACGGTAACACAAACATGGATGAAAACATTCTCTTTGACTATTTCTGGGCGTATAGTATTTGCTATACATCTGTAGGGGTTTATAGTCTGACCACCAGCAAGAGTCTGGCACAATGTGAGAGCGGCTGAGGCACTTCTGATGTACTTTGAGCCTGTTGTTATTTCTTCTTAGCCAAGCTTCAACAAATACTACAGCATAAGACATCACTGACCATCACTGATTTTGACATTTTGATTTCAGAAATTTCTCCACAAAAAACACAAAGCGACCTTTAATCTGTTGAGGTAGCGTTTCGTGTGAACCACCAGCAGATCCTCTTCAGTAGCTTCACGGGCTTCCACGATGCTCCCATCAGTGATGAACTCCTCCTCTGAGACAAAGACATTGTACAATCGGAGTCATAATAAGTCAAGTTTGAGACTGAAAATATGATGCTGTTGTTACATGAAAACCTTAGAGTGTGACATCAACTATATGACTTTCTTTTGCGTTACACAATTTTCATGACACGAACGTTGTTGAAAAATCTACATTCCTCCATGTAAACTGTAAAATATGCTGGTGGGATGAGGATTAGCATGAACACAACTTCACACAAGGTATGTTTTGGCATTTTAGCATCACATAATCTATTTTTACTACTATAATTCTTAGACATCGCTTGTTAGAATGTGTTCAAATCAGCATGAAAGCACACCTGACTCATCACTAAAAATATTACTCCGCCATCTCCACATTGTCACGTCCTGAAAATATATAACATGTAAACAAATACAAATAAGTTCACTGGAATTCAACTTTAATAAAAATAATAAATCTGAATTTACAATTTCAGCTTTCCTTAATTAATATTCTGTGTGTTATGGAGCTGTTAGAGTGCCTTGTTAATACAGGTGTGTACCTCATTAATACAATCACACAGTTCAGTGAGCGCTGAGAAAATATTTTTAAAGACTAAAGGTGGACTAATGTGGACTGAGGAATATTTGGTTGGAAATGATTGCATCGACATTTTGACTTTTGGACTTTACAACACTGTGCAGTTACTGGAAATGTTTGGATCATCTTCCATCAGCTGTACCAGTGAGTCACTGATACGCTGCTAGCTTCAAAATAAATGTGAAGTTCACAGACTAAGGAGCCAAACCTGTCCATTGAAAAATCAGCAGATATCTTGAACTAGCAAAGCAGTTTAGTGTTTATATGTGCACTATTTATTCAGATTGGGAAACTAACAAATTGCCCCAAAACATAAATATCTTTTGATTATATAATTTATTTAAGTTGGTAATTGTTGTATTATTGAAATATCACTCAAGGGTGTGCTTTAACTTATTATTGGCGCTGTTGACTGTGCCAATAATGACATTAAAGCACACCTCCTAATGTAATATTGCTTAAATCTAACATGGAGGGCTCATCAAAATCTATTAAACAACAACAAGTTCCTTCATTTGATTTTCATCCAATTCTTGCAGGGCTACAGTTTGTCTCTGTCAGCAGAGGCTGTTCCTCGGTTTGCACTCTTAACTTGTGAAAGTTTTTCTGAATTCATTAGGCTGTGTACAGCACTTTCTGTAGCAAAGACAATCCAGGGTACAAATTGACAACTTTGTGTGCGATCATGCCGGTTAGCCGGCAACCATTTCCCCTTGGCCTTGAGACCCGCGCTGGGCCTCATCTACTGTACCTGACAGAGTCCCACAGGGACTCTCCTCTAATTATCTGTGCTCTATTGCGCTGCCTTTCCCCTCTCCGACGACTACACCTCAGCTCTCCACTCTCTCCTCTTTGTTCTCTACCTTTCTTTGCCTCTTTGAACCTCATACATAAGCTTGGGGTTTATGTCCTCCCCTCCTTCTTCCCACCTGCCAATCACTTACCTTTCAAGAAGTGAATGACTTTGCCCCACTTCCCTGCATCAAATGGATGGAGCTTTTCCAGGCCCATGAAGGTGATGTTGTAGTCTGGGTGGTACACAATGGGCATACATGTTTGAGGGATGTTTGTGTACAACTCGGTGCGGTGAGCGCTGAGAGAAGAAAGTCAAAAAGCTGTTCAACACCCCACTGCTGCATCACATTAACATGGAGTGATTTCCCCAGTGGCCCAATAAACACTATTGAAACTGTCATGTTTGGTGTTGCTCACCTCGTTTTCCCTTCATTATCTTCTTTGTGAGACATGTTTTTCAGGCATTGCTTCTTTCATCTGGGAACAACAGTAAAGCTTAGCAAACAACGAGATTCATCAGTCAATGTTTGAACAGTAACTCACACAACATAAGCCATTATTATTAGAATACAAAATAAAAAAAAAAGCTTTACTCAAGCAACTTATGTTTGAAGAAATGACGTTTATTCACGTAACTGCGGAAGCAGTAGTCAATAATGACGAACTACATGAACCATATGAGGCTCATGTCTGGCGCATGCGCAGTGACATTTATATATTTCCAAAGACGCAACAGCACAAGGAACAGTGTCAGCGGACACACACACACACACACACACACACACACACACACACGCTGTCTCCAAACAGTGTATAGGCATTTAATCACTCGTTTGGGCGTCGCAGACAAAAACATGTTTTTACACGCTGCTCTATGGAACAGCCCGGAGCTGTTTCAGCGGACACAAACTAGGGACGACCGATGCGACTCACCTGCTACTGTGTGCGGATAACCGCCTGTCAGCGACAGCCGCTGGAAGCTAACAGTCACGACAGCCTGTCAGCGTGTGCCCGTCCCGGCAGCAGCTACCTCGTGTTATCGGTTTATAGTTCACTAATAAAAGGAAAATGTCTTTTCTTCACAGTGTTGACAGTGACAGGATCCTTATTCCCTCCCACTCCAACCGCTACGTAGAATACGTACGTAGAATGCGCGCAAGCTCCGTCAGTTACGTTCTTTAACTTTAATTTAAAGCGAAAGAAACGTGCTCCAGTTTTATATATATATATATATATATATATATATATATATATATATATATATATATATATATATATATATATATAATGGATGGAGCTTTTCCATATAGTCGACTTTTATTCTTTTTATTTCTACCTGGGGTTAAAATTCTATTTTTCAAAGAGAGTCATCGCCCAAGACAGACAGCAGCGTAACAATAAAATGAAAACAGACAATATTATTATATATCTATATTATATTATATCAATATTATATTATTAATATATATATATATATATATATACAAAGACAGAGAGAGAGAGAGATTTGATATATATATATATATATATATATATATATATATATATATATATATATATATATATATATATATATATATATATATGGTAACTTGTTTACATATGTTGTTTTTGTTTGTTTGTATACTGGAGTATTGTAACAAAAATAATTTCCCCCTGGGATTATTACTATTAGTATTTCTGATTTTGATTCCGATTAATACTGTAACGTCCTAGAGAATAAAAGTACAGTACAATGCCATGCATCCATAAGGAGATGTGCAAATAGCTAAACCTTGTACTTGAATACAGTCCTTGAGCTTCCACCACTAATTATATTATGGCAAAATGCATTTGTTTAACCTAATTATATACAATTAAAAGCTTATTTAACAGCTCTAACTATGTACATTATGTAATTATATAACCAAGTACGCCGTTTGTCACTTTTCTATTTGTAGTACAGCGCACATTTACATACAAGATACTAATCTGTATTTAATAAGCAATCGAACAGCTGGTCATATTTGTAAGTTATCTAATAAACTTACTTGTCCCACATATTTCTCACCCTAGTGCACAGTTGTGCCTCACATTTCATTTTGTGTTTTCTCGTACAGTTACGGCACATTTGCAGGCAGCAGAACATTTTGATCCAAGTTTCACCTTTCACAGAATGTGCAGCAAGGACATAGCAAGGGGGAAAGACAAATCAAATGCTTTTACATTTACTTAAGCAGCAATCTTCCCACTGGGATCAATAAAGTTTCATCTCATCTGATTTCAGTGTGTGTAATAATGTGCACTTCCCCATAATAACTCAATTGAATGCTCTTTTGTAACAGTTCTCACCACTTCAGTGCAGTGACAGCACTGACTGTCTGAAATGTTACCTGTAATTGCTGTGAATTTGATGACCGTAATCCTGCCTATTGACAGCAGAAAAGAAAAGAAGAGACGGGTGTAAATGGCTTGATATGTTAATGTCTGTGTGTGGTAGATAGTCTGCCTCTGAAGTGAGGAGAGGCCTGACCTCTCTGCTGAAAACATTTCCTTTTCTTTTCCTGTCTGTAGTACAGTAAAGTAGAAATAACCGTGACCTAACTGTGGCCTGTGGTGTATTTCTAGCTCATGTTCACTGCCTGTACTCTGTCTGAGGAATGCTGCATATAAATGATTGCTGTGACGTTAGTATAATGTACCTTCTCAAGAAACATTTGTTTTCACGAGCAAACCATTCCGTAATCACCTAGATTGGAGGACATCATGACAAGTTATAAATATTTAGGAACAGTTTATCAATGAGGATGTGCCCTTTAGTATAATTATCTGTTAAAATAGATCATTTATGCAGCGTTTTAACCATTGTGTCCTCACAGTCCTTTCAACAGAATACTTCCATCACATAGAGATGCTTCCCTACATGGGGTTAAGGTGAGGTTACATAATAAAATGGTTCATTAAAGTTTAGTTTATTTGACATTATGAGGAGAAGGACATAAAATCACACACAAAATGCTGATGTATAACACACAATACATTTTTTTTCATTGTGGCTATATTTCTCAGCCAGAAGTTATACTTGTCTTATAATACTAATAATGTCACATTTTAAAATAAAGGCTTTTTGATGGTCCTCCTCCATGTTGGGATCCTTGGTTTGTATTTCTTTAGTCTCTGACACTCCTGGAAATAAAACCTGGACCCAAGAGCTTTAAAGCACCAGAAAGGTTTCATCTTCCATAATATTGAACTTCGCTGAAATACAGGACCAACAATTCATTTTACTTTATTCAAATATCATCTTAGAGGTCTTAAATTAGCAAAAATGAACAACACTTCATGATTCTCAACACATCTAAACTGGTAAACATGTATACTGTACACATGTAAACATCAAATGCTATGTACTATGTACTTGTAACTATGTATTTTTTTCTCTTGTTGTCTTCATTCAGTTTCATAAACCATGCTCGGCTTTCAACCTTCCAAATTCGTATTGTCTTTTTTATTTGTGCAAATAAATCAGCTAGTCTAAAGTCTACATCCATCCGATCCCGTTTCATTCACCTTCGGCTGCTTGTATAGGTTCATATACACATTGTAGAGTTCATGTAAGAAGTGCAGTCTTGTACCTTGAACCATGTATCATTTAGTGTTTGATGGTCTGAGGGATAGGTGTTTACAATGTCCATAATGTGTAGTCTAAAATGCAATGTGCGTTGCTCATTCTCTTTCTGCGGCATTGTGTTGGCATTGAGAAAGCTTTAAACACGTCACTACTGTGACTCTGATGGGTCTAATATCAGAGACCTGTAGACGTGTCTTTAATGCCACTGTTGTAATAGTAGTTTATCACACATACTGATGAAATACACCCAGACTTTTATATTACTGTTTTCAGCTGCATAAATATTTCTTTAAGCCTGCCAGTTGTAATTTTATTTCTCTACTTCAGTGGAAGTGATTGACACTGCGAGGCCCACATCTGACATGAATTAGATGGTCTGCTAGGCACAATAAACACCTCACCAACAATACTGAGCATCTGTTACCATAGCAACTGTCAAAGTAGATATGACAGCCTCCCATTCTCACTGATATCACAGAGAACAAATGAAATAAAAATGCTGCTGCTGAAGCAGAGACGTCTGCTGATGGTGTGTTGATGGACCATCAGTGAAAGCTCTAAAGTGATACTGAAACAATCACTCCTGGCTGTTGTGTAGATGGATGAGAAAGCAGCTTTTCATCACTATTCAGAGAGGTATTTGTAAATCCAAACACCGCTAAAGCCAGAAGGAGCAATTATATCACGCAGGGACTGAATATTTCCTTGATTTATGGGATGATTCCTAAGACCAAGGCGATTGTTTAAACCAAGAGCCCCGGAAAACACCTCAGGCTTTAAACACTACATTATTAGAGGAGATAGGTAGGATTACAACAAGATGTGATAGTCTAAATGACCCCAAAGCCTGCTTAGAATGAATCCAGCTTTACATATTAAAGTTAGCCTTCCAGATATTGCTACCTAGTGTGGTTGTGTTAATTTTTTATTGTTAGGAATTACCCAAAGCCTAAAAGTGATGGAGTGTGAGGTTATAATACCTAAAAGTGCAAAGTAATATTATGAAACTTTCTTTTTTCATTATTTTCTGAGCCTAAATCAACAAACTGACTTCAGATATTCTCATAATAAAGTCATTATACCGAAAAATGTGTAAAAACTATTGATAAATTTAGCTCTTTGACCATCATCACATCATCACATTTGTTTTGTTTATGGTTCAGGTTTTTGTAATAAAGAGACAATAAAGAGAGGAGTCATATATGAACCAGGGCAATGTTTATTGTTTGGTTTTGAGCTCAGCTCGTCCATATGCATAAAAAAAATCAGGAGGGTGCCCTGATGAGCCAGTAAACAGGGGATTAACTGGAGTAACTTCTCACATTTCTCCAGTTTAGTAATTATTTTAATATCTTGAACAGGAGAAGCACCACAAAATGTCCCCATGCTGTTCAGACAGAGGGTGCCACAGTCGGCTCACAATTTAGCTTTGGCTTTGGTAAGGAAATACACTGCAGGCCAATGTAAACCACAAACAGAGAACACTGAAACATGCACAGGTTTGGAGAGATAACCTAACTGACCAGAACAGTGCAGGAGTTTTGACAAAAAACAAAAACAAATGGATTGGATTATTTGCACAGTTTGATTCATTCATACTTTTGATCATTTGTCAGAAAAATGCGGATCCTCAGGGTTGGCCAAATAGAAGTGAATCATTACCTTAAAGCTGAAAGCCTGAAAATTAAAATTAGTTATAGTTTTTCTAGTCATAAATCTGGACTAGAATGTATGAAGACTTAAAATATTATATATAACCATGGCCATATATTTATGGTCTGTTATGTCTCATACTGTAAGTTGTTGCAGCAGTTTTTGGGTTGAAAATGTAACTTTTTGTGAAAGAATGGTCAAAAATTCTTTCAAACGGCTGCTACAGGGACACAATCGCACATGAATATGATTGGGCTCACAAGAGTCTCAGCTGTCCAGTCAGACAAAATATTAAAATACACCATTTTTAAAACAGGGAAAAATAACCAATTTATACATGCATAAAGCAGGCGTGTCTGCAAAGAGAAAACCTGTGGTTTTCATTCACCTGGTGAATAAAAGTGATTCTGGTTCTGATTCTGGTTATCTTGAGAGGTCAAGGAAACCCTTTAAAAATGTTCATGCCAGTTTTTCCCTTGCTGAAATTTACCAACAACAAACGCCCCCTTCAAAACCAATGGTGGCTAGTTTGACAGTAAATACACCTGCCCACCATACGGTAATTTTCTTGCCAGATTTGGCTCCTGGAAAGCCAGGGCTGAGTCAGTTTGGTTGGGTGCGTGGCTGAACGAGCAATTGACAGTTAGTGGTTTGCTACTGAGTAATCTTTTCATCCTAAAGTCTGTAATCAGTACTCTGTACTGTAACGTTATTCCCTGTTTCCCCAGACCCGATTCAGTCCGGCTGCTAAAGGCAGATACAGATAGCAGCTGTTAATTAGCTGTTAGCTACTTTAGCAAGACATTATGCCTTAGCTATCTGTCCATCAGGAAACTGTGTAAATCACACAGAGTTGAAGCTGAGCAGCCGGAGGACATCAGAGGAAAATCCATCGAATATCTTTTGCATAAATCTGATCCAGTTTCACCAAAATCACTGAATAAAGTTCTTAAGTTGTGCTTTTGTACAGTAACCAACAGTGAGGCCTGGCCAGAGGTGACTGTAGCTCAGAATCATGCAGACTGTATCAAACAGGAAGACAATGCCAAGATGTTTTAGAGTTATGTAATGCTGTTGTTAGCCCACAACCACATTATTTACCCACATAGGTTTTTTCTTTTATCCTGCCTGCATTGGTAATGTTTACCGGGCCAATTCTGGTCTGCCCATGCCTATCTCAAAGATCCTTGACCTGTTTCTACCATGGCTGCCTTTGCACTCTTCTATCTGTTTGCTAAATCTGCCCTGCAGATCCTACAAAGAGCTGCAGCTGAAACGTTACAGGGCTGACAAGTAGGATCAACCGCACTCCTAATTATTTGTGAAGAAACCTGAAGGCTAAGAAGAATTATTGTGACACAGAGACAACCTACCCATCATGGTCCAGTCATAAACCTTCCTCAGCACCTACATCATTAAGCATGAGCTACAACTCACACTAATCCACGTGAGAGCTAAAGGAAGAGATGCTGAAGATAACTCAGTGTATTATAATAATTAGATCTATACATTGGGCTGAACAATGGACCGTGATTCTCTTTTGTTTATTGTGAGAAAGAAGCCTTGAATCACAATGAGCTATTGTTTGTTTCTGAAGACTTCAGTTTCACCTCTGTTGTTGCATGTGGGCTGTGCAGAATATCTCACTCATATTTCAAACTGAAAATCAGAAAAACAAAGTAGTGCTTGCTATGCTTGCATTATTTTTGACTGACAGTGGAGCTGTGTGTCTGAATCCTATAGGGTATACAGAGTTTTGGACTGCTGGCTGGAAGACTCGGGAGAGACAGACTACAATTTATTTCCTCTCAGACAATGCCTCTCAGTTTTCCATCTGCTCATGCTGATGTAAACATCATCTGATTTCACAGAGCCAGGCAGTGATCTCATGAAACACTGCCTTTATGGCTGTTTGCCTTGCCATCCTGCCAGCCCTCTGTTGTGGTTCATTCAGGTGCCAAACCCAACCACATGCAGTACAGATCATCAGTGGATAAGAGCCCATGTTCTGACTGCTCCTTCTTCAGGCTGGAGATGGCAGGTGGAGTCTGATGAAGAAGATGAACAAGGTGGGGGACTTCAGTTAAATTCACACTCAGGAGAAACTGTTGTACATCGGCCACAATGAGCGCATAAAGCCAATACTGCTTGAAATACTTGAAAATGAGCTGCATGCTGATCTCTTCATAGGTTTCATGGTGAAGAGATGAGCACGTAGCTCACTGTTGTTGTTGAATATTGCATTACATTAGGATTTAATTTACTGTCTAATTTGCTTAAAGGATTTTTATGTGACCATACTGCAGCAACATTAAAAGAATTGTGGTGCTGCTGAATTGCTCCCACCCAAATCATCTGTCCTTCGGTCAAATCCAGTATTTTCTTCTACGACCACTGAGGACGCCAAAGCTGTAGTTTTAAAAAATGCAACATGTAGCTTTCAAGGTTCCCTGAAATGGTATCATCACATCCTTACAAGAAGAAAGAAGTAATATCAGAAAACATTTAATAATTTAATGTTAACCTCAGTTAATAAGCTGTTGAAATGTTACAAATACAGAAACTTCTGTATAAGGAAAATGATGTTGGAACAGGATGTTGGCTGTGTATTTGTTAGGAACAAATCTTTATCTGTAAATTGATGGTCTATTGGTTACAGAAAGAAAGATAGGTAGGATTGTTCCAAAAATCAGAATGATTTTATTGGTGGGATCAGAGAAGTTTGAAGAAACACCCAAAGAAAAAATACAAGGCATTATTATAAAAAACGATAATCTTAACTGTAAGTTCGAAGCACTTTGTCACCATTCGGCGTCACCAATAAACTGTACTTCTGGGATCCTGTGGTGTGTTGAGGCTGGGGGTTGGGTCTGTGTTCTCTCTTGGCAGAGGTATGCGTGGTTTGCTGGATGACTGAGGACCTGGCTGCACATACCTAAGCCGAATCAGCATCATCTGGAGCAGTACTCAGAGGCTGGCCTCCTGTGTTCTCACTGCCAGATTTTCACTGCTTCATGGTGGATCGGCCCGTATGCTCTTCTGTGAATTTGTTGCCTAAGATTTCCGACCGTATGCTCACCTGTGTTCTCTGCCTTCAGGATCCGCACCGCACCCTTCAGCTGTATCCTCAACCTTGCCACGCTTTCCACCGTCCTCGTTCCCTGCTCCTACCCCCTGTGAGCTTGCCTGCCTCCACAGCCTTCCCTGCGTCAGAATCACACCACATACCCTCAGTTCAATAAACGACTGTTTTATCCCCACTCCCTCCTCTGTCTGCATTTTGCGTCCAGCACCACCGCCACATAACAGATTCACTGTAAAGGTCTGACTTGCTAGACATAGAAGGAAGAGTACAGCCATCACTGAAGAGAGTGTAGCATTCCTCGCTTATTGCTATATGAATTTCACAATAAGGTTTAGACTTTCCCTCCCAGCTTCCATACTAAAACCCAGGATTTGTAAACAAAGCAAATTTACAACATTAGTGCTGGACAATTAATTTTTGTATCGCTCCAAGGTTCATGGTCCTGGCTGATGATGTGTGACTGTCCTATATAAAAATCTTAGCTGGGACACTGCAAATGTTCGTTTGAGGATTAGGATTCCACATTTATGTGCGTTTTATCACAGCAAAAAAATAGAATAGAAAAAGAACGAGACATAAACCACTGTGTGTGGATGTATTCCAACAAAAATTAGACACATGGGCACATTGCGTGCTTACTATGTCATCAAGCTAATTTCTTCAGCTGTAAAAATAATAACTGCCTTAAATTTCAACTTAACTTCAAAAGTGTTTTATATACTCACAACATGCTGTTTAGTAAAATGACAGGATCCTGGGGTCTACATTGTGCTCCAAGCATGTTACCATGCCTCCTGTGGGAACCTTGACCGCTGCCACTCACAGCACAATGGTCCTGACAGAGAATATGCTGTGGAGCCATCGCAGGGAGCGCTAGGCCCACAGCATGGACGTCAATGGGCTGTCACAGTGTGTACCCAACTCCTCTTATCCAGCCCGACATCTGACAGCTGCTCCCATGTCACCACAACACTCACACACTTGACAGGAGTGTTTGGAAGTGGACTACAACAAAAAGAGACGCCACTCTGTAGCCTTTTCTTTGAAGGGGAGGCAAAGTGTGTATGCTTGGGTTGTTGGAGACCTGAAGTGCATTACTCTCACACGCAGCAGAAAGAGTGAACATACTGCTGTTATGTTTTACATGATTTGTTTTTCATTAAATCATTATTTGCAACGACAAGTACACTTTTAAGATCAGTGATTAAAATAAATGTATCCAGTTTAAACTTCAATCATTAGTAGCAGCAGACTGTAACGACAACAGACCAAAGGATGCACTGGATTTAGGGGACTTTAGTCTGATGTGAGAAGAAGACTGCTTGGCCACTAATATTGGCTGCAATAAGTGACTTAAATAGAGGGATGAGTATCCTTTGTAAATAAGCCTGAACCAGTGTGCAGACTATTGAATACAGAAGACAGTGTTGAGTTTTAAGGGTGCATTTATAGTAAATTGAACAGCAGAGTGATAAACCAGACAAGGGAAATATAGTCATGTCAGTGATTTAGTGTATGCCACACACACACGCATACACACAAAACATTTTGGAACTTTAAAGGGGCTATGATGTCACTGTTGAAATGACTTCTAGTTAACATAAATACACAAGCCTCCAGTCATTTCATTATGATACATTGACCTTTTTAATGCTGAAAAAAATCCACATTCTGTCAGGTGAGGGCACTGCCAAACAGACTAAGACAAATAAAAAAAAAAAGCAACTGAAATGCGCGTTTAGAGCTTTTGTTTCTGTGACTGCCTCTTCGCAGATACTCGATACTCGACACTCAGTTTCTAACAGTCCCTTATATTTTGTCCTGTTAGGTCACACTTTCTTTGGCACACTTCTGAAACCATGTTCAAAGCCAGCTCCTGTCCCTGGAAGATATGCAAAGCATAAAGAAAATAGCAAACAAACGCAAAACAAAATTTAAGTTCAACTAATGCCACAGTTGACAAGATATTAATGTTTACTAGTTTCTGTGATAAAAAAAATAAAAAAAACTTAGTTCACTTTAGGTTTTCAGTTGATTGCTCGCGTGATGTGGTTTTCCCAACTAGACTAGTCCACATTAGAGTCATACCACTGAAATGCTCCCTTTCCCACAACATATTGAAATTCAGTATATTGTATTGTGTGTAAGTGTTTCAGTAGGTTGTTTGAGGGGTTTTCAGTATCGTATGTGAATGCATTTGGTTTCATATGTGCATGTGAAAGAACAATTCTGAATCATGTCCCCAATGGCCGCTCATAAAAAATGCAGAAATTTCATCAACTTACCAGAGAGTCTGGTTGGGAAACATTGTGACAATGTGATTTAGCCTTGGTAGATAAAGTGTATCTTCTCAAAACTTTATTGATCAATCTCTTCCGTACACAAACATATCACAAACCACAATTAACTCAGTGTGTATAAATAGGAATAAAAACGAGAAATGTGCCTAAAAAACAATATTATTCCACACACACACAGCTTTATAATTTTAGGGGAAGTGAGCTAAAGCAGCACACAGGGGACTTATTTGGCAGAGTAATGAATGAAGTGCTCTGTGTCTACTCTGCTGCTGAATTTGTATCTATCTATTTCAGGACAGTGATTGGTGAGGATTACCAACCTGTCAAAACTGTGATTTATTTTTACGTTATTTCAATAAAATGTTAAGAATTTATGGTTTTCAAGACATCATTCATTTTTGTTGCTGCATTGCCAGGGCCAGGACCCTGGGACCTGAAACATGAATGTTAATGAACTTCTTCTTCCCCTAAATATACTTGTGGATACAATAGATTAAAAGCCAGCCCTTCATTTGTCATTTGTCATAATTTACCATCTTTGATTAACATTTGATCATTCTTTGTTTTCTCATGTAATCCAATACAGCACCCCTCCTTGAAACAAGATGTAATATTAAAATAAGCTAAGAAATTATGAAGTAATGAGGCAAATAATATATAGCTACTGTATCATTCATTAGTTTATGTATTAGTATGTATTTAAAGCAAATCATATCAATTTTATTGACACATAAATACAATAAATTTGGGTGGGGGAAACCAGAGCACCTGGAGGAAACCCACCAAAGATAAGGAGAACATGCACTGGGGAACAATTTGAAAAATATATTCTGTTGAGTTAGATCTTTATGCTGAATCTGCATGCTGATTCCAAAAGTGCAGTCAGTTATTTTCTAGCACGTCAAGTTTTTTCTCCACAGCTTACACTCCAGATAAGCAAAATTCCACTGATTAGCTGTAGTAAGACTTGCCAGCTGATTACGACTGGACTCGTCTACGGCTAAGTGGCAACTTGTTTGTGCAGTCACAATTGAGACAGTGCAGTGAGAGGTGTGTGCAGCTCCCAATAGGTCACTACTATCAATATCTGCACACAGAAATCTAGCACAGTAGGTATGAAGAGGATTTGTGCTGGCTGTTCTCTTAACCTTGTAACCATGGGCATACCGTTGTAAGTTCTATTTGGTTTGATGCTGTTTTTGTAGTTTTCAAAGCTTGTAACTATTCCATCTTAGTCTTTGATTTACATCTGTATATATTTCCTTTGTTCCAGATCATGTCTGCTCCTGCTACTTCTCGTCGTAAATGCCTAAACAACCCTGACTCCTTTTGCTCTATTTGTGCTAGTTTCACCATTCAAAGTCAGAGGAAAGCAAACACCAGAGCATTTGTCAAACAAGCATATTTAGCATATTTAAAAGTAAAACTCTGTGATCAAGACAACAAGCCATGGGCCCCTCACAAAGTGTGCAAGCAGTGTGTCGACAGTTTACGGATGTGGACCAAAGGAACACGTGAAAAATTTGCATTTGGTATGCCCATGGTTTGGCGAGAGCAAAAAGATCATTGCACAGACTGTTACTTTTGTTTAGTGAAAACAAGCACATATCTGTTAAGTTCAGTATTTTTTATATTTTTTAAGAAAACGGGGATCCTAAAGTTCAAAAACTTGACGTGATAGAGAAAAATTGAACTTGGATTCCGCCCCAAAAATTTGTTGAAATCAGCTGTGAGACCTAACTCAACAGGTCCAGGTCCAGTTGGGATCACATCAGCCACACTTACCGTAGGAAAGACTGTTATTCATGTTAACATCTTTATTCATGATGGCAAAGGAAGTCTGGAAGGGGGAGCATCTGTGCAGCATTTCAAACAGCACCAGACCAAGCTGCCAACCTGTTGTTGGTTCAGGACGCAATGTTTCATTTCTCCACCTCTCAGGTGGGCTCCCCAGAAAGACTGCACAATACACACAACCACACAGAGACAAAGTTTAATAGTGAAGAAAATGGTAAGGGACAGAGACACCAAAGAGGGTGTGTTGGCTCAGAGAACAGGACTTTATAAGAAAGACAGCCTACCTCTGCATTGAATATGTGTTGCATCTGACAGAAAAGCGCCACAGCCAAAGTCAATAATCCTGACACGTGGCACATCAGAACTGGTCTCGATAAGAATGTTGTCTGACTTGATGTCTCCATGGAACACACCCTTGGAGTGGATCTCATTGAGAGCATCCACCAGCTGCCTTGTTATGATCTGTGGGAGAGAGAAAGACAAATGTAGACTGTGGGACATGTTACAGACACATGAAAACACACATGCCATCGGCTACTTACTTTAGCCTTGTGCTCTTTCATTGGGTCCTGTCCGCTGCGTATATATAGTCGAACAAGTCCATGCTTGGATCTGGTCCCTCTAGGACGAGAATGAGCACATCTCTTAGATCGAACCAGTCCAGCAGGGTCACGACTGCACTAGTTTCTGATTCTGCTGGTTTGAGGCTCAGCAGAAGTGCAACCTCCAGAGGGCCCATGGTTATGTTCCCATCCAGAAGCTTACATAGAGAAAGAGAAAACAAACAAATAAACATACATGTATATAGGTATACTACACATGAACAAGGGTTAATGGTATTCCATCTGTTAGATTCTATTGGGGGGAAGAGGAATAAGCAATTATCCTCCTATTGTATTAAGAATAGAAATTTGGTTTAATGTTGGCATCAGGATGAAGAACAAATTTTTTACCATTGGTGTATGGGGAACTATAAACTGACTCCCCTTGCTTCTCTTGCTGGCTCAATGACAATCAACAAGTGGTTGGGGCCAGCACATATATCACATATATAAGTATGACTGGACCCATGAAAACCTCTACACCAGGCATGTGGGAAGTCTGGCCTGGGGGTCAGTCATGGCCTGCAGTCAGATTTCATGCGATCCAAAGCTTAATTTTAGTAATACACTGATTATGGCCTGCTAGGATTGTAAGATACTGTATGGCTGGCAACCTCTAGGGACATAACTGCAGGTGTTATGTACCTGTAGATGTTACACTAAATATTACTTTCTGAATTATCTTGTTAAAGAAAAGAGCAAATGTTTACAGAGTTTGTATTACTCATAATAAGTCATGTTTAGAATGAACATGACCTTAAGATTTGTATCAACTTTATGCAAGTTCAACATATTCCATGTTATCTGACTCCAGATGTGAAAATAAGGAAGAACTGGTTTTTAGATTTGTTCAGACCTGATTGGCTTAGATTTGGTTACATTGACATTTGATTTGTGAAAATCAAAATGTTATAGAACAGTGTATTTGTATGTAACTTACTAACTTACTAACACAGAAGTCATCGAGGTAGTCAAGAATGTCCTTGGTGGCTAGTGACTGAGTGTGGATGTTGATTAACCCTGGGACCATCTGGCATGGGAATACCTTCGGCATCCCCCGGGAGGAGCTGGAGAATGTCGCTGGGAGGGGAGGTGCCTGTAATAATTCACCTGCTGCCACACAAGCTCATCCTGGTTGGTATTTTACTAGAATATTTTGATTGTTATGCTACTTTATATTTCTATTAGACTATATTTGCAGATTGAAATTTTAAATGCAAAATATAGCAACTGATACAATATGAAGCATCAAAAACTACCATTAGGTAGTTATATGAATTGAAATTGAAGAATTGTTGCCTGTGCTGTAAAATGCCTTTTAAATGTAACCTGATTACTGTGTCCAGGTTTCTCAGGGTGGTAAACTCACACACTGTTTCTACTTCATTGCATTTGATTTCCTTAAATTATGACCTGTTACTCCCTATAGGCGGAGTAGTCACCAGTGACCAGATGTTCAATTGGGTGAATCGGCGGAATCTAAAGTGTTTAAATTAAAAGCAGAAGGAGTGCCTTGTTCTTCTCTTTGTGATTTAGCTAAACACACACAGATTGTTTAAATTGCACTTAAGCTCTCATTCAGCAAAGCTCACTCTGCATGTGCAGCTGAGGACGGAGGCATGCACAGGAGACGTTGTCCACAGAATGGTACACACACATTTCTCATTATCGGTCACACAGCGGGCTCAAAACATAAACACAATCCATCACGGCATGCTCCTGCGCAAAATGGTCAGTGAGTGATAAATGGAGGAGGGGGGCTGTTAGCAGGGAGCTGAGGCATTTTATGGATTATTTCGAACAACACCAACACCTTGCCGCAGTGGAAAGCTTCAACCATGTTGATTATTGTTTGACGGATCGATTTTCATTGTGAGATGTCCCTCAGGTGTATGTCATGCTGAGGCTCTGTGGCTCAGTAAATTCTTAATACATACATCTCAACCAAAATCTTCTCCTATCCCACTCAGATCACACACAAAAACAAACACACAATATACCTTTTCATTACTACTTCTTCTGAAGTCTGAATATATTGAATTAAGTCTGAATATATTCAATGAAACCTTGAATATATTGAATGAAATCTTGAATATATTGAATGAAGTCTGAATATATTCAATGAAACTTGACGTCAGACTTCACGGCATCTTGTGTAACGTGTGGATGCTATAGCTAAAAGTGAGTGACAACGAGTCAGTCCGCTCGTAATCTTGTTGCAGCAATATATATATATATATATATATATATATAAACCTCTGTTGCCAGGTGTACGGTGTTTTACAGTAATACAGGCATAATTAATGTTCATTACAACATTTTTAAAATTTATTTGGTCAAATGACTTTGCAATCATGAAAATAAATTTGACTGTAGCTCATAGGCCATCAGTGATATCAGTATTTCACCACACAGACCCTCTAGCTCTTCAGTCAGTATATGAGTAGATGCACAGCCAATGCATGGACAGGAGAAGGCCCTCAGAGAAAGGATAGGTCAACAAATCATTCTGAATTTTGTTTAACATTGTTTAACAACATATACTGCTGATCTGTCAATCTCTCTGTCCACGTGCCACTCGCTGTGAGTGCACCTGAGGATGTGCATATGGTTAATGCTCAGACTACAGCTGCAGTTATGCTTGTATCTATAGTGTTCTGGATACGTAGCTGTACTTTGACCCTTTACTGTTCCTAACAGCCAAGAAAGTGTGATTTCAGTTGATTGACAGGCGAACCGACGGTGTAGGCAAAGGTATAGTGGTTAATGATGTGGAGTCTTCGTCAGGTGGCCAGTTTAGAAAACGAAGAAAAGAAGAAGTGGAGAAACAGGCCAAAGATAAAGGGATGCAGATTTCTGTGAGTGACGTCAGTGACAGCAGCTATAGGCTGTTTTTTTTAGCCTCTTGCCAATATGTTGCCATCAGCCACAGAAGATGACTCTATTTGGTCATATTTAGTTTTGCTGAACTAGCAACTATTAGAATTGACATCATGTCATGCAACTAATTTCACCCATAGGCAACCTAGACTGTGTGCAGAAGTGCAGATTCAAACAGATGTCCTGACTGGTATTTTTTATTACTATGCACTTATGCTAAGTTCGCCCAGGGCAAAAATGTAGCCAGGACCGTCTCTGTGCTGTGGTCAGAACCAGCAGCACTCATCACCACATCATACATAATACTAGGGAAAACAAGGAACAAGAAAAAACATTATTTCTGAAAGGAATTCCACCATGACCCTTCCACCTACTTCAAATGTTATAAACTCGTTAAATGGCTGTTTGGGAGCATAGACCTGAGGTAGTATTGGTAAGCCAAATCATAGACTACAACAGAAGATTACAATCTCCACCAATGATATGCAATGGCATACACTTCCTGTCTCCAAATGTGTGTGTGTTGTGTTTGGAAGAGTTTGTGAACGTTGTATAGAATGATGGCAACGGAGACCGTTCAGAAAGTTAGCAAAGTTTTAGTCCAGTTGTTACGGATCATTTTTGGTGAAACCAGACTGTGTTGCCAGATCCTGCTAGAGGGTTGCTGCTGAGACAGAGACGGGTCTTAAACAATCATTCTTTCAATGTTCAGAGAATATGTGGCTTGTGAAAAATCCATTGTTTACTTCAGTGACACAGTGGAAAAAGAATCACTCCTAATCTGTCTTCACTTCTCCCATTAGAGGCAATAAATTCTCCTTCTGGAGCATCAGTGGCTAATCCTGTGTTAGACAGAGACAGGAAGTGACTTTTCACTGAGGCATCTCTTTTCTAAATCATCTGGCTGGATGTATGAATCCGCAGTACCAGCAGTGGGTGATAATGTTGAGACAGACCTGCTGTGGCATTTGCTGTAAAGTTCGTTAAGGTTGGCATATGAAGGACGTGAGCATGGATAGTGGTCAACCCAACAGGACTTTCACTCAGGCGACCTCTGTTTGTGTCCCATGTGAAACCAAAAGTAAACCTACCTAAATTAACTTACAGTACGTAACGCAATTAACCTACTTCAGGTATGCAATGCGAGTAACCAAGTCGTTTTGCTGCCAAACTTAACCAAACGGTTACCCTCAGCAAGCTTTACTTTGAAAGAGTAACCGGACATTGTATATTATTTATTATTGCTAACTTGAAAACATAACCATTAATCACTTATAATAAAAGATGATGTTCACATTTTTGCCTTGTAGTTTGCAGCTGGTCCTGTCTGAAGTATTGTTTTGGTAGAGATAACAACTGATATTGGCCATTTAATGGGCTGATAACAATCAAAACACCTTGTACCCCAAAGCCTGTAGCTGTGATAGCTGACAAAAGACTTTACAAAACCATAATTCTTCCTGAAAAGTACAAAATAAACAAAATAAATTAAGAAATACATGCTGCCTTTAAGGAATCCCATGTTCAAGTTGTGTCTTATTTATTTTGGCTTCAGTAAAAAGGTTACAGTTCTGCTACGGTGCTCTTACTTCCTGCACATCAGTGTCTTCCCCATTGCTCCATTCACATGTTATTTCAATGCACCCCCACTGAAATTCAGTAGGAGAGCCTGGAATTCAGTGGTGGAGCTTTGATAAAGTACAACTCACTTGTTTCACTTGATAGAGTCCAGTACCAGATGGTGTATCATATTAGGACAGAGACAGTGAAAAGAACATTTTCCAAAGGAAAACTCTGAATATTGTAATAACTTATTACATTATTGGCCAAATATTATTATGTCATTGGCATAGCATAAAAAAAATAATGTAATAACACATAAATAGGATTGCATTTCTTGGAAATAAAAGATTATTTCACAGTTTTTGTGCAGTTTGCTCATCAAAAATAGATATAGTGGCTGGCACAGTCGTCATATTCATTCATCAATGGTGGTATGGTTGTAAGAGCCATTTTAGGAATTATTTGTTGTTCAAAATCTTTATTTAGAATGTTGTTTATTTGCTTAGATTTGTAAATTCATAATTTCATGTATGGAGGAATATTATTTAATTCATTACTGTGAAGTGTATATGGTAGTTAGATCACTTAGTGGAATGTGCTAGAATTAAGGAAGAGGACAGAGGCCATGTGACCTACATGTGGTTGTCTAGTTATTAGTTATTACATTATTGGCATGTTATTACATTATTGCTTGCTACAGGGTAATTATGAATGTTCAGAGCAAAAGAGCAAACTTGCTAGGTAGTTTTGCTAATTATTTTTTTGATTGTTATTTTAGTGATGATAGTCTCCTTGATAGATCACATGTGTCACTAATGGTTGATAGATGAAGGTGACTGTAACATTGTGTGTAGAATGTTAGTTCATTTAATGTTATTATATGTTTGGATTTGCATGCTTAAAGCACACAGCATATTTTAATATCATGGGGTCATGACGCCAAAGCTTAAAATAAAGGTTGTTGTTGGTGTCTAGTTTCTGATTATATTCTGTGCCATGAACACACCAAGAGATGCATCAGTCAAGCGTATTTTGTGTAAAATGAAAGCAGTGCAGGTGAGAAATGAATGATAGTCCAGTGTGTGAACTGTAGTCTGTGCAGCTGACTTTATGTGCCATTAATGAGGCATATCGTTGATCTAGACATAGAGTGGCCTACACACCAGTACAGCAACATGCGAGAGAAAAAAAAGAAAAGAAAAAAAGCTTTCATGTATTTTATTTAATGAAGAATTTAGAAAAAGCACAAATAATGAACAGCATTTCACAAAGTTTATAAAGTGTCCTCTAATTGGAAAAATAGATTAAAACTCTATAAGTTTTAATGGACTCTGGGAATAATTATGAGTAAATAAGACCAATAAGTTTAAATAAGTTCACTTAATATACCACACCTCCCTCTCTTTATGTGTGTATGTGTGAAAAAAGCAGCCGAGTGACACACTCCAAAATGCAGCTTCAGAGGCTGAGATAGTCGTCGGACTCAAAGCCATACTAATCTATTATTATTATTTAATTTTTTTTTATTTTAGAAACTATATTAATCACATTGTATACATGAAATTATTCTTCTGCCATGTTTCTACAGCGGCCTAAGCAAGACGATGGCTCCACATAGGGTCTGTTGTGTTTAGAAAGATATTCAGTTCAATGCAAGTTGCTACTTTCACTTTCCAATGCCACTAAAATCTGTTTAGAAGTTACAGGATTTTAAAACTGATGCCATGAAGCCATTTAATACTGGGATAAAGCAACAGAAGTGACATCATACAGATGGATCACAACAAAGTCTGGCTTTGCATGAGCTTTAACATAAAGTCATAAATGTCCTAATTTTATTCATAGTTCAGAAAAAAACATAATTAAGTGCAACACCTTAGAATCATTTTCTTTGATTTCTTTCGAGCTTGCACAGAGTTGATGTACTGATGTCTTCTTCAGTGGCTGAATCAGTTTTGCAAGAGAAGGTGACTTTATCCTGCTGATTGTTTCAAATGCAGTTTTGGGGCCTAGACATGTACAGCATGCAGTATGAATCCCATCTTCCCTACCTTACAGTCCGGGTTGAAAATAATTAAGCATGAGAAGCAGAAACATTAGAGGCTTTAAATTCCACTTTGGGGGTTTTAGAAAGCGATTCAGGATGGATTGTCCTCTGTAGTTACTCTGTGTTTAACCGAGCTGAACAGAACACAGATTATGTCATCTGTAACCCACCATAAAAAACAGGGCAAGGTCTCACTGAGGTTTGTGGCCTTGTAAATACAAGGCGACAGAGCAGTACAATGGAATGCTAATGAGTAGCTTAATTCATTCATTCTGCTCTCTGCTAAGTCAGGTAATAGACTGAAGCATGCAGAGGGAGACATGAGGGGTAGATTTTTGTTGTTCACAGGACTTTCCGTTATATAGTAAGCCTCTCAGCTAACACTGGGCAAGAGGCTGGGTAAACCCTGCACTCCAGCTCATCACAGGGTTGACAAACTATAATAATATAATATAATATAATATAATATAATATAATATAATATAATATAATATAATATAATATAATATAATATAATATAATATAATATAATATAATATAATATAATGTAATATAATTTGGCTTGGTTCATTTAACCTAGTGTGAAGAAATGTGCTGAACTGCACTTAAACCGTAGTAGTGCCTCTCCAATGAAAAGTGAGTATATGTATAAATATGCAGCAGCTATACCCCTGTAACATTGTGTCACAAAACATCTGTAAGCCACCTTCATTTGACATGATGACGCAGGATGACAAAGTGAAAACTGTTCCAAAACCAAGTTTCCTGGCAGTCAGTGTGATTTATGTTTAAACCCTTTTGGTTCGTCAACATGAACACCAAATGGAGTAGAACTAAAAGGCAACAGTCTCATTTTTAACTTGTTCTCAACTAAATGAAGCGAAGTGAAGGTGGACTGTACTTATGAAGTTAGCCTTTTTTGTCTTCCTACCACTCAGGGCACTTTTCCATCTCAATCACCCATTCATACACTGATGGCACAGGCTGCCATACAAGTTTGTGAGCTAATCATTCATGCACATTCACACACCGATGGCGCAGGAGTAATTTGGGATTCAGTATCTTGCCCAAAGACACTTCAACATGCAGACAGGAGGAGCCAAGCGTGTCCTAGGATAGTGTCTAGTTTTATTTTGCATATTTAAGAGGGTCCCCTGATTCAAACTGGGTCCATGCACCCAACTGTTGTCTCTTAAAAACAAATTTGTTCCGAAAATGTCAGTGAGAAGTTTTAGTCCAAAACCAAAAAAATTGTTATCATAAAGTTGATATTTTGGGAATGGATTGTGACTGAATGAACTTCAGAGATGAGTTTGTCAGTTTCGATACCCTGAAATCATCACCGTCACTAAAGCTGTCAGTCATGTGCCTATGTGCCAAAACCTGCAAGAGTAATTTGCAGTCAGACATCAGCTTTCATAAACAGATTTATTCAGTAGATAAATCCAGTTACCTCCATCTAAGGTCATTTCTCTCTTCTTTGTTTCTACTTAAGTTTGCCCTCACTGTTTAACACCCCCTAAATGTCTGTCTTTTAGCTTTTTTGGTCCTCATATTCTGTGTGTAAGCAGACTGTTGTCTTTTTGCTATTATCATGTTCAGCCTGTCTGCTCATATATAGTCCTCATTTGCTGCTACTAACGTCTACTGTGTTGATAATATGTTGACCTATCACGCTGTTTAGCATACAAATGCATGCAACATATATTTTATCATCTAATTTGTTTATTTCACAGCAAATGTTTTATCTGGAGCCATTTACTGCGAGTGAAAACCCTCTTGTCCTAGTTAAATGACAACTGAATGACCCTTCTTAATGTCACTAAATGCTGGAGGCGTACAGTGTGACTCACAGTAACAATATCCACAAGAGGCTTTGTCTCTACTGAGCCTTTCCACACTCAGTAGTCTTTACAAACAACTTTTGGAGCCAGCTTTCATCCAGAGAGAGATGCGTGTGGGTAATAAATCCCTGGGATGGCTCCTATAGATGCTGCAGCAGTGGTGCATGTCATAAACAAGTGCTGCAGAAGCAGTAAACGCCATCAGACTGTGCTGTCCATTCAAAGATTTGGGTCTGGTGAGTTTGAGGGTTGTGTTGGCATGGTAACTTTCCATTATGTCGCCATGATGCAGGGTTGCTTTTTGCACTTTGATGTCACATTCTGTTGAACTGAACCTCAAAACTGACTATATCACTAATATAGATAACGTAACTAGCACTTTGTTGTAGCTAGTTAACAAATGTGAGCTGAATTTAAATAGTTAACTTATTAAATTATATGTCTAGGTTAAGGAAATTCTTCTGCATGGACCTAAAACTGAGACCTCACTTGGTCTTTCTTATGTCTTTAAGACCGGACATGACAAAATGCTATATTTTTACTTCATGTACCTTTCATGTACCACATATATAAACACACAAAGAATTTTAAGGAATGAGAAAGTAAGTAAACAATATTGATATTTCATTATGGAAGCTAGTGTTGGGAAGTTTGAGTCTTTTAAGTGCCTTTAACTTTAGCTGCCTGTCACGTGACAAATAAACGAGAGACTTAAACATGAGCATGCATAACTGAGTCGTGAACTAATCATTTCTGTTTCCTGTCCTGACTGAGCTCATGCAGCTGCCATGTGGCGAGCGGGCGAGCGTACTGCATGAAAACGAACTAATCTCTCACTGAGACTACTCATTACTCCAGAGTCATATAAAAGATTAGTTCAAACTCAACGATACGCTCACGACTGACACACCACTGATGAAGCAAGCCTGCTGTAACAAGTGTTTTAAATCATGATCTGTCTAACATCTCAGTAATATCTATATCATATATTTTCTATCAATTACTTTTACTTACAGTAATTCAAATAAAGCTTAAGTCTGTTTAACATTTTATTTGATGAATTACACAAATTTTAGATGAATTACAAAAAAATTGATAAAATAAATTGTACATAAATTTTCCATCCACTAATGTTGTGAACGTGAATATTTGGAATTGGGCTCCTAGGGATAAATCGTGGCTCTAATTCTCCAGTTCGGTGCAAATCAACCATGACAGAAGAGGAAGGCGCCACAAGATGATGTAATTAAAAGACCATCAGTCAAAAACATGAATATGACATTTGACATACGACATAAATCTGTGTTGAGTTTTACTGATGTTTTTGTCTGCTGTCCGTTTCTCATGTCTGTTTCCACTGTTCCATTTTTACTTTTATCAATCTGCCAAATTTTCCATTTTAGCTGAGTCTATGCACTTTTTGACCTTTTGTTACATTTCTGTCTGTCTTTATATGCAAATTAAAAAAGTAATAAAAAAAAGATATGTTTACACTTGAGCACAGCTAGAGAGAAAGACAAAATGTTCTTAATAAATTAAGTTTTAAAATAACTCAATCTCAACCGAGGCCAAAAGTTTTAATGGAAAAGCAGCAGAAAATATTACATAATGTGGTTTCTTTAGTCTCAGATAACTGTCACAAAATGGCAAATTTGTGTTTCATAACTTTGCCAGCCTCACTGTGTCCTTTATTATGACCTTAGCCGAGATTAAGCCAATAATAGAAACTCTTGATGGTTATAGAAAATTGACAAAGTTCAACTTAAGTTCAGGTTTTTCACCTCTGTCCTCTGTGTGTGTGTGGGTCTACTGACTTTGTGTCAGCTAAATGATGTATTGATAAACGTATCTGTGCAAGTAGAATCCCCATATATACCTGTGAAATCTCATATCGCTTATGTCAGATGTTGTTATGCTCTCTTGGCATCTGTGAAATGAAAATCACAACCTGCAGTAGTAAACGGGTATATTCAGTTGGATCCTTCCTTGTTTCATTTTCTCTGCGCTGACAGGAAAAATGGTGATCACAGCAGTGGAGGAGTTATTACCATCTATTACAAATCTGTAAAAAAGACAAAATGATAAAAAAATTATCTGAAGTAATGCTTCTCCCTATATGCCTCTAGTTCAACAAGTACCAGCATAGAAATTACCTTTAGGCACTTTACACTGTGACAAACCAGTGATCCGACCAAGCCGCAGCCTCCATAGCAGTGAAGTGAAGCCTACAGTATGTGCAAGTGCCAAAAACTGCAGTTCATTGAATGGCCACAAGGCTGGCTACAGAATGAATCAGTCTCCGTAAGTCCCCATGTTAAAATGTCCATCTTCGCAGCAGTCTCTATAGATAATGTCCCCGACAGCTGTACTGTGGGTGAATTTTTAAAGAAACCCAGACCTCTGCTGGGACATAAGACTAACAACATGGCAGCCAGAGCCAACGAATTTGAACTTTAACACAGCTCTTCGGAAACCTGTGTGTGACATCACTCATACAACGTCCATTCTTTATACTGTCGGTAAGTGAGTATGCATTTCATTAAATCTTATTGGTGTATGTTTCTACTGCAGTCAGTCATGAACTCACCTCAAAGACACCCAACAGGACCAACAGACAAACAAGAGGGTGAATATGACAGTGAATGTCAGGATGTTGTATAATTCTCACATTATTTAAATGGGATATTTGTTGGCAGAGACATTTATTCATACACTTTATTCATTTTATAGAAACACACACACACACACACTACTCCTCTCACCTTCCAGAAGCTGGCCAGATTCCAATTATAGAAGCATAATAGACACAATGAACAGCCCACGAGTAACGGTTAGCAGCTTATTGACTCTTTTATTATCTTTTTTAAACACACAATGCTGAAATTGGCAGCTGTGGTGCTCGTGTTTGCAGCTAAGAGCAAACTCGAGCAGAGCAGGGATTAAGTTGCCAATATCGTTCATAAGATGCTGACGACCAACGTCCCACTGCTCCTAAGGTGTGAAGAAGTTGTGGAAGTGGCTGTTTGCATGCCGAGTAAATGTGGAGTATACTGATCAGGTGCCAGGACGGGCACAATGGTAGGCGGTGAACCAAGATCTTGACAAGGCTTTCCCCTCGCAATGCAATGACCAGTGGACCTGTCATCCACAGCAGACACTGTATTAAGACATAATACAACATCATTTTTATGTGATAACAACGTGAATAACTTTCCCATCTGTGTCAGCTTTAGAGTGTTTAAACAAGCAATAACTCAGTTTCATTGGAGAAAGAAGTGAACTGACAAATTCTCCAGGTGTGTCAGGAGAGGAGGAGGAGCGGTGATGATGGTGGTAATGATGTCCTCCAGGTTTTTAGGAGAGGGTGATGTTGTTCTCCAAGGGCTGGCAAGAAGTGTCCACTGGTCTTGGTGCCACAGGAGCAACATTATTGTTATTTTTAGCTGTCCTGAGGGAAATATCTGCTCCACAGTGTTCACCAGCGAGTGGCTAACTGCTGTTCCTGGCTGAGCAGATAGAGTATGATGGATTATTAGTGTTGGAAATGCATAACCCATTCCAAAAGTAACATGCTACAGTAATATGTTACTACATATGTATGTTTTTGTAATATTCATACATTTACTGTGTCAAGTGACGCGATACGACTTGGGACCATTGCTTATTTATTTAACTGATTTAATGGTCTGCCTTTAAAAGAAAGAGTGACAGCAGTGACAGACTCTCATTCAGTGAGCTGGAATATTGTCAGAGGTTCCACAGGACTTTTGACAATCAGAAATGGAGTGAGAAAAAAAACGTTAGTCATCATAGAGGCAGCGGCAGCGTGTAGTGCCAGAATATTTTCAACATGGACTCTGTAAATTTATTTTACTCAATCCAGAGTACAGCGGAAAAACAAACCCAGACGGTTTTGGTTAAATGTATTTTGTTTCTGTTGACTTTAAAGGCAGCGTGTCCACACTGTGATATTTCAGCTAGTGCATTTGTTTTGGTGAAAGTAACACAAATATAGTATAATGCATGACTCCACACAGAGAGTATTATTGTAAGTAAGTAATGTATTTGTTTCCCATGAAAGTAACTAGCATTATGTATTCTATTACATTTTGAAAGTAATGGTTATTAGAGGTTTTCCTTGAACACAGCTACCTGCTGTGTCACGTAACAAATGATTTGCATAAATACATACAGTAGACCACTTGTCAGAGCACTTATTTGATAGTTCATGGCCATAAGTTAAGCTTCTGAATTCATCTCGACTGTCACAAAATTCAGAATTCACTCAGAAGTGGACAGAGACCCACCTTTTCTTGTGGTCTTGGTCTGATTGTGGTTGACAACTTTCGCAATGGTTCCCCAAAAATGCCCTAAACAGATTTCACCGGAATGCTTTAAAACTGGTGTTCTGGACTCCAGTGTTTTTAACTCAATGATGAGTTTGGAGTGTAATCAATAAGCCGTGAGATTACAGTTGTGTGTGTCTTAAAGCGCAGCCAAGAGATTCCACATTTTTAAGACCACGTTACAAACTGTGGGGTATATAGTATAAAAATGTGGGTGTCTCCCAAGCAGGAAGCCATTTGATTAAAATATGCTATCTAGTTACATTATGGGAAATGTAGGATCCCATATTTTTGGAGCTTGACACTTACTAGGTAATGGAAGAAAGCCCAATTAAAGATGGTAAGGAGTCGATGAGAGTTTGGAGACTCACCTAAAACAGCTAAACAACGAGCTGACACTCACTATAAATTTTGGTAAAGCTGTGATAAGGTCACACTGCTTTGACCGAGCTATAATGAAACATAATGATGATAAAATGATGGAGATGCTTCTGTGCTGAAAATGACTGCTGGTATATTTTCAGCTGGACGTCAGAACAAACACCAAGACTGGAGGCTCTCTCTCACTTTTCCAGACTTAATTATCCAGGTAGTTTCATGGCCGTCCTGTGCAAAGGTGCCGCCTGGGTAGAACCTAACTTCTCGGCTGGTGAGAACATTCAGACAGACATTGGAGCAATGAGCTTGCTGGGAGTGGTCCTAATAAGCACACAAACAGCAAACAGAGGAGGATAATGGTTTATAATTCTAGCAAATTATGCATGTTGAATTCTAGGAACTGTATTATATTTTCAGGCTTACATTGACGTCATCTGTGGTGGTACATGCTCCCATACGCCTGATGTAAACATTACTTAGGACAACAGTCTATCTAGCTAACTCAACATCAGTGGTTTGGACTCTGAATATTATTCTTAGACCATCGTATGCTCCTCGTGCCTTCTGACAAGCAGGGGTGGAATGTCTACTGTGCCGAGTAAAATCGATAGGCCATAGAGTGAAATGGGAGCTCAAACCTGAAACTGCTGGCAGGAGCAGCCTGCCATGCATCTCCCACTCTTAATTGATTGTATTGCTTTGTTTTGTGGTGCCTCACAGCTTATCAGAGGCCTAATGTGCTGTATGTATGTGTGCAGGGAGAGACTAGAGCGAGGAACCTCTGCAGGACAGCAGCAGGTCAGCACACAGATACACCGGGCCAGAAGAGAAATGACTGCATGCTTGTTCTATAATAATAATACATTTTATTTAAAAGCGCTTTTCAAAGACACTTTACAGAGAAACATAAATAATTAAAACAATAGAGTGCACTAAAAACACATTAGACATTAAACATTGAAAGCAATTTTTAAAAGGTGTGTTTTTGTTAAAGATTTGAAGGTGGGCAGGTCAGTACAGTCACGGATGTGTTTGGGGAGAGAGTTCCAGAGGGAGGGGGCAGCTGCAGAGAAGTCACCCCAGGCTCGGTGCTTGGTCCTAGATGGAGGAGTAAGAAGAACGCCTATGTTTATTTTAACTAGGTTGCACCCTTTATTTGGTAAAATATTTTGTTATGACATGTGTACTTTGAATAGTTGAGCTAAGGTTATGTTTCCATCTGCTTATATTCAGATATAAATCATTCATGATAACCTAAGTGCCATAAGGCCGTTTTGTGTACACATAGGATAAGAAGGCGGCTGTGGACAGGGATGGTGTGGAGAAGTCAGCTGAGGTTTGGATCAGTATGTTTTTTTTTTTTATCGTGTTATGAACCATGTGAAGTAGAGCATCGCGTATCTGATTGACCAGGCTGAGATCTGTGTTAGGATCACCTTTTAGGATGCTGTAAGTTGTTAATATTTCTCTGCCTCGTTGGACCAAGATTACGTTGGTTTTTCAAAGAAAGATCGAATTAAGTCTTTGCACACGAGTCAAAATAAGATAAGAAACTCTGCAGACTGAGTTGTCTAGAAACTTAAATGCAACAACAACAACAACAACAACAAATCAAATCAGATTTTATTTGTATAGCCCAAAGTCACAAAGTAGATTTGCCTCTGAGGGCTTTACAATCTGTACATGGAGTGACACCCTCTGTCCTTAGACCCTCGGTTCGAGTGACACAAAAAACCTTTACCAGAGAAAAAAGGTGGAAGAAACCTCAGGAAGAGCCACAGAGGAGGGATTACTATCTAACACTTTCCCGACATAGGTCTACCAGGAAATGAGCATCCTGCAATCTTAGTGGTAGAAATTAAATCTCTTAAGTGATCAAACTTTAGAGGACTGCATGCTGCTTTAGCCATTAGCTGTTTGCGCAATCGTGCCATGGTTCAGTTCAACACCATTATACAACGCCACACTATTTGCAAATGCAGAGTGGGACTCTGTTCTATGTTGAGGCTCTACAAATGAATTAAATGAGCCTGTGTGTGCATGTGTGTGTATGTGTGTGTTTCTATCAGCTGGTGAGGTAATGGCAAATCAGAACTCTCATTTCTGCTCTCCCCTGGAAGCACACAGTTGACTTGCAACCTTTATTAGATTACACCGACTCTAATAGTGTCCCCTAATGTGTCTCTTAGAATATTAATTGCTCTCAACCAACACAGAATGCTTTTTCCACGCTTAATCTGTGTGGACGCCAGAGTAAGAACCAAGTTCCCCTTTCCTTGAGCCGCCATTATCAAGGCACTGTTGAGCAAATCTCCAATTGGTCCATAAGAGCTGGGAGGCCACAGGAATGACTGTTCTTATCTGTGTGAGTCAGTGTGTGTGCATGAGGTAATTAAAAACAAACGGTGTAGGAAGCACATGAGAGTAAACAAAATGAAGGTAACATCAGCAAATTTTAGAAGACCTTTAATTAGGCAAGAAAAATGACTTCAAGGAGTTCAAGGAGAAATTGGGATTTTTGCACGTTAGGAGCCCCTGTTTCAGAGTGTAATAGGACTTTCTGTAACTGAAAGAATCAACAAGCAAACAAACTAACTAAACATCAAGCAAGTGACACAACACAAGAGCACAAGCTTGTTCTGTAAACATCGTCTTCATTCTCTGTCCATAGATCCTGTTAAGCCCACTTGCCCACTTGGTCCAGTCCTGGCATAACACCAACTCCGCTCCCGGTACACATTCCTCCACAGCTTCCTACTTCTGTGTAGTCCAAAATGCCTGTCGTACAAACAATAACACTCCCTCGGCGCTCTGACCTTGCAGCCCGGGCAACTAACAAACTGAGCTAACATTAATTATAGTTGGTACACTGACCTTTTTTTTTTTTTTTTTTTTTTTACAAAGGAGCCAATGGATATAATCATGAAGTCATATGGACTGACAGGTAACTCATCCAATGGGCATTTTTGTTCGCTATCATCGTGCATCATCAGCACATTACATTTGGTGGTCACAGAAAGCTCACAAAAACATTACCAGCATTATTAGTCACAGCCTGTGAATGACAGAAGGAGGTAAAAACAGATGCACAGGAAGGAGGAAACAAACAAACACCGCGTCTGTGTTTTGCCATCCTTTCACTTTCAGATGAATCAGAAGAACTCCATTCCCTCACAGGCGCATACACATTACCATGGTTACCACATGATTTGCATAAATACATACAGTATATCATTTTGTCAGAGTACTTATTTGACAGCTCATGGCCAGCAGATGGATTAAATGGTAATTAAGTTTACTAGTGGTTTTGGTCTGATTATGGTTGACAGCTTTCACAATGGCCCCTCCAAAAAAATGTCCTAAGTCCTATAGTGTTCATGTTTTTATAGCCTTCAGTGGTTTTTTTTACTCCTTTAACTTGCTGTAGAGTTGTACTCCAGGGTGTGGGCAGTACACCATGATATCAACGTTGGGTGTGGTTCAAGTGCAGCCAAGAAATTCCATATTTTAATTTGACAGACATTATGGATGCACAACACAAAACTATAAAAGTAGCCCTTTATGTGACTGTGGAATATTTGTGATTTCTAAACAGGCATCTTAGTAAACATAATCAAGCAACTGGAGTGTCACTATGTCATTTTCTCTTCAAGCAAACCTTTCTCCTGCATGATGAGCCTCTTATTGCTGTCATTTTAGGGCTCAGCTAAGTCGAAATACAAACTGCACGAGCACATATATTATATGCAACGAGGAAGCACTTTGTAAGGGAAAGTGATTTGCTTAGAATCTATGCAACAAGCTGTTCCTGCTGACGGCTCCATATGCTAATGTCTCCATGCTCTTTCTATCCCGAGGCTGTGATTCTAACATATTATGGTAGTGTGTTATTTCTGATCTTAAGTGAAGAATCTCATGAATTTTTTATCACACAAAGCCTCATAGAATCAGATGACTTGGGGAAAATGACGCCTTTCAGTGAACAAACTTTAAAGGACATATCATACACGGGTTTGCTCCAGAGATGAAGATGTATATAGAAAACCTGCCATTTCTATCTGCTCCCCCTTCTTCCTACATTCTTATTCCTCTCTGTTTTATCTCCTTCTTTGTGTGAATCGGAGTCGTCTACAAGGAGTTTTACACAATATTGTGTGATTTCCTCTTACCGGCTTCTTATCTGATCCTATGCTCCTCCAGTGTAGCCTGACAACGTGATAAAAAAATCTTCACAATGGGATTAATTAGCTATGATTTCAGCACTTAGCGCTTTCTTAGACGGCTTTAATAGCACTGTATGAGACCAATTCGCTGCACTTCCTCTGTGTTGAATGGGAAGCATTCAGTCTAAATCTGAAATGATATTAGGAACGTATGCTTCATGACTCTCTGTGAGGAATAGAAGAGTGTGGCATTGCCGTCACAGTTGATCACGCGTTTTGTTGATGGAAACTACACAGTGTCATGATTGGTCAACTGTGTTGAGACGATACAGCCTCGATTATATGAAACAAATGGAAGTCAGTGATGGTTCTCAGTTGTCCAGGTCATTGTTGTCATTTAACCCTCATGTTGTGTTCCATTTAAAAGTTTTATCTCTGAAAAATGTAATTCATTGATCAGTCTGAGCTAAGATTTCATGACTTTGTCTCTCCATTTGCACACAATTTTGTGTGTTTTATTCAAGTTTTGTACACTCTTGTTGTTCCCTGCCATTAGAAACGAATGGGGGGGGACTACAAAAACTGAAATTAGGTACATCTATATTTGTCAGATGGACACACACATACAGACAGTTAGAAAATAGTTTCAATAATATTGAACTTGTTTTTTGTAGCCTTGGTATATAATGCTTTTTTGAGACCTTGCTTACAGTTCGTTGTGTGGCAGCACCATGACAGATCAATATACTGTAAGTGAAGCTCTTGATTATATACAGTATATGATCACCACACTGGTGAGGAGGAGAGAGACCAGCAGCTCAGTTAGTAGAGATTTGGGCCTGTCTGTAGAGATTTGGCTTGAGGACCAAAGGGTGACCAGTTCAAGTCCAATATGGACCAAAGTATGGAAGTGGACTGGTTGCTGGAGAGGGATCGCTGTGTGTGTCTGCCCATCATTCCACCATCTCTTCACATTTGCATGTCTATGAGCCCTTTGTGTGTGCGTGGTTGTATTTCAGGTAAAATGTATGTATTCTTATTTTATTTTAATTTGAAGGATAGCCCCTTAAAATGAATCATCTTGTTTTCAAGGGAGTGGTCACTTAGGCTGTCAGGTAATACCCTTGATGTAATTAGATCAGAATTGTATATCCAGTTTAAGAGAGTTGAGGATGTTCTGTCCACTCTTGTTGGTTCAGTGATAATTTGAGTAAGGTTTATGCTGCTAAATGCATTTTTATCTTTGAGGGATGCATGTTCCAACCAATTTTTATTAAAATCGCCAAGTACAATCATTTCTCCTGGACAGTCAAAGGAGTTAATGGTAGAGAGTATACAATCAGTAGATTCTGATGGAGTATTTGGGGGTCTGTAGATATTACCTATGGTTAGATGTTTATTTTTATGAAAAATGAATTTGACAAAAAGGCATTCAAAATGCAGCAGTGCAGGTTCTGAGCAAGCTAAGTGAGATGAAACATATGTAGCCACTCCTCCTCCTCTAGATCCTCGATCTGCTCTATACAAAACATAAGTATTAAGTTTCATTTCATCATCAGAAATATTACCATGCAGCCAAGTTTCAGACAATGTGAGCACACTTGGTTTATTGTCAGCGATCCATGCTGTTAGGAGGTCAATTTTAGATTCTAGGCTCCTAATATTGAGATGAATTATGTGTAAACCTTTTTCTGTATTCATACAATAAGATTATTTATGTACACCTATACAGTATATACACATACATATTTGTATACAGGTACCAAACCATTCATTTATATACATTATAGATACTGATAGAGTGTGTAGTAAGAGGGTGGTGGTGAGGGGGTGATGGTGGTGACTTGGGAGAGGGGAGAGCCATGATCACACTAACAAACACATTTACACATTTATATAACACAAACAACACAGGTTAACATGTCTCCTAGACAGAGACAAAGTAAGCTTTACCTAGTCTGCCAGCTAACAGAAATTATGAGGATAGTTTAAAGGATTTCAATAATCATAAGGAGGGCAAAATCAGAGTTTCTCGCTTATTTTTTTTATAATAATAACAACAACAACAACAACAACAACAACAATTATTATTAAATATTACAATTAATTAATTAATATATTAATAGTATTAGGCCTTAACAAAATTTATTTTCATGGACTAATCTCCTCAAACTAATCAAACCAGAATTAATACCAGCATTTAGAGGAAGAAGAGATCAGAAGAAGACCTAACCCAGGGAGTTATGGCGATGACATGCCATCTCTGAGAAATATCTTAATGTTGTCAGGGCAATGAAACAATCTGGATTTACCATCGATTGTAGTTTTCAGTGTGGCAGGGTACAGGAGGGAGTATTTATTGTTCAGATCATGGAGTTTCTTCTTTATGTTATTGAACTCTTTTCTGGAGGACCCCAACACTGTAATCTTTTCCATAGAAACCATAGTGGTAAACATGACCAACTTGGAGGGGAAACTAATTTACAAAGACAATTGGAAGGTACCCAGAAATGACTCTACCAGCAGTATATGGTATGCAGAGTCTGGTCAGACAATTTTTTGGGCCACCGTGTCACTGAAGAAATTTCACATGTTGGTACGGCTGATTTGCTTTGTGTGTGATACAAGACCAGGCCGTCATCAACAAGACAAACTGGTAGCAATTCAAAGAGGTTTGGGACAAGTGGGTGGAGGGTCGGCCACTTATCAATAACCCAAGTCCAAACGTCATAGAGGAAGTGTCACAGTGTCTGGTCACTTTAAGGGGGTGCTACCCTTTCAAACAGATATGCCAAGCAAGTGTTAAGTGTAGTGTTTAGGATGATTTCCTTTGTACACATATAAAATCTGCCCTTTTGACTAAGAACACAAAAGGTGTTACTTTAATGTGACTGTATAAAAACATTAATTGCTTTCAAAACAAATGTCCAAGTCCAGTTGCCCCTGAACCTGTAACCTGTAACACATGAAGCTTCATCAACAGTCAGGGACAAAATCTGAGGCACTGCTGTTACGGACTGAACAGGTCTGTGCTGTGCTGGTGTCTTTTTTTCTCCTTGTGACACTTGGGGACTACTAAGTATATAGGTATATGCATGATTATTGGAATGCAGTGCTTCTTTGGCCCTCCTGTATTCATGAAGTTCTCCAATCAATTCAAAAATGTAATGAAGCGACATTATTTTATGTGACTGGAATAATACAGTGTGCATTGAAATGATTTAGTATATTCAGAGAAGATGAATGCTGGTGATCCTCCGAATTCAACTCTAGCATCACCATGAGGTTGACATTTGTGGTTTTGAGCAATATGTCTCCATCACTATTGTCATAAAACTGACTTGGTTAGGGTTCACTTATGTTTTGCGGTTTTTCTCTGTGCACATCTAACTCAGTCACTTTTGTTACGTGTTAGTGTGGCGGTATCCAGGCTTAGGAAACCTCCTAACAGATTCTTACTCTTTAGCTTCTGCGGCAGGTTGGCTCCAACATTTCTCTTTAATGACTGTTTGTGCTTTTATTATGTTGTAATTAATAAATCTCCCTGATCAGTAAAGAGTCAAAATCCACGTCTCTGAATTATGTAACTAGTAGGGTTGAGCAGGATACTCGGCTGAAACAAGTATCCAGTACGGATAAAGCACTTTTGCAGAGTACGAGTATTATACGAGTAATACGAGTCAATATCTTGAATGAAAATTCTCATTGGGTAGCTGACTGTGCCTGCGTTCTGTGATAGGCTAGTCACAGCGCCCCTCTCCTACACACATACTGATGTATTGTGTCATTCAAGTCCGTGGCTCTTTTCTGTTAATTGTTATGGTTTCTTCAGCTTCAGGTTTGTTTTTACTTTGGTTTGTACTTATTAACCAGTAGAGTTCTGACGTCCAGACGTGGTGCTGGGTAGACTGCAACTCGCGTTGCGTCTCTGCCTGTCTCTCTCTCTCTCTTACTCACACACACTGATACACACTCACACACACACCTGGTGTGGAAATTTAAAAAAATTCAAAAGAACCATACTTTTTTTTTTTTTTTAAAATCACACATAAACTGTGTTGTATTTATTGTTGCAAAACTTGTTCTGTAAATAGTTTGTTTGCTATTGTGATCAAAACCATTGATCTGAAGCTCAATGCTGATGCTGTCCTGTAAACGGTTTTCTAATCAGCAATAAATTTACAATTTCTTCAACCCATATCAGTTGCATGCTTACAATAACATACTGGTTAAAGCCCTGCCCATTTCAAGACAATCCAACCACGCCCGGGTTAAATCCCACCCACTTCCGGATTAGGTCCCGCCCACTTCCAAGTACGGATACAGATACAGATAATTCATATGGTTAACAGATACAGGTAATGCTGTACTCGCTCATCCCTAGTAACTACCTTGTCCACCTTTACTTTACCTGGCAATTCCAACTTGAGGTGGCCAAATACCTGCAAAACCAAATGTTAGCATGCTAACACTCAACTCAACACATAAGATGGTAAACATGGGCTGTGTCCGAAATCACTCACTCATTCCCTACTCCCTACATAGGGAACTAAATGTAGTGGACTATATAGTGAGCTTAACAGAAGAAATGTTCGGACACTTTCGGACACTTCTCTTGGCGGCGGTAATTACGTCATTGCTGTCGCATAATTAAAACGTACCACATTAATGTCGTCTCACTTAATACTTAGTTAGAATAGTGAGAGAGAGAGAAAAAAGGAGAAGATGCGCTGCTCTTCTAAGACTAGCAAGACACCGTCAAATTAGCGCCTTTTTAATTAGAGTAGATATCATTTTCTTTAATTAATTCAATAAACCATCCTCCGTCAAACTACACCCCCTGCTGACTCCCGTCCATCTGCCATATTTATGTTCCTTTCCGCGCCCAGAGAACTTCTGGCAATGCATGATGGGATATCTTGCTTCGGTTAGTTACCATCGGATGTTCACTACATTTCGCGGGTGAATTGTGGGATACATGCAGTGCACTATATAGTGAACACTAAACATTCGGACACCACTACAAAATGGCGTGGTCACTATGTAGTGCACTACATAGTGGTTAGGGAGTGATTTCGGACACAGCCATGGTGAACATTATCCCTGCTAAACATCAGCAGGTGCTGATGTTAGCATTTGACTCAAAGCACTACTATGCATAATTAGAGCCTCGAGGAGCTGGTAGCATGGCGGTTTCCTCAAGAGGACACAGGCCATCTTATTTACAGAGCAGATTTGAATGCTGTTGCAAGAACATTTTAATTTTAATTGGAGTTAAAAAAGGGGTCTTTGACCTTCAGTAGTTGATGTCCTCCTTTGGGATGGATGCTCTTGAATTTGGAATATTTATAGCTATTATCTCCAGTGTCTCCATGAAATAAGGGAATAGGGGAGAGAATCATCTCTATTAGCATTATTTGCCTTTACCTAAGAGTGTCATTCATCTTACTTTTCACTGGAGGTCCTCAAATCTACAATGATGTTGTGCTCAATTGCGTGGTTGTTTTTATTCATTAAGTGCATGGTGACCTTGTTTTGTAAGGCCTTTATGATAATGGGAGCTGCTAATGTATTATCACACTAACCTTTCTCTCAGATAAGAGGCTTCCAGCTCTCTCAGACTCAGCAGCGAGCAGCGGGGGCACCGCAACAGCGTTTCAGCCGGAGCTCATCGGTAATGTTCGCTATCATAGCTGGTCAAATACACCTATAGGTGACAGTACAGCAAATTATCATGTAATCTGTCTCTTGACCTCACTGTGGGCTGAGTGACAGACGCGGAGTGAAAAATAGGACATTTCAGTTCCCCTCTCTGAGCAACATTTCATCGTGTGATACAGAAATATTTACACTGAGTCTCCAGTAGTGGAGAAAATCCTGTTTAGTTCTCAGGTGATGGCCACGCCATCTAGATACTACTAAAGTCAGTGTGCATACTTCTGATGGCTACTTGGATGTTGGTTCCAAGAAAATCTTCAGCTTCAGTAACTTTTTTTCCTTTGTTTTGAAATGAAACTTTATATTGTTTTTTAGTCTGTATTCTAAGTTAAAGAACCAGCATGGCATATAATGGTAGTCACTGACTGCAACTCACCTCATGCATATCCTTCCCAGCCTGAAGGAGAAACTATTAATGGGTTAGAAAGCTGCCTTTAGTTTAGCCCGAATTTTAGGTATCTCTTTCGAAGCAGTGTGTGATGATGCCTCCCTGAGGATAACACAGGTCAGTTGGGGGCACAGGATTACTTGATAGTGACGTGCACTCGCCACAAAGAAGAGGCTTTTCAAACGGAGCTAAGTAATTCCACACATCTTGTCTTCGAGTTTGATCCAGATTTGTCAAGGTGTGTAAAATATATTTCATTTTTGTAGTATACGCTCAATCTATGCCACTTTCAGGTCAAGCAACTACCTAGATACAACACGAAACATGAGTGAATTATTCTGTAAAGACGTAATTCAACTGTTGTACAGTTGAAGAAAATAGTCTCAATTATGCCTTCATTTTCAACAGGTAACTCCAAATTGCTCTGTTCCTCAAATCAAATCTTTCTGCACAGCTGTCAGAGGGTTTCATGTGAGTCACAGTCGCACATTAAAGTGTCATCACATGGCTGATTTTCTGTGTTGTAGCAACAAATTAACATTACATGCAACGAGCCTTTGCGAGTGCCAAAGGACAATTAGACAGCGAGGATGCAGATTCATTGTGATGCAGGGCAGCTTCCTGTCACATGAATGAGTCGTCAAATGAAAGTGCCACAAATAAATGTGGAGTCACCAATATTAAGAGTGTTAATTGTCTCTCACTAAATATAATATATATATATATATATGGTCAAAAGTTTTAGAAGACCCTTATTTTTCCAGTTAGTTATTGCAATTCAAGTCGTGCAAGCCCAATGAATAGCTTGAAATGGTACAAAGGTAAGTACTGAACAGCCAGAGGTTAAAAAAAGAGGTTTGGTCACCCAAAACTGAAAAATAATGTACATTTCAGAATTATACAGAAAGGCCAAGACAAAGTGGGTTAACAATTAAAAGCTGTTCTGCAGCAATGAAGGCTTGAAAGCTGGTGCTACTAAATCCTACAGGTATTTCAACTTTTTTTTTATTACTTATAATCCCCCCTGTCTGCATAAAAGCAGTGTTGGAACACACTGTGTTACCAGACCCTCATGAGCATCAGGTGAACAGTACCAGACTGCAGAAAGTAGTGTGTTGCTAAAAAAATGGCGAGAAAAAGGCAATTATCAATGGACGAGAGACAGACCATCATAACACTTAAAAATGTAAGTCTTTACTACAGAGAAATTGCAAAGAAATTCAAGGTGTCAGTGAGTACAGCTTTCTTCACCATCAAAAGGCACTCAGAAACTGGGGGAAACTCTGACAGGAAGCGATCTGGCAGACCCAAAGCCACAACTAAATCAGAGGACAAGTTTCTGAGAGTTAACAGCTTGCGTGATAGGTGGCTCACAGGACAACAGCTTCAAGCACAGCTTAATAGTGGTCGTAGTAAGCAAGTCTCAGTTTCAACTGTGAAGAGAAGACTTCGAGCTGCAGGTTTGACAGGACGAGTTGCAGCAAGAAAGCCATTGCTAAGACGTCAGAATAAGACAAAGAGGCTCTCCTGGGCCATGAAACACCGCCATTGGACTACTGAAGACTGGAAGAAGGTATTATGGACTGATAATTTCATATCTTCGGTTAATCACGCAGGATCTTTGTACGCCATCGAGCAGGCGAGAGGATGTTTCCACCGTGTGTGACATCAACTGTCAAACATGCAGGAGGAAGTGTGATGGTCTGGGGCTGTTTTGCTGGATCCAGGGTCTGTGACATGTACAGAGTGAGTGGCACCCTGAACCTAAACGGCTACTACAGCATTCTGCAGCTCCATGCAATACCCTCTGGTATGAGCCCAGTTGGACAGAGGTTCATCCTACAGCAAGATAACGACCCAAAACACAAGTCCAAGCTATGCCAAAACTACCTCAGGAAAAAAGAACAAGATGGTAAGCTTGAAAACAAGGAGTGGCCAGGACAGTATCCAGACTTAAACCCCATCGAGCTGGTTTGGGATGAACTGGACAGAAGAGTTAACGCCAAGCAACCTACAAGTGCCACACATTTATGGGAACTTCTGCAACAGACCTGGGAAGAACTTTCTGAAGAATATTTGATTTCTATTGTAGAAATAATGCCACGAGTGTGTTCAGCTGTTATATCTGCCAAAGGTGGCTACTTTGATGAGTCAAAAGTTTAGAATACATTTTGATTTATAAATTAATTCTATGATTTCTTTTTCAACTCAAATTACTTATTTGTTCTATCCTTTCATTTCAGAGTGCAGTGACACAATAAACTGAATAATTTTCAGTAAAAAACATGAAAAAGTGTGGTGTTCTAAAACTTTTGACCGGTAGTGGTATATTTTAATGACATTGTTGGATTAAATTCAGGCATCAATTGATGTATAGATTAATTATGAATGAATTGCTGGGAGCAGCTAGACTTATCGTATCATGATCCTTATGCAACAACATTTAGTTTGCTATAAAAAAACAATTTATGCTGTCCATTCACATGTCAAAGGTTGTTCATACGGTTATTAAGGTAATTACCGTAAAGGAGCACACTGCCGTAAGTATCTCAGCAGCATAGATAACTCACTCATAGATAACTCACTCACTGTGCCTTAATGAAATTCTCCAAAGTGATTTCGCCTGAAAGAAGAAAAAAAAAAAACACATTTTCCAGATATTATCTCATGCATAAAATTTCATTTTTTTATAGTCAATATGTGAATCTCTTACTCATCTATCAGAGAATGTAATCAGATGCTGCGTTTTTCATCTATATCCATAACTGTGCCATGCATCACACTTGAATTATGAGTAGCTGGCAGCTGCTTTGCACCTCAATAAAATGTGGCATAAAGTTATAGAGTGTGATATTTATTGATCAGCATCAAGAACCTGCCAACCCAGATTCTTTTTCACCACCTTCTGTACAAAAGCATCCTCCACTATGTTCAAAAGTTGATCTTATATTTATTTTACAGTTGACAGACCAGGGACACTTGATTTTTCTTGGATCTCGCTTGATAAAAAAAAAACAAGAGCTCTCTCATACTGGACACACTGGATAAATTAGAGTGTAGGTGTGAGGTAATCTCAGCATGTCTGCCTGTTTACACAGTGCTTTGGAAAACATCTAGGGGCCTGTTGGCTTGAGGCCGCTGGGCATCAGATGGTCCAGCTTAATATTTGTGCCAGTTCAGCACAAGTTGGAGTGACTCCCTGCATAGGCCCAAACCAGCAGTTCCCAAACTTTATTAGACTCTATTGTTTTTGGTTTGATGTTATAGTACTGTCAAGTTGAATAATATCTATTCTCAGCCATATTAAAGGTGTGTTAGATTAAGGGGACTCCATTTACAGAATATCAGAAATGGAATATAAGAAAGAAAATAAGAAAAATAATGTTTTTGACACCACAAGTCTTCTTCCATAGATTCCACAGTGTTTCTACAGTAGCCCAGAAGGGACAAACAAAACACTGGCTCTAGATTATACCTTTCTAGGGGGGGAGTGACGTGGCCACTGTGATTTCTCCTAAATGCTGGGAAAGGTGAGGCGAGGGAATATTCAGTGGACTGCAATCTACAATCTCACCGCTTGATGCCACATTTTTGTTTGTTTTAATGTTTTAAAATGTAACTTAAAACACAGTAATGTAATTCTTGATGAGGTTTTTTGTATGTGGTAAACGTTTTTAAAGCCAAATAAAAATAAATAGTGATATAATGAATCTTACAGCCATCTTGTATTGTCCTCAAGGCACCCTAGATGTCTGTATGTAGGATTGATGAACATACATGCATGTGTTACTGGTCTGGGGATCCAAACCTTGGCTGTGATTATCCCACAGAATGGTAATTGTCTTCCTCAGGCTTCAGCTTCACAGTGTGTGTGTTCAGATCCCACACAGACCTGCTTGAATACAGGTCTGCGTGGGATCTGAATAGCACTGACCTCCACAAAGAGGTTAAAGATTTTCCTTGCTGTAATTTGGCAGCACCACTGTATGAGCAGCCTTTGTCTTAAGCCAGAGACATGGCAGCAAAAACTGAAAATACATCAAATACACAGCGAAGGATGCCACATTTCCATCTGTTAACTGTGAAAATGTTTAGATAATGTCAGGACAGCTGCGCTCAGAGGAAAATTCTGCTGAGAGATGCGGTCGATGTGAGTCAAGTTGATGTGTGGAGGCTTTTTCAGAACAAAAAAAAAAAGAAAAGCTCAAAACAAATGCTAATCAGACATGTAATTTGCATTAATTGTATAGGAAACTTTAATTACAGACATGCTGTTTTTTATGCTATATTTCCAATCTACTTCCTGTATGCCTCACCTCATTATGAGCTGAATTCTCACTGCCTGTTAGCAGAGTGTCGTCGCTATACTACATAATCACAAACATGCATTTCATACCTTTCTGGCACAGCAGATCACCCTGCAGGGGACAAAAGAAAATGTGTGTTTATTTCAGCTTCATCTTCATAGTTTCAGCCATCATTCCTCTTTGTAATGAAACTGTACTCACCAAATTAAAGCTGCATTATGTAGAAATTCGATTATTTTTTTTGTGATTCAGAACACTCAATAACCACTGAGTTAGCGAGTCGACAACTTTGCTAAGAGCCAAACATCAAGCAAGGGTAGAAGAAGAATTTACACAGAAAATCTGTGTAAATTCTGTGTAAAAACTCACACAGCAATAAACTACAATTGTCCTTTAAGGCTGAAACCATGAATATCTCAAACTTCAGAATCCGTGCTGTAACCATTATTTTCTGCTAGGCTTTGACTGTGATTTCCCATGTGATATTTGCTTTGTATTCCCCTGACATAATTTTATGCTGTGCTATGTATATGAAAGCACACAGGGGGACAGAATAGGTGCAACAATAAGTAGATGTGGGTTTGAAAGATCAGCAGGAGTGTATGTTACTACCTGTGGATTAAGCAGTAAACACGAGCATCATCTCCTGGCACAGACACAGATATTATACTTTAATTGCAGTGTATTACAGGCTTTAGTCAGTTCACCTGAATGAGTCCTATTACAGAGACAGTCATCGAACGATGTTTACTGGGGAGTTAACAAAGCAGAACATTACAGAAGGGGAAGCATTACCGTTAGGACCCAAAGAAGTGATTTTGCTGTTATCTCACTCTAACCCTCTGTGTATAAACCTATTGGAAAATGTTTGGGAGGATAAAACCTCAGGTGGAGCCAATAAAATGTTCTATATTTTGTACATTGTATAAAGACTGCACGCTTTTCAATGATAAGGAAGCAGGATCTTCCAAAATGTTCTATTCAAGTAGAGGTACTGATACTCTGCTATCCAAACTAGATCCTAACTCCAGATCTGACATCAAAATGATCCAGGACAGAGAAAAAATAAATGACATGTTAGTATCTGTCCTGTAACAGCTTATCCTTATCAGGGTTGCCAAGTGCTGGAGCCAATCCTAGCTGACATTGGGTGAGAGGCTGGATACACGCTGGACAAGTCACCAGTTTGTCACAGGGCTGACACATAGACTCTTCACGTTCACCCTCACATTCACACCCAATAACCTGCATGTACCAGAATATAACACAAGGAGAACCTGCAGACTCCACACAGAAAGGGCCCAGTCGGGGTTTGGGCTGGAACCTTCTTAATGAGGGGTGCTAACCACTGCGCTGCTGCCCAAAATGTAAGCACTGTAGGTTAATGTTACCTTGGCATTATTGCTTGACATAGATTGGATGGTTCAAGCTCCAAAACCCTAATGCATACCCGCCTCATCGTCTATTTTACCCTAAATGGAACCATTATTTATAAAAGGCACAGCTTGCTGTATGGAAGAAAGTAGCAACTGGGACCGTAAACTAATAAAAACTGTTTACTGAGGTAATAAACCAAGTGACAAGTAGGGTCATTTCATTATGGTGCTGCCCCCAGCTGGCCATTAGAACCATTTTACACTGCCTGCCTAGCACCAAACAGCAGGCGGATAAAGTTGGCCACGAGCTGGTGAACACAGTAAAGCATTCAGCAGGTAAAGAGACTGATCAAGAATCATCAAGCATTGGTCAAATGAAATATGAACTTATTGGTCAAGTCATCCTAAAACACCGGCTCCAGATAAATGCTAATGCTGCTCGGTGTGGTAAGGGACTGAATGTTTAAATGGGTATGCTGTGTTCACATCTTGTTGTGCTGATTATGGTATGGAGCCGTTGCTATTGTTTTCACTTGTACAGTCTGATTTAATTACAATTATCCAGCTGGTGAGTTGATTGGCTGATAGTGAGGGCAGATTTGCTCGATATTAAAATCTCATTTTTAGCTTCTCTAATAGGTATAATTCCATACCTCTTTTCTATCAGAGGTGCTTTTGAATGTGCATTAAAAAACTGGAAACCACATCAAAGAGTGTCTAACATTGGCTTGGGATATCAGGAATTGAAGCAGCTTTGGCAGCTACAGTAACAAGAGTAAATGTAATTTTTTTGCCTGACAGTAACCTTTTTCTTAACAGTAGAGTGTGTAAACCAAAAGCATCTCACAAGGCAGAGAAATATGACTGAGGTCAGTATTATCCCCTGGAGCCATCAGAAATGTGGGGAGTAAATATAAAAATGGACACCAGTGTTTTCCCCCAGGCTGGGTTATTGACTGCAGACTGCTCAGTTTCACCACCCCACACAACAACGTCGCTGTTGGCCCCCAGTGGTGTTGGCCCCGGCTGAACAGTAAGTCACTGCTTGAAAAGGTGGGTGTAATATATATATATATATATATATATATATATATATATATATATATATATATATATATATATATATATATATATATATATATATATATATATATATATATATACAGTGAGGATGGAGCAGGGCAGCAGCAGGTTCAGGATGCTGGTTAGCTGTTATATTCCATCCAGTAATGAGAATGCATGAGTGCTGCATGAACGGTGCTCAATCATTGCATTGCAGAGTCACATACCTGAAAATGGTTGCTCAGCATCACACAATCAATCCCCTCTGGGACTGAAAGCACAGAACATCCAGATATTGATGATGAATCCATAGTTATCTTTTGCATTACAAGGCTGTGTGTTAGATATATCATCTTTCAAGTAATTTATTTGTGATGATTCGGTATGCAATAAACATCTGGCAGCATCAACCCAAACCCTCTATCCTCTACAATGTCACTGTCATTTTGATGAAAGAGACACTTGTTTTGATTCATTTTTAATATTCTGCCACAAAGACATGTTTACAAAAACTGCAAAGTGTAATTTTTCTGAATTGTGTTTGACTCGCTTTTAAGTGTCTCTCTCATTATGCGGCTCCCAGAATGTTGGTTTGAGCCCCAACCAACATTATCATCCCTCAGTAACTGATAACAGGAGAACAAGGTGGCATCACTCTGCATAGTCTGTGTCTTCAGTTTGTGTTCCTTGCATAACTTAATGTTATATACATTCATTTCTTTACACAGGATGAATAAAGAAAGATAACCATCAGGCCTAACTGCAGTCAGATGGAGAATATATCAGCATCCATCTAATGTGTGCTGTCCAAAGGATTGGTTTGAGAAATTCACATTTGTTTGTTTTTACATTATATTAATCATAGTCCATTTTGAATGATTTAACAGTTAATGCTTTTATTCTACAGCTTTACGTGGTATTGTAGCTTCTTTTAGCTCTTTCTTTTGGTTTTACAGTGCACAGACTTCTCGCTGCTGGATTCCAGCAGCATCAGGCTGCTGGTTCAAGTGAAAGAGCTCTGAGAGACCCACCCAACAGCTGATAATGACCAGCTGCTTAACACAGTGTGGCACAGTAGGTGAAGAGACGCTGAAGTGGAGACCAAAACAGAGTTAAAAGAGACAATTGTTTTCTGTAAGAACATGGTAATAATATTCTCTGCCCACAGGAGGCCAAAGGAAAAAGAAACTGGTGCAGCTTCAACTCCAATTTTCTCAATTCATTTTGGATTTTTTTTTTCAAATAAAAAAAAAGAACAGACCTGCAATATATATTAAATCTCAAAACATCCAAGCTTCAAAAAATAATATATGACTTATTAGACTGATTTGGCATCAGATCATTAGAACAGGGAACACAAGAATATTGAAGTAAGTGAAACAACTTTAAGCGTGTCCAACTCAAAACAAATAAACGAAATTGTATTAATAAAACATTTTAAATAGTCTCCTCTTGGCCTTTCCAAATGAACATACATATATTTATTTTTTGTGTGCCAATTAGGGGGCAGTGCAAAAAACTGAACATACAAACTCGACATTTTATCATTTTATAACGGCGATTTTCAAATGGCGAAGGTGCCAACAACACTGGCATGTATGTGGAGTTGTGTTTCTGTCCACCGGATGAATGGAAGTCCAATATTTACTCTCCTTTCTGGTCTAACTCCTGCGAAAAGTAACTGGTTCTTTAGACTGATAATCCTCTGCATATCCTTGAAAGGTGTATATATATATATATATATATATATATATATATATATATATATATATATATATATATATATATATATATATATATATATATATATATATATATATATATATATATAGTGGTTATAGTGTATAGTGGTATATAGTGGTTAACGCTGTTAAGTGACTCTAAAATTGCCTGTAAATGTGAGTGTGGCTGGGACTGGATCCAGTCCCCCACAACCCTGATGAAGATAAAAGATTATGTCAGGGTCTGTCATGTGTCAGTTTTCTGTTTTATTTTGATAGTCTTGTCTCTGTGTTCTCTTCCTGTTCCCTGTGTGATTACCTGTCCCCCCCTTATGTGTTTCACCTGTGTCTCGTTATCCCTTCCCTCCTGTGTGTATATAACCAGTGCTCCCCTGTGTGTCAGTGCCAGACCGTCTTGTCTCCCAGAGCAGCGTTCCAGTGTTTTGTATACAGAGTTTCCTTGTGTCTGACCGTTTTGTTCTGAGATTCCGAAAATCTTAGCTCTTTGAATGTTGTACCTCAGACTGCCTTTCCGAAATTTGTCTCTGTGCTCTTGACAGATTATGTAAAATGGATTACTATCCATTTTACATAATCCGTCAAGAGCACTATCTTTGATTTTTCCATTTTAGTTTTCATATCGACCTGATGTATTGCGTTTTTGTTGGTTCTCCCTCACAATTAGTTTCCCACTGATCCACAGAAACAGTTTGTTGTGTATGTTTAGAGTAATGCAATGCAGATACTACAGGAAAGAAGATGATGTGACACTTTACATGATGTGTTTGTTGCCCGTTCCTCCTCTTTGAAACAGATGAGCTCCGACAGTATACAGCCACTAGATGTGCAGCTGCAGCTGTGGTTGAATCTACAGTATGATGCTCTGGATACGGCTACAGCAGCTGTACTGTGACTCTTTACTGCTACTGTTAACATTAGCATTAACACATCTTTCAGCCACGCAGGACCTGAACCTGCAGTGCATCTAACCGAGATGAGAGATGGATACAAATACAGCATTAGAGACCAGGAGGTAGCTTCAAGATACACACATACACACACACACACACACTAGTTATACCACTAGTTATGTAGCTGCAATGTCCACTTGTATTTATTTTATACACATCTGTGCTGGTGTATATTACTTTGGAAAATAGTCATTGTTTGTGGCACGCAGCAGCGAAAGCTGCTTTGTCTTTTTTGTTTGACTATGGAAGTGAGCGTGCCACAGCACCTGTCTTTATCACGTTAACAAACCCACCACTGATGCTGGATACATGTCAGTGTTAACACTCCTGGCTTCAACATGCTGTCTGTCTATCGGGCAGACAATGAGGAGCGCTGATATCGTACTGGACACACAAAAAAATAAAACACATTGCCTGGTTCACTGATGGATCTCAGTATTGAGCTCTGCGGCAGGCTGTCGAAATTCAGCGCATTCAGCTGAGGACGCAGGGCTTTGTCAGGCAGACAAAGAAGCAGACAATGCATGTATTTTCAATACACATCGTGTTCTCCAAGCCAGTTATCCATTGTATATCTAAAGATGACCGATAGTTATTGAAAAATCAATATTCCAACCTCGCATACCGTGCTGTTATGGATTCTTTTACACAATTACATCAGTCACATGGGTATGCAATGGATATAAACCCTTGATGAAGAAATCTCCTAATTATCACTGAGCAGAGCAAAATCTGATTAAATTCATGTACCAGCACATCTGTGTACAGCTGTGGAAAACAGATTTCATACTTCCTGTTTTGAGCTAAAAATAGAATATTTAAATGTGCCGTCTCTCATGTAACTAGAAGAGAAACCTCTAGAAATTGCCCAAGGGCAGAGCTGCTCAGTCCATTCATTTACAGTACAGTAGCGGTGCTTTAAATTTAGCCTCAAGCTTCAAACTCTTAAACATTCAACCGTGAGATACATGAGAAAATAACAGAGCAGGGGCTGTATATTAACAGCTGTCCACTATATGTTTTTGTACGGCAGACATCTCTAACTGGCTTAATGTTGATGTGTTTTTATATTTATCTTCTTGTTAACAAATCCCATTTCGAGAACAAAATGCACATTTAATATTTTCTAAAAAAGGAATTCTCTACGACACTTTTGTACCTCAGTGTCAATGAATCCGCACCGCCCTCCACTAACTATCAAAAACACATGAAGGCCCTCTGCATCAAGGCGACATCAAGTAACTCAGTGATGACAAAAGGCCAACTGATCAAACGCTTTACGAATCATGTCATCCTCTGTTAAAAGTTTCATTTGAATGCAGCACAAAGGGTACGGCCAACACCCCGTCATGCGCACACTGTAAGAGTCAAAGCCAGCATGAGAAAAAAAACAACTCTTTAGTCTATAAGTCTATAACTTCTAAGAATTGTTGTGACTGTGGTCATGTTTCTTTGTGTGCCCTGTGCTTGTGTCTGCTATTTTACGTATGCAAATAGGATGTGCCATCCCCAGGAGGCGATTGGTGCAGTAATTTCCCAGTCCTGGCTTGTGATTGGCTGTGCCTGAAAGCCCTAAGGATAAAAGGAGACAAGGTGGCGGCTGCCAAGTGGACACCATTTCCTCATCCTCCTCCTCTACCAACTTTTGCCACATGTCCTTTTGCAGAACTTATGACCTTAGAAATAGCTTTTTGTTTGAAGAGTAGGGGTGGACTGCCATTTTGTTTGATCGTGTTTTATCCTGTTTTTGTTAGTTTAGGGAGGTAAGTTTATTGTGATTTTGATTTTCTGAGCAAAGAGATTTATTTTTAAGATAGTTTGTTTTGGTTGTTGTTTTGGCCTGGGTCCACCCTGAAGTTGATTCCTTAGTTGTAGTTGTTTGAGATTTTGATTTTTGTAAATAAACTATTTTTCGTTTTGTACATAAAACCCTGTGTAAGTGGCTACTTGGGACTTGGGTAAGATTGAGGCACCTATTTCATGTTACGCTCTAGACTGGGGCATAACAGAATTTTATAGAAATGCAAACAGAACAAACCATTTTCCCACCATTGTAAATCTGCCGAGTCATGTTTGGAATACTAACTGAAGGTTTGGCTAATAATAGTACTGTAATAGTCCTGGGTCGGCAGACAGGATCGTTCTTTCCCAGAGAGGACTGATCTTCTCATTACTGTTCTTCTGGTCTGTGTCATGCTACCAACATGATATAGTCTGTCAATTAGCACCTTTGTATTCACAATAGTCTCTGTGCTCCTGGTACTAATTCATTCTAATTAAATGTCACTAACCTTGGTTAAACTGGCTAATAAAGCATGGAACTGAGCGCTGCCTGTCCTTTTGATGAATCACTAAAGCCGTTTCATGAATGTATCTCAGGTAGAAAGAGACTCTGCACAACTGACCACAGCAATGAATTTGTCCAAACTGGTCATTGGAGGCTGTCATTGAGTTTTGTCAAGTCAGTTTATTACAAATTTTAAAACACACTGTTTCAATACAGGAAATAATAGAGTTGTTGAAATCTCTGTACTTTTTTAATTAGGTGTGACTTTTGTCGTGACACAATTTTAAGGATTTATTTCAAGAACATTAACATTAGAACAGATAATAACAAAGTAAGGAAAACCAAGGAGAAATTATAACTGACAGTACCGCTTTAATAGTTTATGATTAACGTTCCACTTCCTTGATTTCTCAGATTGCTTGCGGTAACCCTGCAGAATGTACTGAGCCTAAACTTGCTTCAGCCCAGCTGCTGTTATTTATAGAATCCAAACTTCACACTGAGGCAGACGTAATGACTGCAAGACATGAGCACTCAGCTCAAAACAAATGGAATTTGTCTCGTTCTTTGGAGGAGGTTTTATAAATAAAACATTTTGATTAATCTCCTTTTGGTCTTTTCAAACAGCTGCATATTTAAAGCTACTGTAACTGATTTGGACTGATTTTTGTGGCAATTAGGTAGAAGTTTAACTCTGTTTTGAACTAAAACAACCATGCATGAGTATTTGCTACTTCTATTTAGCAAGAGTACACTTATATAATAAAATTAAATATTCAAAATGTAACAGTAGGTACAGTAATTTACATGCTTTTATATGCTATGATTACCAAAGATATCAGGGTAGGTAAAGGTATATTTTTTTTGGCAGAATGACTTATGAATGAATTACCCTCTCCTGCCATTTTCACCTGAGCACCTGCAGCTGATCATCAACTCCTCATACCTGTGCAGTATTTATACCCGGCTCAGTCAGCTGGACTCCGGCAGAACGTTCAGTCTCCTGTGTGGTACAAACACTATATATTTCCCAGTCTGCCCACAGCAGAACCCCCTACATCTCACAAACTGGACCTCTAAACCTGGTAAATGTGATAAAGGTCCGTGGCTCAGTACCTGCGAGTAAGATACTTTTATTGTTGGTTTTGATCTCTTCATTGTATTAGTTAGGTTTTTAAGATGATTAATAAACCCAGGGGTTATGCTTTAATCTCCTTTCAGTACACCATTTCAGCAGCTAAATCACCACAGATGCTGACACAGTATCCTGTCCCACTTAATGAAGGGTGATCAATTTGTTTTCCCACTGCGGTGCTATTGTTGCACTTTTTTAGTTGTGCGTTACAAGTTGGGTAAAATCCAAAAAGGGCAAATTGGCAATAGAATATGACATAATTAGTACTACATGTGCTACATTCTGCCACCATGGTGGTGGTCAGAGTTGAATAATTGAATTCAGCAGCATCCCAGACAGAGATGTTTTTACAGGCCACTGGTTTGATAAATTCAGAATAAATGTGTTTTGCTTGGACAGTGATCTTATACAACAGTCATGTGAACCTTGCTTTCAGTGGGTCAGATACCAACAGATATTTTATGACTAGCATGGAAGTTTCAGCATACAATCTACATACCCCAAGGTTTTATTTCAGACGTGTAGGCAATATGCAAATGATGCATTATCTAGTTATAAATGTGCTGCTTTGTATATACATCCAGAACAGGAATCTGAAAAGGTTTGAAATTCATTCAGTTGACATATTAGAGTCAAAGTTACTCCATAAATTATAAAATACTGTCAAAAATACATTTCCGCCATGTTTTTATCAAAAACATCAACGCAATTCTTTAAATCAGTCTATGAATAATGTAACAACCCATCATTATACCTTCAGAATATAGACAGGAATAAAGGTTGAAGTGGAAGTGGAGATTTGAATTCTATACATTATGCAAACCGTGAACCTCAGATGGGTGTAGCCCTGACAGCAAAGTGGACTGCACAGTGTGTTCAAAATGTAGCTGAACGTCGTGTCCTGAAACTCACATTAGTTCTTGCAGCTTGCTGTATTATTCATAGACACACAGTGTTGTCACATTGTTTGGTTCCATGCATAGACCAAAGTTTAGAGGAGAGTAGGGGACACCCCTCTGGAGGAGATAGGAGAGCTGGGTACCCAGAGGTGCATGGAGGGTAACCAGGGTGGAAATTGTGTTTGGGTTAAGGTTTTTTCAAATGGCTAAGCCAATTGTCCCTGACCTAGGAACCATACTGTTCACAAACACATCAGGTGCATTGCACAGGTGACGGGGTTGTTGGGGACAGAGGCATCCAGTTAGGACGAGGCCAAGACTGGAGGCTAAACATAACGCAGTCTCCTGTGGAGGACAAAAGACATGGACAGGGCAACGAGAGGCTCATTATGGACACCTTGTCTGGAGAAGCTGACAAGGAGATAAGGTGGAAAGATGTGAAGAGTGGGGCCAACTGACAGAGGCATCGACCGGACACACATCTCTGCCGTGAAAACAACCCCAGCAGGAAATCTTCAGCATCTCGAGACACACACACACACCTTGTAGCAAACCGGTAATGTTCCTTCTGCAGGTTCACCGACAGAAACCATGTAATGACTTTCACTTCCTCCAGATAGTCAAGTTTGATCATCAATTCCCTGCACCCTTCCAGAGCCACGATGTGTGCTTATGTGAGCTCATGACCCGTGCTTAATGGGAACTCCTCGTTCATGGGAAGTAATTGCAACCCCCAATCCTTATCGCAAGTTCAGGGTTCTCATGCTTCTCAACGAGTAGACACTTAGTAATCTACTCAGTGTGACACACATACAACCCTGGTCATCCTAGGGCACCACATATCTTTAATTACTTAGTTTCATGTGGATGAATGCCATTCGTCCCTCTAAGAAGTTGGATGCTGACCACACAGGGCCATGTAACTAGTCAGCATGTTGGACTCTTGTTCGCTGATCAAAAGATATCTGATCATCTTTAAACATATGACTTTTGTTCTTAATTATTGAAAACATTCTTATAAAGTGCCTTCACTTTCACCTTTGTCTTTCACTGGTTCAAGGAATTTCACCTCCGGTGGCACAATACCAATTCTCCAGCCATAATGGGACTGCTTGCTTGACACACACACTGAACTGATAGTCATTGTAGGGTAGTGGGTTAAAGATTCTGTGCACACTATGTGTAGTAAAAGCGTAAAAATAACACGGTTGATGTATACTGCTGTTACACCTGCAAAAATTGCTTGACCTCTGCCTGGTCCCAGAGGTCAAAACTGACACAGCTCACCAATTGTTCAGACCAGATGCACACATTGAATTCAAAAGAAACCAAACAGAAAAGAAAAATCCACCAAGTGTGTATAATATTTCTTTTTGTAGTCCACACACCAACCACCTTTAATAACACGATGATTAAGGCGATTGCCTAAAGTAATTAATTGCTTTTGTACGCTCAATTTAGTTATTTCCAGTTCGTCTTACTGTGGCGTGTTCTGTTGTTCCGTCATTTTAATTCTGTTTATTTTCTGCTCGTCTTAATTCCAGCACTTTGTGAACTCTTTGTCTGTGAACGGCATAAACTCAACCATTACTGCATGATGAATGTATAATGAATTAATAACACAGTGGGTGCTGTACGTAAATATCCACAGCAATGGTAATGGTGGTGTATAAAGAGAACTCTGTGACAAGACTGTCAACAACATGGCATTGTGTTTCGTGTCTTTGCTGTTGTTCTTTTTCTTTTCATCAACAGGGCTGAAGGCTGCTGATTAAGACTGTTTGATTTAGATAAAGATGAACATCCTCCCACCCTGGGAATTTGGAAGAATGATCGGTTGATAATAGCCAGTCAAAAAAAGTATAGTGAGGTATTTCTGTAAGAAATGAAAATGGTATTTATACATTGACTGGATTTTTATACTATAAAGCTTTCAAATTTGATGTATTTGTTCCATTCCATTTAAAAAGATCGCTGCTCATTGAATGTCAGTTGTGATTTCACAGTGAATTGTATTATAATATGGTGCAATCTCATGATATAGTTGTACCATAGAGATACAGTAGCATGGAAAATGAGTCACTACCATTATTTTACAGTACGATGGTATACCATAGTATAACTATGAAATTGTACTACTGTATCATGGTAATGACCAAACTCCCATGCCAGTTGTTTCATGGTATTGGAGGCGACTTTTTTATTTATAAGGATTTTCACTAATTACAGACAAACAGATGGCGATAATGTTGGTAGGAATCTTTTATCGTCCACCAGTCAATACTTGACCCAAATGTGTTCTGCAGCATCACTGACAACATCAGAAATAACCTCTAAACCCCTCCAATCTTTCTTGAGATCCATCATTTTACAGGCGCTACGAAAAAATAACTTCTGGTGTGGATATTAAACCTTCAAAAGCCACTTGAGGTCAGAAAGATTAATCCGAGGCCATAAAAACTTCTGTATGTGGTCATTAGAGACGTAAACCAGCCTCCTCTGCAGCTGCAACTTTGTTGTTGTGGTGAGGGAAAGGAAATGGTCCACCGAGGTTTCTTGTAAAAAGGCCATCCCTGCATCTTAAACCGTGAAGAAAGATAACATCTCACAGCAGTCAAATTGAATCACAAGCAGTGAGCTAGCAGGAGCAACCCACACCCCCATGCATGTTTTCCAATTCGCTACTCGGCTTTGCTTTATCGACGTCTGCGGTGGAGTACGAGGTGAACACTTCAGTCTGTCTTTTCTTTCATCTCTGGGGACATATGGGATTTAGCATTACAGCTGCTGCTGTCACTGTTACTGTAGCAACCTTTGATACGCTGGCCTTTTGTGAGATGAAACTCTAATTCTCACATTTACACCGAAGAACCGACGTCAGACAAAGCTATAGAAAATACTCTCTGGATCAAAAAAATACATGTGCATTTTGCTTCGGCCGCTGCAGGACAGAGCTGTTGCATCAAAAGGCAAAAAGAAAAAAAAGGATCCTTCTGGAAAAGGGGGAAAATTCTTCCTTTTCTACAATTCACTTCGCCTCTGCTCTCTTCAAAGTGCTTTGAAGATTTCTACAAGAGACTGGATCACAGAATCTTTTCGGTGAATTATGCACATTATCTTTCCCCACTCTCTCATCGGGGATGTGGTGCAATGCATCCGAGTGGTTGGCAGGTGATGGCAATGAGGATGTAGCCTGCTGTGCTGTGCCTGTCAGTGGACAATATGAGCAGGCCTCCTCCTCCCTTTAGCTGTTAGCCTTCTGCATTTACCAGATGGGACTGGATTAATTCGGCGCTGTCATGCGGCGCGCATCACCTCATAATCGCATCATTGCTCGAAACCTTTTTACAAGACAGATATTGAGCTAGAAAAAAATTGATTCAAAGTTGTCAAACATCCCCAGCCCCCATCACTGTTGACTGCATGTGTTCTGAACACAACAAACCACTAGAGGGCAATCACTGTGTGAAAGAAGCATCCAGCAGTTACAGCATGTGACTGTGAGGGGTAATGACAGGCTTCACATGCGGTCTGAGCTTGCGTTTTTTTTCTGTATGTGAACACATCCAAGTGTGCAAAAACAGAACACACAACGCTGCTTTGAGTTTGAAGCAATTAGCAGCAACTGAAACACAGACAACAGAATCTCTCCCTCAGTCTCTGAAAGAAATCTAAAACTCCACCAGTACTGTCAGTCATAAGCAAGTTTCTTTATCTCAGTCAGCTCAGGGTTGCCTACTCTCATTAGGACAAAGTAGTCCAACAGTGATGCTATATTGCTGCAGAGGCAGTGAGCTGCGTGAGTGATCCGATGTGTCCAAGGATTCACAGGTTACATCTGCGCATAGCCGTGTTGTCTCTGCAGCAGCTTGTAATGCACCCTGATGCAAAGGTACATTTCATCTAAATATATGTTGATCACAGCGTGAGCGACATGTCGGACAGATCAACAGCATATTCAGAGAATCACAGCTTTCCACAAAATCTGCAAATGAAGGATTGTGGGCATCCTGGTGATGTATGGCTTTAAGACACTGATCATTTAGTTCCAATGTTCCTGGGTTCAAGACCAGCAGGGGACTTCTGCTGCATGCACACTCAGTGAAAAAAATAAATAATAAAAGCAACTCTAAAATGTTTATTTTAAAATTACATTCATTTGACATTAAAATGGCTATTTCGATTTTATTTAATTTAATTTTCCCCCCAGCAGTGCAAAATCATGACCTGCCCTACTCTGCCTCTGATTGGCTATTACCTGTTGCCTTCACTGGAAGGTCAGGTTACAGTAAGCCGACCTAGATGTTATTAATCTTATCAATCAGCGGAAGACAACTCAAACAGTTACTGTAACAGTTAAAGTTCACACCTTACTGCAGTGATGTAGAAGCTTACTCAGGGTGTGGTCAGTACACTCTGCCATCACTAGTGGGTGTGGTGTAGAGACGCCATGAAGCTGTAGCGATAGTTCAGTCAGGAAGATGAATCTGGAGGTTTATTTCTCTTTGCAGCAGTCACTATCAATTTCCTTGCTATCATAATCTGGGCTCTCCATCAACCCATGGCGCATGGCCCACACCAGCACTGTAGCCTATCATCTTGCTGCTGTCTTTTCAAATATACTACCGTAATGAGCACCTCCTCCATCTCCCCATCACCACCAGTCTTCATAGATTCATAAGCCACCTCCACCACCAGTGTCTGGACTCTATGGGGGGATTTATCTTGCTGCTGCTCATGGCAGACACCCCTTCAATTATAAAAAAAATCCCTGTATAGTCGAAGCACCAAAGACTTTCTGTCAAGACTTAATTGCAAATCATCTGTTATGATAAAGAATATCCTTATTTCCTATACTCTCTCTCCTGATTGATATAAATTGTAAACTTCAAGCCAGATGTAACACAAAGGAATTATATTAGCGCGTCAATAGTTTATCACAGATAAGCAGCTTTGGACACTGTGTTGGTCAAATTAAATAACTTTCAAAGATTATTATTTCCATGATTTCATTCATTTTATAGACTAAATGTTCTTAAACGCTCTGGTGGGGGATGCTGGAAGGTCCACACACAGTACGCAAGAGTATGCAACAACATCACATTTCACCAACCAAAGGTCAGATGTGAAGGGTATTAGCATAGAGGGGACGATAAAAAAAAAAAAAAGCAAAGACAGCTGCTGCATGCACACGATCAGTTGCAGGCAGTGGAACCAGCAAGCCTCTGGGAGGAGACAGGGCTTTATGTGTAACAAAGGTCACGGCTCTGGTTTCTGTGGCACAGCAGCTACAATACGACCAATGCACTTTAGCCCTGTGTACCCACCAGTAAACACGAGCGCTATTTTTCCAACACTTCAAGAAAGGAAAAGGTCAAAGGGATATTATTGGTTCAGTAATTTGAAAACATCTTTATAAGTTCCAGTTTTCTGAGTTCTCTCGCTCTAATACCCACACTCCCTCTGGAAGATTTATTTATGGGAATATTCTAATGCTAATACAACTTAATGTGCAAGCTGGAGCCAACCTTTAATAAAGTCCAATGTAGCATTAAACAGTGGTTCAGGAGGAAATGAGAAAAAATAACAGACTGCCCAAATCCCCTGTTTAGCAATTATTTGAGGTGATTTCATTGACTGTAATTTTGTCTGGGAATATGGAACTATGCTTTATTACAGGACGCTGTCTACTGATGATGAAGGCTGCACGGTGGATGCTTATCTGTTCTTGAGTCACTGCCTTGAAAAGCCAAAACCTAGTCTCAGCTCTTAACCTCTATTATAGCAGCCAGTAAAGCTGCACCAATCAATAGTTTGATATTAACAATGGGGTCAGAAGACAATGTGTAATGTGGATGGGGTCACTAATGATGATGAACCCACAGAGGATTAACACCTGACTCTGCAGCTCCATTGTTTCGGTGCATTCTCATTGTTCTCAACAAGCTTGTTTTCCAGCAGCAAAAAGCTCATCGTAAACCACCTGTCCCGCAACAATGCAAGCAACTAGTCGTTATGAAAGGATGGTTAATATCGGACGTACACTCAACCAGTTAGAATCACTTTTATTGGCCAGTATGTGAACACAAGCACTCCTTTCTCTCAATGTACATCCACAGTATGGACATAAACACAGCTGAAAACAGGGACAACAGGCCTGACAAGGTAAAGATAAACACTGGACTATGTGCAGATTCAAGTATATTAGTGTCTTAGTGTCTGCGTATATCTGTGTATATTAGTGTCTTAGTGTCTGCATAACTTTCTGTTTACACAGAAAGTTATGCAGACACTAAGACAACAATGTCTGCATTGGTTACTGCTGCAGAGTGCAAAGGATGCTGAATAAACATGGCTTTTGTAGCCGGTTGTTCATGTACATGAACAATGAGGTGGCGGTATGAGTACATTGTGTGAGATGGATAATATTTACGTGTTTAAAGAACAGAAACTGAATCTAAAAGGTAGGAATGAATAAATGACAGGCACAGTGAATGTTTGACACACATGGTTACCGCACAGGTTCTTGCCACTGTTTGTCTGAGTGATGACCCGCGGGAACAAACTCTTTTTGTGTCTGTTTGTTTTGGCGTAAAGCGATCAGAGACACTGTTTGCATGTTCTGCTGCCCCCTGATGGCAATAAACTCTAGATTTTGCGCTCACATCGTGCACATTACTAAATGTATTAGATTTGTTTGAGTTGAGGCCCAGGTGCTCATTTTTGCCTCAAGCAGTCTTCTCCTGCCCTGCTGGAAGGACTACTACAGAATCATTTTATCATACAGAATTCTGATAAAAGAGTTAAAAATAAATAAATAAAATAAGTATAATATTTTAAGGTCTTTTTAGGATCATAAAATGACCAACCCACCTCTTCATCTTGACTCTTTCCGGGCTTTCGGGCAAATCGACCTGCTGCTGACACGCTGGTGGAGGAATGGAGGGAGGGAAGTAGTACTACCTCTTGCATGAACAAACACAACAGCTGACAGCACGCACGGATGAACGCTGGTGTCCATGTTCGGTGTTGCACCATGTGATTTGGCGCAACAGAAACTCTGCCTACCTGTTGAGTCGGTGCACACGCCGTGAACAAACTCGGTGTCTCTTTTGTTTTGTTTTTCTGTCACTACACACGGAACCAAGAGAGGCGGAACGCGCAGCTGGAGCGCTGAAACCTCCAGCCCTGAAAGAGTTAAACGCTTTTCCCATGAACGGAGCGGCTGGCAGGGGGTTAGTTGCGGTGCAGAGCTTGTGGACGCGGCGGCGGCGGCAGCGTACAGCAGAGCACCAGAACCTGGTCAACTTAGTCCATATGAAAGTAGCCATGTCGGAGCGGAGGAGGATCTCTGGATTTGACAGCGCTCAGTCTTACTACTGAGCGTGTGTGTGCGTGCGTGCGTTTGCGTGTGTGTGTGTGAGAGAGAGGGGGAAAGAGGGGAAGAGAGGGCTGCTTTTGTGGCTGTGTGGATATCGCCTTCATGGACGGGCAACGGGGCTTTTACGAGATGGAGAACCCGACAGAGAACCCAAGCAAGGCGACGGAGTATCTAAAGGAGCTGAATAAGATAATCGAGACCCAGCAGGGGCTGCTGGAGAAGCAGAGGGTCCGGATTGATGAGCTGGAGCTCCAGGTGACGGATCTTTGCAAGGAAAACGCCTGCCTGAAAGATCAGCACCAGCGGCACCTGGCCACCTGCAGACTCCAGCAGGGCAACCTCTCCACCCTGGGAGCCATCAAGGAGAATGTCATGCAGGAAAAGTAAGTTCATGTGTGCCACACAGGGGTGTTTGGGCGCTGTCAAAGTTTAGAATCCTGTTTTTGTGTCACTGGATTGTCTGAGCTGTCTGGTAGGTGGGCGGCTGTGTTTATCTGGTGGAAAACCAAATCAAACGCACACTTCTCCGCCACTTTGTCACGGATCAGCTTTTTTTTTTTTCTTATTTTAATTTCTACATTGTCAGCAATTATTTCAGGCTCGTACACAAGCTGCGCACGCTTTCCACGCGTGTTGCGTAATGTGGATCCCGCTAGGCGCACTGTAACACCGTGAATATTAGATCGGGCAGAGCATCGTGGTAAAAGTCAGTGGGTGTGACTTTGTGGAAATCAGCTGCTGCGTGTCAGAAAACACGTTTTGCTCGTGCTAGCTGGTTGAATTCCACCAAGTGATCAATCAGGACACGCTGCCAGCGAATGAAGATGTGATGTGCGGATAATGTGTCCAACAGCGCTTTGACTGATTTTCCTCACGTCCATATGGGGCTTTTAATTTGAAACGACGTAGTTGCTTTGAAGACTTGCCCAGTGCCACTATCAGAATTGATTCTAGAAATGTTCCACTAAGGTTGCCAAAACATTTCAGGTTAATTGTTTATTAAATGGAAGTGTGGTGCTCTTCTTAAGAAATCACATGGACACTGTGCTGTTGTGTGATGTTTGATCCACAGAAGCAGCTTCACACATTCTTATGTCTCCACTGTGCACATGCTTTATTGAATTCTGATCATTTCACGTTTTGAGCTTTTTTAGATTCATGTGATTTAATTTCTTTTGTTAAAGATTCTCACACATCGTTGGCTGTCATGTCATATAGAGATCATGTTTCATGATAGATGCATTTTTTCTATCACTATTGATTGAACCAGAATCAAATCATTCATTCTAATTCTCAGTTGAGTCTCTTTGGGTTTGGGTCTGTTGGTCACATGTGTGGCTTTGTGCTCTGGAGAATTTTGATGAGTGTTTTTTTCTTTAGTATTCAGTTTGTGACATTTTATAGACTAAACACATGCAGCCCTAATCCCAGTGAATATCAATGTCTAGCCCTGACCCAGGACTGTATTCCGCTTTCCGTTATCGCCCAGAACTCACAGACACATTCAGTCACGGATGCGCTCGTAGAATCTGTTATGGAAAGCCTTTTTTAAAATACAGACTTACTGGATGGTCAGAAGAATGAAAAACAAAGCTGACTGCATGGAAACACAAAACATTTATTCTGACACACAAGTCCATACAAACAATGAAAAATGAAAGATGATGGCCACTAATGGCAGCACTGGGCACTCGCCTGTGAAGCAGCGATCCAGCTGGTGAGCGAAGAAGCTCTAATATTGGGTTGTATTGATTTTAATGAAAAAAACTTTTTTTTTCCTGCAAAATATTATCGTTTATGTTGTTTGTACCCTTCATATTATCAGCAGTCTTTCAGTGAGTTGAGTTTATGAATGGAGATAAGCAGTCCAGGATTAGGGTTTGGATTATGGCTTCATTTCAGTTTTATTAATCTGTTGATTGTTTTTTTTTTCTATAAAATTACCCCAAAGTAACTTTTAACTAACTTTGTCCGATGAACAGTCTAGCAGCGTTCAATGATAAACAGACAAAGGCATTTAATTTTTCTATAAATGGCTTTCACGATGAATCTAACGTCAAAATTGTTGGCAATTAATTTTCTGTCAATCAACTGTAACAGCACTGAGTTTGATACAGAAGATTTTCTGGGAGCTTCACTGGGAAACTGTGAAGTGATGAGGCAGGAACGTTGCGGAACGTAAATGAAACGTCTTATAGGTCTGCTGCAGTGGTTTAGTGCGTTTACATTTACATTCAGCTGATGCTTTTATCTAAAGCGACTTACAAGGAGCAATTTGGGGTTCAGTATCTTGCCCAAGGAGACTTCGACATGCAGACTGGAGGAGGAGGAGCCAGGGATCGAACCACCGATCATCTGATTAGTGGATGACCCGCTCTACCTCCTGAGCCCCCTCTAAGCTTCTATGTACTGACAGTTTTAAAAAAGAATGATCAGCAGAGGCCAAAATAGAGCCTACATTACCTATAATGCATCAGGAAAGGACATCATCTTAATTAGACGACCTCCTAACCTCTTAAATGAACCGTGCCAGATGGTTTATTACACAGAAACATCTGGGCAGACAACATTGCAAACCTTTTTTGGAAACTGGGCCGGCACATTCAAACAAGCATTGACAGGTGATTGGATGAACCATCTGTCTATCATCTGAGAACTTCGACCTATCGAATGAACAAACAGTATGATGTAGTTAAACTCTTCCTGAGGTCAGTCAGGAGAGGAGTGAATCCTTCAGTGTCCTTTTTGTTCTTTCACTGAAGAAATCTCTTCTGTCCTTTAAATAGCTGATACTAACAGCATCCACGCTAACCTCTTTAGCAGCCACCATTGTTGTTTTCAGTTGCTTCTCACACCCATCGTCAAAAATACCATGTCTGTAGCTCATAGTGTAACTTCCAGCAGTTCCACATAGGATGCTGATCGGTGTACAGCTTGAGCACAGTGCGCAGCTTACAAGACGGATTCTCTCATGACCTCACGGAATCCAGCAGCCTTGCGAGGTAACTCCTTCCTTCAAACCTCACACCTTTAGTTTGCAATCCAGACTTTCTGTTCAAACAAAGTCTCAGGACAAAGCCAAGATAATCCAGGTGACATCACGGCGACATCATCATGGCTGCAGGCTGAGTAGTAGTACTCTTCACAGGGAGCAAACTGAACTCCACAGTGAAACCAAGTGGAGTGCACTTCATCACATTGATATAAAAAGCCTGCAAATCTACTATTGCCATAAAACCATCCTGCTCACTGATTTGCAGTACAACTCTGCTGCCTTCCTGAGTGTGGAATTGCAGCATCTCCAGTGGCGGTGGCGAATGATGCCACCTAACAGATAGTCTGATGATCCCAGCACAAGTTCAGACAGCACCAGTTACGCTGCTGCTGAAAATAACCGCCTTCACAGGATGTACTTTTGTTCAGCACAGCTGCATCTACAGCAACAGCCTGGTTCTGTTTGTTTGTGCTGAGTGCAGTACTGTAAGGCCCTTTTTAACCTATGACATCATTAGCGTATACTTGCGCACTCATCGTTTGTGCGGGCGGCTATAAATAGTTATCAGCGCGGAGCAGAGGACAAGAGCTCATCTCTCTGGATTTTCCATCGCTGTGTGGCCTCTATTTTTTAAAACACCTGTGTGGCGAGAACACGAGGATTAGTGTTTGTTACTCTCCCGATGTGGCGTGGACATTTTTAGATAACACTTCCTGCGCACGCACTAACACACACACGCACACACACAGCTGTCAGGGAGCCCTGTCCCTTGTGCTGTGTCAACAAGTTGGGCCACGTCAGCTGTTCTGTTTCTTTTGACCACAGTCAGCATACAGTCCTAGCCTTGACTGGAGGGCTAGTGGGGGAGCTGTGTTCCTTCCAGGTTGTCCGACACACACACACACACACACACATACATGCATTATGTTAGTCTATCCCCATGCAGCGAGACAGGTCACTTTGTTACTCCAGGTAATCAGTGAAGTGAGTGAGAGACGGTAGCTCGGAGATTTAAGCCGATTTTTTTGAGAAGCGTTCCTGTGTCGATAGAGCTGGAGCACGTTGTTCCCAACACAGTCTGCTGTATGAGCTAATCCATGTAGTGGGCTGCTAATCTATGTTTACTATGTGCTTTATTTGGCTGTTAAAGTTCACAACTCACACCAACTCACACAGGCTTCATCAAGGTCACACTGTGTGTGTGTGTGTGTGTGTGTGTGTGTGTGTGTGTGTGTGTGTGTGTGTGTGTGTGTGTGTGTGTGTGTGTGTGTGTGTGTGTGTGTGTGTGTGTGTGTGTGTGTGTGTCGGTAGATTGTGGCTTGGAACAGTGGAGTAGAAAAAGATTCCTTTGGCTGTTTGGTCTGAAAACATTTGCGTCATTAGTTTTTGGGAGTCTCATGATACAACACGTAAAAACAACATTTCAAAGAAGACTGCAGTCGGTCAAAGTGGAAAATGGCTCACCCTACTTGATTTCGTGTTTTGGCAGTGCAGAGTCCCTCACATTTTCCAGATTCAGATGTTCAAAAACCAGCCGTCCCACAATAAACGCAAGGTTTTTGGCACTTTGAGGTAATCCACCCTTGTAAATAGGCAGCAGCCTAGTAGATAGAGAGGATAATCTGTCAGGCTGGGCCTGATTATTCCACTATTCTGAAATACGTTCTTTGGGGAGTTTCTTTTGCTAAATGTAGGGTCTCAACCAAAAAACACAAAAAATCCTCTGGATCAGCTTCTCGCATGCAGATTTGCTGCTTTTCTCTGTTATACCATTACAACTGAGTCCATTTGGGTTCTGATAACACAGGACATAAAAACTGACTGATAGAGTAATCGGAAATAAAAAATATAGCAGATGATTCGCTCATGAAAATCATTGTAAGTTGTGTTTTACGGAGATGATCGCCAAAACTAGAACAGCAAACTCCACTTTATAATAAAAAAGTATGTTTGTGTACATTATGCCCATTTATTTGTCCACGTGAGGTATGCCAGAACACTGTGATAGCCTACAGTGCATAACAAAGCACTAACAAAGGCTTTCTGGAGCACATAGAGCAGCTGCTGTGGAGCATTACAGCCGTATTGAATAAGAGGAACTGCTTGTTTTCCATCACATTACATTCACACAGAATGAACGAAAGCTCAGCTCATGCCAAAAGCTGATCTTCTCTGACTATTTGTTTCAGACCTGAACTCGAGGCTTCATCAGGTCAGTGTGTGTGTGTGTGTGTGTGTGTGTGTGTGTGTGTGTGTGTGTGTGTGTGTGTGTGTGTGTGTGTGTGTGTGTGTGTGTGTGTGTGTGTGTGTGTGTGTGTGTGTGTGTGTGTGTGTGTGTGTGTGTGTGTGTGTGTGTGTGTGTGTGTGTGTGTGTGTGTGTGTGTGTGTGTGTGTGTGTGTGTGTGTGTGTACAGCGCTGCAGGAAGCAGCCGCTCGCTGGTCAGCAGCTCCGAACTCGCAGCAAATGGGAAGTCAAAAGAGTGAACACTGCCAGAGGACATATGAAAATTGGTCAGGAATATAACAAAGTTTTGACTTTATGAGTAAGCACATATGCCACAGCTGCTGCGGGCACGCTGTGAAATATGTGCTGTTTGTGATGCGTTTAAAGCCAAAGCAGAAATACATTTCACACAGAGAAAACTGTAGATTTCTGAAGCCCCAGGGTGGTCTTGACACGCTGCCATTTGAATACAGAAGATGAGAGGAATAAAAAACTTTTAAAAGGAGAATCCATTTTGGAATGAACTATTCATGCAGGGTGATGGAGGTGAAAAGAGATCTGCTACATTATATGATCTGTCAGTGTTTGTTCTCCATGTGTAACAGCCTGTTCTGTTTTTAATATCTCCTGTGGTTACACCTGCAAAAGAGTCACTGAATAACTGCACATCAGAAGGTGTAGAATCTGGAGATTTATCACACAATCTGGACTGGCTGATGCTAATGAGAAATTGATGTATTGCCAAATAAATTCTCATGAGGTGAACACAAACAACAACAAACACTCCACGGCTGCATTCGATGGAAGCTGGAGAACACCTCCTTGAACTGTTTGTCCCCCGACGTATCAAACTTTTCTTGTGACATTGCTTTGAATTTGCCCCACGGTGTGAAAGCATGATATGAGATTGAAAAGTTAATTAATCTCCACATTAATAGGCAAAAAAATAAAAAAATAATAATGACTCCACTGTCGGTTTTAATGTCAATCTGATAGGATTTCCAATTAAAAACACTTTTTCTTCTATTTTGACAATGAGCAGACTGTTCCATGTTTTCTTTGAGAGTATTTTGTTCTATCTCAAGGTTGCATGACTCTTTCAAATAATATTAGAAAGTTTGAATGGTGTCATGGTAAAATATTTGATATATTTATTTTAATATATGATACGGGATGGGTTCAAAGCTGGGCTGGTACCTTTCTGCGTCTTTGCATGGTCATCCCATGTCGTGGGTTTTCTTCAGGTACTCCAAAGACATGCAGGTTTATAGGTTAATTGGTGAATGTGTGCAAATTGGCTCTTGTTGGATCTTCCATCTTATTGGAGAGATCTTACATTCCCAATGATAACAGACAGCTCTGCATGCCCGTCTTCTTCTTCTCACTTCAGCAGACCACTTTAGTCTTTCCAGAAAAGTGTGCTAGCGCGGTCCGAGCTCTAGCAGCTGTTCTCGAGCGCAAACAATCGAGCCGTGACTTTTTTTTCGATCATGTCACCCGATGTACCATGAAGTAGTCCGACAAAAAGGCAAATTACTAATCTCTATAGTTCCAAGGTCATGTTTGCACACAACACGGATGAGACCGGTGTAGAAAAAACAACAGATAATAGTAAAAACACTAAAAACACATGTGGTTAGAGCTACTGAAATTGGCTGCCACCCACACGGCACCATGGTAACAATTTAGGCAGCAAGTGAACATTTTGTCCTCAAAGTTGATGTGTTAGAAGCAGGAAAAATGGTCAAGCATCAGGATTTGAGTGACTTTGACAAGGGCCAAATTACGGTGGCAAGACGACTGAGTCAGAGCATCTCCAAAACTGCAGCTCTTGTGGGTTGTTCCTGGTCTGCAGTGGTCAGTACCTATTAAAAATGGTGACCAGTCTGGGTGCTGATGCCTGTCCACTGCTGAAAGTGCCAACAATGGGCATGTGAACTTGAGAACTGGACCATGGAATGGTGGAACACACAGTCTGATGCTTTGGACAATGTTCTGCTGGGAAACCTTTGGTTCTGCCATTCACGTGGATGTTACTTTGACACGTACCACCTATCTAAGCATTGTTGCAGACCACGTAGACCCTTTCATGGAAGCAGTCTCTGGTGTCAGTGGCCTTTCAGCAGGATAACGCTCCCTGTTACAAAGTTAAGTTAAACTCTTAATGGTTCAGGAATGGTTTGAAGAACACAAGCTCCGTTCTTACACCTCAGTCCAGTCAAGCATCTGTGCAATGTGCTGGACGAGTCTGATCCATGAACGGCCCACCAAGCACAAGTGTATGTGTCAAGCCTTTGACGAACTGGTGACTTGTCCAGGATGTACCCCGCCTCTTGCCTTGTCAGCTGGGATTGGCTCCAGACCCCTGCGACCCTAAAAAGGATAAGCGGCCATGGAAAATGAATGAAAGAGTGAATGATGTGAAACTGCCCTGTGCATAAATGAATGAAGATGTATGAACTTTCACGTTCTTCCATAGAACAGAATCCATATTAATATTTAAATAAGTTTTGACTTTTTCCTTGAAATATTACATCAGATCCTTGTGAGAGTGGGCCACTGGCTTTGTGCTGAGTCGTGCTTATTGTGGCAAGGCCGCAGCGTAGAATATTGTTTACTAGAGCAGAACACTACAAATTAGAATTTCTGTTTTTTTGAACTCTTTCCAAGAAATGCTTGATCTATGAGGCATGGGTTTAAAGGTACCTGCAGTTTTCATCATGAACACACTTTATTTACAGCCAACATTTCTCATCGTATCTGTGGTGTGGATCAGCAAAAATGCTGAATGTGTTAAGTGCATTAAAGTCTTACAGTTCGCATTAGCTCTCGGTTGTCTTCCTCGGGTGTGTTGCTGTCTTTGACTTAGCAACCCCAAACTGTTACTTTGTACTCCAGTCAGCAGATTTCCTGCACGGCTGTTTATCAGAGACCTGTTACAAAGTGTAGCGAGCTTGTTGTAACATTGTGTGAGCAGTATTTTACATGACATGGTTAACTTCAGTCCTGATGCTGACATATTGTCCACACGTCCCTAACCATCTGCACGTCCGCATTCCTTTTCCTGTTTTCTGTTTAAAGTTGCACACAATAGACCTACATGCTGTTTATGATTACTGTCATGTTGTCAGTTAAGCATTGTGTTGATAATCTGTCAAAAATTGTAAAACATACCCATCGTTTCTCAAAAGTGGAGTTCGAAACCCGGAGATATCCGGTTTACTGTCTGACAACACGAGAGAGAAAAAAGTGAAGCTGTGAGAAACGTGAGAAAATTAAAAAGAGAACGTGGCTAATTCTAATTAAATCATGAATCCACTAAGTGTTTCTTTTCACTCAAAGTAAATGCTGCCTTTCACTTTTTCAGCAACGTTTATGGGCACGTGAGCAGTGTGAGCGCTTGTGTTGTGACCGATCGAGCAAACTGAACAGCGTGAGCATAGGAGCAGAAAGAGGGATTAAAACATGAAGTCTGAGGTAATGCAACAGACACGATTAATAACAGACATGATTAATAAAGTCAGGCTGTTGTTTGGGTAAAATGAAAGTCTGCAGTCAGCGTCTGTACTATGAATATAAGTTACAATACTGTACAACCATGAGTGGACAAGTGTTTCTGTGAGACGGAGTGAGACATCTCCTCTTTGGCTGACTGTGGTCATTTCAGGAGTTATATTCACTGATTAGACTTTTTAATCACGTCAGTCTTTTCTGTTTATTAGGTTTAATATCTTTGAATCAGGACTTTCAGACTTTCAGGTAGCTCATAAGTATGAGGTACAGCAGGCTACGGCTTTTATTTCAGTGTGTCAGAAGCATATTTAATCTTTAACTTAGTAAACATCAGTATCACATTGGACTTAGTATTGGCAGAAAGTCATTACTAAAGAGCTTAAACCAGGACCAGAAAAGCTTTAGGATTAAGTAAGAACATGAAAGTGTTCTTGCTTCAGGGCCAGTGTCTGTAAGGAAGGGGAGGCAATGCTGGCTTGAGAATGGGGAAATAACAATGGTAACCTGTGGTTCTTTTTAGATGAAATATCATCAAAATAATGGTACAAAGCACTCGGATGGGGATCATAGCCATTCCCCTGTGGCCACTAGCCTCACACTGATGAAAACAATGAAGCTTCATGCAGCCAGCCGCAGCCATAAACACTCACAGTAAGCAGCACTGAAGTTGCATTTTTTTTTAGGGGAATAAGGTTAAAACAAGAGCTTTCTACATACTGATGATGTGTGTATATATCCAGTACTGGCATTATGAATAGCCAGCTTGACCATCTACAGATTGATCAGGAAAAATAATTTCAAGTAGCCAATCATGAAAAAACAGTTGCTGAAGCACATTGCTTTTGTTTTCTAGCAGGTCTTAATTTCTGTAATATCGCAACCATGCAGACACAGAGCCCCAACATGCAGCAGGCACGATGGCAGCGAAGTTAACAAAAAAACAGGGATTTATCCATGTCGCGCTGTGTAGGATTATTGCATATCAGGTGTGGAATTAATCTGCAGATGCTTCAGTTCGAATTGAGACCAAATGGTTCAGTGGATGTGAAGTTAGGAGAACTGAGGGGGCAGTCAAAAGCCATTCGGATTGCTGCAGCAGCCCAGTGTTCAAATCTGACCTGCAGCCCTTTCCCGCATTCCCCATCTCTGTCTCCCCACATTCCCGTCACTCTTCAGCTGCCTCAATCAGAAGCTGCAGTACAGTTAACATGACGGCGGGCCAGCCGCATATTCCTGGATGGGCAGAGCAGAGAGCTGCTTCTGGGACGCTTCTGAAACTGCAGAGGTGACTGGAACGGCCGTGCACATGGCACATTAGTTATGTCATTAAAGTGCACTTTGTTCAATACTTGATTTTTTTAACACTGCTTCACCACCTCATATTTGGCCTTTATTGGTGCTGGTGGCAAATCCCCACTTTTAAATTATTTATATTTAGAAGTCTGAAAAGTTGCACTTTCTCTTGCCTCCATAATCTATTAGGTAGCATTGTATAATTATTTACTTATTTATTGCTTGCTGTGAGCGCACCTTGTGTAGAACAGCATCGGTATTCACACGGATGGATGACATCAAACTATGCTCCCCCCCGGGCGCTGTCCATTTCAGGGCACATGATAACATTTTTCTCTAGGATTTTATCAGGTGTGTAAATGGAGGCCATCTATCACTCAGCTGAAGCTATTTCTCTGCCAGCTGCAGGGCCTGTCTGTTACACCGGCCTGAACGACGCTGATCTATTATATCATAGTGGCCCTAAAGGCTCATCGTGGAACGACCTGGAATTGCATTTTCATCCAACAGTCAGTTATCGGGGAGGCGGTTGTGGGCCAATGTATATGTATGGTTATGCTAAGGTTCACAGTTATGCCTGAGGGAGGAATCGAAGTGCCAGCAGGGATCCACTTCCCTCTGGATCAGCTGCTGTCATTAATATGAAAACTGCTTCAGGGGATATTTTGCGGACAACAAACGTGTCAGTTCTGCAGAATGATGAATGCATGCTGAGGCTTTAAAAGCCAGATTTTTCCCTCTTCTTCTTCTTCTTCTTCTTCTTTTCTCTCCCCACTTCTCCCACGAGAGACATGAGCTCTTTTTGTTTTCCACTGTCTTGAACTTTGACTAAATGGAGTCAGAGCGGCTGTTATCTTTGCACAGTAGCAACTTTTCTTCTAAACAAGCTGTTTTATGATCATCACTTGGCACTTTTCTCTCCTGCCTGTCGACTCTCTGTCTCACAGCACTGCCACACCTCAGCTGTCGCTCTGCCAGAGGCCCGCCATGATTGTAGCGCTTCAAGATTAATCGCATCACTCGCGCACACACACACACACACACACACACACACACACACACACACACTTAGACATTACTTATTATGACACTTTTGCAAAGGTAGGGTAGAGCTTTTGCGTCAAATCAAGTGCTCCTAATTTCTTTCAAAGTTACACATTTGGTGCCTTAGTGAGTATTTGGGAGAGTGTGATGGTGTGTGTGTGTGTGTGTGTGTGTGTGTGTGTGTGTGTGTGTGTGTGTGTGTGTTCATGGTGATGAAGGAACATGTCACCCAGGGCAACAGGGTGGCCAGCTGATGTGTTTTTAATTGTTTTTGGACATCAGTGGAGCTCGATAGCATGGAGGATGAAGATACATCAGACTCTGAATACACACACACACACACACACACACAATGTATGTTTGTTGCACATAATGGTTGGGAGTGTGTGTGTGTGTGTGTGGGAAGGCAGCACCAGCATGCAGGCGATGATTTTCAGATCCAGTTTTTTCAGACAAAAACTGTTTCGTCAGGGTTACCACTCAGGGTCCTCTGCAAATAATTAGCAGGGGAAAAAAACATTCACAGTGCACAAAACACTGCCCTCCTCTATTTTCCCGGCGAGTAAAAAACAACCACCAACAGCTTTGCTGTCTGACAAAACCTTTTGTTCCCTGTCACATGCCGTCTGTGGCCAATCAGCGTGGGTCTCTGGAATTTGGAATCAGTCTCTCCTCATCTGCAGCTAAATGCTTCTCAATTGCACATTGACAGAAATCACAGTCAACCCCTTTAAGAGGCATAATCGAAAATAGACCTGCTAGTGAAGGTGATGCACAAGTAAACATTCCCTTCTTTGGAAGTGGTTGACATCACAGCAGAAAATATGACTCTCCAAGACATTTCATGGGTAAGTTGATGGGTTCATGGGTACACTACTTAAAGGCTCAGGCAGGTCAGGGGGTTAAAGTCTGCCTACAGAAACCCTGTGTGAGCAGAAAGACTGAACACAAGTGAACAATCATTCATCACATGTTCACGCTCAAAAATGCATATTGGAAATGGAGAAAGTTAACTCCATGACAGTATAGTTTAGATGTTATAGATGTCTAGATAAGAATTAAAATACAATATTAATGGTAGTTGGACCAACTAGACATAAAAGTCCAGGAGCTGATCCTAATGATTGTTATCATAAAATAAATGAATTAAGGTGCTGATCAATTCAGCATTTAACACTGGGAGCTGGAGTCCCGGTGTCACCCGTCCAGACTGGGTTTAGGTATTTCTTTGGAAATATTGTCATTTAGGTTGAATGTTAACAACACTGTAGTCCCTCTAAGTGAGTAATGTATTGCAATATTACCATCTGTCAGTGAACATTTTACTGAACTTTTTTGGGACTTCCTAGGTACATTAATTAATGTTTATAGAAAACATATTTAGGTCAACATGGCATGTCCTTTAAAGTGTATTTGTTTATTAATTTAACAGCCTGCCAGTGTTGCAGCACTGCTCCCCTTTTCCACGAATAGCCGGGCTCTACAGCACTTGCAGCGTGTCACTGTGTTATGCAAATGAAATGAGAGTGTGGGAATGTGCACGTGTTCGTGCACAAATGCAAAGAGCAGCAGCTTCACATGTTCAGCCGACGCTAACCGTCACTGTAACTGATTTAAATGACAAACATGCAGGCAGCAGGTTGTACCAGAAGTGACTTAGTAACCGAGTGATTGCACCACTGTCACATTCTCCAGTTTCATGTATCATATTAATAATTCAAATTTTTTAAATGTTATAGTTTTGAACCAAAACTGAGTAGCATGTGAAAACAAAAAAACAGCTGATATTTCAGTGCGTCAGGGGCACATTTAAACAGTCAAATATCTGGGTAAATATAAGATATTAAAGTACCCGGAACAGATGCAAAACCTTCACCAGCACCCACCAGAAAATAACAAAAGTATGGAGAGACTCTGCATTAATGTTTCTAATAATTTGTGCCATTGCCCCACAATTTCGACCAGAGCAGAGGAACCTAATCTTTGATGTATAAACTTTCATGACTTAATGACTTCTGCTTAATTGACTGGGTGCCAAATTGTTTCAAACTATTTTTCTCTTTTCTTTTCTGTAGTGAGCTGTAGTTTGAGTATATATCAAACATGAAGATTGGAATACTGGAATATATGCATGTACTGAAAACCTAGTAAATTACTGGAAGTAGAATCCTGTTTAAGGTGAAGTATAACCAAGATGAGGTGACATAATGGTGTAAGAAAAGTTAATAGTATAATTACAAAACCAAATCGGATTGTGTCATGCAGTGAAGAATGAAACAAGAAAACATCTTGGCCCCCAATAGACCAAGATCAGTACTGTAGGTGTGAGACGAGACACTATTAAGATTGGAAAACCCCCGAAACATGGAGCAGCTCTAAGAGTCCACCTGAGTGGAAAATTACGCCATTATGTCATAAAGAAAGTTTGATGAAAATAGGCTGGACATATGAAATTTGCATAAAGGTATATAAGAGAAAGCCCGAGTCAGCAAATTCAGTTCATCCATAGGGAACTCGGGCTCTTGTTGTCTGAGTTCATTGTGCTGCCAATCCTGATGAATCCCGTGTGTTATTGCCTACAGAACTAAAGTAACACTATTTGACCTGAAATTAGACAGGTTGCATCCAGTCAGCAGAGCAAGAGACAAGTTAAAGACTGTGAGCCAAAATCTTCCTGTCTGACTCATGTAAAATGTGCTTTTTGCAGCTGGTGATCAGGTATTTATCTATCCCATGACTCAGAATATGGAAAGGTCAGGTGTGAGTGCAAATGAGCTCCGTGAAGACTGAAGAATACCTGCAGGTCCACTCACAGATGCATTGTTAAATTTCTCTCTAAGATGTCATCTTGACATTTTTCATCAGTGTGTTTTTTGGAGGTTTGGTGAAAACATAATTTGCCTTTTGTGAAAACACTGTTCAGATTTGAGTCCTACCACAGGCGGATCTTTTGTGTGATATTAAACATCTGTCTGTCAGTCTGTGTGGATGGGTACAGGCACAGACAGCTGTCTCATAGTCGCATTTGAAATGGTTTTTGTTGTGCGACTCTTTCTATTTCAGCTTATTCTGATTAAGACTAATTTGTATCTCAGCTGTACGCTGGAGGGATCTTTTAAGTTTGTTGGTTCACTGTTGTGATCAAGCATAACTTAAGTAATCTTCCGGAAACCCAACAAACCCAGGAGAGCTGTTATCTCGTGAAGCCACATGGCAGGATTTGACGGAGGAATGAAAAAAATCCTACAAATATTCACATGCCTTTTATCCTTTCAAAGTGAATTTTTGACTTGGTGACCTTGCCATATATTGGTTTCTAAGTAACCCATTACCCGCTTATGAAAAAGTGAAAGCTTTGCAAATGTTGTTTGTAGCTGAAATGTTTCAAATATTTGTGATATCCATAGTTTGTGCATTGGGCCAAAACCATCCTGGAGGCCACAAAGCCATTATGGACGTATTGACAGCACAGAGAGATGAGTTCCATTTCATTTCACATCATCCAGCACACTGAAAACTAGAGCTGCTCTAGAGGCAAAGATTTTCCACTCAGCTTATAGAGACAGAGGGCTCGTGCGGGTTTTCTTAGGCTATCCGAGTATTTGGTAAAGTGTGGCTGAAATGACACCAGCTTATGTAAGTTCAGGGCTGCATATTGATCCTCTGTGTGCTACTGAACTGTCGATACTCAAAGGTCGAATGCCTGCTCAGCATGTTATGGCTGCTTACTCATTTTTAATCAGACATTGGCTGATTTCAGTCATAAATTCATATTTGAAGTTAGATTTGTTGTCTCTGTATTTTTGGTAAGAAGATGCTGTAAAACACCGTCCTCATGTTCGTGTTGTCAGGATAAAATCTGAAGAAGTCTGAAGTTGAATCTTTCAGTGCCAGAATTACTAAAACGTGTACCAATATTTCATTTATTTTACTGTTCTCTGTTACTCAATCCCATGCATATTAAATCACAGAAATTGTTTTTTATTGTGTGAAGCATACACACAACATTATTAGAACCAAACATAGTGGCTTTAGTTACCAATCTGCTAACCGCTAGTATTTTGCCATTTAAAAGCTTTTTTTGTGTTTTTCACACCCCCAGCTATAATTTGAGACTTGGACATTAGGAGTAGCAGCAGGCTTTGTTTCATTACTCAAATTTTCAGATGTTAGTGATTTTTTGGACAGTTGTTACAGTAGGACATTTAAAAGCCTGCTGATGATTTTTCATCATTTATGGCACTGGTATTGAACATTTTGGAGCGATACACAACTTTGTTTAGATATCAACACAAAGAGTCTACATGCAGAGAAGTGCTGTGAGGCTGTACAGACGTGCTTTGAGCGAAATGCCAACGTCAGCATGCTAACAGGCTCACAATGATGAGCTTTAGCCTGCATGCTGCTGATGTTCAACAGTAACATTTGCTAATTGGCACTAAGAATACAGCTGGGGCTGATGGTACTGTCATTAGTTTTACAGGTTTTTGGTCTACATTGAAAGTTTGACCCCATGTTGGCACTAGTAAAAAATTCAGGGGATCATTAAACGTATTTTAATTAATCCAGAGGAGACCACGAATGTCTGGACCAGATTCTGTGGCCATCAGTTTAATAGATGTCAAGATATTACAGTGGATAAGTTAAAAAATTGTGACCTGCTGGTTAAAAAATCACAGGATTTAATTATTGGTCGTTAGGATCCATCCTCTGGAGAACATCAATACAATTCATCAATCCAATACATTCAATAGTTGTTCAGATATTTGACTCTGAAGTGATCAAAGTGATAGACCTGGCTGCAATCCCTGGAGCACCGCCAACAGAGTGACCTAAACCAGCTGTATTCACTAAAATGATCATTATAAGATTAATGCTGATTCACAGTGTCCTAACCTCCATCAAACCATCAATCCTTTTTTAATCCATCGAGGTCAGGGCTGACATTTCCCCATCATCTCCGACATCTACCAGTTGAGAGATAGACCCTCCAGAGGGAGGGTGTGCAGGTAATGAAACACTGCTCGACATGAGCTCCACCCAGACTGTTGCACTTGTAACCCAGTCATCCAAAGGTCATGTCCATAGGTGAGGGTAAGAGCCAAGACTAACTGCTAAATCAAGACCTCTGTTTGGTGGCTGAGCCATTTTCTTTACAGCCACACTTATACTGTGGTCACAAAATTGCATACAGTGACCTCGGGTGCACTGCTGTTAAAAACTACTTTGTGCACCCAATTTTTCAGTGAAATCCAACAAGTGAAATACCAGACTGCAGTAACAAGGCGGTTCATTACCTCTAGTTAGATGAAAATGCAGTGATGTCTTGGAATGTTCTGTGACACGTAGCAGTTTGCCAAATATATCAAGAAATTTTAATTGAGTCATTTTGAAATTCAGATTGTTTTAGTGCTGAAAACATAAGTAATGTTCATCAGGTCGATTGACTATAACCTTTAATCATTTAAATCATCTGTTGAACATAAAAGCCATACTTAGATAATGTGGGCTACATATACTAGAGTTGCCGATGCTATGCCCCTTTATAGTTTCTATTTCTTACTTCTACTTATATATATGTATCTTGTTTACGTACTCTGTACTTATTTATGTCATTGTGCTGCTGCAACGACCAAGTTTTGAGGATCTGGAATTGTTTTTGACAAAACAAGCAATTGAACACACAGATTGTCACTATTTACATTTAGTAGACCACATGATTATTCAGTAATCAATGAGGAGATAATCCTGAGTTACAAGACTGTCGGTATATCATCGATATTTCATTCTTGATGAAGAAAAACAGATAATACACAATTTATTGATAGATTGTCTTTGCATAGTAGTAGAACTATGTACAGACATACACTTTGCACATACAGTTTAAAATGGATAGATTAGATTGTGTGTGTGTGTGTGTGTGTGTGTGTGTGTGTGTGTGTGTGTGTGTGTGTGTGTGTGTGTGTGTGTGTGTGTGTGTGTGTGTGTGTGTGTGTGTGTGTGTGTGTGTGTGTGTGTGTGTGTGTGTGTGTGTGTGTGTGTGTGTGTGTGTGTGTGTGTGTGTGTGTGTGTGGCTTGCTGTCATATCTATCTTTGCCACATGGCAGTTTTGATTGTAACCTTGTTGCAAGTGTGTTGGAGATGTCCTCGGGTGCAGTTGGTCTCTGCTCTGTGATGCTGCAGAAGGGCTCTGCAAGCTGCCGAGCCGTCGCCTGCCTGCCAGGCCCGCAGTGGGTCAGTAAACAAAAACCCCTCTGGGTCTCTGACTGCTGGTCCGACAAACATGTCTGCAGGATGAAGAGGATGAGATCCCAGCTCCACTGCCTTCCTACTTTGTCTGTCAGAGGTGTTTGCATGACCCGCCCTCCTGCCAGTGTGTTTCAGTGTCTGTTACAAAGACACTTTAATGTGGCTTAAATGGTTTAGAATATTTGAAGTGGGGATGCATGACCTCTGCATGCATGTCATTTTGTCAGTCATTGTATGTACAATATGTTTGTGTTGATTTGTCCTGTACACGTGACATCCGTTGCACGTCTGTCCGTCCTGGGAGAGGGATCCCTCCTCTGTGGCTCTTCCTGAGGTTTCTTCCACATTTTTTCCCTGTTAAAGGTTTTTTGTGTCACTTGAACCGAGGGTCTAAGGACAGAGGGTGTCACTCCCTGTACAGATTGTAAAGCCCTCTGAGGCCAATGTACTTTGTGACTTTGGGCTATACAAATAAAATTTTATTTCATTTCATTTGATTTAATGTATGATCATTAATCTCAACGATAAAATTCTCATTTACTAGTTAGTGGGGGTTAATTGTTGCATCAGTGGTATTGATCAGGAACCCATCAGCTCCCCACAGATGCATTATGGTCATGACTGATGTCATGACCTTGGCACAGTAAACCAATAAAATTCTGCTACATGGACTGGGTTTGTTTCACATTTTTGTACACACTGTTTCTGTAGAAAACAATGATGAGAGATTGTCAGAGTAAAAAGGCCACCCAGGGAAAAAAAAGTTGGACTGGGTGAATGAGGTGACTTTGTCCTCTTTTTGTTTTTTGTATGGTCCCATCCATTTGCTTTAAAGTGACTGAATTCTTCGGAAATTACCAAATCCAATGTGCCGTCACTCTGGAATTGCTCCTTGCGGTCTCCGTTGTACAGTCACACTTTGGACTCAACACTTCTTCAACTAGTTGGCAGTTAGTGATCACATTCAGGAGGTTTGAGGACATACCTAAAACTTAGCATTACTCATGTTAGAAGTGGGGGAGTTTAGCAGAGGTTGGTCTTAAGCTACGCCTGTGTATGTTTTACTGATGTTTTATCAGATAATCAGATGTAAAGTGGTTGGGCAATGATATGTAGATGCTTATTCAAATTAGGGTGAACCTCAAACACACACGATCAAATTAAATAATGTGTTTGCCTCGTCCATTACTGGCCTGTTATGATATAACTATGTCCTCCAAATGTGTGCGTATCCAGGAATTATATTTGTCTTCCTGGATGTGTGCATCACATTATGAGTCATTGTTAGGCTCAAGATGCAGCATGTGATAGTTGGCCTGATAGGAAAAGCTTCTCTGCAGACTAATTAGGTAAGAAAACTGACCTGCTCTTGCCCTGCATGAAGGTAATAGCCATCCATACCACTGAAACATGCAGGCAGGCAGCCGACCATTTCAAACACTCTCCGCAAGTCCAAGGACTCACTTATTGATTTGAGATCCCTTGATTGTCTTTTTCTCTCTCAAGACTGTCCAAGCTGCCTCTTAACGAGTCTCACCTTAGAATTATCTGAAATGGATCAAGCAGTATCTATTTTTTTTTAACAGAATCTGGTCACATGGGGAGGCATTTATAGCTCTTCCCTAAAATTCTTCAGTCGAATGATGAATAGCAACTGTCTGCATAATGCCTGTTTTCCCTCTAAAGAATTCTAATTGGCATCTTGCGAAGCAGTCAGGGATGAAGGCTTTATCATAGCAAACATCTGCAGTTTAGATTTCACCTATTTGCTGCTTCCGCCGTCCTGTCTTTGCCAGCTGCACCCATACCTCCCAGAGTGTCAAGAGCCCAGATTTCTTTTCCAGCTTCTTTGTAGGTGAAGAGATCTTGAATGTGTTCTGAGGATAATGAATGCCATGTATTGGCGACAAGCTCCTCGCAGTTTTCTGTGACAGATGAACCCTATTGGTTTTTTCACTGGCTGCCAGATCACTGTGACTCATCCCCTCTTTGCTGTTTGGCTGTCTCGCTCCCAATTAAATCTCAGTGATGAAAAGCTGTGGTTAATACCTGTACCTGTAATGAGTGCACTTTACTTTCTAACAATCCGTAGACCATGGATGTATTTTCCCCTGTGTCATTTGTAGATACACATCAGGAAGATCCAATGAATTTTTAATTTCCATGTCCTGTCAGTGATTATTAGAACATATGAATAGCTCACTGTAAATTCCGTATTTCATCCTATCATTGAAGTTAAGTCAATGCTATGAGTGGTTTTGATCTTTTGACAGCTGTCTGTGCTGGTGTTTATTGAGTTTCTTGTCCAGATTCAGTCTTTGATTTTCTCTATTATTGTAAATCTTGAGTTGTTGAATGGTTTGTGGCATTGGGCATGCCTAAGGTAGCCCCATGGGGCTTCTGGTGGTCCACATTAAATTATTAAGTTTTAGTTGGGTTCTCATTACACACTCCTTGTTGGTCATGAGATATCATTCATGAGATGTAAAAGAGGAAATGCAGCTTGAAGTCCAGAATGAATTTCCATAATCAAAAACTGAAATTAATCATTTATTTTTTGAAGTTGAATTATATTAATTATTAATATATACAGAATCAATCATTTGGACACTAGGACAATATATCAGGTATCAGCCATGACTGTGAATACATTTTCATTGTCAATTTCTCCATAAAATAAAATTGTATCTGCTATTAGCTACATGAGTTACATAAAGTCGGGTATACGGATCCTACGTTTGGGAGCCCAGCTCTGCGTTTGTCTTTTATTTCACCAAGTTCTCACCTACAACTAAAAATCTCCTTTTCTCTTCTTAGCCTCTTCAGTCTCTTAGCCTCTGCCATTTCTGCAGAGGCTGCTAAGCCTAGTTAGACCCCGCCCACCTGCCCTGCTCTATAGGACATGACATTTTGTGAGAAGTTCATTTTTTTAAGGGTTATTGTAACCAGCCCCGCCGACAGGGGGGGACTAAAGGGCTTTTTGTCCCGGGCCCTGGGAATTCTGGAATAGAGGGGGGCCCATAACTGGGCCCCCATGACGTCGGGCTCAATTATGATACGTTCACTTCAAAATGTGTTGGTTTTTAAGGTAGAAAAGTGCTTTAATTGCATTCAAACAATGACTTATAGATGTTTGCCTTCATTGCCCTTGAAAAAACGGCCAATAACCCCCTATCACCCCTATTTCAAAATGGTTTGGTCTTTCTAGGAAAAAAAGACGACAGCATTCGATAAGTGGTCAGTGTGCGCGAGCCTGTTAGTAAACATGCACAAGTCGGGCGCGGCTGCCGGTGGACGCCCGCGTCTCCGCGCTGACCGCGCCCCAGCTGTGCGCCGGCCCCGGCGGGGAGAGGAGAGGGTTCTTCGGGTGGACGGCCGCGCCGCCGGCCTCCCCGGCTCCTGACCCACGGGTGAAAAGTGAGCCTCTCCTCCCCGTCCTCCTCCACCTTGGCATTGAGAATTTTTTTGTCCCGGGCCCAGCCAAACCTGTCAGCGGCCCTGATTGTAACTGATAAGAATGATGGTAACGACAATAATTGTGAAATACTGTATACTAGTATACTGTGAAAGAAAGTTATTTTCTGAGGCTGAGGGTTATTGTACCTTGAAAATCTCATACCGTTGCAACCCGAGTAAATACTTACCTACACACTGGATTCCCTTTTGTTTCAACTTATCTCAGGTTCCCACCTCGGCTGGCTGACTCCAGCTTGCAGGGATGAGCTGCACTAGTGACAGCCTCGTTAACCCAGAGGTCAAGCAGCCATGAGATCAAAGCTTGTCCCTGGAGGCTGGCCAACAATGAGTCTGAGCCCAGGGCTAGAGGAAACCAGCTACAGTAAAAGCTAGACTCCCAACATTCCTGCCATTCCCCAAACTGCTGTTTGTGCCATTGTGTAATTAGCCTCTGATTAATGAGCATAATTTGGATTTAACGGGTCAGACTGATGCAGATCTCCTCTGGGCTATGTTCACTGTAATATCAAGGGAGATGTGATGGTCTGACATGGTAGGATTATTAATCCCATGTTGCTTGTTTGCTGTCCATTTGTTGTAAAGATTGTGTTCAGTCATGTGGTGATGACATAAAAACCTCATTTTATTCACATCATCCGTTATTTGAAGGTGACTCAGGTCAGTTTGGCTCCCTCGTTAATCAGCCGTCTGCTGTCTCTGTGTGGATGATAGTGTAACCATATTACACGGATTATTTAACAGTATTTTATTACAAAAGAATCATTTTGTTAATGCCCAAAAAAACCCAGCACATTGTAGGCTCTGGTTTTCTATTTTAGATATGTTCAGACAGTACAGAAACGCTTCTTGTCATAAGGCTGGATGGGAGGGTGTTTTGTCAAGTGATTCTCGGTGGGTTCTCCACTGTGTATGAACCCTTTCACATTTGCCTTTGCCCTGTTAATAACAAAGATATATTGTGGCACAGCATTTAATTTTTACAATTGATATTAAAGGAACAATGTGTTACTCCTGGTCAAAAATAGGGAGCAGCATTTTACCCTTGATGTCATGACACTCTTCAACACTGTCGAACAAAATAAACCTTGTAATGTCCTCAAAAATGTCTTGCGAACGTTCCAAACTCCTGGTATTTGTTCCTCTGGAGAGGCCGGGTTGAAGTTAGCTGGATAGCATGCTTTTCCATAGATATCTTTGCAACACCAATCAAACAAATGTATTTGACATAGCACCACCACTTGAGTTCTGTTTTAAATGTATATAAAGGATATTTGGCCATGTCTTACACATTGCTCCTTTAAACATGCACCAAGATATGTGGCTACACGTGTGCTCCCTGTAAATATCAATCATCCATCATGAGCTGTGTCATCAGGTCTAATTTATAACCGCAGCGCTTTCTGGAATGGTAAATGACCATGTCAGATTGTGGCAAAGAAAATAAATCAAATGGTGAAGACACCAATATATACATGTTGTTTTATAACTCTTACTTAATCACTGCTTATGTCACTGTGCGGAGCCTGCATTATCTTTTCTATCACATCCCCAGCCAGACTGAGGAAGGATATCCATGTGCTTGACTCTGCAGAGGAAATGAAAGAACACTAAGGCACTTCCTACGATCTCTTGCCGTGTGCTGACGTCAGGATGAAGAGGCGTATTATTTAATCCCCGGCCTTTCTGCTGACCTTTGGTCACAGATGTGCAGTCCAGCCATTCTAGCTGGTGTGATCTCTGCTGCTCTAATCCCACAGGTTCCCACGGCACGCAACAGACGGGCTGCTTCGGCCAGCCTGAACTGGATTGACCTTATAAATCCAGGCCGCTGCTCTAGATTTAGGCACTTGCTGTCAGAGGGAAGGGATTATGGCAGCACCTACGGCTACTGTTATATAATGCTGTGTTGTCGCTGTTAAAATGCCAGCGGCTCAGAAATGGCAGTCTTCTTTTGGTTAGTTTTACATTTTTATACTTTCTTGCAATATGCTTTTACTTTCCAGTGAACAGACATTGTCAAACAGCGCACCAGTATCTCTTCAGGTCCTCACAGTAATGACAAGGCATGACAAAGATCTACAGTCAACTGATGTAACTCAGTGTGACAGATCTCTGCCATTCTGGCTTTGATTGATGGCTGTGTTGCAGGAAAATATAGATAACTTTGGTATAACAAAATCTTCAGCCAACTGTTCATATATTGAAACAATAAGGACAGTCGGGCTGTTGTTTATTTATGCACAAATACTTCTGCCATGAGACTGATTTGGACCTGTATACGCAATTGAAGGTGCATATGGAGGAAAAGATCTTTAAAAATTCACCCCTCCTGCTCCTCCTGTTTGCTTCACTCCCAGTAACTGGCTGGGAACCACTGACAGATGTCTCAGACTCTGTGCTCTGACGTTGTTCCACATTTTGAAATTAAAAAATGTGCAGAGGAATGTGGGAATTTACATAAACTGAATAAACGCTGCAGCATCTTGAAAAAGTTCAACCACACAAACTTTGTATTTAGACAGTTTGACCCTGTGTTGTGTCTTAATCGTCATGGTGGGACACCTGTATTTATTCCTGTGACATTGACCTTTCCTGAATGAGCAAACTATGGTTGCAATACTTCAATCTGCCAGAGCAGTCATGGGCCGAATAAAAGTACTGCTCGGGTAATGATCTCTGGGCTCCGCTCTGAGGCTACTGAGCCTTTCCTCTGCTCCACTCTCTTCGCCGCAGGCTCTGGGTGTGTGTCACAGATAGAAAGGGAGAGTGTGTGCGTGTGTGAAGCACATATACACTGAACCAGCTGCCCCCTGCCTGTGATTGATAATGTGCCTCATTATTTGTGCCATTTCATCTGAGGCTTCCAGGGAAAGCTTCAAGCTGGGACTGTCTGTCTGCTTGGAATACCTGCTAATGACGGCGCACGAACTCACCCTCCCGCTGTCGCTGGCCAGCCAGTGCCGGTGAACACAGCCCTGGCACATAAACACACGTATTCATTCGAACACACATGCGTCACTTCTAACACAAAAGCAAGCACATTCACTGGGGTCCCTTCAAAAGCACTGCAATTTCCTCAGAATTATTCTAATTAGAAAGCATTAATATTTCCATCATAGGTTAAAATCCTACTGATATCCAGTAAGAATTTAAAGCTCTGTCAATCAATGGCTTTTAGAATAAAGCTCAAATGACCAGTGTGTGAAATAACTCCCTATGTGCTACCTAAAGTCACTACATTTACACTTAATCTGCCTATTCTTTGAAATGTCCAAATTCTCGGGTAGCCAAATGGTGGTCTCCAAAATTCCTGTTTAATAGATACAAAAAATGTAAAAAAAAAAAAAAAAAAAAATGTGTTGCCTTTGCAAAATGATGATGTATATCCATCAAAATATCAATATACTACAATTTAGCACCTTTTACAGGAGCATCGCAGCCACTGTAGTTTCTCCTACACACTTGGAAGGAGAGTATTAGGTGAGGGGTATTCACCAACGGCATGACATTCTACACACTGGACCTGGACCACAGTTTACATTTATTTCTGTTTACAACACAAGACATAGCAGCCAGCTAATATTACTTACTAGTCCAACAGCAGAACAGAAGCCCGAGAATCTGTCTTTCAACTTTTTAAGTTCTCGCCAACGACTAAAATTCCCAGATTTACTCTTCCGTCCGGCAGCTCCTTGCTCTTCTTCACCTTCACGTCTGCCGAAAGCATGAAAGGAGATGCCTGAAGAGGAGCTTTCCTGGTGCTGGTTCAGGAGTGCAGAGAGGGAATGACGGAGACACCATTCACACGATTACACACATCAGTGTAGCATCATACAGTATCAGTGTCACAATACTTCGTCCTCCTGCCTGTGCGATAAATGAGACCAAAACATGTCTGACCGCACAGCAGCTTTGTGGTTAATTCTTCCACTTACAAAGGAGTGTTTGCTCCATCGCTATGGCAACCTGCTAACTCGTGAAAAACCCTGTTTCTAGCCACAGCAAGACAGATGTTTTCAGTGAGACAGCAACTACTTGCTCGGCACCAAACGGCAGACAGATACAGTTAGTGACTAGCAAGTGAACACAGTCAGATATTCAGGATAAAGGTCTAATGTGTAACATTTAAGAGGATCTATTTATATTTCTATATATTCAGAAGTATGTTTTTATTAGTGTCCTCTCACCTGAAAATAAGAACCTTTTTAAAATGAGCCTTTTCTCCTCTTCCACTGTTCGCCATGTTTCTACAGTAGCCCAGAACAGACAAACAAAACACTGGAATGGTGACATCGGCCTAATTAAGGTAATTGTTAATGCTGATTTAGAAAAGTGATGCACCATCCTGAAAAAGGATTAACTGACTTCGGAAGCTTTTACCTTACAAAATGAGCAGTTACAGGCAATATCTGGATATTTACACAGGATCATGGCCTGTCATCACCATCACAATATTTGCTGCTTCCTCCCACATAACGTGTTATACTTTTCAGTTGCAATTTACTGAACAGAAGCCCTCCCACACAGTCTATTGAGACCAAATCCTGTTAAAAGAAAGTGTCTGAACCTTTTCCATGTCTGTTTGTAAGTCTGTGACACAAAAACATTTGAGAACCGCATCCCTCTCAAGATGTTACACAGATAGACACAGCCGGTCAATGTGTTAAATAAAGACCATATATATATATTGTAATGTGTTCTAGTCTTGCTACTCACACGATTTCAAAAGAGAGGGGACCCATTTCAAGTTTTTGCACAATGTAGTATGAGTTCATCACCTGTGCCAACGTTGAGCCAGCAGGGTTCAAGCAGAAGGCAGGAAACGGCCGAGGAAGTGAGGTCAGAGCTGCAGCGTGGCTCTGGAAGCGGTCTGAATGACAGGAAGAGAGAGGAGATGGAGATAAGGCAACAGGAAGAGACTGCTTTGAAAATCCTGCCTCAACTCTGACTTGTGTCGCCCGGCGTGGGGTGGCAGGGGGCAGAGAGACGAGGGCTCTCTGAATGACATTCTCCAAAGGAATCAGAGCCTTCATACATTATTAAAGAGTCCTCTGGTTTCTAATAACAAGACTATATTTACTGGAAGTCTCTCAAAGCACCAGGCTGCAAGACACATAACCAAACACACTACCATTTTACTGAAGACATGTAGCTGCAAAATACAAATGGCGTTTCCCTTTTAGTAGATATTGTAGTAGTGAATAACTAATATTTACGATAAATTCACTCAGGTTAGTTTGTTCAGAGTACAAAAAGTACAAAAATACCTAAGTGTAACTGAAAGACAGTTTCCTTATTCATATCTTATTACATTTCTGGCATCATATTCAGTACATCAGTCTTCTGACTTTTGATAAATAGTTTTATTTGGACTGAGAACTACAGAGCTGGGTTAAAATACGATAAAGCCAGAGTTGACGAGTGAACTTGAAGGGAAGGAGGCTGTTCTTTTCAGTTTCGGTTTCTTCATCCCTCGGGTCCATAATTACATTCCTCTGAACACCAATAAACAGGACACTGCTGATCATTTCTGTTTCATCCATTGCTGTCAGAAATCAAAGTTTCTGTGTTGTTATATTATCTCCTAAATGCCCAAAGAAACGAGCTCAGAGCTCTGGATCAGTTGAGCGTTGCTTTTGATGGGCAGTGGCAAAGGAAAAGGAAGCGAGACCTCTGTGATGGTGGTGACTGCCAAAGAGATCTCATGAGGGTTTTCAGTGCTCTGCTATTACCAAGTCTTTGTGTTCGTAGGATAGTGATTGACAATTAAAGTAATTAAGAAGTGTTAACTGTACTCACGTTTGTTCTTGAACATGTAGGAGTTACTCCAGTGTGTATAAACAGGATCCACAAATCTCTTCTGTTAAATAGAACATTTGAATCATGTTTAATTTAGCCCTATTAGTCTTGTTGGCGACACCATGTCTCTGAATAAAACCCCTAGCTTCTTGTCACACAGGTGATGTTCACCTCTTCAGTCAAAGGTTTTTCTCTCTGGCTCCACTGAAGAGGATAAACATGCTGGAAGTCACTTTTTTCCACTTGCCTTTCACTGCTTCCACCATCTGCCACTGGCAGTAACTCTCACGGCTTTAGCTCCATCTGCACCGCCACGACAGCGGACCCTCATCCTGTTTTTTGTGCTGTAAAGCAATCCCACAGTTTTGCAGCCAAACTCAACATGGTGGAAGACAAAAGTTAAAATGCAGAGAGTTGTTGTGGAGAAATTGCTGAAGTCAAAGGTCAATGGTGAGGTCAGGAGTTCAGAAAATGTTCAGGAGCCTCTGATGTCTTATGCTGTGTTATTTATTGACGCTTGGTCAAGGAGAATTAGAGACACTCTCAAAGTTCATCAGAAGTGCTTGAGTCGGTCCCGCATTCTCCTGAACTCATGCTGGTGGTCACACTTTAAACCCTCATAGGGAAAGCATTTACCCATGTTCGTGTTCTCCCTCAACACATTCTAGTCTGGAGACACTGTTGTCTGTTCATGCTAATGGAACGTCAACAATTAGCTATCTATTGTGTCTAGAAATGCAGCAACAGGTCTCTTCGACCCTGGACACCACAGTGTTGAGGTATGGTGGCACCCAGTCAAAGACAAACAACTAATACTGCCGAGGACCACAAGGCTCACACGTGACCTCATGTAACCTAAGGACAGAAAATTCCATAACAAGAGTCTGCCAGGCCCTCTCTCTCAGCTGGGGTCCTGTTTGTTTCATACTAATTTCTCCAAATGATTTATTGGTGTGAAAATGCTCCACATATTTGGAAAAGTTTGTCTGGACTGATCGATTACATACTGTCATTCAACATTTCACAGATTTTTGTGTGTGGCACCAGCATTTGACACATGTAATATCTCACCACTGGGTGGTCCAATTAGTTAATGGAATATTCCCAGATGTATAGGAATCATGAATTGACTTCACTCTCTATTTCAGCCTGAAAGAATGCTGATTGCTCAAACATAACTCTGATCTGATTTGAAGTAGCGTGTTAGAGTTCTCTCAGTCTTCAGTAAAGTGATCCTATAAATGTAGCCTGGCGTGTGTATAATGGCCGCTAAATATTCTCTCAGATGCGTCTCCTTTCAGATGAACAGTTCTCTTGTGAATAATTGCTGCTGACACATGCAGTGGGAGAAAAGGAAACATGCACAATGTGACGCACGGCAAAAAAATAAATAAGTGTCAACAGAACTCTGCTGCAAACCTTACGGCTCTGTGGCAACGTCCATGGCCTCTTTGTACAAAGCGCCTATAAAATCAGCCCGTTCTCCGTCCCCACATAAAACACAGACGATTTGTCACGCCCCTAGATGTCTGATACCGACCTAAAAGGTACCCTTCCGCACTCTGGGTTCTCAATTCACTCCAATATAAACCCGTTTGCAGCGGTAAGAGACGCTCATAGCAGAGCTCCAGCTGTCCATTCACTCCATTAATAACCCGACCACAGCGATACATGACGCTGCAAGCTACAATCTGATTGGTGAACCGAGGACTCTCTCTCAAGTATTTTTTCACTATTTTAAGGATTTCTTTTAATGATATCGTCAACATTTCTCAGCACACGCCAAAGTGTCAACAATAAAATAGCTTTATGTTGTTGCCCTCAGTATGATTTTTTTCTCCTTTGATTCCGAGAAATAAAGTTTTATTTGTATGTTTTGGATAGCGGAAAGGCCTACACGACCCCTAATCCTCGACCACAGTTGCTATGGTGATGAAGACAATCCACTTTGCGCTACCTGTTTTTATTTATTTATTTATTCCTAACTAATTTACAAAAAATAAAGCTATTAAACTGTTCAAAGAGGTCAGTGTTTTATTATGTGTGTACAAATTACAATATTTCATTTCAGTTCGTCATAGCTACACGTCAAGAGATTTTAAGCAAAGTGATTGGATGGTTTTTAACTGCAAAGCACCCTGGGGGTCGTAGTAAATGTATGTTTCACGTCTGGGTCCTGCGGCAATCATTTCTGATTGACACGGGTCAAATTTAAAGTGAGTAAGTCATGGTGAAATCTGCGGATTATTTGTAAATGTCAAAGAAATAATAGACTGATATGAAAAACCTGAAATATTTTTAGAGAGCAGTCCGTGTACCTCTGCAACTGTTATTTTTGTAACGTATTCTAATGTGAAAGACACTTGCTTGGCCAGCTAACTAACAGTAGTACTAGCCTATATTAGCAACGTACTTTTAAAGTGCACTTCACCAGAGATAGATGGCCCGGCCTGTAAGGCCGAAGGTTGATGAACAGTTTCTAAGTCAGAGTAACATGAACGAGCATGAATACTGTACATAAAACTGTGAGCACTCAGTTGCATTCAGCAATCAGTTTCTGAAGCAGTGTTTTAATCAAGGGATGAACTTCCCCAGCAACATTCACAGAAATGTTATGATGTGTTTTTATTGTTTCTCTTGAGTTAGCTGAGACACGTGACTCCATGTCCTTTTCCAAGAACACTGCAGAAAGGCACAGAGCTGTATATCTGATATACAGGGTTGGATATGAGCAGGAAATGTGTGCAGTGGTGGGATCATTTGCTCCACCTATAAGAACTATTGTCAAATGCAGAGAGAAATAGAATATGAATATAATCCAGACGTGACATACTAACTCTCTTTGATCATACTGTTCGCCTAATGTTACTTTACAGCTTTGTGTTTATGAGCGAAGTGTATCTATTTAACCACACTGCCGTCTATGATACCAGATATCCCTTTATAACACATCTGTATCCTCACACTGTGCTGCTTTATTATAAGACAAGACTGGAGTGCAGACAAGGCTCCTTGTATAAGTTGTCCACCTCAGTAATTTACATGTCTAATAGTATTAGTAAATGTGTAAGTCATCATAAACATTGATGGACTAAATGCATGCACTTTATTAAATTTGGAAAATTTGAGAACTTGCTTGCAGCATTTTGTTGTATGCCTCAAGTTAATGTCACAGAAACACTGTGAGAGTTGCAAACAGGGTGCAAAAATTCAAGCCAGGCCCATTTGCACTACCCTGCATGTTCTTAATGGAGGGGGACCATGTTAGGCCACAGCTGATGCAGCACACCACTGGCAGTGCAAGGTTGTATTGACCTTTAAGAAGGATAAATATAAGTTCATAGATGAAGTAATAGGTTAGTTTAGCCAAGAAGCCCACATGAATGCCATTGACCAGTACTAACCAACATATTTTTATCTAGTTTTATTATTTATAGATATTATAAGCAGAAACCAGAATTACCAATTCAGTGATGGCTCAAAAAAGACATCTTTGTTTTCACGTTGCTTTCAAGCCTACATATACCATGGACCAAAGATAATCCCAAACAAGATAGCAATGTGCAATATGCACAAAAAGCTGTAAACACGTCTATTGTGTATGCAGTGTGTGACAAAAAGGCCACTTACCATGAGAGCCACAATTCTGCCAGGTGAAACATGAATGTTACCTGCTGAGCAGCCACACGGTCTGGCATTTTTACAGGTAACACATAATATAAAATAAAAAAAAATAGAAGTCTAATTGTCCCAATAACAGCACCACCCATAGTAAATAGTATAAATATAGTAAGAAATGCATAGGACTTATAAACTATCTATTTGCTGGTAAAACAAAAACCCCTCGTGTTACTGCCTCTCTCTCTGACGGCCTTTGAGGAGTAACATCCCCATGTCTGTCACATTGCTTCCATCAGCCTCTGGATCAGTTTCTCTCTGTTTCTCTCTGCGCCTCACTCTACGCAGTAAATGCAACACTTTGAATACAGTCCATGATTGATGATAGAAACAATATAAGTAATAATGCTTTACTGAGGGTCTGAGATGCTGAACATGCTGTAGAAATGTGAGTCTACTTTTACTCGCAACAATAAATTAGACAAGAGTGTGGCCTCTTGAACAACTGTTTCCCTACACTACAGAACTAATTAAATAATAATAAATAAATAAATAAATAATAATAACAGTTACGACAACATTAACTCCAAATCCTGAAAGCACGCTGAAGCTCTCATCCAACTCCAAATCATCAGGATCACCTGAGTCAATCATTTTTCAAACTAAACAGGAAAGACACAGAACATCAGCAGTCAGATGATGTTAGCCATTTTTAAATGCCTTAAACTGCTTCAGAAACCTGACGCCTTTGTTCGCTTTAAAACATTTTCTGAAAAATGTTTTCAAGTTTTTTACGTACCTACGTCAGAATCAATATGCCACCGAGGGGTCTTTCCATTCTCCCATCAACCTTTGCACACACTGGTGGTGAGTGATTGGTTGTAATAGCCCGAGCTCAGCACGTCCAAAATGTGAGTGGTGAATAAATCTAGAAATGTGTTTTTAGACGTGAAAATAAAATAATAAACCTAACCAAAGCATGCGTTACATCTGTTCACTGTCAGATCCTGAATTAGTTTGGAAAACATTGTGTGACTTTAATGCAGGATCGTCCTGGGGCGGTGGCGTCTCCATAGCAACAGGGGTCGAGGATTATGGGTAGTGTAGGCCTTTCCGCTATCCAAAACATAGGAATAAAACTTTATTTCTCAGAATCGAAGGAGAAAAAAATCATACTGTACATACATACAACATACAATCAGATTGTAGTTCGCAGCGTCATATATCGGCATAATCAGGTTATTATTGGAGTGAATGGACAGCTCTAAACGTGTCTTACTGCCTCAATTCAGAACCGCGGAAGGGTACCTTTTGCATCAGTATCAGACGTCTAGGGACAAATCGTCTGTATTTTTTACGCACTGGGAATGAGAAGGGGTTGTAAAAATAGACCCAGAAGATAACTGGTGTCTCGTGCCCATTCCTCTCTGTGAAGCTGCTGCCGTTACACTGGCAGACTGATGCTGATATGCTTGATGCTGTCATCTGTGGGCTACAGCGCTGATAGATTTAGATCAGCCGTCCTCTTTCATAATCCGTGTTCTTTAATGTAGGAGCTGTTAGCGGCGCACATCTTTTTTTCTTCTTTCATGTGGTTATGATCTCCCCATGGTCACAGATGTAATGAGGAATAATATCTGGGCAGTATGCTGGCACATATTAAACACTCTCCTAAGAGCTTGAAGGCATTAGTGTTCACACCTCAAATCATGGTCACAATATGTTGTAGAATTTCTGCCACAGGCTTTTATTATGTTGTTATAGTACACTTCTCATTCCTCTCACAGTACATACATATATTATAGTTTGTCCTTGATCACGCTGAGAAACGTGGTAGTACTCATGAGTATATATTTAGTATATATACTGTATATACTATATAGTCTTGTTTGTGTATGATCAGGATTATTAACTCATGAAAGTTATTATTGATCGCCTGTTGTCCTAAAATTAAGGGGCATTTTATTAAATGTTCAACAAGTTCAACATTGTCCAACACGGACCAAGCGGCTGTGGATGTGAAGTGAAGCCAACGCCAAAAACTGCAGTTCCTCAAACATGCACTTGTGGCTGGCTCCAGAAGTGAGTCAGTCTCCATAAGTTCCCATGTTCAAATGTCTAACTTCACAGCAGAAATAAACATGTTTACAGCCTGGAACAAAAACAGTTTTGGTCTCTCTTGGACTGTGAAGGGTGAATTTTTATAGAACTTGCCCGTTATTATATTAAAGCATAAAGTTATAAGTGCATAATAACAGCGTGGCTGTGGCATCACAGGTGGCTTGTTTGAGCAACCAGACAATAAGGGTACAAGTGAATCCAGATATTTATGTCTATGAATGACCATAATCAGATATATTAGTCCAAAATAGCTTAGCTACCCTCATCTCCCGTTATAAAGAAAAATCAGTTAATGGCAGGTTTCATTTGATTTACTTCAGTAAATGAACAAATTGTCTGCATTCACTTCGGCACTACTACTGTATTAACATGAATGAATGTTGACAGTTTACTGATTGTGCCATTAAAGCAGCTGACTGGCAGTCTGGGCTGTTTTTCTCTTTGTTACATTCTTCCTCTTCCTCTTGAAGTTATCAGGAGCTGCAGGCACTTGTGACTACTCATGCTTTTACATCTTTTCCTGACATACTGTACCTGCCTGTTTCTGAACAGCACTGAGGTGTGATCACTCCAGGAAAGTGGCACATGAAATCATTCAGCCGCCTTTGTGAAATATTTGGTTTCAGAAGCTTAATGACATACTTACAGAGCTTCTTAGGAAACTGCTTTTGAGGTAACCACTAACTTTCTTTCCAGCTGGGCTAGTGCGGCTCTGTAAAATAAGGATTTTTTTATGTACCATTCTATACACTTCCTTCTCTTAGAGAATATACTTTTTAAAGATGATCCTGAATCCTCCCTAAAACCACTGTTCCATAACACATTTTCACGCATTGTGCTGAGTGCCCAGTCAGAGTGTGTGCATGTAAGCAGGCCAGCCAATCATTTCATCTTGGGGCTTGTGACAGCCACAGGTACAGATTTTTTTCTTTCTCTCTTTCCCTGAGCATTTGATTTATTGATCGCTGCTTCTACATTACCTCACGTTGTTTTAATAAAATTGGATGGCGCAGCATGTAAGCTATGATGGCTTTATCTATTTTGTACTTCCGGGCTTTCAGTCACCTCAAAAGTCAGCTACACAGCTTACTGTCAGTCTTTGGTTTCTAAATTACAAGTTAGAGTCCACAGGTTGAACTCAATGTGAAAAGATTGCTTGAGTTGATTCCCCTTCGCAAATAAATCTACTAATTGCTGCGATTGGTGACTGGAATCACTCTCCATCCTGGTTTTAAAGTGCTGCAAAGTTCAGAGCAGAAATAAATACATTACCGGCTGTGTTACTGTATGGTCGTCTTGGTGAGCAGCAGCCTTTTTCTAAGAGTTTATAGGTCAATACGTGCTCAGTCGTACACAGTCACATTTTTATTATTTCATGACAGCTGCTATTTGCCTTGTATTTCACCGTTTGGTTGAGGGAGTATCTTAAGCACCAGGGAGAGCAGTTATCCTCCCAGCACACAGCCATAAGGGAGAATAACTGATGACAGTCACTGTCATTGTTTTACCCCAATGAACTGCTGTGCAGCTGGGGACTGCTGCTAGACCAAGACATCCCACATTGCGAAAGCCTCATTGATAAAGTGATATTCCTCCGGAGAAAACAGTACTCACTGTGTGTAGTGATAATGCAGTTATTATCCAAATATTAGCATGTCTGTTATGACAATACATTTTCCTTTGGACTACGGACTAGATATGGCACTCGTCGTTACTAACTCTTACATTTCCATAAAGACTGCAATGAAAGCCTAAACAGCAAAGTGTTTTCAGTCTTTCATATTGATGGTTATGTTAAGGCTGAGGAAGTGTCTTACTAGAAAAGTTCCGCCAGTCATTGAAAAGAAGGCCAACACATTGGCTCAATGGATACAGTGTGGACGTTGCATGTTCTCACTTTGTCTGCTCACGGTTCCTCCTGGTGAATGTGTTTGTCAGGCTCTGTGTTGAACGAACAGCTTGTTCACAGCGTATCCTCCCTCTCACCAAAGTCAGAGTGTTAGAAAATGCAGTGCAGTGTGTACTTGTAATGACATGTTGCATCGCTCTTCAGTTAAGAAAACCATTCATTCGGAATAAAATGACAGTAATAAGGAAAGTTTGGCCATGTCACCTTGGAGCAGGATGATGAGACGTGGTTCTCTCCACACAGTGGATTGAGTCTGCTCAGTATTTACGGTCTTCCGTGTGAAGCTGTGAGACGTGGTTGAAAGCTTCAGAAATCGCTAGTAAGTGGACCTGAAACGGATAGCTGATGGTTTATTTGGTTTTCTGTTGTCCGGGTTCTTAGACATCTGTCTTTTTGCCAAAGACAATAGAGGTCAGTAGAACTTTGTTTGCTCTGTGATTTATCAGGTGTTATAGGGGCAATTTTTCTGGAAATTCAGTATTTTTTTTATCGTTGGGACCACAACAGACCATTTAACTCCATTGTATATATCTGGTGACAAAAATCTCACAGATGAATACAGAGTTTCAGAACCTGAACAAGTAAATCCTCTAAATCTTCTGCATGGCTCAATACTTTTAGAGGTGAGTGAGAAAATCAGGGACTATGTTCAAAAATTGTTTGTGATTTTCACTGTGTGCAGTGTTTACATACAGATTTGTCACATGCTGAGGTCATATGCCGAGGAATCAATAGAAATCCACTTGACATTACATGAGGGCTACTGTGTGCTGCCTTTGTGGCAGTTGGCTTCAAATCGTGGACACACTCATGTGGGTCCATTGTTGCATTGTTTCATCGTATTTAAACCACACCAGAATGGATTAATGTCATTTTGCTTGCATTTCCTGATTTGTCGTAATTTTTATTTCCAGTCTGTACTCTGGTTGCACCTCAGTTAGCAAGTCCCTGTTAAAAGCCTTTGAGCTCCAGATACACTTGCACAGAGAGATGGGACTAAGAGGGCCAGTCAAGCCTGCAGGAGTGCATCTGAAGTGGTCTCTACTTTACACAGGAGGACTAGAGTACATAAGTCATGCACTCTGGGAACATATTTGTCTGGCCCGAGCCCACAGAGTTCAGCCTGAGTGCAACCCTCCACATGTAACTCTGCATCCCTGGCTTGCACTCCCTCCACCTCCTCTCATGCGTACACGTACACACACCTACACTACCTGCTGGCAAACTGCCTATATTGCTGTTTGGTACTCTACCCACAAAAAGAAAAAGATAGTATCTTCCAATAAGACTGAGAGTTCATTTTTATTTCATCATGCAGATAGCAAATTGAGGCCAGTGTGGGGCTAATATTGTCCATTACCTGCCAACAAATGTGCTATTTACCTCTGCTCTGTATCAGTCTTCTTCCACCTGCAGTCATTGTCTTTCACACAAGTAATTTAATTTTAGGTTAATTTCATGAGTCATTTTGGAAATGCACAAAAGAACAAATCAATTTTTTATGGCTAAGAATCTGGCGCGTCTCTCCTGCCTTGAATAGATATTGCTGAACTGAAGGATTCACAATATTGTTTATAGAGAAGCCTGTGGACTGTATTTATGTCTTCAGAAAGGAGAAGTACTAACATTCAAGCTGTGTGTGTATGTGTGTGTGCGTGTGTGTCTTGGATGTGTATGTTTGTGTATGTATGGTACTGTACGTACATACACAGACTATATAAGTGGCATTTATGAATTCCCTATATGTTATGAGCATTATGTCGACAATCACAGCACCATTGAAACTATACTTGCGAGCTCCTCGACTTGGCCGAGTGCTCCATCAAGAACAATTAGTAGTTGTTTGTCAGTGTGAAGTCAGTGAGCGAACATGTCCTTGTACCAACTAATGGCTGATTGTAGGGTTGTACAACAATGTACTATACCCCTCCCTGGCAGTTAAAAAACAGCGACTTTGCAAAATGTGCATCAAAGAAGTCACACAATGATCTAAACCCTCCTTATGCTGCAATTTTTTAGGTGAGAATAATGACTTGAAATGCATGACTATATTGAATCTAACTAAACTACCAAAGGCTAAAACGTACAAAACATACAGTTGTGGAAGAAGATGTGGAAGAACTTATCAAAGTGTTAGTACTGGAAATACGCTAGAATGTCTCTGAGGTTAACCTTTTCTGTTGAAAATGTTGAAAAAAACCAAACAGGTGTGTCCAGAATGAAGACTTGAAGCCACCAGTAGCAATCTAGTTAAGAGTACACCCCAATGTAAATATGACAACTGGAGTTATTGGAAGGCATATTCCTCCTATGCAATGAAAGCTAACGTCATCAATCTCTCCAGTGAACACACAGAGTTGGGACATCCATATATCATATCTACCCTTCATCCAACAGCAAACAAGCCAACCCTTCAGCAGGTATTAACGGAGCATTACTGGGATTAGTAGCATAATGTAATTACTGAGCTTTAAACTGTAATCACTCAATTACTGAATGAAGTAATCACATTACTGGAATACAATGCTAATGTGATACCCAACACTTTCATTTCATTGATTGCTATTGGTGACCAGTAGGAATCACAACAGCAGGTTGGTTGCGTCAGTAGTTACATTTTCTAAATAGACATAAATCAAGTAGAAGTACAACTGGAAAAGAAACCATGATTGTCAGGGAGTAATAAACAATCTTCCACATTATTGGAGTAATAACCTGGCTTTATCGTCACCATGTCTGGCCTCAGAACAAGACGTAGCCAAAAGGTCTTGTAAAGATCTCTGCAGTTGATAATGTCAGTAAGTTAGTTTAAAAGCTCAAATAGGAAGGAAGGATTTGTGCCAAGTACATGTTGGAGGGTGGGTTTAAAATCTCCAGCTCTCAGTGCCCTATTCAAAGTATCTGAATTATTGGCAGTGATCAGCTGCAAATCCAACAAGAACAAGAAGAGGTGTCATTGTAATTCTGTACATTGCGTGTTTGGATTGATCAAGTTGAGATTTTAGCCGTTATTGATGTCAGTATCCCTGAAACTGGCTTCAGTGTCGTCCTACCTTATGGGTGTCCAGGGATGCTGCATAGAGATGACGCCTGCTGCCCTCCCACTCGTGCTTGTCTCCTTTGGCTGTGATGTATTGCCCAGTGTGCGATAAGGTTAATTTCATTATCCCGTTTGGTTGAACAACTAAGGATATTATTGACACAGCAACAGAGGAGAAAATGAAAGTTTGTCTCGAGACAACCAGCTGTATACTTACAGCAGCCGACAGAAGCAGCTTCTCTTCACCCAAAGGGAGTCGCACACAGAAGAGAGCAATAAACACTATACCAGAAATGAAATATGAGAGAAATCGCATTTATTGGCTTTTCACACTTTCTAAAGCTAAAATGCATTCTCCTAGTCCCAGCTTTAAACACAAAAGGAAATTGAGATGGCTGTTGAAACTTAGAAAGGCACAAACTTAGTTCTCAAATCTTAGACCTTATAAAACTCTTTGAAATTGCATGTTGAAACCTGGAATGGGAATTGTAATCTGTTCATAAAAAGGTGTCATGGCATGAAGGTTTCTTATAACCAGTGCATTGTGAGATTATTACATTTGGTTGCAGTGGGTTTCTTGAGGTCATGTAATGAAAACCACTTATTGTCAGGCTCATATCATTTAATTGGCTTGGCTGCAGCCCCCTGCCAGTTCATTTTCAACATGCCTGGATTGTGTTTGCCCACACTGCTCCGAGATTCCTGCCATTCCCTTCTACTGGGAATTCTCCACATTTTGTGTGTATTGGTGTGTGACTCCGCCAGCTTTGCCCAGAATCAAGTCAAGGCAATACTTTTATTTAGTTTTTTGGTTTGAGTTCTATTTTATTGTAGCCTGAAATTGACAGAAAATAGACTGTAGGTAATTTTCACCCAGATTAAGTATGTTTCCAGATGGAAGGTTAAGGCACTGTGGAGAAGTGCTTGAACAAGTGTGACGCATAATTCCCTGTGGCCCCATTCATCTGTGATTATTAAAACTTTATACTTGATTGAAAAACTCTCTGGGTCTAGGAAATGTTAATTATACTAATCCTCACTATGATTGGACTGACAGCTGCTGCCATTTGCCATAATATACTGGCATTGCAGCTTTTCTACAAACAGACATTCATTCCTCATCAGGTTTTTGTTTTTTGTATTGATTTGTAAGTTGAAGTGGAAGGCAGGAAGGAATCTAACAACTAAGATCGGACTGATATGTCTGTCAGCATTGAAGAATGCTTGGTATTACTCATATGGAAGTAGAAGAAATGGGGTTATGGTGTGTTCCAACGAGACACAAAACATATCTAATAATCACAGGATTACCCAGAAAATCTGATTTTTTTTACAATTTTAGTCTTATTTTCATATTTTCAGTAAGATAATTACTAAGATCTGGGAATACAATGACATCCCTTAAAATATGTCTGACGGGGTGTAGTTAGACAATCATTTGATTTCAATCAAACCTCTAGGTTAACTATTTGGAATTTGAAATGAAGACAAATGGTAAAATTACAACCATGGTGTAATGTGGTTTGGATTATTTAGCTAAATTGTGAAGTTGTCAATGTGTCAATTGACCTTTGTGTTTTTTTGTGATGTAGCCTGTCACGCCTGGGCTCAAATGAGGACTCAGATGCAGAGATATCACCAATTGGATGGGACTTTATTTAGGAAAACTCCACACTGAGTGACACAACAGGACTATGAAAATTACTCTAAAAAAACAAAAAACGCTCCGAAGAGGGAAAAACGTAAAAGCAAAGAGGAAAAAGGTAACAAGAAAATCACTCCACAAGTGGAGGACAAAAAGCTAACCGCTATCTAACTGAACAGAAATCAATGACCTAATACTATGAAATTTACAACAAAAAATCACTCACGTGGAGGCAAAAAAACATCAACACTCGTTTCGTAGCAAAGCAAGGATGAACAAGGACTGTGGGAATGACGGGCTGGAGTGAACGAAAGAACGAAACACTTCGGCACAAGACAAAGGGAGACGCAGACAATATATACACAGGGTAATGGGGAACAGGTGGAAACAATCAGGGCGGGGAAGACAATCAGACCGGTGACACATGAGGAAGAGCAAGTGACCTGAAACGAGAGGAGAGTTATCTTTCCAAATAAAACAGGAAATGACAAGACAGGACAAAAACCCAGCTTGACCTCACCGTGTGACATAGCCGTGTTCCCATATCTCCATTACATTCATGAGAGCAATGTTTTGTCTAATCAAATTATGGCCCAAAATAAATCATAATAAGACCCAAGTAGCAGCTCTCAAAAAAAGCGCCGATAACCAGCCCAGCAGCAAACCGCTGAACACAGTGGAACATTTATCAGCTAAAGAGCCAGAAAAAAAAATAAGCAAAAAGGAAAATGAACATTGGACTTAAAATCATCTGATGGTCAGAAATAGGACTATAATGAACCCCAATGTCCCATGTCTAGAAAGTGTAGCATGAAAATGGCCCCCCAAAAAATCAACAAATGCAGCTTTAAATTGTCTATCAGTGTTGACCTTTACCTTGATATGTGCTAATCTCCAGCATTATTATTCTGCTCCTGTTCAGCCACATTATACATTTCAACACACCCAAGTTGACAGCTTATTTATCAGCATCTAACATACACTTACTTTGTTAATATACCATATCAAACAACTCTACAACTCTGTTTAATTTGCTCTCATTAAAAAGCATCTGCTCCAGCAACATGGCCTGATCATTCATTTTCCCTTCACTTAGTCACGCTTCCTGGCCATGGTCTGTCACATCTCCTGCTTTCGTGTTCTCCTACAGTTGCCCCTTTTTTATGTTTCTTCTCTCAGGTTGAGCAAAAATGGTCATGCTATGAGGATCCATCCATTAGAGAGGGCTGGCGACACTGTGTTGATTTGTGTTGAAGAGAAGTGGGCCCACTCTAGGTGTAGTTCCTGTTTAGCCCTTTATCCTCAAGAGTATCAGTGCATCTCTCTGTTTTATCTGTCTAGGTTTTAAGGTATTGAGAGATTTCTTTATCCACCTGATTAGAGTGGTCATTGATACATTTCACTGGTGGTTAAAACCCTTTAAAAAAAAGTACATGAAAACAATGCAAAAGCAACCCCTGTTTTCAAAAACCATTCCTGTTACTCCATAATAGAATAACTCACAGACATTATTGTCAACAGTTTACTGTGGTACTGCTTTCTCTAGACTGTATAAAAACAGATCGGACCGCTTCAGTGTGTTTCAATCCACATGTTTTATATTTTTAATTTCAGAATTTTGAAAAAAAAAACACTGGCAGCAGATGGAAAAATCAGCTCTGTTTGGAGTCATGAGGAGACTGCGACGTTCCTCCAAAAAAAATACATCAAACAAACATAAATGTCGTATTTCCATCACATTTTCCACATGGTTCCACAGCTCGTTATGTACTCTTCTTCTGTAATGCTTTAATGGCACCCGGCTGGAGAGTTAGCGTTTATCTTGATGAGCTCAACTCCTAACGTTCCCATAACAGTATTAGATTCAGTTATGCATGAATCTGAGCGAGTTTTGGCCAGTGACAATCGAGGGAAAAGACGAAGATAACATATTTGCTGTGTTGTACATCGACCTTAGGTAAACATCCTCTCAATGAAAAAGGCTTTAAATGCAGCTTTTAGATTAACTCTGTCAACTTTTTGTGCTAACATGCTCCTGCCTTTCTAGCATGTTCCAGGCAAATTCTCTTGTGCCACTTTCTGATTTGATCAGACACCAAGTTGTGCAGTGTTTTTGGGAAAGACAAGAAAAGATCTGGCTTTTTGAATTCTTAAATGTACATTTTCAGGGCTCTGAGAAACAGAAATCTATTTGCCCTCCATGTATTGGGATTGAGGCAAACGTCTCAGATATATCTTAAAATGTTAACAAAAAACATCAAACCTGTCTGTTACTGCATAGCTCCGGGGATAGGTGAGAAAATATTTTTGTAAATAGAGCGATTTACCCCTTTAATATTTTATTTGCAGGCTTTAAAAATGTCAACACGTTTTAACAAGTAAACCCTGAAGCCCTTTTGCAAGATACATAATCCCTAAAATGTGAAACTCCTATAATATTATAGACTCTGATGGCGTAATAACAATTGTAGAACCACTGGAGAGTAAAATGTGATCCAGTACCTACTTGTATGGCTAAATCCATAATTATACAGCAGCTCTCCAATCAATATGTACCATAACTAAGTTATGCACCGCGGGCTCCACCCACTCACAGCATAGTGCATCAGGAGCTGCTGCCATCATTTCCCACCACTGATAACCCTGGCTCAGCACTTCAATTCTAATGTGGCCTGTTTGGTAACAAGAGGCAAATTCTGAGGAAGGCTCAACTATCTGGCATCCTCAGTTGATATCATTAACTGGCTTTTATCAGGACACTAATCTTAATATCTGCAACTGCGACTCTCTCATCTCGTCGTCAGTTGATTTAAAGGGGGAGTCTCGTGTTCTTCTCCTTCTTCTTCTCTCCCGTTGCTGCTCAGAAGGCTTCCAGTCAGAGCTCCTCCTGCTGCAGTCTTGTTGTTTATGATCGGCCATTGATTTTGCTTTTGACAAAGGACAGGTTAATCTTTTTGCTGGTCTCACACTGACAGCTTATGATTTCCTAGGGGCACGTTGTCTTGTTTTCAATCAGTTCTTGCCCCCCAAAAGCACTTCCCTCACTGTGTTTGCTCTGCATGTCATCTAAAGGCAGTAGTGACCAAGTAGAACATGGAGTTCAGTGTCTCGTCAAAGCAGCTTTGTAGAGACAGGATAGCATTATGTCATTAGTAAAGGATTTGTTATGCTTCGGTAGTTTTGTCTGGAAAAACACAGCATGGATGAAGGTGTCAGAGTTCTACCTCTGCTAGTGTTTGTTCACCTGTATTGACTGGAATTCAATATAGCTGATAGATCACTCTCATTAGTTGTGTATTGAGTGCCGGGAGCCAAGAATCTGACACTTTTCTGCTGAAGGGAGAATCAGAAAAGACAAGAGCCTATTAGCTGGATGTGGTGAGTTATGATAGACAACTTGGGTATAATGAAGGAGTCTGTCAAAGCTATTAAGGCTGACTGGTTACATTCTCTCAGATGGTTCAAAACCAGCTAAATTGGAAAGAGTCCTTTTCGTTTTGAAGCTGACAGACGTCACAGACAGTTTGCCCTCTGCGTTTCAGCAGTACCCTTTAAAGGATGGAATTTTCCACCTTCATCTTTGCAGTGGATTCAACGGATCTGTCCAGTTACGTGACCACTGGGCTCTGACATGACATTCTTTAGAAACTGCGGTGACCCGCAGTCATGCTGGCATCTGTCAATATAAACACGCCTGGCTGCACATCTGCCCAAGGTTAAAGAACCAAATAGGTCATTTTGCTTTACGCAGCTTGTAATTTCCAGTGTTTTAAGCCGAGGTTTATACGCCGGCTTCCCACAAAAGCAGCTGCACTGAGACAAAAATGCAGAAAAAGGCATCTGCCAACTCTTTTTGATTTACATATCAATCTTCACAGCTAGATCAGGATTAGAGGAAATTGGGGAGCTGAGGGAAACAGGTTCCCTGTCACGTTTTGGTTTTGATGTAGGTTAAAAGTGCTCTGAGGTATCACAAGCATATTTTTAGAGTGCCAAGGAACAGCTCAAGTCAATCTTGTGCATAATTTAGACTGCTTGTAAATTAGCATTACGGCAGAGTTCTAAAATAAATGTCTGTGTGTGTGTGTGTGTGTGAAACTTGTTTTTTCTGATGGTCTGCCTCTGATGGTCGGATTTTCTGTTTGCTGGCCGCTGGGATTTAACTGTCCTGGACCTGCTGGTCTGGAAAAGCAAAGAAGGCAGTTTCACTAGTTTAATTGGCAGCTTAGCTTTGCACTGAACCGCCTTGAGTTATGTATGAGACAGTTATTTAGCCGAATGTAATTTAGTGCTGTCGATGCAGTTTTATGTCTCATTTTGACCTGCTTACTGTAGAAGTGCATCATTATGACTTTCACTCTCTGATGTAACTGGACTTAGGTTCCCATCATCCTGGCAAAATATGCAGGCTACAAAACAGATGCAAACCCTTTCAGCTTTAGTTCCCTTCCTCTCCTGATTCATGTGTTTGTCATCCGCAGATCAAGCAAAATTTGGAGAGGTGTCAGGTATGTGCTGCCTAGATTCCTCGGCATACTCTACGTCCTCATTATTTTGCCTGTAAACTTACTGTAGACCTTTTCTCTCCACACTCAGAGTAACATGTCGTCTAACAAAAACTCATCAGCTTTCCCTGAACAATTCTGGACTTTGGCTGTGTTGCTGCCTCTCATCTGTCAGTTCTAACCGATCCACATAAGATTATTGTTCTCCTCCAGGAGTAATGAGATCTTACATCGCTTCCTGCAGTGTCTCCTCTCTGATTCTCATCTTTGCTTGATAAATCCTTTCTCTGGGACTGTCAAATAGGCAGTCCTGTCTCATTTTGTGGTCACAATACACTGACTCTGCCCAGTCATGGGTACATATCTCCTCTTCTTACACTATATGAGTTACATTCTGAGAGGCAGGCATGATAAGCTGAGGCGGGGCTGTATAGCGAGTCATTAAAGCTTAAAATCACTTGTTTCACACCATTAGCTGCTTTTGGGAACGAGATGAGACAAATGTATGCACACACCCCCAACATCTATATGTCATTGAACATCTCATTTCAAAACCATGGATATTAATATGCCTCTAAAACATGCTGATAAGACACTCTTAAGTCTTCAGAATAAATGTGAAAACAATCTCCAAATCCATTTCAGACTGCAAAACCATCAATATTTAGATTCTTCAGAGGTCCTATAATAGCTGACAAACTGTTGTGGCGCTGGCTTTCAATGTGTCTGACCACCTCAGGTGCTGAGGACACTGCACGGAGACAAAGATGTCAGAGCAGAGAGATGAATTGAAGGTCCGTCCCTGGCAGACACAGGAGTTAGACACTGTGGACACCTTGTTCTTTAGAAGTCACTCGCCGGGCTGCACAACACTTATCACAGTGATAGATGCTTCAGCTGGACAGGGCCGTGACGCGGCTGTGGGGCTGCAGGTCTGATAGCAGATAGAAGTGGATAAAACAGAAAGACCTCAACTCCTGACCTCAGTAGGATTTTATTTAATGACATTTTATTATTCTGGATTTCAGTAATGTAGCTGTGCCTGGAGAAGCGTGTATGTACACCCCAATTTTGTTTTTAAAGTGGAGCGTCCAGCTAAGTGTACACCCTGCATTATGAACAGTGACATGTAAGACTACTCTCAGCTCATCCAAAAGTGGGTCAGTAGAGTATTTGTGCATTGTCACTGAACTTCTGCAGCTCCCCAAGATTCCCTTTTAAATCAAATTTTATATATATATATATATATATATAAACTGCATATCTGAATGTGTGACAGGTGTGTTGGAGGAAAGTACAACTTGAAAACAATGAGAAGAACTCCTCACACTGTATCACTTACTGCTGAAGAAGTCATTTTCATATTAAAATACTGTTCATACTATGGCTTGGCTGAATACTTTATAATAATTCTACTAAATATTTACTGAGAGATGTGCATCCATATTTCCCAGTATGCAAAGGGAATTGACATTTTTCATTTAAAACGTGAATCAGTAGTTATTGTCAATTCATTACTTTCCAACTTGTGGGCTGTAACTAAACCATGACTAATAGATTACATAATTATTACCTTGTTTTCAAACTAACATGTGTCTATGATGGTCGCATCACAGCCATTGCTGGAAAAGTTTCATTTCGTGCACACATATATGTAAGAATGAGTAATTTGCAAGGCCATCCACAACCTATGTAATAAGCATACAGAGTCGCCCAGCTCTGCCTCTGCATGCCTAAACCTAATCAACCAAACCAACAAAGGCAACCAGTACTAGCCAATCAGAGGTGGAATACAGCCATCCATGAGAAAAAAAATGTCTTTCAGAACCTGAATGATGCGCATCAGAGGGGATTTAGAAGTGGGAATATGCAACGCCGGATGAAAAATAAGGAAGTATATGGCTATATATAGCTGCATACATCCTGCACGACACCACTCACTGTTTGTGATATTACATTCACCCAGCATAGACTTAAGGCCTTGTGCAGAGTGCATAATTCTGTGAAGACGCAGGCACAATGAAAGCACAGTGAGAGAAGATTTCATCAGCCTATGAAATGGGAAAGAATTACAGGATTGAGTTGTTGACAGAGTAAAGCCTCTCTCTCTTTATCGGGTCAAGGATAAACTCTCATGAGCTTATGCTTTGGAAGGATATTGAAGCTGTGTAACAGCCTTCAGTGCAATAACAGACAGAACTCCATAGTGCTGGAAAAATGAAATTACCTCAGCTCTAAACAGAAGCCCCACTTTAGTGTGGGATACTGAGGAGGGCGGGGGGGGGAGGTGTGTGTGCGGTAGCTTATGGTAATCACCCACAGCTCCAAAGAGGTGACTGTTAGCTGCACTGTTCCACTTCACGTCGCCACCGCTGACCCCGGTGTGAGGCACCCACATTTAATCGTGTCAGCGATGTCTTACTGAGAGCTCCTGGATGAGACCAATTTTTATTGTAGCGGTGTCTTGATATAACCGTAGGACAGCATACTGATGACTGCAGAGCGGAGGCTCACATTCAGTGGGAGTAAGTCACTCTGCTGACAGCGAAATGACTTTTTTTGTCCACTGGCCACAGAAGTTAGCAAATTACAAAATTTAGCAACAGTTTTGCCAGAATAACACAATGGCCGCACTGCAGGTGTCCTGCCAAAGGCTTCTACACAAGCTGCATTCAAATATTTACCAGCAGGTGGGTGGTGGTCATTTTCCTCTCTGTTAGCAAATTGGCTGTAGTGAAAAATATTGGTACAGCGAGAACTGACAGAAAAGACTGAGTCACGATTGGGACTCAGCTGGAAGAAATAATCCCCCTTAATAAACAGACACATAGCCATTAAATCCCACAAAATGAACAAAAGTCACTTATACAATAGGATACAATAGGAGAGGGTTAAGTTTGGTGGAGTTGTTCTGTTCTGTCATTATTATCCAGCAGAAGTTTTCCCCCCCCCAGCCATAACATCTCACTTATTACACACTATATATTCTGTATCTTCTCCGTTGATGAGCTAGCTAACTATGTAGGGAGGTTTAATTTCCAATCCTGCTCCACTGTGTTGAAGTAGAGGATTCACATCAGTGATCACAGACGGTCCAGATCGATTTGAATCGCTGTATGATGTGGGACTCATGAGAACTCTTAAACTGGGCTAACTGTTATTATTATTATTATTATTATTATTATTATTATTATTATTATTGACAGTCCAACTTCCAAGACATTTCCAGCTTGACGGAAATCGCATATTGTCTAATGCCACTATCAAAGTACTGCACTTCTACATGATGATGTTCAGAGTGACATTAAGTCTCATTCACTTCAATGTGACCATTGCCATGGTACAAAGGGCTCAAGCAACACAACAACCTTAACCTGACTCAGCTTTATATTTAATGAATAGTTTCCAGATGTTTTTTTTCAGGGTGGCCTTCTGGCAAGGTGTTACATTTGCCAGTTAAATACTGTACGTGTAAACTCTTATTCCTATTCAGTTTGTTTGTATCGTGGCATAAATTGACCTCATAACTGTCAAGTTAGGGGATCAACAGTCTCTAGTTCTCATAGTATTATTAGCTTCTGTTAAGTTGCCACATAGCAAAAGGATACTGGCCCATGCCCTGTCTGGGGCTTTGTGGGTTCTCTCCGGGTTCTCTGGTTTCCTCCCACAATCCAAAGACATGCAGGTTAAATGGTGGCTCTAAATAACCCATAGGTGTGGATGTGACCGTGAATGGTTCTTTGCCTGTGTTGTGTTTTGACGGCTATTCCACCAGTGTTTCGGTGCTCTTTCCAAAAACTATGAGTTTTCATTACACTGCAAAGTCTCTGGTCGGTATAGCAGGTTTTTGTTGGGACATTACTCAGCAAGACAAATAGTATAACATCATTCCTGCAATGCACTGTATGGAAATTAGGCTGGTCCTCCTTCTTTCTTTTTTCTCTTGACATTTAGCTGTTACTCCTTTCCTCATTGCTTTCACATAAGGCTCTCCAAAACTCCTGCTGCCTCTTCATGGCAATTTAATGAGAGCCCCAAGAAACAAACTTTAATTTAGTTTGCTGCCTTTGTTGGGGGGGTAAAATGGCAACGCTCAATAATAATGCATGTGAATATGACCTGCAGTCAAATGCTTCTGAATTCTAAAAGCACTGCCACCCCACCCGCTAAAGCCAATACAGCATGGAGATTGCATTTATTTTCAAGCCAACACAATATTCCAGTTGTCTCCATAGAACTTGTGTATCATCTATCTAACACCTATCCAACACTTAATGGTAAAGTGCGGGTATACACAAGTATATGGAGTATATCTACTTAGCATTGGGTATACTCTCTTTCAAATCATTCAGTTGTCTTCTGCAAACTATCAATGATTGCAATGGCATGACTTAGTTGTCCAGTTTCCATGAATGGCTGGAGTAAGGAATCAGGACTACTTACTACACACAAAAGGAATGAAGCTCTGCGGCTCAGTATTTATGGCAAATCCTGCACCTCTTCTGTAACTAATGCTGATTTCATAACGATCTTTACTCACTGAAGTCAAGCAGCAAAGGTCAAGTGCAAATATTACTGACCTATTTTTTTTGAAGGGGAGCAAATATGCAATGTCATTAAACAAAGTAAATAAAAAACACTGATTGGCTGATATAAGTTTTGAAACCAATATTGGTCAGCCAACAAACAAGGGCACATAATTTTCGTTGGATCTGCTGTATCTTGTCACAGACTTCGTAAGCACGCCTGCTGGATGTGTGTTTGTACATTTGTGCTTTGCTGTCAGCAGCTTTACCCTTAACCTCTCCTTCCTCTTCTGGCTTCCTGCTGTCTCCTCGGCCCCGTGGGTGAGAGCCGTACCAGGCATGTTGGCTGCTTTGAAACATCAACCCACACTGGGTTAATGTGTTAAAGCAGCTGACATCCAGTTTGAAACCAGTCCAGCACTATTGTTGCACCACGGGAAGAAATGCAGTGTTTTGTATGCTGACATAGCATTCTGTGAGAGGGCAGATGCCAAGGTTAACTGGGTTGTAGTGGCCAGTGGCTAATGTGCTTTTACATGGATTGCACCAATACACCTGGGTAAGACAACATCCCAGAGCTGACAGAGAGTAAAATGCTGTTTCGGTGCTGAACGGGGCGAAACAGCAGAGAACAATGCATGATTGAAAGTTCTTCGACACTGAAGGTTCTCACTATAATGGCACAGACCTTATTAGATTCCTGAGCCGCATACATTTGCATAGTAATAAAAAAAAAAAAGGATTCTTGTAAAGCTGCCATAACGGAAAGATTTCACATTTATGTGACGTGTGAAAACAAATACATGGTGTAAACTGTTTGTTTAGTTCAATAATTAGCATGATGAATGATGTCTTCAGGTATTGCTGTTAATCATGGTGATTATGGAAGACTGATTTAACCTGTTTTATAAAAATGTTCATAATTAAAAAGGAAACATTTATATTTAATATTTGCACTACCAATGCACAATGATCATAGTTAACATACTGTAGCAAAATATCATGCATCATTAATTTGTGAGTAATTTCATCGCTTCGATTTTTTTTTTTCTGTTATTTGTTTGTTACCCTCTAGGCCACTCTTCATAAATGATAAATTGCAATTTTGTACTGTGAATGCAAGACAAAGAAAACAATAAAGTTGCTCTGTTTCCTTCATATCACAACTGTTTTTACCAATAGACTTTAGTTCTTTTCACCCCTCGTAGATTATTGGAAATTATGTTTGTGTCCTTGATTAGTGATTAAGACAGCACATGTTGACTCTTTCATGAAGCCACAATCATTCCCATAACTAAACCTGACGACACATCTCCGGTGCCTCTGGTCTGTACACCCTTCCCTACTTTCTATATTCTGTACGCGGTCACCTCACAACAGAAAGTGAAACAGCGAGATTCCTTTGTGACCCGACTATGTGCTTTCAGCCGATAACTGGATAGCAAGTTAAACGTGCCCTGTGGAGTTTTCTTGTAAACACACGAACATAACGTTCACATAATATTTTGTATTCTTGTGGTCTGACAGACACACTTCATATAGAATATTTGCAGAGCAGATTGTTTTAATCATTTGAAATCAATGTTTACATCCTTGAAACCTCATCAGCAGTCTCTCTCACTGGGTTTGTTGGCACATTGTTCCATTTCTTTACTCATTACCACCCCAAACTGTTGACCGGTGAAAAAGAAACCAGCATCAGGATCTTGTATGACGTCGACCAAACCAAGTAGTTTTGTTTAAAACCTCCATAGGATGGCCTGCCGTGTCCGGATATCTTGTACGGAGGAGTTTATACTCCAGCAGAGCACAATTTTAGAAAGCTGCGTGGTTTTATACAGGTAACACATGACCTAACTCAACTTATAACCCTTTCAACAGTTTGGAGTTGGCCGGCGGCACAACTCACACTTCCTCCACTCTAATGCAGCATTTACTGATTCCTCCTGAAGCAAACTCCTAGCTTTCTTAGTTGTTCATTTGTTGCTTCAGAGAGTGTGTAACCAGTATCTATCATGTATTAGCACCAGTCCATGAAACAAAAAGGTGCAGCTCTGCACGCATTAGTGTCAGAGAAAGCTGAATGGGCGGGTTGAGGCTTTACCACATAATGTTTTGTTCCGCAATCCCCTCCAGTATGTCAGCCTGTCCTTCAGGAACTGTATCGCCAGACAGGGCTCCACGTTTCTGATTATGCCTATGTGTTACAAGGCCTGTTTGTTTTTCCGCTCCTTGATCTGCTCCTCGGGGAGAAGGAGATATAGGCCACGAACATACCGTGAAGTGGTTTGTTCAGCCTATCAGCAAAAAGCCTGCGGTTGCTGGTGGTGGCAATGCACAGCGCAGCGAAGTGGCCGGTTAAACAACCTTCCCTCTAACACAGTTCCCAGCACTCTGAGCTCAGAGGTGCGATAAACTGCAATAATTAATCGCAAGATAACCTTTGTGTTTTTTTTTTAAGGCAGGCCTCTTTATATGAGCTGAGCAGTGGGCACCATCAGTAATTAAATCTTTGTATTTACTACAGAAGCTTATAAATATCTCCCTCTGTAGACTTCATTGATGTGATGCTGATGAGCGAAATGAGATGGAGAGAATGATATGTATGAGAGGGAGAACGCTATAGAGCAAAGCCGATTTGCAAAGGCCTCACACTGAAGCAGCGAAGGTTAATTGGATTCTGTCAACATGATATTGTCGGGCAATGTTTAATTCTCTCGGATCGCCACTTGTGCGCCATTGTTTAATTTTTTCCTTTGGAGAAAATAATTGTTTGATCTTGTCATAATCAGTGCACAACAACTCTATGAACCTATCAGGACTCAACTGTATCCTCCATGACTGTTTGTTCAGGAGCAAGGGCGTGTTGTTCTTCGAGGAGAAAATAATATCCATAAGCGCTTAGGACATCCAGCATTAGACAATTATAATACCATGTGCAGGGGCACTTACAGAGTCGGGGACAAGATGCAGCGTATCCGGCGAAAAGAGAAAGATTTGGATTTCCATGTTATATAAAGCAAAACCGCTTAGGCCTGAGAAGCACAGCACAGCACAGACTGTGTGTTACATAACAGACAGGAAGTACACACTACTCATCCATCAGGAGGAAATAAAGAGGCGGGGTTTGTTTTTGTCCCTGGGATTTGTGTTAACGGAAAAAAAAAAGTTCTCACCCTCACCAGCTCAATGCTGTGTGTTGTTGCGAGGCTCGGACGCTCCCTGTGTTTGTGTTTTATCTCTTCCTCGTCTGGAAGCTGCACTGAGCGATGGGTGGTGCAGCAGCAGCACAGGACTGTGTTTCCAGTTGAACTGACCTTGGTGTGTTGTGCTGATTAGAAGAGGGAGTATACCGTATTGGCTCCTCAGCAACACCATCACCCCAGAAACCTGACCCCTCTCCCTCCCTCAGGAAACCAAATGCAAATGATTGTTCTCGTGCACAATCAGCGTGGCAGCACTGATACACGGCACAACCTGTGTTCACCGCTACTGAGGCTGCATTGTGAAGCGATGCATGTCATTTTCAACATGTTTCCACTGAACATGAAACACTCACATGTACACACAGCACCATATTTGTTCTCATATTCCAGAGGTGTCACGTTGTATTACAATGCAAAGTATTGATCCATGACATTTAAGTATATGTCTATTGTGCTGTTCCCTGGAGGTAACTGCGGCGATTCAGAAACCACAAAGAAAAGAGTGTGTCTTACACACACTCAAACTGACAAGAAGTCCAAAGATGTCACTGTTTGATTGACAGATGATCTCTGGGAAGAGCAGTGCAGGATAGTGACAGGTAGTTCAGTTCTTTTTAAGATCAGATCAAATCATTTGACTCCCAAACGGCTCTTTGATTTACCACTTATATCTTTTCTAATTCAGCCAAGTTTAGCACTATTTTGACTTATGATTTGTATGTGTACACATATATCATTTAAATTATCCAATACATCCTTTGTGCTGAAGTATTCAAAAGTAGAAATTCCATTTTCAAATATCAATAAATTGCTGTACCCAGTTGTTTACAGACCCTTGTAACTCTCTGAAACCGCCCAGTGAATGCACTCACTTAATTGTAGAACCGCTCTGCTACACAAAGCAGATAAAAACACCTATAAAAACCATAGAAATTAAAAAAAAAGAACAGCTATTGACTGCTGGATGTCTGTGAAGGTTGTTTCTGGACCCTGCTCGAAATGACAACTTGACTTTGCAAATCGCCTTTGTGTTTTCTAAAACGCATCCAAATGCTGCTTCTTTTTCTACTATCACTCATCTCATCTATCACATTCAGTCACTGCATGCATGGAGCACCCATAGCTCACAGTAATATTTTCCAGATATTTTCCATTGTTCACTTAAAGAGCAATGAAGTGAAGACCGACGCATCACTAGTGCAACTAATGTGTGCTGAGCTTGGATGTGTTCAATATTAAAGGTCCAGTGTGTCAGATTTATGGGGTTCTATTTACAGAATATATACAGATATACAGAGATGTCATATAATATTTATCACTTATTTTCTCAGTCAAACAGGTTTTTTATTTGTCAATTATTGAATTCTTATTTAACCACAGCATTTCACCAAAGACCATGGTGCTATATAAAACATAGTGTAGACAGGATTACAGTGCATACACAGTGTATAATCACCTCAAAATAAGAACCATTATGTCTTTGTTACCTTAGAATAAGTCTTTTATATTTACAGGTCCTCTTCCACGTTGTCTGCCATGTTGAACCTTCATTTGTACAGTAGCCCAGGACAGTCAAACACTGGCTCTAGATCAAATCAAATCAATTTTATTTGTATAGCCCAAAGTCACAAAGTACTTTTGCCTCAGAGGGCTTTACAATCTGTACAGGAAGTGACACCCTCTGTCCTTAGACCCTCGGTTCGAGTGAGGAAAAACTTGCCCCCAATAAAACCCTTTTAACAGAGAAAAAATGTGGAAGAAACCCAGGTTGGGTGAGTGAGGCTAAGAACAAGACTTTCAAATGAATTATAATTTAGTTTAGGTTTAGGGTTTATTAATAGACTTGAGTCAAATATGGCTCCAACTCCACCACCTCGACCAGTACTTTGAGGAACATGAGTGTTAATGACTCGGAGGAGTGGATTCATTTAAGCTAACATATTCATCCTCCTGCAGCCAGGTTTCAGTGAGACAGAACAAATCAATATCATAATCAGATATTAATTCATTGGCGCTATATACGTACAGTCCATTTCCCATAACTTTTAATAGTTATTTAGTATCTTTTTCCTGTCTTTGCATTTCTTTCATACCAACATTATTTGACACTTTTCTTAAGCAAATTTGTATCAAAGTAACAATAGCATCCAATTTGTTCAACAGCTTCTTTCTTCTCTCCTGTTTTCAAAGAGTTGTTGATCATTTCTTCACAGAAAGTGATCAGATCTTTGACAGCAGCACAAACAATAATGCCTCTGAGAAACGCTTGTCACTTGAAGTCAAAAACCACAGCACATCTGGACTGACTATGACTGTATGTGTGTGTGTGCGTGTGTGTGTGTGTGTTTTCCAGCATAAGCACTATTATTAAGCTCAATTAGACCTTGAAACCACTTTGCCAGCCTTCTGACAGTTTAGAAGTTTTGGGAGCCAAAGTGTTTAGAGATTGGCATTATGTAAGAAGAGAACCTGCACTTCAGCGATAACAGGAAGCTTATATGGCAGGCAGTGGGAAATCTCCATCCTGCGCTTAACCTCCATGGATGAGAGATTACTACTGGCAGCTCTGGGTCGCAGAAGAGCACAACCCATTTGTCCTTGGGGCATGTTTATCCATATGGCACATTGCTGTACAGCATTTACATTTCACACAGGGTTTTCCCATCACGAACTGCATCACAATGCAGGAAGTCCAAGGGTTCATGACTTATGTATTTGAGGGCAACTCGGTTTTAACATTTGTTTTTATCTGTTCACAGACATTTTGACCTTGAGCACCTTACTTATAGTTTGAAGATTGACACCAAGATGCTACAAATAAAAATCAAACATATTAATGATTGAAGTTGAAACGGCTTCTCATATTCCTCAGTGTGCTCATTCTGTCTTCCAGCATTTTGTCACGTGGTGTGTCTCCTGATGGCCCCTGATTACTGCTGTGATGTAAGAGTGGCTGTAATTTGAATGTGCTGCAATTAAGATGAGCAGTTAATCAAAGTTTAGCTGTTTTGGTTAACATTGCTGCAAGTTCATTTCAGGAGAGAGAGACATGATTTTTCATCTCATGTCACTCTGGAAAACTTTCTTCAAACTATGGATGATAGTCAGAAGTGATGTGTGTCAAAAGTCAGAGTAATGAAATGAAGTCTCTTCTAGCTCATTCTGAGAGTCCATAAGAAAGCAGGGCTCCGGGAGGCTCATCCAGAGCCGAGGCCCCGTTACTGAACACACCCTATCCCAAACAAGGTACACCCATCTTTTTATCGTTAACCTAAACCCACTGCAGCAGCACAGGCCTGTTTTCTGGATAGCTGTCTACTGCCTTGCTTCTACTGAAATGGCTTCCTAAATTTCTTCAAACTATATTTAAAGAGAGAATTGAACACATGCTAACCGTGATGTAATCAATCTGACAATCTCATGCTGAAACACTGAAACAAACAATGAATTTATCCAACTAACTAACTAAGTACAGTGTGTGTATCCAAAGTCACAGAGATCCATTGTTATGGTGCAGATTAGTTTTTTTTTTTTTAAAGTAGTACACCATGGAGTTCTTTCATGGAATATCCAAAATATATTTTCATTTTAATCCAGAAAATATGGTGTGGTAGCACAAAAAAAACATTATCCTGCTCTTGGCCCGTATCATCCTCATAAATCACAAAAAGTTGAAATAAGTGGAGCCTTGAAGGGGTTGGCCAGTGCCAATGCTTGTTGGCAAGAGCGTCTGATGACGCTAAACCCTCAGTATTCCCCTCCAAGTCATCATCCCTTGAAGGCTCAACCATCGTTGTTATTCCCCACATACAGTCTTGTCTTATTCTTTTCTCAGGCTAATTACTGTGATCTCTTAATGCTCCTTTTTATATCAGCCTTTACCAGCCCCCCTTGAAGTTAGTGCTCCCTTGACTGTCCACCTCGAAGGTTTATGAGATCATCAAGACCGACTTAAATGCTTCTTAATTCCCAGATGACGAGCAGTAAAGTCCCCGACAAATGTGAGCGATCTGGGTTTCGGCTTTGCAGTTGCGCCCACTGCTTGCAGAGTTCTTCTGATGATAGCTGAAAGTTTCTGTCTGTCTGTGTGATTGTTTTGATGCTTGTGTGTGTGTGCGTGTGCGTGTGCGTGTGTGTGTGTGTGTGTGTGTGTGTGTGTGTGTGTGTGTGTGTGTGTGTGTGTGTGTGTGTGTGTGTGTGTGTGTGTGTGTGTGTGTGTGTGTGCGTGTGTGTGTGTGTGTATCAGACGCTGGCGCTGTTGTTGCTGCTATTAGAAAAGAATACGTTTGGGGAAAAAAATCAATGACTTTGCAAGGATTTACTTTGTCCCTGTAAAGAGCAGAGAGCACTTCACTGTGAACACATTAAACCTGTGAAGGTCTAAATGCACTTTGCTAGGTATCTCTGCCTGACAGGATGTTGGCTGAAGGTTGTGAACATATAGCAGGACTGGCCTCAGCAGCACTGTCGGCTGACCAAGCCGAAGTCAACCACAGGCAGCGGATTATTTGGTGTACCGTTCGGCATCAGTCTCCACTGGGAGATGCTTCAATGACAACTGGCTGCTTCTTCCATTACTCAGCCAGCTGCTGCAATTAGGCACCAAGAGGAGATGTATAGGTGGTTTATTTATGGCCAGTCCTCCATTCACCCTGACGCCCATGTCCTGCCCCTCCCGCCTGCCCTTGGTGTCTTGTGCCATTATCTATTTGTCCAGTAAGGTTTTGCCTGCACTTTGCTTGTGGGGTAATTTGTACTTATTTGTACAGCCAGTTGATGAAAAGTTATCTCTCCTCGCCAGAAAATGCCAGCGTTGGTTATTTGCTGTAACACATTGACCCGAGTTTGCGTTCTTTTGTTTTTTTGACCTTCTCGTGTGGGACTGAGTGCATTCTCAGAAGCAAAGTGAGACTTTGGTATAGCACAACAGAGGGAGGGGGCCGGTGTGGGATGGTACGAATTACAAACGGAACTTTCATTTTATTTTTTAGTTTAATTCACTAGAAGCATGATCATAATATTTCAAGTCACATTTTGCTGAGTAAACTTAAGAACCATAGTGGTGATAAATCAGTAAACACTACTGTTGTCCTGCCAAAATAAATGCCGGATCATTGAATATTAGAACTTTGCATCCTTCAGTCGTAGGAAAAAATATCCTATTTTGCTCAGATGGTTGTCAGTGGTCCGAGTCAACGTGAATGACTAAACTATGATCAAAACATTTAACATTAAAAACGTCAAAAATAACTATGTTTGATCTCGAGATGGCAGCATGCTCATTGTTTCATGCACCTGACTGCTGTGGGTAAAAAAAAAAAAAAAAGTATGCATGTAAACATAAATTGCTGATTTTACACATCTGTCTTTGCATATGACTTTAACAAACACAGTGTGGATTATTTAGCTTTAGACGTGTTGGTCATGTTGTGCTGTGAGCCAGCTGTTCGTGTCCTGATTCCAGCTCTGCAGTTAATGCTCATATATGACATAAATCCTCTTACTGTTGTAGAGAACTTATATGTATATACGCATGTGTATATATACACTGTATATATCAAATGATTCACTGTGTGAGTTTACTCAGGTGTACAGAATATAGCAGAACTTCATTTACCAATCATCACCTTGTTTCCATTACACAGACTCGCCTTAATTAAAATATGTACTTTTGTGCAAAATTGTAATTTGTCTGTGAAAATGTGACAACATGTATTGTTGGAAATTCCTGTACTGGAACTTCAGAGATTTGAACCGGGAAGGTCATTATGCCAACAAGTAAGATAACACAAAGTAATTCTAATCTGCTTCCTCTTGTCTCGTGCTTCCTTCCTGTTCATATCTGTCCTCCGCAGCCTCTCTTGTCGTCTCACATTACACTCGGCTTGGTACATTCTGATCATGTCTAATCTCCTGCCGCCCTCTCTCTCTCTCTCTCTTCTCCTCCTCCTCTCTCTGCTACCTGGCACTGAGCTCGCTGTGCTGATTCAGCCCGTTGTGATAATGCATATATGAGGGTTCCCAGCCTTGATTTGAAGGCAGTGAAATGCTGCAGGCAGTGGACGGAGGTAATCTTTCTTTCTGTCAAATGCAGCCTTCAACTCAGTGACGGACCTCCTCTCTGGTGTACAGCACGGCGCCATTCATGCTCCAACAGAAAGAACCCCTCCATCCATGCCTCACCTGCTGTCTGAATAAAAATATACTTTATTGTCTTGAATTTGAAATGTGCATTATGAACTACTTCAATGTTCCTCTCTCTTTTTTATGTTACAGGCGACACGCCTCATTGCCCGTAGAAGTCTCAGAGATTCCTCTAAACCTTATTGCCCCTGCATGTAGAAGAAGTTACCCCTGTCGCAAATGGAAGTCGGCGTCTTTTGGGTAAATTGAAGGGTTTTTATTGAAGTCACCTTTCCTTCATCAGACCACAACTCCCAAAGCCCATTTTCCTGAATAGTCTCATCACAACAGTCTGTGTCCTGGTGCTAGTTTACAGTATCACTGTTTATCAGCCTGATAAAACATCTAATTTCTGACCCCGCCATCTCCCATGCTGGTGTTAAGTGTTTCTTTGTTTGTCAGTCTTTTTCTTTTTCCTCCCGAAGACTTCCACCAACTGCTGCGCACAAGCTGGTGGGTGGCCTGCTCAGCTTCCAAATCCACTCAGATAGAAAATGAACAACACCTATTGCAAGTAGAAGCGCAGTAGGGGAAGGGACTACTTTAGGATAGAGCTGGCAGAACAGACCCCTGCGATGGCACATCTCTCTCGTTAAACTCTTTTTAGGATTACTTCATGAGCGGTGAAAGACTTTCAGGACGTCTTAGAAAACGAGTGACAGTCCTCTGTACGCTACTACAACTTTGTAGATCACTCGGAGCAGCGTGCTTGCGTAACGCGGCACATACGGTACTGTACTTCCCCTGCTTGGCTGTCCATGCAGTCCTCCTCTCTGTGGACATCTTTTTCTTGGAGTTCATTACAGCTGCTCAGCAAGGCCCTGAGAGCTCCTCAGCAAATGAGGAGAGATGAAAAACCCTGAGAGCGTTGAGCAGTGGGACATGGGCTTTAAAAGCTTCATAGTAATTTCAAAGCATTTTTATTCTTGATGCCGTGCTCACCGTATATTTATATATATATATATATATATGTATCCAGCACTGAGCTTGAGAGCATTTCTAAATGCTGGTTTGTCCTATAGGCTTTTTGCCTAGAGAGGAAGCAGATAGTGAGTCCTAATGACTCTTGTTTGTTCTCCATGTTTATTGATTCTAATTAGCTGTGGAGAAGACAAGAGCACAAAGAATAAGTGCTAAACACTCGTGATTACAGTGAGGTCTCGAGCCGTCCCGCTCTATCAGGACGTATTTGCCAAAGAACATGAAGTGCACATCAATTACAATTGCCCAGGGAGTTGTGCTGTGGATGATGTTTGGGTCAAGCTGGAACTTACAATAGGAGGTAGGTGTGTAGATTGGATAACGAATGCAATTATGTTGAATCCCTGAGAGGCGTGGAGGAAATGACACATTGCCACAGGTAAAATCACACTGTGAGGCAATATGCTGCGGTACGGTGAAGCAGCTTTCGAGACAGATCATCAGGCTTTTATAGTTGGCAGATATTAGATTAAAGGTGTCAGCAGCAGGAAAGGGTAACAGCGAGTGATAAGAATACTCTCTTCTTTTGGACTTTTCTGCTCTTGTACATGAGGATTCATGGGGATCCTGCTCTTACTGAAACATTATTACATTGCTTAGTTCACTTTGTTCAATTTTTATTGAATGATTTATGCTCATCTCAGCTGTGATGTCAGGTAAACCATTGGCGTTTTTTCATAGCAGTAGAATGAACAAAAGAACAGAGCAGAGTCTCTAACATATCGTGAAAAATATGTTTTTTTTATTCACCAGTGAGTGGCTAACTTTCTGTGTCAGCTTGATAGGTAGTTTCTTTCCCTAAAAACTGCTGCAGTTAGATACAGGGTTGCTAAGAGTTGTGATACTAAATCCAAACCATAAAGTTATGGGACATGAAATCAAAAAGAGCTGGAGAAGGAAAAAGCTTCAGAAAGCCAAGAAGCTTCAGAGTTGTGTTGTGTTTTAATACATTGCCGCATCTAGTAAATATGCTCTGACACTAAGTCTGGAGAGACGTGTAAAAACTGGAGGCCTTTTAAGGCTCCTCTGTAGTAATTACAGTGATGTAGTATTCTTTGAAGAATGAAGTATCATTTTGTTTTCCATCCAGCCATTGGACATCCATAATAGGTCTAACCAACAATGTTTATAATAAAACAGGGTCAATACTAGTGTTACATGAGTTATGCTGGACAATAAAAGTGAAAAAATAACTGTATACTGTATATCACAAATATAATATGACACAATATCAATTCATTTTGGTGGTTGTGACTTTTTCCAAAGTCAAGATTAAACTTAAAACCTCAACTTACGTCTCCTCAAAACATCTTCAATTCAATTCTAACTCCACCAATCCCATGGAGGTCATGTGATATGCATCGTTGGGGAATCGCATCACTACAACTATTTACCAGTAGTGAAATGTGTGTTTTCTTATTCAAGAAAAAAGAATTAAGCAGCTGGCTGGTTTGACCTTACAGAGCAGAAAAAGGATGTGACAAATCAGACCACGAGCACTGAAGAGCTGGTCAGAGGCCTGGTCTGCTGCTAGTCCTTCACCAGCACTGGTGATGTGGTCCCTAGCTCCTGAACAGTTACTAGTTAGTTGTTTCCAAGGTCAGCAATCAACTCAACTGTAAATGTAGTTGGTCATATTGAGATACTTTGTACTGTAATTTACATTAACTTCCTCAAACCATCCATTGTTCCAGGACACATGCTTTTGAATTTGAATCTTTGAAGCTGTACACACATTATGTTCTGTAAATGAGTGTGAAGCACTGGAGCTGTTGGCTCTATTCAGCATGTGTTTGTGGACATGCTGTTTTGACTCACCTGCACAGGTGTGCACCTACTCGGTAATATGTTGGCCAACATGGTTGCTCAGATAAACCAGGCTCTGTTTCAGCATATTGCCAGTACAGTCATTTTGAGTTTGGAAAAAAAAAATCCACAGAAATTCCTACCACATGTGGGATAGGTTCATTTTTCATTGTGGTCTGTTTTTGATCTGTTTGATTTTTTATAAAAGCTCAGTGAGGGTCACTACAGGCTTTCATAGCCTTTCCAATGTCTAATGTCAGTGTGGTTGTCTTCGGCCTTTTGTATTTGTCGATATGGTCTCTGCCCACTGGTGTCCAGATTACTTCCAGTTTGTGCTCCATTGGATGGTGTGAATCAGAAAGCAGCTGGTGATCTGTGTAAATGGCTTTTCTGCAAACCTCCATATCAAATCCATCCCTTTGTTTCGCAGTCTGCACAGTTCAGTATTGAAATTGATGTTCCTCCCTCTCTAGGGTTTCTTCCATGGGCACCCTGTCTATAGTGGTGGACACCAATCAGCCTGTGGTGCTGTCATTTTTCTCCTTGTACTTATTTGGCTTCAAGCACATATTCAACAAAAAGCACACCTGGTCTGGATTGAGTTTCATTCTGTTATGTTCTTCTCTGCTGATGTCACTGTCACATATACTGTCATCAGCTTCTATTTTATTGTATTAAAACTTGCAGGCAGTCCCTTTGTAGACCTTTTTATTTGAAGTATAGTGTTGCTTAGCAGAGTTGCGAGGATACTGGTAAAATGGCGTAGCCTGTGTAGAGACTGATTTGATTCTTTGAAATTGAGGTAGTGGTATACTGCAGATGGTTGTCTACTGCGTTTTTGTCTCGTGGGCATTGTGTTACTTCTTGTATCAGATTGTTTGGTTTTTTGTTTTATAGGTATTAAGGCCAGAGTACGCTTGAACAGAAGTGTTTACATCTGTTTCAAATAGCAACACTTGAAGGTGGATAGAAAAGCCTTGCATCCCAGGAGTGAGATACAAGGAATTGGGATAATGCTGCACATTTTTGGACAGTCCAGCCTCCTATCAATGTGTAAAGTGAGCATGTTTGTTGGATCTCTGTGTTCAGAAAGGTACAAATATTGCCAGATGCACTGGCAAGTCTGAAGCATACTAACAGCTTTGGCAATGCTAAGAAAGGCTGACTTCATCAACATGGTATACCTTCCATTCTCTGCTTGCATGGTGTTCATATTTGCATCGTCATCAAGTTGCCATCGTTTCCTGTGTGTGGTTGCATAGGTGTTAACATTGACATTGTTCTGTTGGATGACTATTTGGCAGTCAGAAATGTTGACATGCATACATTAATTTTTAAAAAATGACCCAATCTGAAGGTTGGCATGCAGCATTAGATCCATTCCAAATAGCCCAAAGGATAATTAGCCCCAAAGTGCAATCAACCTGAACACATCCTAATAAAAAGAGACTGGTCGAGGTCGGGCATGAGTTCCTCAGAAGTGAGTGGTGTTGTGAATCCCTGAGATACAACTTCCTTCCTCAGCTTGCAAAGCTCTTTGTTAGACAGGTTATTTCACCATGTGATCAATGTTAACCTTGTGTATCTGACTGCGACATCCTGCTGTTGTTCTATGCCACACTGAAAAATTGTTTTGAGAAGTGTAGACAGGGGAGTGCTTATTATTTCCAGACTGGTTGGCTATTGATGCCATTATATCTGCATTTAACTAGGAACCCATATTAATATTACTCCTTAAATTTAGTTTGACGTTGTATCTCATTCATAATGTGTCCAATATGGAGTAAGTCATCCAAATGAGGTAAACTGTTAAAAAAACAAAAAACAAATGTGCTGTCAGTTTTTGAATTTGTCAAGATGATAAGCAGCTTTAAGACAAAAATCCTCATGTCAGTCCAAAGTTGCTTAATTCAGTCCATGCGCTGCCTGATGCAACAAAATATTAATTTGCCCCTGGCTCACGTTGGTATTATTTTGTGCTGAGATGCATAGTGACTGGTTTACTCAACCCACAGTACCCTTGACAAATGGCTGCACTGCTTTGCCTATGAAGTGGGAGGGGCTCAGCCTCACACCACTCAGTCGACTGTGCCTTCATTTCATCTCCGCACACTTTGATGTCGACCGGCTTACTGATATATCCGTCCCCTCCCAAATTGTAGCCCTACATCATTAAACTTGTCAGGCTTATGTTTCCATTCTGTACTTTCTCTATCTCTGTTGCACCAACAGTTGTCATCTCTGCATTTAGAGAACTTGTCATTACCGGCCTGTTCTGAGATTATATTGAAGTCATTCAAAATAACAGAGTGTGACTTGGGATTTGTTTGTCTCGGCACCCACAGCTCCTGATTATGAAGCCACTGTCTCCTTTCTGTCTTGAGGCAGCTATTGTTTTGTTTGTAATTAAAATCATGTTCAATTTCCTACGTGGTGCCGGAGCTGGGAAAAAGTTTCCGATTGTTCCTAGCATCTGTGTGATTGTTTGGGATTGTGACGCAGCATTCGGCACATGCAGCTGGATGGGATTTATAAATATCCACAGTGCCTGTGATTGGAGCTGGGGGAATATTTATAGATTTCCATGAATACCCTGCCCCAGTAGCAATTCATTTGAACACAAGCAGGCGTGGGCAGACATTCTTTTTCACCTGAGTGGGTGGCCTTTTCTCAACACATCTTTGTGTGCTTTGTTTCCTCCTGTCATTTTCTTATCGCTGCCCACAGAACTTTTTGTGCAATGTGAAAATGACAATTGAACAACTTCAGAGAGGCAGTCCACTCATTTTACATGTCAGGGTTCATTAGTCACGAGGAGTTCAACCAGTGACAAAAGTTTTCTAATGTTGGAGCTGCTTCTAAAGTCTGAGGTGACATCACCTGAGTGTCTCAGCTTGTTCTAGTAGACTACAAAACGTGACAGACACCTTTGAGTTTGTAAGACTTGAGTTTGTCTAGACTTTGTTAGTCTACTGAAGTAGACATTCACAGGGTAGAGAGGGTCGAACAGTCCTGTTCAACATTTTAAGTTGACTCAAAGTTGTGTATAATTATGTTAAGTTAATGTTAAAAGATTAGTTGATTCCACTAAATTATTTTATGAAGTTTATCAAACAGAAGATGTGACATGTGGGTCTGGAGGATTTTGAGGTGAGCTTTGCTGAGTCATGTGAGTTTAATTAATTAATAATGAAATAATTTTATTTTCTGTTGAGTAATTAGTAATGTAATGACTTTTTTAATTAGTAAGATCTAATGAATGAATGATTTCTAAAGCAGCTTTCCCAACACTGCTAAAGAATGACACTAGTGAGTAGCATTATGGGACTTTGGGTTTTTTAAGCTGGATATCTCAGCGTGTGCCGCTTCAGTTTTAAACATTCTTTTAAAAATCTGCCTCTTTAAAATCCCCTAAGATTATGTCAGTGTGAATTCCAAGGGTGCCCCTTTAAGTTCTGTGCCGTATGGTTATTGTGCACCACAGGGTCAGCCTTAAATATTGCAGCTTAGTAAGACTCTTAACAGTTCAGTAGGACAGCTTTGCCACACACAAAGAGCGGTTCATTCTCTAAACCGGCTCCTTGCATGAAAAGGAGGATTTTGTGTGACAAGCAAGTTTCATGTTTTTCAATTGAAATAGTTTTTTGCCACTAATGAAAGGATTTTTCTCTCTCAGCCAAGAGAGATAACAAGTGTGTTATAGAGCCAAGCATTCAGGTCTACTCCTGACAAACACTTGTGTATGTTGTGTGTGTTGTCAATGCCTTTCTGCTCGCTCAGCAGAGTCCTGCTGGACTGAAGCAGAGTCCTGCTGGACTGAAGCAGAGTCCTGCTGGACTGAAGCAGAGTCTGTACTGTACATTTCCCCCTCCACATCATGAAGGGTTACTTTCTCCGCACATCCTCCTCTCCTAACATTGTCCTGCATTTATTTTATTTTATTTTTTCAATTTTTTGTATGTTTTGAACTTCTTTCTTGTAGTTTGCTGATAGATAACTGCTGTGTTGCAGCTTCATTGATCATTATCTCCAATCAACCTCACTAGAACAGAAAAAAATGCTGCTCTGTGCTCTTGTAGTCAGATAAACTAACAAGCATTCTTGATTCCCAGTAATGGCTTTGTTTGTATTATCTCAATTATTGGCTCTTGTTAATTTCCTCCGTCTCACAAAACTGCAGCGTCCCGCCTACATGGGAGCCAGTTGATATATGATGTACAAGGACCGAGCAGACTACAGCACTTCTCCCCCTGGGATAAAACCGCCAATGATAGGAGGCAGGCAGCAGGGAAGGAGCGCTATTTCATCACTGTTAAAGGCTGGGTAATAGGGCCGCACCAGTGGCCGGGCTATCACAGGCCCGCTGCCTCCAAAAGGCAGTTAATTAACTTTCCATCGGCTGTGAGAGGATGCATGAGGATGTTTGAGCTGGGCCGACAGCCCCATGATACAGCCTGCGGAGCATGGATATGTAGGGGCCCAATTGACAACCCTGCTGGGAGGCTGAGCTCGCCGTGAGGTACCACACTAGGAGTTTCTGGAGGACATGTTTTTGCCCCGTCAATTCAGAGCTGGATCCACGTAAATAAATGCCCAGATTGTCTACATAATGTCTCCTCTCAGCTTGCCTCTGGGCCTACTTTTTGGGCTCTTAAGCATTAACTTTTGTAGAGAATAGAATGGCTGTGCTACACTTTGTTTCACAACCAAGTGCCACAGCACCGAAAGCACACTATTTAGATTTTCATGCCTCTGACAGCTGTGGCCGAAGGCATTATGTTTTTGTGTTGTCTGTGAGCACGGAATCTCAGGAACACCTTGAGGGAGTTTCTTCAAATTTGGAAAAAAAATAACTAGAGTAAGATTCAGGTGGTCACAGATCAAATTCACCATCACTGCGACCCCACAACTCTAGAATTCATACGCTGATTATGACAAAATCTCACGCAAACGTCTAAAAATAAAAAATAAACGTGACATTTTATATTCAAAAGGTTGAAGGTCAACTTCAGTGTGTCACAATGTTCTAAAAACACTTTTCTGTCCATCACACAAGGCCAAAAATCAGGAACCGGAGGGGAAACTGTTACTGCAAATCTCAGCTGCCTACCTTGACTGTAGTGATTGTAAAGATCTTCTGTGCCGGGTTGTATATGTGTGTAGAGCATCCACCTTTTAGAATTTGTTCTTTTTTGCAGTAACATCTGCATTTCCAAATGTCTGCTGTCAAGGCTACACCTCTGTGTTCAGAATGAGCTTTATTGGTGAAGCACATGAGACTGCTGACCTCCAAGCCTCGGTTCCACCACCCCAGAACACCACTGTGAATGAAGAACTGGCTGCTACGGACTAGAGTTGTCAAAAAGAAACAATACTTTTATACCTTTTAGATAGCATGTAGCAAGTTCTGAAGTTATAAAAAACTGATTTATAATCAGAACGACACTAAACTAGTGGACTATCTCCACCCACTCTCCTCCCTCTGTGTGGTCTACTGACACACAGTTCACACGGCTCTGCTGCAGAGACACAGAAAGAGATGTTCTCCGGCAATATGTTGAAGACGCAAACACAGCACAGATGTCATTGGGCACCGCATTAGTTTTGATCAGCTGCGTCATTAACATGCAGCTCACCTGCTGCCGTGAAAATGGAATCGTGGGTGAAAGAAATCCAAAATGCGAGTTTTGTTTTCTGGGTGACTTCATGAATAAAGTTATATAAATAAATAAAAAATACTGCTGCTCCTGTATGATACAGACAGAGGCGGGGTGAGCTGCTGTGTGTGTGTGCAGTAAAAGAGAGAGGTGAGGTGTGTGTGTGTGTGTGTGTGTGTGTGTGTGTGTGTGTGTGTGTGTGTGTGTGTGTGTGTGTGTGTGTGTGTGTGTGTGTGTGTGTGTGTGTGTGTGTGTGTGTGTGTGTGTGTGTGTGTGTGTGGGAAAGAGAAGGAAAAGCAAGGTGAGCAGATTCAGTACTTTGTGAGCAAACACTAAAATAAGGCAATGAATTAAAATGGTGACATAAGAAATAACCTACTATAAAAATGGTAATGTATTCAAATCAAATTTAATTCCCGTCGCAGTTACACTGTCATTCTGTGGGAAACAATCCAACTGTCCTCAGTATATGTTCAGCAGCACTGTGTGCAGGCTGATGTGGTATCTGGCATCGTGACAACCTCACTACACACTGATAGATCTGCAGGAGTCTGTGGCACATGCTAAAGGATCTGAGTCTCTTCAGAAAGAAGCCTCTGCTCCGTCACTTCCTGAAGAGTTCAGTCCAGGCATGAGTCCACCGTCTTCAGTTCTTCTCCCTCAATGACGACCATGACAATGGGCCTGCTGTTCCTCTGGTAGTCCACACACCACAGGCTCATTGGTGTTTCTGACAGTAACATTCAGGTGATCGCTGTTGCACGATGTGATGAAGCTCTCTACGACTATAATAGAATGAATGTAGCGATAACTTACATACACTTCACTACATATATGATATTAGTCTGGACCAAGCTGCAACCTTTGTGGCTGGGAAATGAAGCCAAAGTGCCCAAAACTTGTAATTCCTTGAGTGGCTACTTGAAGCTGGCTCCAGAAGTGAGTCAGTCTCCATAAGTCCCCATGTTCAAATGTCCAACCTTACAGCAGCAATAAACATTTTTACAGCCCGGTACAAAAAACAGTTTTGGTCTCTATAGCTAATTTTCTCCGTTCATGACAACTGTACTGAGGGTGATTTTATATACAACTCACCTGTTAAGATGATATTAAGACTTACAGTTATGAAGAAATAAGAGCTTGAACACTTTGATTAACAAGTGGGTGCAATTACAGATAGCTTATTAGAGCACCCAGGCATCATTCGACTGATGATCTCTCATCTCTGCCGATTTTTAGATTAGCCGGGAGGCAGAAGAAGCAGTACAGCCAACATGGCAGCAACCAGAGCCACAAACTCTGAGCTTCAAAACGGCTTTTCAGAAAACACACACACTGTCCGTTCTTTACACTGCTTTCAGTCTGGACAGACATGGATGTAAGCTGTATGTTCATTGGTTTTCAGAGGCATACAACTTCAAAATTTTTATTAGTTATCCAACATCAGCGGCCCCCTAATAAACATCAATCTCCTCAAGCCTAAGACCAGCTTCACAGCCTGATAAAGGAGTCCGTAGGTGAGTTTAGGGGTCAGGGCCAGCTCAGATATCTGTAAACACTGTAAAACATTGTGGACAGCAGAGATCACAAGGATAACATTGCTTGATATTATGAATATAAAAGTGCCTGCTCTGCCATCCTGCTAAACTTTCATGGGAGCTCACACAATAATTGTTATGTAACTTGGTTAAAATCTCACACTTTGTTTCTTTAGAAGTCTGATGAAAGGAAGAGATTGAATTCAATCACAGCCTAGTGAAACCGAGGCTAACGCGGACGCGGCGTCTGTAAATCAGATACACTCTTGTTCTTAGCCAAGCATCACTGCATCACAGAGCTTCCACCTCCAATCTCAAAACCTCAAAAAAGGTTCATAATGAAATGTTGTGGGTGGGTCCTGCAACCTTTCAAAGCAGAGCCTGCACTAAAAACAGACCTGTAGGGCCAGTTTGAGTCCTTGTTGCTCGCTGTGCAGACGCTGTGCTGTGGCAGATGCTGTCGTAATAACCTTTCCACCATTTTTCGCTTCCCAGCAGGGAATTCTAGACCCTCCCAATAAACAGAGACCGCTCATGTCTGATTGGTGGAAGTCTGTGAAAGTCAGTCACCTTGTTTAAACCTTTTTGTCAGTCGAAATATTTTCATGCCACTTGTGATATTATCTGAAAGTAAGCCGGGTTTTACCTGTAACCTCAAGTCCTGCTCTGTTGTCATTTTTCATCCCACAGGGTCTATCTTCCTGTTACAGTGTAGTATTACCACAAATCTCAGCTGAAGTACTGTTCCATAGTTCAGAGATTTACACGCTCCGATGAATCGCTCATTTGTTGACAGCCCTCAATTTAACTTCACAAGCAACAAGCACACTCTGTACACTCAGGGGGGATGGAAGTGAGCGGAGAGATTAAGTGTGAGAAAGTCCTGAAATGACCCTCCCATCTGTACAGATATGTACTGTGGATGCCATTTAAGTCAATATGCGATCAATAAATCCATTCATTTTCCATAACCGCTTATCCTGATCAGTATCATAAATTCAAAGTAGTGTGTTTTTTCGGGGGACTCCTATTTGATAATTCCACATTCATCTCAGAGCTGGGCTGATATATATCGGTCCATTTAATGAGCCGATATTGGCTTATCACAGATAAATCATATCAGCGTATGAATAAACGAAGCTTAGGGTTACAGCATTGGCTGATGTATCAATATTTAACTCTTATCTCATCTCCTAAATCCAGTCTTGGTCGGGCGCTTATAATTTATTATCACAAGACATTTTTTCAGAGACCAACTGAGGCCAGTTTGATGAGCCTCACAGCACTTACCGTATTTTCCGGACTATAAGCCACCACTTTTTTCATACACTTTGAACCTTGCGGCTAATTTAAAGTTTTTTAGTGGCCAACGGCCAACGGGGGCCATTCTCTCGCAGTAAATGCAAAAGTGAGATAGACGTGGGGAAATATCATGCACCGAAGAAGAGACACTTGTCATTTTGCGCATCATGCACACACCCTCATCATGGAAAACACACAAAGAAATGTATATGATGGAGCTCTTTTTTTTTATTATTATTATTTTTTTGGCCTTTTATGCCTATATTGATAGTACAGCTGAAGATAGACAGGAAGCAGAGAGAGGGGGAGTGACACGCAGCTTTGCTAAGAGGAGGAGCGGGGGGACCCGGTGGATAATGCCACAACCGAACCGCAAGCAGGCAACAGAACCGAGCTCAGCGGCATATACTGTAAAGTCCTCACTGCATTATACTAATCATATATATTGTTTTTTTTTTCAGTTTAGCCCACCTAGCAGCTTTCCCCTCCTTCTCTCTGTGATGTGTACAAGCCAATCGATTGTGAATTTGGCTAGTTTTTCTGTGCTCCTCCTGGGAGTTTCTCAGCGTTGAAATAGACTCTTTGGGGCTGGAGATTGGCACTACTGAGAAATGTGAGGGTTTTTTTTTTTTTTTTTTTTGCAGAGTGAGCTGCACTGCTGGCCAGCAGCAGCCGCATCAGCGACATTGATCCCCTGCTTTCTCTTCATTAGCCCCCAACCAGATGACACAGAAACGGCTCCACATCAAAAGAACACTATGAAATCAAACACCACAATGTGTTGCATACTAGACTTTTAACAAACGCCCAGCTGGTGTCACTGATACAGATATGTTCACCACCCACGTTGAATGTAGTTGCTGCTCAGAGTCAGTTTAGATCATATTAAAATGGTTACTTTGTCTCTTTCAAAGCTGCACAACTTTTGTACAGTTACTGTGTGACCTCCAAAGCTGACAATGAAGGCAATAACTAACTGAGGAGATTATTTGATGGAGGTGTTTATTTTCTCGTGAACTTTTGTTCTGTTCTCTCAGTTTTTTTGTTTTTTTTTGAGGGGTCCGATAGAAAAGCAATTTTCTTTTTGCTGTCTGAAACATTAATTCATACTTCTTCCTCTCATGGGCCAATAACTGCAAAACAAAGTTTTTTAGAACGTAGTTTTTTCACCTTCTAAATTGGCTCGTGTTCATGTTGTATTTGATCCCCCTTTTTTATGCATTAATGACTTTTTGTTGGCAGTGGTTTTTCTTGAAGGTGATATAGAGAACTAGACTCAGCATTACTCTGAAGTCCGGGACTTTTCATTACTCCAGCTGTCTGGAAGCAGTTTGTAATTTGAGATTAGGGACCATCTGGGAGGGTAGAGGGTAAAATGTAATCCCAGAGTATTTACTTACCTGGTTTCAGCACAGCTTTTGCAACAGAACAACATATTGGATTTTTCTGCAGGCATGATGTGTTGCTTTCTGTGATGCTGGGCCAGAGACTGTCCACATGCATGGTGGCATTTGCTGTTGTTCCACGTGGTTAGCATCACCAACGGAGACCCTGTCCTTCTGAAAACTAACGTTTATAACATCTACTATCCGACTGCACTCAATAAGCCGATGGTCCGCTTGATATACAGACACAAGTCTTCTTTAATGTCTTCACTCTGACTTCACCTAGATTGAGCCTCGGGACAACATTGTTGCACTGATTAGAAGCTTTGTTTTCCTTTATGGGAGCCATTACATCCCTGCCAGCTCTTCCCATTAGAACTGTCTGCTGGAGTTCAAGTGATCCTAAACTCTCCGAGTGTGACACGTTTTCAAAATGAGTGACTAGAGGATTTGGAATTGGAAGAGATAAAACTATTTTAAAACCAAAAACAATAAAGAAAAGAAGTGATTAACTTGTTTCCACTGTGGCACCCGAGTGTAACTGACAACATCAGCTGTGGCTCCTTCAAGTTAAGACATTAATTAAGGTACGACATGTCGCATTTCAGCATCAACAAATCATTACGATGTTAATTTGGTAGACTCATTAGTTTAATTATTGTAAACAAACAGGACTATTGCCAAGAAAAGAGCTTTTGTGCCACTGAGGTAGGGTTCCATTTGTTGGATTGCTTTTTTTGATTTTGCAGGCAAACAACAAATTCATTCAACTATTTTCTTTTTTTTTTTAACAGAATCATTTCAGCCTGACAGCATGACCTGGTCTACTATTAGCTGTGATTGGATTCAATTAGATCATTTTATTAATGGCCAGAGGGGAAACTAATTTGATTGCAGTGAAAAATAAAAAAGAGGCCATGCAAACGAGCAGACAACATATGAAATGAAATGAAATAAAATGAAATGAACAAATATTCCAACAGGATATGAGTGTAGTTCAGGAGCTCATCCAGGCAGTAAATCAAAACGCTATGTATATATAATAGATATATGAATGAATAAATCATCAGTGATGCACCTGAAATGGAACAAATAAAATAGGTAACAAAGGTTTGGCATGTATGCCTGCATACTGTTGTGCTAGCATTCTAACATTTGCTAATCAGCATTGAACACAAGGCTGAATTGGCTGAAAAAAGAAGAACCAGAAATTGCAGTTTTTCAAATGGCCACATGAGGAGGCTTCCTGCAAATGTGAGTTCATTTCCATAAGTGACCATGATGGCCGACTTTTCAGCCTGGTACAAAAAACTCTCTCTATAGCTCATTTCCTCGTTCATGACAACTGTACTGAGGGTGAATTTTTATAGTACTCACCTGTCCAAAGGATATTACGGTTTAAAGTTATGCAGGATTAAGGACATAGACGCTTTGAATGACAGGCGGGTGCCGTCACAGGTGGCTGGCTTCTGCAACCAGGTTTCATTGGGCCTCTGATCCACGTCCATATTCTATAGGAAAAGGACAAAGAGAGATCTAGTAGATGTTGAGATATTTGACAAAATACCACAAGGTGGAAACTTTGACCTACTGGCAGTAAATGTCCAGTTACTCATCACATTTTCTAGACTGCTTAAGACACTTTGATAGTGGGGAGACTGGAAATACATAGACACACCAACTGGGTGTGTCATGTCTTTTATTAGACTTGTTTTAGATACATGCAACAACAAAAAAACATGTATCCCCTTTAGCAAATGAAATGGTGGCCTGAATAAAGTTTTTTCTAAGTAATTCTCAGTGATGCAGGCGTAAAGCATTTAATGAAAGTGAAAGTATAAGAGTGCTTGAATAACTCCCTTCTTCCACTCGTTCTTTGAGGGCTCGCTCAACTATTTGTCACAGAAGAAGCCCCAAAAGCACAGCAACTAGCTATTGATTGCCTTAATGGTGTTTTCAAGTGATGCCCGTGTGTGTGTGTGTGTGTGTGTGTGTGTGTGTGTGTGTGTGTGTGTGTGTGTGTGTGTGTGTGTGTGTGTGTGTGTGTGTGTGTGTGTGTGTGTGTGTGTGTGTGTGTGTGTGTGTGTGTGTGTGTGTGTGTGTGTAATCGTGTGGCACAAGACAAGAGAGTAATATTTGTTTCAAGATACTCAATCTGATCACAAAGACCACAGAGCATTACGCCTGTACCGAGCATACACATTATTTGATTGAGAAAGTTGCAGGGTGTTTGTCTTCTGTGTAATCATGGAGCCGGGCATCATGAAAGCACTGAGCTGTGAACGGACTACAGTTGGCCTTTATGGCTTTCTATTTCCACTGGATTCTCACAGGAGAGAGCTTTTATTATTATATTTAGTCTATAAACTCCATGATATTAACATGGCCTTTACTTTGTCATTAAGATAGCTACAATATTATTTGGAAATGCCTCGGGACATTGTTCAATATGTTCAAATTGGCTTTTCCAGGTTTGAAATACTGTCTGAGTAAGAGATTGAGATTTCCCCTATACATTAATCATTTCTTTAGCCTGAGGCAGAGTAGAGCTGCGTTTATTAGACGCTTTAAGTTAAACTGCAGCTTCTCTCCACAGCAGCAGCAGCGGTGGGATTCCACAGTAATTTCTTGTTATGTACGAGGGAAATATAACACGGTGGTTTATACAGAGATGGGACCAATGGAGTGCAGGAGTTCGAGTCTCTTTGCTCCAAACAGCCAAAACAGTATGGACATTATTGGTACGCTAACTAGCAACAATGTACCAATTGTGTGTTAGCTGCGAGCTAACAATGTACCAATCAATCAAGTTTATTGTCACATGTAATGATGAAATGTCCCGTCAGCCTCAAGACGCTTTCCATGGTGCAGCTAGAAATCCTGCAGCATTTGAGAGGATACCTGGAATTCTTTCAAATACCTGACGACAGCTCGTCTATGTATTGTGAGCCTTCAAGGTACTTGGAGCTGTCCATCCTCTACACTGAGGGGAGCAAAACAGTAGGGAAGGAGTAGTTTGTTTCTTGCTTCTTTATATATATAATGTATATATATATGCATGCATTCTTCTCTGCAGTGAAATTATAATATTTCAATGTCAGAATCACACTGAACGTGTGTACATGTGTTGTGGAGGTCAGTGTATCCGGGGTCAAAGTTCTTAAAGGAATTTTACTGCAGAGAAGAATGGAGAATGGAGTTATGTAAGTCTCTATTCACTTATCCTGCCAGGAGAAAAATCTCAAACATGACAGAAAATATCAAAGAGCATGGGAATACCAAGTTAGCATGCAAACATGTACAGTATGTAGTCTCTAGCATTCTGGTTAGATGTGTTGTACATGCGGCAACCAACACATGCTGAGTGTGATTTCTTTGCTTGGTCAACTATTGGTAATCAGTTAATTGTCAATTGTTTCAGTAGCGAGCATTATTAAATGACCAGAGGTGTACGCCCTTTTAAATTTTATTGCTGTGAGAAAATTAGGTTACACCAACAATATAGTTGCCATGGTTACTTATCACAGTGATACAGTGGTACATGGAGTCAAACATACTGCCTCAAGTAAAGTTCATATGCATAACTGTAACTTCTGGGTGTTAAAAGATCAGTGTGTAGGATTTGGTGGTGTCTAGCAGGTAGCTGCTGATTGCAACACCCTCGCTGCGATGGCTGTAGATATAAAGGTTCATTCTAAGGTAACAAAAACACTATGGTTGTTATTTTCAGGCAATTATACACTAATGAAAACATGGTTATGAATATTATATTTTATTTCTACCATATTCTGTAAACAGAGCCTTCTAAATTTGACACACTGGACCTTTTTACTAGGGAACTACAACATACAATTCAACTAATTTAGATTCTTATATAGATATTTAAATATATCCTTTATTGCATAATAATATGACTATGGGTGGAAAAGTACTGCACATTGTCCACACGCAGCAGACTGCCTCCTCTAATAGCATGTGTGAGGGGGCAGCAGGTGTCGTGAGGGACCAGTATATGTGCAATTAAAAGCTTGATTGGTGCCCTCGCAGCAGCCAGAGGAAACAGCGGGCATGAAGGTAAATCAATGTGGATAAGTTCATCAGTTAATTCCAGGTTAATGGTATTACTGATGCTGCTCTGCTGTCTGCTCTTTGGGACAAAAGGTCATCCTCCACCCATTAAGAACACATGCAGGTACTGCTTGGCTGGCTGGCTGGCTGCAGCACTGTACTGATGCCACATGAACAGAAGGCTCTCTCAGACCGCGGTTGTATTTATTGCGTCACAGAGCTCGATCGCATCCGAGTTGCTGCTGTCGTCTGCTCCGTGTCGAAAGTAATTAGCGATAGATTGTTTATCGGAGGGAGGGAAGCGTGCGATAGTTCCTGAAACAGCTTGACTGCCAGCCCCACCCACTCACACACACACAAATAAACCGCCTCCCCCCCCCGTGGGATGGAAAGTGCCTAGGTTCAGTACGAGCCTCCTCTAACGACAAGGGCGTGTGTTGCAGTGTGAAGGGCTGTTATTTTCTGAGATGGGAGCAATTTAACACATCGAAGCACACTGTGAATTAAAGTAAAGCAACCAATTCTTCTTCTCCCTCCAAGAACAAGATCCTGAATATGAAATCTGACATTAGACCCGACCACTACCAAAACGACCTTTACAGCAAGGCCCAACAACTTCATCCACCTCTGTCTTTGGGCATAGTTTTTGTCTTCTGGGTGTTGGAACAGCTGTAGTTTGCAAAGCCTCACACCTTCTGTGCTCTGTGTGAGGCCTCTCTCCTCCATTTCATATACACTCCCTTATGTTAACACTGTGCATGAAGAAACAGAAATAGCTGGCATTTGCTCAGTGGTTGTAATTAGCACTTTATTATGGCAAACTTTGTGGCTCTCTTGTCCGAGGTACAACCTTACACCAGATGATAAAAGAAGTTTGCAATTTCCTTGCAAACATAAACCCTGGGTTCTTTCTGCTTCATTAAAATAAAAGTGATTACCACAGGCAGGGATTTACCACAGCGTTGTACAATAGCAAATCTATTTCTCTGCATGTTACATAACTTTCTGGAAAATTGCCACTTGTCCTCTCTGTTCCTTAACCATGTGCACCTGCATGGATTTTACTCATGCTTATCCTCACAAGGCGAAGACTTTCACATAGGGCAGTCCTCTGCCCCCCCTCAACCTCCAGGAGCACCAGCGGGTGAAGGAACAGTGTGTCTTTCTTTGGCCATGTGTGTTGTTGGTGGATGATGACAGCTGATGAGTGACTGGGAGGCAGCCAGCGCATCCTTCAGTATCAGTCACATGGAGGCCAATGTCTTAACTGGGCCCTGAGGAGAGGGGACGCCACCACCTGGCAGCCAGGTATAATGTTCCTACAAACTGGAAAAAAGTCATCTTGGCTAAGAAACATATTGAAAATTATGACACATCGTTTTTGGAGAATATTAATGAGGCTGTATCTGCTGGAGTCTTTCCGGTGCCACAGAACCCTGCTCTGTATCAGCTTATTAAAACAACACTTTGTTCCTCAACAAAAGAAGTGGGAACGAACAAGTGTGCTTTATGTTTTGGCTACAGGGCTAATATCTTTGTAATTGGTGTTAAGCAGCTGCTTGGGCTTTACATATTGATGTGCTGTAGCTGCAGCAGCAAGCGCTCCACCCTCCTCTCGTTCACAGGCGTTTTAAGGCAGCAGCCCTGCGTGGTGTCTCCACCTCAGATCTATTGGAGAGTGTTGATCTCGCTAAAGTGTGTCTCACTGCGCCCTCGGGGAGAAGAGAAGGGGCTGCGCCGAGCTATAATTGATAGATTGATGGTTCACCCCTCTGGTGCCTAAGGGAAAACAACATACACACACAGAAAGCATACACCGCCATTTATACACACACACACACACACACACACACACACACAGCGAGATGCTAAGATTGGTGCATCTGGATCAACTCCAGCAATGGAGTCTTGAAACACAACAGTCTGTCTTTTTTTAGTGTTTTCTTTTAATTACTGTGTTTGTGCATGAGCTGATTGATCCGTGACTCTGCCATAACTTTGGAAGGTTAGTTCATGCCAAAGGGGGTTATGGCCTAGCATGACATCAGTCAGATTATCTGGTGTAGTTGTCATCAGCTAATCACTGATCACCACCATGGTGCATCACGTGTTTGCTGCACTCACTGTCCATGGGCTGCGGTCTTTCCTTCCAGAAATGTGCATATCATTGTTCACATGACGTCACTTTCCGATAGCGATTGCATTGTGTCTGAAAGGGTCATTATGCTTACGTGCCAGTAGTGTGGTCAATAGTCCTGTTTCATCTAACAGGGTTCCCACGGGTGCTTGCATTCCTTGAAAATGCTTGAATTTCAATTCAGTGTTTTCAAGGTTGTGAAAATGCTTGAATTTTTTGTGAAGTGTTTGAAAATGCTTGAAATTTGTGTGATGTCTATCTCAATAAACCAAGAGAAAACAAAAATGTTTCCTAAGCGGCTACGCGCTTGATCCGATGCCTTTACATGCAGAACTCAGTTATCATACTCGCTTGGTGTTCTGCTGAGAAATAACAGTAGACTACTATCGACACCTGTTGGTCACTGTTATTGCGCTATGGTAGTTACACAATACACCGCTCACAAGCTGAGAATACAAGCCAATTCACAATTAGTTAAAAATCAAAACAGTCAATCTACCACCATATGAAATAATGCTAATTAGACCCATATTATTATGCCATACAGTGGCACCGCTGCGCTTCCCATCATGGCAAACACAACTAGTAGGCTACCTATTTAAAGGTGCTGGAAAAATGGAAAAACTGGTGCTTGAAGGTGCTTGAAGGTGCTTGAATTTGTTCATTAAAAAGGTGTGGAACCCTGCATCCAAACTAAACCCTGGTCACCCCGGAAAAAGGAAGAAGTCTATTGAAACAAGGTGGCACTACTACTGTAGTAGTAGTGGTTTTGGACTCTCCAGCTCTTTGTTCCTTCAAATGTTCAAAGCTTTATCAAGACTGATCACAGATATCCTTTACCACTCCCTTTTACAATTTACTGCATTTTAACCTTTGGGTGTGACCGGGCCTTTATCGTGACGAACCCCAAAACCCCTCCGTGCATGTTGCTAAGGCGGTTGATGCAACATGCATGTGTGAAATTTGGTCTCCTCTTAACCTGAAGGTGAAGGAGGCAACACTCACATTGCTGTCAGTTGGACATCTGTTGTGGGATGAACCATGAATTATAGTTGACATTATTGTATTTATTTGATATTTTATTGCAGTAATGCATGAAAATTCTTGTCTGTAATAACTATTCACATAAAATGTTTCTTTATTTTCAAACAGCCTTGGTTATCTTTAAAGGGAAATAAACATGCACTGAACTGAACACTTTCTTCTCGTGCATGTGATGTAATTGAGGGGTGCACACCGCCATCTAGCAAGCTGTGCAATTGTAGGCATCAAGCAACTCCTGCAAACTGTGATAACTTATAAAGATGCATGTGGGGAAAATTTGGGTGATATTTTTCTGTGGTTGTGAGAAGCAGATAATTTCAAGATCCGGGGCTAGCATCAGATAGCAGGAAGGCTCATCCATCCTGTGAACATGCTGCAGAACAGCCAGGTCTGGGGTCAAAATAATACATTCTTCCTAATCAGTGTCTCTCTCTCTCTCTCTCTCTCTCTCTCTCTCTCTCTCTCTCTCTCTCTCTCTCTCTCTCTCTCTCTCTCTCTTTCTCTCTCTGTGTAAGTTGGTGTATTCACACTTTCTCTTTCCTTCCAGCCCAGATGCAGACTTTGGCAATTGTTCTGCTGGAGCAGAACAAATATACAATATGCACTGGGCGACTTCTATTCTCCTTTCTCGTCAATACATCGGGCTTCCTTATTTGAGAAGGCCAGAATGGTAATGAGGCTGCAGGCCACAACAAGGCCACAATGAATAGTGTGGGTAATGGATGTTTTCTTGTGCTTTCCGGCCTTCAGTGGTTTGCATTCTGTCTCTCAACCTTTTCACCTCTGTCTGTCTAAACATATCCATCAATCTTCAGTCTCTGTTTAACTGATCCTCTGTTTGCTGATATAATATACGTGTCCTTTTGATTCAAATAAAAAAATTATCCCAATTCATCATACACATACTGATATGGTCCAGCAAAGCATAGAATTAGATTTTGGAGATGCATGGTGGTAAAATGAATGTTATTATTTTATAATTGCCTCCATTTGGAGATGTCCCTAAACAACATATGAAGATCGACTTTCTTTTTTTTCTGCTGCAAGCAAAATCCACAAAAGCCTGACTTCAGTTTATTCAGCTCATCTCCTCTTTTCACTCCTCCTCAACTGGGATCATACATGTTCTATGACAACTAACTGGAAAAATACACTTCTCAATTCAAGACATTATTTGTTTTCGACTAAGCTCTGAGGCTATATGTTTGCAGCTGATTTCCATTTTTTTGTCATATGTGAGGAAAATGGCTTTTGTTAATAAGATATTATGACAGTGTTGTGTTTCTTCCCTGTGGCCAAAAAAAATCAATTAATGTTACTTTAAAGGAGAATGCTACTGATTATACACATACACACCTGTTTCCAGGTGTGAAAAGATGTTATATGTAAGCCTAGCACTTTGCATCTCCAAAGGGAGCTATGCAAAATCTGATGTCATTTGGGTCAGCGTCTGTTTGGGCTAAAGACTACAAGCTAGAAAATGAAAAAAATCTGGTGGTGTGTAGTTAGAAAGTAGCAGTCCTCCAGAGTGCTCCGTAGTCCACTCCTCGTCTCTGCTTGTGGCAGCAGGTCGAAGTTACACTAGCCTCTACTAGCATAACACATCTGAATCTCTAACTGGAACTGTTGGTGGTCAAGTTGCATTGTGGGTCACGTAGGCAGAGCTGGAAGAAGTATGCATAAACATGTTATCTCTGATTCTGCTGCATTCGTTTCAGTGCTTCATAAAACCATCATGAGTTTGACGCTGTTTTAAGAGCACGATGCTAAGTTGGTTGAGTACTCTTCTAACAGGTGTACGCTGCAATAAAAGTTCCACCCTTCCCATGTTTATTTCTGAGTTATAAAAGATTTACACATTCGTTCAACGTTCTTTGAGCTGTTGTTCTGGTCCACCATGTATAGTTTAGGCTACTGTTGCCTTGGTGTCTAATACCAGTCCCCATACCGTTCTATAGTGCTCCTATATTTGTCCGAGTTTAAATCATTCATGGATCGACCGTGTAGACCGAAGAAGTGTAACGGCACAGTGAATTGCAATGTAGGCTATTATTAGCTGAGAACAGAACATTTTCTGCGAACATGTTTTGTTAGTGTGAAAAAAAAAGCCACAGTTCAATGGTCTGACTGTGAACAATTCTCATGTTCTAGCTCTACCTTTGACGCACAAGCATGGACATTCTTCGACTTGGCTTTATGTCGGTATGTGTCTGTTGAAATGTCATCCTCAGTTACTGGGCAGGATATGTGCGTCACATAAGCTGCATGGGTGTTATGAATGCACACCACAAATGCAAAGATAATGTGATCTGACTTTTCTAGAGAAATATCTATAGAAAGAATTTAAATGTAGGCGGGCTTCAGCAAGGCTATAACATGAAACGGGAACATCTTCTATGTCTTCCCAATTCATGCAAAGACTGCATGAATGCCTCAAGCACTGGGGTGATTTAAAAGCCCCATCACTGCCCTTTTGGGATATTTAATCAGTTGTAGCCATGGTTACGGAAGAGAAGTGTTTAAGGCAGCTTGAGAGCTCAAGGACGGAGACTGAAAAAAGTCAAGTAAAACAGTCAGATGATGATGAAAGTCCTTCAATAAGGCAGCAGAAAATGAAAATGAAAAATAAAAAGCTATATACGGTTGAGTGAAAGTGAAAAGTACGAGTGAGACTGTACTTTTCAGGTAAATTAGTATTCACAAAGTGAAGCATGAGCTTTTATTGCTGTGTATCATTCCTACATTCAGCCAGAGGTCAGCTTAGACCAGGTAGAGCCCATTTTCAGTCTGCCGTCCACACTGAAGAAATAGATGTTCATCTCTATTTCACATTTTAACTCTCGACCCAGATAATAGTCACATTGAGGCTTGTGTCACGCTTTCAGCTGTAATTCCTTTTGGCTTGTTTCTCTTTCTGTGCACTGCTTTATGCTTTACTTCCCTTTTTTTGCTTTAATCTCTGCCATCAATCAAGAAAATCTATGATGCCTTATTTATAAGAAGCCGTCATATTTGTATACTTGCGTATTAATGGAAGAGATATGTCAAGAAAACTACTGATTTTTCCCTACTAATGTTTTCAGTGATAATGTGAAATATTTTATTTTTTATAGTAATATTCAAATAACACAAAGGTTTAGTCATAATGTGGGAGTGAGGCATGAAGGACACCTGATGTGATTAACGTTTAACAGTAGGGCTATCCTACACTTTTGCTTTAGATGAAAGGACAATTCAAAGCAATTAGTATTTTTCATTTAAACAGGTCAAACATCACAGATTCAAACCTACAGTGACCTTTTTGTTCACTTGATGGCAGCACTAACAAGTTGTGAAAAGAATGTTGACCTTTCTTCACATGGCCATTGACATGGCCGTTATGTTCTCGGCAGTAACAATGATGAACGTACGTCTAATATTCTGTTTTAGCTGCTAAACAGCCCATGTTCAACAGCTAGTCTCTATGCGTGTCTGCTGTTTAGTGCTGAGGTGTTTTAGAGCATTTCCTCTGATAATAGCTGAGAAAATGACGCTATGAGAGCGATGGGAGTGAAACAAAACTGTTCAGTTGTGGACAGACAGAAAAACAATGAGCCAAGACTTACTAACTTACGTATGAAAACTCCATAAAGCTGAGGCATTATGTTGTTATAAAGGAAGTTTATTTCTCTGTAAGATTTTGCATTTTTTTTGCTAAATCTACATAGTTTCTAGATAACAGTTTGCTTCCCTCTTTTCACTTGTTATTGTCATCAAGACATTATTGATGATGGACATGATGTATCATTTTATCGGGACAGGTGAAGCTGCAGGGTCACAGGTGAGCTCTGATGTCATAGTGAAACATCTGGCTGTACTGTGAGGTCCTTGATGAGTGAGTTCATTGAGAAATAAATCCAGGTGGGAGGTTCTGAGACGGTTTAAAGATCACAGAATCTCAGCAGGATCAAGGCCACCGTGTAACATGTTCTATTCTTGTCTTGCAAGTATATATTTGTCTTTAACAGGTTTAAGTGCAAAATTCAAACATGACCTGATGTTTAAATTAGAAGTGCCACTGCTTAATGTCAACTTGAGTGAGAACTGTCTGCTGGCAGTGTGACAGCTGGTTCCCATGTTCACTACAAATTAAAACTCAGGAGGAAAGCGATCCGTTCTGCTCTGCTGCTGCTCAAAGTGCTGCATGCTCTCTTTATCTGCCTTCTTCTTCTTCTTCCCCCAACGCAAGAGCTCTCATCTGCTCCACTTACACGTTTTGAATGCAGGGGATGTTGCGTAGATCTCCATAGTGCACTCGTTTGTCATTTGAACAGCCAGGGCATAAAGCAGATTCATTCACAGCTACAACCAAAAATTGGATTTGCCATGTCGCTCTAATTCTATAACAACACGTATAATCCTGTCTTGGATTTCCAAATGAAAGAGAAGGAAAATGTCAGCATTAAGATCATGGCAGGTAGTAAATCGAAAGGCTGGGCTTAAGACACTGCTAGGCTTGGATCACTTTCTTAAAAAGAATAACACACTTCCACAAGTTCCTTTAACTGTTTCCTAACAGACTGTGAGTGCAGCAGACGTTGTTCATTAAACGGGACGTTGGGACGTTGGAACTGTTTTCTGGCAGAACATGCTGTTAATATTGTGCTGCTAACAGGGTCAGACTGCAACTTCACTTTTTTGGCCACTGTTGTTTCTTTCTAACACTTGGAACAGGAGGGTGAGTGGAGAGGGTTGCAATTCGCCTGTTCAATTAAATGTTTACTCGCCATGATTAAAAAAATCATAATAGAAAAAGTCATATCTTACGTTATTTGCAGTTTGAGGTGTCATCAGACATCTTTTACATAATAGTGAGAAAATGCTCTTTGAACCATAAGAGATTTTTTTTTCCACTGCAATACAGCAAGTGGCCACAGGGCAAAATAGGAATTGATGCTGAGCGGCGAGGCCGTATACAGGTCTCATTATATATTAATGACTGAACCTTGTGTGAAGTGTGAAGCGTCCAGCAGGCAAAGAAGCACGGCCGCAAGGCTGAGGAGCTGTGTGTGTGAACTGTGTGTGTGTGAGCAGTATGTAAGTGTGTGTAGGTAATATTAACATAATATTAACACTCTGTTAGAGGAGGCTTGTCTTTGGCTTCTGGACAAACTGTAAGCACACACAGTCAGTAGGTCGCTCAGCCTCGAGCTCCTCCCAAGGGATGATCCAGTGCAAGAGTCAAATAGGAAGAAAATCCATTATTATAAGTCTCTTTGTCAGTATTGAACAGGCAGAGAGAATATTTTGATCTGATTTCCAGACCTCTAAATCACTGCACATCTCTTTTTGTCAGTCATGCCAGTGGAAAAATCTGAACTTATCGGCTATATTAAAAAAAAGTTCTCACTGATTTAGCAATGCAATCCTAAAACAGACTCACGATGGACAGAAATGAAAAGGATCAAAATCAAAGCAGCAGAACCAGAGATTTTCAGATTTTTCCTTACTTGCTTGCCTACATTATCCACAATCCAACTTACCCGCCATCAGCTCCTTCAGAGATTGGGGTATGTTAGGCTAGTAGCCTCGAGTGGCGTGGGTTAAGCAGAGATGAGCAGAGGTCTTTCAGGGGCCATGTGGGTTCACTTCTTTCCACACACGGATCTTCTTTTTTTTTTTCCAATTTCAAACTTGTAGTCTTCAGCCCCAACCGATGCTGACTCAAGTGACACGTGAGGCAATTAATCACATGTCGCATGGCTCCCACTGGAGCCACAAAAGGCTTACTCAAGTCTTTTTTTTCACATGTGCAGCAGCACACCTAAACACCTAGGAAACCTGGTGATGTCATGACTTATAAAGCGTCTTGAGTGGAAAGGTGCTACATAAGTACGGCCCATTTACCATTTACCATTCTTTGGTCCTGAAAAGTAGTTCCATCCATGGAAAATGGATTGCAAACAAATAACTTAACAGTCTGTGAGCAGTTCAGTCAACATTTGTAGATTCTGGTAGGCGTAATATGACTTGCACGATCTGCCTGCTGTCAATGCTCAGTCAGACAGGAGAAATCAGATTTTTGTGCCTGTCATTAAAATGTTATAGCTAGAAATCTGTCTTCTCAGTCATTTATGATTGCCTGACTGACTTTTACAGCAGCTACTTTGCACAATTACTCTTCCGAGAGCTGCAGAAGAATGCAGAACTTGCATAAAGAGTCATAAAACTGTGCATTGTGTTGTTTAGTTAGCAGTGCATAAAATTAATAATGAGTCAGAGCAGATAAATCAATGGGTGTGTTTCTGTTTGAGCAGAGGGTAAGAAACCAAAATGATTTTGTGTTTGGTTCGCTCCCAGCACAGCTCTGACATCTATAGTAATGCTCTGAGAGAAAACAGCTTCTAATGTTCCGCATTCATTAGCCTACTTCCAAATCACTGTTTTGATCCGCAGCCACTGAAATGTTATGCACACAACGTGTGACCTCTTTTTGTTTGAGTTAAGACTCAGCCCACGTGGAAGGAAGCTTCACGTTGTCTACAGAAGAGAAATGTCTGTTTGCTTTCTTACTCTGTTCATGTCTGCATTACAGGATGCTTCCAAGGACAGACATCCTATAGTGTGTGTGTGTGCGGATGCATTTCATGTATTTGTGCATGAGGAAAACCTTGCATCTGGAGCCAATCACAAACAACCACTGGCTAAGACTGACTCCTTAGTTACTGTTGCTATGGCCCCTAAAGCTTTCCATTCACGGCACTGATTTTTTTTAGCCGATTTTACCGCTCACTGGAAATTCACACCGGGGACGTAAGCGCCGTGGAACATTTAAAAAGTGACTTTTTAGTTTTTCAAGCATATTTCTCTCAAGAAGCTGTATGTATGTAAACCATCTTCAATATATACGTGATGGCACATGATGATAAATGAGGCATAAAACCATAAACCATACTTAGCTAGGTGGTGGCTAACACATAAAGGAATAGAGTTGGTTAAGCTAAGTTTGCTTGGAGTTGCTAAGTCCTAACAACCTCAGACCAAATAAGAGGCAAGACAGAAAGCGTAATTATGTTATTGCCTACTAGGACCTCAGCTATCACAGGCTGGTTGTGTCGGTCCTTAACATTTATTTTTCCTTGTAGCGTGGCTTTATCTCACCTAATAACGTGGGCTGAATGGTTATGGACTGATTATCTGTGGAAGTAATGTTAGCTAGAGCAGATAAATGCACAGTTGAATCCGTCCTCCTCGTCCTCACACTCGTGCTCTCGTGCTTTTTGCTTTGGAATGGTTAAAAACAGACACCAGCCTCCAATTTATTTGTATGCTGAGTTTTGCTCACCACCCCAGTGTGAGGGGAAAACTCCAAAGCTTGACAGGCCTGCCATGCTGTTGCCTTTGTTTAGCTTTGATTTGACAGTCTCTGTTCAGTGGTTGGGTTTAGCAAACAATAAATTGTTACAAGCGGCAGTACTTGTTTTTGTAAGCATATTGTAGTGTCTCATCTTATATAGCGGCCTCTGGGATGGCTGTAGCAGAGGAGTCAGATTCATCAGTGGATGGCAGACCACCCTTTTGTTCTTTGTGCTCCACCTTTTGCTTTGTGCTCCTTCATGTCCACCGTAGAAGGACATGAAGGAGCACGAGACCGGCCCAGGTCTACAGCAGATTGATAGGTAAACTGGAGGACTGCTCGCCATCTCTCACATCAGACTTCATGACTGCCAGAGGGCATGAGTCAAGGCCAAATTAGATTAGATCCTCTGCGAGATGAAGTTGTTCTTGCCGTTGACCTTGGGAATTGTTCAATTGTGATTCAATTTAAAGCCCATACAATCTGTTGACTGATCACTGCAAACATGGCTGTGAACACATTCCTTGTCTTCTCTTGTCAGTGGATATCTCTTTCCTGCAACACTGGCTTCCTTTGTGGTCCTGATCCCCCTCTAAATCTGAATGTCCAATAAAGGTGTTTTTATATTGCAAAACCTTGAACAAATCCCATCGGGGCTCTAAGCAGCTCCAGCTTACAACATTCCTGAAAACTAAGAGAACACTGAGATACTGATGGTGAGTCAGATCACCGTTGTATCATTGCATACCGCCCTGCTGTGAGAATCAGAAGGAAATATTCAGATACACCTCCCGCAGAGACGCAGCCTCCATTCTTTTGACCCAGGTTATTGCTCTGCTCTTTGTTCACTTGGCTGCGACAGCTCCCTGTCACACTTTACGTGCAGTGGATTGGGAGATAATTAACTGTAATGATAATGGCCACCATTTGCTATTTCGATTAGTATCATTTTAATCATCATTACATTGTTGTCTGGCTGTGACATGACATTAATAGGATGTGGTGATAGTGTGTACATAGCGAGGGCAATGCTCGACGGGCCAGAGAGGAGCAGCTTCCTGCTCTGTCTGTGGAGATGGGGAAGTGGGGGATGCTGTAGAAAACCAGCAGAGTAAGTCATTACTATCAAAGAGCTTTTTTTTTTTTGTGGGGAGGGGGGCAGATTTAACTGAAGTTACAAGAGACCTGCAAGAGGTAGAAAATCGTTCCATCACAAAACCGAGCAGAGTCAAGCACACGCCACTCATCTGAGCTGACAGTGAATTAAGGATCGCATTAAAAAGAGGCTTCAGCAAGTAATATGTATGCATGTCTGCATCTCTTTGGAGATGGTGATCTCATTTTCAAATATTTATATACAGATACGTTGAATATATGAGAGAGAATAATGTATAACCTACATGTTAGGCCTACTGTACATACATGTCTGTAGTGAGGCGGTCCAGTTGTGACTTCATTTAGAATCAGAAACAGAAGTCAGGTTTACTGCCAGCCACGTTTTTTTTTTTTACATACTAGTGAGTATTCAAAAATATGAACATAGCTAATTTACTCATTTACTCTGTTTGTGACACGGAACACATAATTTTGGCATTCTTTCCGGGATTGTCACATTCATCTTATACTCCCTCTCTCTTTTTTTTACACATTCATCTCGGATTTAAATATTAGCTACTGCTAAAATTCATTTTGAACCAGTACACTATGCGACTTTTTTTGGTTGCTAAATGAAAAACATTCTTAGCACATCATAACTAGATCTATATACACCTGAAAAACTTTGCCAGGGGCTTCAGTTGTTGTTTGTTTGTAAAATCATGCGTGTCACGTTAGCACCTAAAGCCTCTAGTATAGAACATACAGTGTTGTGGGTACGGTGAACACAAAGAGAATCCAGAGCTGGAAGAGCCTCTATTGTTTTGAAGTGTTCTGGTTTCCCAGTATTTACAGCAACCCCTGACTAATGAGGCCGAAACTGTGCGCTAACGTTGTCCATCTGAAGTGGGCAATGTCTCTTAAAACAATCAAGCATGTTAAAGTTTTTGTGACAGTACCACCCGAACCTGTCTATTTAGAGGCCACGAGCTCTGTCATAATGTGCTCTCATGTGTGCAGCAGTCAGTCCGTCGTGTCTGACCCCTTTTAAAATGCACACAGGCTTCAGTCCTACAGGAATTATCGACTACCCAGCACTCACTCTCTCTACGGGCAGATAGGAGTTCGGGGCTAACTGTGTAAAACTTGAGTCTTGAGTATGAGCAAAAAAAAAATGTTGAATTGAATGGGAAAAGCTGAAAACAGCACAGCTTTGCTCTAAACGCTGCTCTTGTCTGTTTGGACAGGTTTGTTCAGTTCATTTTAAAGGATGTGCAGCTTGAAGTCATTTGTAATAATGATGAAGCGTTATGCCATATTAAAAATGATGAGCCTGTATTTAATGTTTATATTCTTCATAATAATAGACAAAATGATATCTTCAGCCTTTTATTTGTTTTCCTCGCTCTACTAAAAATTTCCCACACTGTTACAACTATATTTAAACTCTTATTTGAATGCTAACTCGACTTGCACATATATGTCATACTTACACATGCTGTACAGTATATTCATGTTGTATTTGCTTTGATACTCTCATCTTATTCAAAGTCTGCAATAATTAATGTGTATAAATGTGAAAATACCTTGTCATTATACGTCACGACGTGACATGAATAGAAGCTTGAAAATATGGTTTGTACGGATCTTTGTACAACATGGAAAACCATTGTGTGAAATGATTTTAAACACACACACACACACAAACCATCCTTACATTCTCATGGTCCACAACCGTGGACACAAACATGCTGGAGTGTTTTCTGTAGTCCTGTGGGATTTGATTCCAGGGATGATTTCCTTTTTGTCTTTTTTTTGTCAGAAGCGAGGGCGCGTCCCATGCCTTCTTACCCCGGCATACATTACTGCTTATGTTCATTTCATCTTTCACGCCTCACTGCAGGTTTACGTCTTTACTGTCGGTGATAATTTACTAAACTGACACGTTTTTTAAAGTGCATCTGAAGCGGTAATTTACATTAGCGCATGTAATTAGTAGCATGGTAATTAACAGCCAACAATTTTGACTTCAGCGTCTTCATGTGACAAGCCGTACACACCACCTTTTCACACAGAGAACTCATTTAACGTGGAAACAAGCAAGTTCCCCGCTGAGTCGTTCCTCATCTGAGCCGCTGAACTATGATGTCATGTTATATAATCATGAAATACAGCACCCTGTACGCTAACAAAACAAATTAGATTACACCTCAACTGATATTTCCACCCATAATAGGTTTCTGTTTCATGCATACTTTAGACAACATGGCATAAACCAGCGACCCATGAATGAAATTGCACGGTTATTGAATATCCAGTGTCACAGGCCTGTCATTCAATGCGCTCGGAAGGCAGGGGTGATGTATGTCTGAGCTTAAGAATAGCAGTCCCATGCTCAGTCTCACACCTCACACACAGACAGACAGTGGCTTCAGCTGGTCTGTAGGTCAGGCAGTATTCTGTGAGAAACACAGAAATTCAATAAAATATCCACCAAGTTTTAGACCTGAAGGGTAAGATTGGTGAGTGCAGCAGTTTTGGAGCACTACGCTGTAGACAGTGTCGTCCTCGTGCATGGAGGCTGAAAATGAATTATTCAGGTGTGCCTTTGGCCTAATGCGAACCATGATGAAAGCAGATTTTAGATTAACAATGTGTCGACACTATCCTTTTGCTCAGAAGCAGAAGTCCAGAGGGACACGTGAGGCAGGCCTCCTTGGGTGAAAACACACTGCCCTCTGTTGGTCCAAAAACATTTATTGGCTCCAGAGTGTGACCACACACACTCACCAGCACACACAAGTCTTACAACCCGGTGTTATTCATGCCATTCTAAAAATCTGATATTATCAGTGACAGCGCAGGGTCACTCTGGTGAATTGAATCATCTTTAAGCTAGGAGCAAAACACTTGCTTGCCCTGTCACTTGTTTTTTTAGTAGACAACATGCCCACTGACTGACTGCTTTCGGGTGAAGTGAAAGAAAAATGTGCAACTGTGAGATCCTGGACCGGAATGGCAGCAGGAGGAAGCAGTGACTGTACATTCTGAAGAGTTCATTAGCCAGAAATCTTGTTGAAGGCTGAACTAAATGTCTGTCAAGTGGGGATATTAGAATTCAGGATTGTTGACACAGATATAATGAACTGATGGAGCATGGGGAAGTAGAGTTTTCAAGGAGGTTAAAGCGCACATTTAATCCTGATCTTTAAAGCAACAGTAATTTTGAGGCATCAGATGAGAGCGTCTCTACGCACAGCAATGGTAACATTGCTGGTGAACATGGTGACACTTTGTTTGTAGAATAAAGTGAGTGTGTTTAAGGTTTCACATGAAAACAGTTGCTTGCTACTGCTGAAGATCCATGAGAGCAGTGAGACCTAATTCGAACAGTAAAGTTACAGGGCAGAAAACATGAAACTAAAATGCTCCGTAGCATTGACACGGTATGTTGGGGTAATAATTGTCTAAAAGTTTGTCATTATGACTGGCACCTTCACATTACACATTTAATTTAATATAAAAAAATATTGATTTGTGCAGCTTTAAGGGCTTTCTGTTGTTGCTGAGTTCAGCTGAAGTTGCTTTTATTCACTGAAGGCTGATGAGATGCACAGTTAACCCGTCCTGTCCCTGAGTCTTCAAGACCCTACTTAGCTAAACTCAAACGTCACAAACCAAATTTGACACCATTAACCAGAGCTAAGACCGGACCATACATTTATAATGCTGATAAAACACATTTACTACACCCTGTCTCACGCTGGATGACAGAGAAAACCTAAAATATACATAACATTTATATACACATATACATGATTTAATGGATTGAAAATATTTGTTTATTAAATTACATAAAAACAAATCTCTGGTCTGAAACCTTACACTTTGTCATTCGGGGCTGTGTAGTGTGGAGCAGAGCGTCCATGAGGCGGACCAGACGAACCCGGCTAGTGAAGATTTGTTAAGGCTCTGTTGCAGATGTGAGGCAGGACAGCCGGAGGAGGGAGACAGTGACCGCAGAGATGGGAGTGGCTGTTAAACAACTTTCCTTTCAATCACTCACACATAAAGACACACACACACACACACACACACACACACACACACACACACACACACACACACAGTCCATTACTGCTGCTCACTCTCTCCTGTCCTCACTGCTGCTGCATCAAAGTGATTAGCAAACCAACAAAACAATCTGCAAAATGGCTTTGCCCGGACAGAACCGACGCTCGATAAGCTCCCATATCATGCATCGCTCCCAACAATCATGTGATTGGATTGCCACTTCAAAGCCTCCTTCCCATCCTGATTCTTGTGTTTCTCTGACTGCAAGCAGAGGAGTGCAGTTACTGGAGTGATGTGTTTGCGTGCTGTTGTTGTTGTTGTTGTAAGCCCCGGGCTTTTTTCTCTGATCGGGTAGAGCCGTCACTTCTGGGCCCTAATGTCTGCCTTTCCGTCGATGCTGCAGCAGTTTGACTCCACAGAACCTCCAGCTACCTGCAAAGCAATACACCTCCTCCCACCCTACATCCTTCACGCAGCTTCCTCTGCCTTTAACGTCTTATAGCTCTAAAGCACCATATGCTGTGAAGTAAACTTGCTATGAATCTCTTCCTGCTAAGAAAGTTCCTGCTAAGTTTATTGTGCATCTCTGCTATATTGTCTTTCTGTTGCACACTATAGACGTATCCATTGTTGTTACAATAAGCCTGTTATGTAATGGACCATTAGGCTCATACTGCTCAAAGCTCAGAGACAAGAGGCAGAGAGACGACTCTCACCTCTAGATGTGTGCTGTCCTGGTGATGATGTTTTTCATTTAAATCAAACCTCTGGATATTCCACAGCCCAAATATTTGTGTACATAAGTTTGGACGTTACCAGCTTTATGGTTAGCAGCTGTCACTGAGTCCTCAGGTCTCTAGTGACTGCTGTATCCAGACCATGCCAAACCGATGATGTCCTCCTTGGCACTGTTGAGCCAAGGCTCCCTTTTGATGGTGGCAGACAGCCATGGGCACTTAATTGCATACATCAGGACAAATTTTCTAAAACTAGTTCAGTTCATCAGAGACCCATTGCTAATGATAAATCAGACCAGAGATGTGCGACATCAGGGTTGTTCCAGTCTATATGTCTCTTAAGATGCATAGTGTTTGTACTGTAAATGCAAGATGATGGCCCCAGGGGGGGTTTACTCATCCCATGCTGTCGAGGGAGGGGTTTAGCAAGTCTGATCTACACCGTGCAGTGAGCACATGCAGCATCAATCTAGCACTATTCATCACTGACAAACTCACCAGCTCCTGCTGTCCGTGTCCAGACTGAAAACATCTCCCATCAGGATCAGTCGCATTCAGGGCACCAGGGGGGAGGGATTCGTGGACCTGCAGCCATGGTGGTGATCTCTCCCGTTTGTGTCTGAAGTAGAGTGGGACTGAATGTCAGTGAGTCTCTGGAGAGGGGAACATGAGGATCTTTCACCAAGCGCTATTGTCATGACAACTGCTGTAAAGGCCTCGCCTGTGATTGATGTTTCAACGCTTCCTTCCGCCTCGCCTCTTGTCATGTCAAAGAGGTTCAGCCATTTCTGCACAGTGTGTATTCCTGTGGGGAATGTTCAGCCGGGTGTGATACATGCAAAGCGTATTCAGCAGTCATGTTATCTGCTGAGTGATGGTGCAGCTTTTTATTTTGTTGTTAAGCACTCTGCCTTTTTTTCCAGCCTTCTTTTGTATCACACAACAGGATGATTGGCTCCACCCTCCCTTCTCTCTCTCTGATTAGAGCATACATCTTTCAGGCTATACAACTTCACTCTTGTGCTGCAGTTAGATGGGAGATAGGGTTGAAACACTGTCGGTGCATCCTTGCTAAAAACCTGCATTTGCTCATCTGCTGGCTTGACACGTATTTACCTTAAAAGAGAAAAGGTCATCTCATCTGCAAACTAAGACAATGCTAGACCACTTTCCCAGCCATGCTGTGTAGTGTCATTCAGTTGAAGTACTTCCCCTTGATAGGCCTTTTTTTTTATGGGTGACAATGTGCTACTAGTTCCCTCTCCCCAGACAGGTCCATTAACAGATGCTGAGGCGCTTTCACTACTTAATATGGGGCCGTTGGACCGCGTGCTGTTCAAGCTGACGTTCCTATATTTTACAGGCGGCTGATGGAACTCCTGTTAAATGAAACAATTGTCTGTAACTGAAAAGCCACTGAGCTGAATCTCTGCAGAACTACATCCATACAATTGTAAATTTAATTCAGTAGCTGTTTCAAACGACAGCTCCTGTGTTAAACTTGACTGTTTTACATCGGGACATCTCAAATCTAAAATTTGGGGGTTATGGGGTTTTTGCCCAACACTGCATCCAGGTTTTGGTAGTGGAGCATCTGGCTGGGAGTGTTTATGGGTGGGAAGTTGGCGAACGATCATGCCTATCGCACTTGTCTGGTTAGTTAGCATTAGCATGAAACACCAAGTACTGTCATCGCTGAAGGGAAGTTGAGTTTTGCAAGTATTTGATTATTAATCTAAGTTTTAGACACTGTTGTGGAGAAATTGCTGAAGTCAAAGGTGAAGTCAGGAGTTCAGAAAGTGTTCAGGAGCCTCTGATGTCTTATGCTGTGTTATTTATTGACGCTTGGCCAAGGAGAACTAGAGACACTCTCAAAGTACACCTGTAGCGCTTGAGTCGGTCTCACATTCTGACAAACTTATGATGGTGCATATACTTTAAACCCAAAGATCACACCCCAAAACTATACGCCCCAGAATTAGTCAAAGAGAATGTCTTTACTCATGGAGGTGTTATTGTCAGCATATTCTAGTCTGGAGACACAGATGTCTGTAGATTGGAACGGCAACAGCAAGCTATCTATTATGACTAGGAAGGCAGCAACAGGTCTCTTTGACCCTGGCCACCACAGTGTTGAGATATGGTGGCACCTAGTCAAAGACAAACAATTAGTACTGCCGAGGACCACAAGGCTCACACGTGACCTCAAGTAACCTACGGATAGAAAATTCCATAACAGACACACTGAAATTTTGACCTTATTTGGTGCTGGAAAAATTAAAGGCATCAGCAAACTTGTTCGTTTCAGTCTGCACTGCATATACCCTCAGAAACTGATGCACATCATTCAGTAGTATGCTGTAAGCCGAGTCTTTTTACCTATAGGAAGGCAAAGGCAGGGCCACCCTGCTCTGCCTTTAATTGGCTAGTACTGGTTGCCTTTGTTGGTTGTGTTGGTTAGATTTAGGCATGAGGTGATTGGTTAAGGTTGCGGCAAGAATATCAGAATAAGCCATTCAGAGGCGAAGTAGGACAGGTCATGTGTTCGCTCAAGAGAAGAAATATTGCCTGTGGCAAATCAGCTGGTCCAGGAGACCATTTTATTCAGACTTGCAAGGTGAGAGAATAGTTGTCTTAGTTGGCTTCTGTGGTTTGTGATAATGTCACAAAAACTCCCTGAGCTCAAGTGATAATGTGCAAATACTAATGGCCCATTTTTTGGGTGAGCTAAATGAGCAAAAAAAAAGAAAAAGAGTAGTCTTAGATATCACTGTTTACAACACAGGGTGTTTGCTGGACAGCCACTTTAAAGGAAAATAGTTGGGGGCATAAATTAAGAGTATACCCACTCTAGGCACCACTACAGCACTGTTGATGGGAACATTTCCATACCACGTTGCATGACAATCCATCCAGTTCTTGGCAATACATTTCACTACTTGCCAAAAATTGCCATTTTTTTGTGAAATACTGGACGTGTTCTCTTTTTACTGAAAACCGTATAAATGAAAAAGTCCAACGAGGTGAAATCATCCTCTGGTCGAACTGCTCACAGCTCATGTCCAGAGTAATGCCATAACCTGTGGTGAGGGCTTTGTTTTAAGGGGTTACAGGCCAAAAAGGTTAGAAACATGTCCTACATACAAACCTTCATGCTGGATGGGAGGCAGCTCATGACCTCTTAATACCCTACTATATGAGCATATAGCAGCTTTTTCAGCATTTACTTAGTGTAGTCTTCAATGCTCACTAAAACTCTATTACTGTGTTTGCCATCCAACTCTATTACTGTGTTTGCCATCCAATAGCTCATATGCAGCAGTATTAAATGAGATTAAAGCCTATACCTGCCCAGTCATGCACAGTGGTTCATTAGCTGCAGAAGACTCATCAGCTCTGGATGAGAAGCAGCGAAAGGATTTGATTCCCATATGCCTTTCCCTCTGTGGACCTGCCCTCAACACAGCCAGCGGTTTCCATAGAGACCACCGGGCCAATCCTCTTCTCCCCTCCTCAGTACAGTAGTACAGTGAGCCGTTGCATAGTGTGTTACGTAGGTGCCTTAACAGTGAGATAATCCTTGCTCGGTCTACACTGTCGCTGCGCAAATACACACACGCGCGCGTGAGAGGAGACATACAGCTAATAGTACATGTGTCACACATACACCAGAGTGTCTTTTGAAATTTCATTAGTTGTTTTGTATCATTGCAGTTACAGTATGTTTGTGCATTGTATTTATAAAACTGCTTATTTTAGGTTAAGATTTGACGAAAATTAACGCAATAAAACACTAAACACAATGTTTAAGCTTCACATAACAGTAACTTTAAAACATATTCATATTTGTGTTCATCTCATATTTACTAACTAATCTTTCCTTTTCCTTCAGTGCTGTTGTGCAACATAGCCGTGCCTCCAAACACTAATAGATATCGACCATACAGAAAGGATTAAGTAGACTTAATGGATATAAAGTACTAGTCTATGTACATGCATATAAATTAAGTAGGTTAAATACAGAGTGTGTGCGCTTTGGCTGCTGCTAATGAGTTACATCATGAGACGACTGTACTTGAGCCATCATCCTCTGTGTGACCAAGCTTGAATGAGCAGCATGCCGTGTGTGTGTGTGTGTGTGTGTGTGTGTGTGTGTGTGTGTGTGTGTGTGTGTGTGTGTGTGTGTGTGTGTGTGTGTGTGTGTGTGTGTGTGTGTGTGTGTGTGTGTGTGTGTGTGTGTGTGTGTGTGTGTGTGTGTGTGTGTGCTTTAACTGCATCCTAGTCAGTGTGTGCCTCAGCTTTCTGCTCTCCTGCTCCCCCCAGACCAGACACAGACGTTCCCAGCTCTGCCATGAGTCACAGACGCCACCATCATTTGTAAGTACTACTGTAAATGTTGCATGCTGGGTGATTTTGAGGGATGAGGTGCTAGTCGAAGAAATCTGAGAGTTAGGATTTGCCAGCATAAATTCAACGGAGTAGTTGAAAATGCTCACTTTATATAGGAAAGTCATTTTTCTTGAAATGCAGGGAGTCGAATATTTATTTGTATAAGTTGTTTATTTCCTGTCGTGTGATTTAAAAACCAGATGTAATGGAAAATGTGTAGAGTCGCAGTGTGATTTTTTTGTGTGCTGCTCTGTGTATGTGCATGTGCTTGTGTTTGTGTGTGTGTGTGTGTGTGTGTGTGTGTGTGTGTGTGTGTGTGTGTGTGTGTGTGTGTGTGTGTGTGTGTGTGTGTGCGTGTGTGCGTGTGTGTGTGTGTGTGTGTGCATGTTATCTGCACAAACAAGCAAAGATGCTCTGGTGGTCTAAAATAGATTCCACACAGACTTTTGCTGCACTGACAGAAGTAAAGCTGGACACTTGCGTCGTGCTGATGATGTCACACCAGTGGAGCTATTTTTAGAAAGAGGTCTAAAGAAGGCAGGCTTTTCTCCCCCCCTTTCCAAGAATGTTATTATGATCCAAAGCCTTTCACTATTGCTCCCTCTTCTCTCAGCCTGTTTAAACTCACTGTTTTAGAGCTTCCAATTTTAACATCTTATGGTATTTGCAGCACTGGTTGCATACACATTGCCACTTTGCGGCTGTTTTCCCCTTGAAAGCTGTTATTACAAAATCAATTAATGACTGCTGCTTCACAAAATATGCTAATTTATGAAGGTGGTCAATATTGATGAGGAATCTGCAAAAGAAAAACCCTGTAATTATTCATGTTCTCAAGACAGACTCTCTAGACTATACGAGAGAATTTATAATGGAGCTTCATTTATCAGGCAAATATGATACATGTTGCTCATCTTTTAAAGTGACATGTAAAACTTTGTTACCATAAAATAACAAATTTAATCATTTTCATGCTGCACTGACGTGGAATCAGGTGAACAGTGTCATTCATCCGTTCTTGCGTCATGTACTTACTATGCACAACGTAACGTTTACAACGCTCAGCACACACACCATTAACTCATAGCATGGATCATATTTCAGGGAGTCTGGTTGTCTGGATTTCACCGGCTGACCTGCCTCAACTCAGAGTACACAGTTTCCTGATGGAGAGCAATGTAAACTGCTGCAAACTACAGCTGCCGTTAGCTAATGTTAGCTTAGTTTGTTAGCTGGGTTGCTCGGGCTGTGAGCTCAGAGCACCAGGAGAGTGTTAGTGGGCATTTTGGAGCACTCAGCAGAGGTTTTAAGGCCATGGCGCAGAGGAATGTAGACGGGAGACAGAGCCAGAACCAGGGCTGGGCAAACAGGCAGTGTAAAGGCTAAGACCCTGAAGAGAGCGTTGACTAAGGAAGCTAAGGAGAGGAAAGGAGTGACCAAGAGTAAATCAGAAAAAATCTGGGACTGACTCCTAGTTGTTGGCAAGAGCTTGGTTAAATATAAGGCTGAAAGGGTAATACTGTCTGTATTTACCACAATGGGATTAAAAATCTCAAACTGGGGGTCACTGGTGAATTATAAAAACACCAATTTCCGTGAAAACTTTCTTTAAAATGGTGTTTTCACAGCAGTACCAGGTAGCAGGTGGAATGTGTTGACCTCTTACTGTTTACAAAGCTCATCTATTAGTCCCAGGACATTAATTAGGCTTATTATTACATCGGGCAGCTGTGGGGTGACATATAAGTCATATTTTCTGCTGTACTAATGCTGGATTGCATAAGAAATAAGGAGCCTCCATCTGCTCCACCCAGGGCTTGCCTGCGCTAAGCAGGGTTTTCATTACGTTAACAAGCAGCCCCTTCCTCTCCCCAGTCAGGGCACAGCCAGAAAGCCGGAGCTTGTTCAGAGCTGGGGGATCAACTGCAATAGCTGATCATGTGACCAACTCAAGGTCATGGTGGTGGTACAAAATGCTGAGTTTCCCAAAGTGCCCTGAGTGATAACACGGTTAGTCAAGAAACTGGCCAACAACTGCTATGATTCTCTTAGATGAAAACTCGGCTCCACAAGACAGCGGTAATGGTTCCAGCCTTGTGTTTTTGAGTCGCTTGTATCCCCAGTCTTAGAAATAAAAGTTTTGGGAGAATTAGGGAAGCTTTAAATTGCTGTAATCGGCTTCTCGTCCATTTTGTACTCGCTGGGCAGAGAAATCTAGAACTAATCCAATCTGTAATGACACAAGGAAGTGTGGAAATCAGATTGGGGGATTCTCTTCTCTCCTGTGTCCATACACTGGCTTTTCTGTGGCCGTCCAGCTTCTTATGAGAGATCTGGTCCTGTAACAACTCACTGTGTTTAGACTCCTTATGGCAGTTATAGTACAGTAGTTACAGATAAATCTTGTATTTACAGATTTTATTTAAAGTCTCTATGTGTAGAACATTTGTGATTATAGCAGATTCCACATTCTTCTTCTGAAATAATGTTCAGTGTCTTTATTGCTTTTAGCTTATTCATCTTGGGGTTTCTTGGGGGACGACAGATTCCCAGAAGCTGGACTGTGTGTTAGTGACGTGCATTATGTGTCATCGGTGTCTTTTAAGACTGAGAGTTGAAAATTCGATTTTTACACGTAGTGGCTTTAAAAGTAAACACGTCTTAGCAGTAAAGTGTATTTGCAGTAATGAAAAGATTTGTTTAGTTTTGCTGTTGGATGAAAACTCCAGTTATGGGGTCATTCATGCTTTCAGAGAGGAAGACGGGACAACAAAGGGACAGGAGAAAAGAAGAAAAGATGAAGAAATGACATTTTATGAGCTTACCTGATGAGGAATGTTAATTTTGGATGTACAAAGTACCACAATCATAAAATACTGTTTTCCATCAGAACAAGGTTGAAGAATCAGCTGTTATTGGCCAGAAATGTGCACACATACAAAGAATTTGACTGTTTATTTGTAATTGCTCTCAATGTATTTACACAATAATAGACATGACAGATAAAAAACACGGACAACAAAGCCGAAGAAAGAAAAGAATATACAGGACTGCTTTGTACGCAAGATGTGAAAAAATAGGTATATACTGCATATAAATCTATGCCCTGTGATGGATGGATGGATGGATGGATGGATGGATGGATGGATGGATGGATGGATGGATGGATGGATGAATCGCATTAAACTTTAGCGACAAGATTGTTGATAGTTTTCCTCGTTATAATTAGTTGCTAACTTCTATTGTCAGCTGGTTTATATTTGACACCACCTGCTGTGACTTTGGCAAACGATTGTTTCAAGACTCAATTATTTATTACAAGGAAAACATTGATTGGAATTGGTCTTGGTGTGGTGCTCGACAAAAGGTTCTCAACTTAACACAGAAGACAAGTGTCACCATGGGATGGTGCCATCTTGGATAAAACATGTTGATGAGAGCTGAGTTTATTAGAAGCTAAAAAGAAAAACAGCCTTGAAAAAGCTGCAAAGTCAGGTGACAGTTGTCCAGAGGTTTGTCACAATGATCAACTCCTTTAAATTACACATTCAATTTTCAATTTTTTGCTCATATAAAAATGTTGATTAGTGCAGCTTCAACTATGCTCTTGTTGAGTTGTAGTCACATGGATATTTCAGTCCACATTTATCTTTGGATACCATCTGAACAAAGATGAAATAATGAATGTGTAAGGACTCTTCTGAGAAGTGCTTAACAGTTAGTATTCAAATGGCTGTTAATTATTGAGAAATTGTGCTGTCAGACAGTGGATGGTGTGGATCTGGTTAATATAGGCCCTCTCATCCATATTACTGTCTGTCTTAACTGTGTGTGTGTGTACAGTAGCTTAATAAGGCCACATATATCACTCCTCGTGACAGCGATATCAAATAAAGATGCTCGGGCTCCATCACTGCGCTCTAGATTGATTGATTGGTATTGGAAAATTCTTTGTCAGCATGTTTTCACAGAGCATAGTACGGGACCTTTGGGTATCCGCATTGTTCCCAGTCTACTGCTATCACAAAGGTAAATCTATCCAGAGATGTCTGCCCACTTGTCTATAATGAATGGCCCACTAAAATATTTAGGGATCCCTCCTGGTTAATGTTTAATGCCTTACTCACTCTGCACCTTTACATCTTGAAAGATGACTGTGGCAGTGTCAAACAGCCTTTTGAGCGTTGCTTTAAACTGTCGAGAAAAAATGATTAAGTCATGAACTAAGTGTTAATGTAATCCTTAATGCGTTTGTTCTGCAGGCCCCGTCATCTCGCTGTCATTTTAATGCAACAGAAACAAAGACAAAGAGCCTGAAACCAGCTCAAATAAGCCCCGGTTGCTTTAGCCTGAGTATGTTGTAATAGGAGATCTGTGTGTGTTTAGTATGCAGCAGCAGTGCTGTTGTTGTTGGTCACAGTGATATAAGAGCTCTGCAGCACATGGGGGGCACGGCTGTTTTTAGTAGGCCGTAGTAATTACAGATGGAAGTTGTCAGATGGTGCATAAAAGTGGAAACATTCCAGCTAATTAAGAGTAACCTCATACAGTATAAGCGTTGTCATCATGTGTGAAGAAGCCATAAATAGATCAGGCTTTTTATTCGCTCTCCTGCCGCCGCTGTTTGTGTTAAATTGATCTAATTGTAAAGTCTCTTTCATGGCAGCGCTGCCGAACACAGCTGAGCGTATCGGAGATCAAAGCCGTCTTGCTTTCCCATAAATCTGCATGGAAGCAAATACAGGCAGCTGGGAGTGCCGTCATGCTAAACGCACTAGCTGTACCTGTGTACAGCACACAGCTCGCGATTAGAGTCAACCAGTCTCTGTTGGCTCTGCAGTCAGGCTGGAGCTGTCATTTACATTCACATGACCTGTCTGCTTTCAGCTTTAAAGACAGTTAGTGTCAGTAGGTAGCATCACTCTGCGCGCCCATCAGTCCCCCCAAATGATGGATGTTTACAGGCTTACAATTATACAATATTAATCAATTAGTCAATCAACAGAAAAGATATTGATTTTTGTTTAAGTCATGTTCGTTGATGCCATTCTGTTCATACAGCCATGCACAGACACAGATGGAAAATCACTTCATGCTGTACAGTAAGCTACTACAACATTGTCAGATACATTACAAACAGTGCGATACAATGGGCTAGCAAGTTTAATGCTAGGGCAAGTGTCAGACTCTGTGACTGTAAAGTGCCCATGGTAAAATGTCCAACTTCAAGTAATAATACATAAATCATTCCTGTTTCTTTCTGATCTAGTGGTTCCTACTCTAGTGTAACCATTCTTCTGTACCTCCCTACAGTATTGAGAGCATAATTTACACAATACATTGGGTTGAGTTAAAGTCATTTAAAAAAAATCTAATCACATATTACAATAATTGTATTTTAAAATAACCATAAACTTCAGTTTTGGGGACAAGGTTTGACGAAACAATGAATAGAGAAACATTTCAGGTGGCGATTAGGGACATTTCACAGACTAAATGATGAATCAGATCTTTAATTAAAACAATCGGTTGCAGATCTGAGTATAACTTATTGGTTTTGTGGTTATTAGAAACAGTTCTCAGCCTCCCCTGTGTTTGTCTTTTATCTCTAAAATGTACAAACAGATACGGGTGAAATTTGGCAGAGAGCTGGACGTCTGCTTCAATAGGCTTTGCAGCTAATCTCGATGTGGGTTTTCTACTATCCGTTGATTATCACTGGCTGTGATTCTGCTCTCTGGTGCCTGACATTTGGGACTTCCAAGTTGGCAGCTCACTGAGGCTTTGCAAGGTTGTAATCTCTAAAAGGCCAAATTATATATTCATATTAAAAAAGGTTGCTATCTTCATCGCTTTCTCTTCATAGTTGTCCACGGTAACCGCAAACTTGGGGCATATTAACTTTCTTCACTCAGGAGTGATAGAGGGGATGGATGTAAACATTGCAGTTCCTGGTTTCTAAAATCGTATAAACTCTGGAGAAGAGCAAGAATAACAAAATAGACGTGAGATGAAATGAAGCCAGTGTTTACATTGATGATATATGACTCTGCTCGCTGAGCAACAAGGACATCACGGAGATTAAAACTGATTCAACTCCTGATTCAACTCTTTATCACACTCAAAAAATCTTGCAGGAGTAAAGTGATTTTGTCAGCATAAAATCTTGGAGAAACACACACTTGTGTACTCACATATTTTGGCACAGTCTTCTCAAATCCTCTCATATGTGGAGGAATCTACAAAAGTGCTGCTGAGGAGCTGCAGGGCAATTTTCTGTGGACCTGATCCAAACTCCTGCTCGGCATATAAACCACTATGTACATAAAAGAAACACCAGAAATCTGTGTGGAGTGTGGGATCATGGGTAGTTGACCTGCCCAGACTGAAGTTTGGCTCCCTGACGAGCAGCTCAGTCTGAAAACACAAGAAATGCTGCATTTAGGAAACGAAAGCAAGCGAAGGAAAAGAAAGTCAGTGCTGTTTTGTACTTGCTTTGGCAACCTGCACGTTATGAAATGGTTTAAATGGTATGTTGAGTGATGTTCATTTCCATCGTCTTTTTATGAGAGTACAAGAGAACGCTGAGAATACATTTGATCAAAATTAAATGAGAAGGAGGCAGCATTAATCTTTTGAGACCTGCAGCCGTGTCCTAGAAAAAAAGTTCACTGAACACTCAGTGTGTGCAATTTGAAGTCTCCACGAGTGTTTTTCCATATCACAGTTGGTGCATCTAAATCCATTTGCACCAACAGACGAACACATCCATCTGTATGGATACACAATGAGCTTAAACAGACCCAAGTGTCTCTCTGTCTGTCTGTCTGTCTGTCTGTCTGTCTGTCTGTCTGTCTGTCTGTCTGTCTGTCTGTCTGTCTGTCTGTCTGTCTGTCTGTCTGTCTGTCTGTCTGTCTGTCTGTCTGTCTGTCAGAGTAAGTGAATCATATTGGTTTAAAAAAAATAACCAGAAAGACACTTAAGAATGGAATGAAAATGATATTTTCTCTTGACATCTTATTTCTAGAAACCTGCAATCAGTCTGCATCTGTCTCTTTAGCTGCTAAATGTTCCACTGTTTTAAACCAACTGGTCTCTCACTGTGTCTGTGTGCTGTTTGGTGCTGAGCAGGTCGCGTACAGTCGGCTTTTAGAGCTTTTTCTCTGAAAACAGCTGCCTGCTGCGACGGAAAACAACGCTGTGAGAGTGAAACCAAACTGTAAAATTGTGGCCGGATGGATAAACAATGAGCTGAAACTCACTCTAAAATTCCAAAAAGGCAAGGCTGCAGATTCAGGTGATCATTATCTCCATCACTGTGAGCGGCCGCCTTCACGTAATCACGCTCTTCTTACATCGTCATTTAATACACTGTTATTATAAGAATATTAATAAACCACACACAACCATTTAGTTTGGCTTATTATATTATTTTAACCACAGGGGGCAATGGTTCAGGCCATCACTACACAAGCTCCCAGTTCAGTTGCAGTTTTCTCTTTTTTGCCCTCCCAAAAATATGCCCAGACTGTGAAAAAACACACCTAATTAATTTCCCGTTAACCTTATTAACTCCTACATCATCAGCTACAACATGATATTCTCCATTTGTTTTGAAGCACGCTCAGTGCGAGGCAGTAACGGGTACAGTACAGCGGTCGGCAGATGAAGGGGGAACAGTGTGGCTCCGCTGACATTTTGCTTCACCTTTCATCTTGTTTGTGGCGTCACATAACGCGCTTGCCACTCAAAAGCGCTTCAAAGACGGGATCAGTCTCACGAGGCTTCTGTTCTACCTGCCTGAGGCGATGAGAACGGTGAGGTGTGCTAAAAGTTACTGTATCTCTGCTCTAGACAAACCCTTGTGGTTTCATTTTCAGCCACTTGTCACTCTGACAACGACACTTTAGCTCAGCGTAATAGTCTGCTGTTTAGCCTGTAGGAAGTCTGTAAGTATAGTGTACATTAGTGGGTAGTAATTGTAAAACATTTACCTAAATATTGTGTTCAAATAAACTAAATATTACTCCAGACATCTGTAATAACGTAATATCTGCTTATACTGTCAACCTGCTGATGTGTCAGTTGCACTCGATTACAGCCATCATTAATTTGTCGGCCTGTCACCTGAGGTGAAGCACACTGACAAGTGTGACCGCACCTCTGCTCGAGTGTTTCCTCACCAGAGTTTTTGGTCTTGAGGGCAGGAGTCCACTAGAGGGAGCACAGCTGTAAGGCTGCGTTCATGAGCTGCTCAGAGCAGATCACTGCCAGGCTGCAGTGGTTAATGGATATAGCCAGTGTCTGACTGAAGGTGTTAACACCGTTATCATGTTCAAATATAATATACTGGCTCTGCTCCAGATGCTCATTAAAGCGGTCCGAGTGGGAAACTGAGTCTCAACATGAAAACTTTTTTTTTTATTGTGGAAACAGCTTAAATGTAGGAATTAGAGTTAAAAAAATAGTTGAATAATACATTTTTCGAATTTTCTAATTAGACTATTTGCTGCCTTTTTCTGTTTGTTTGCTTGTTTTGACCTTTTCAAGCTTTATTTGATGAAGAGTGACAGGAACGTGTGGAGACAGAGATGGGGGATGACATGCAGCTTTTGTACATGGGGCGGCTGCTCTACCAACTGAGCTAAAAGACACCCTGCCTTTTTCTGTTTTATCAGTGGAAACTGCTCTTTACTTCAGTTCTTAATATTTTCTCACATTTGATAGACTCGCGTGAATAATCCATCAATAGAAAAAGTCGTTTAATGATTATTGTATAAATAATGAAAATTAGTGTTAGTTTCAGCTCTTGTAGACTAATTCCATTTAATGCTAGAGGGAAACAGTGTCATTAATAGATTTCACTTAATGAGGTTCTGATGAGGATCAGAGCTGAAACAAGTACCTTTATATGGATTAAATGATTTTTGGTTTCTGGTTCCAGCTTCTGAAATGTGAATATTTTCTGCTTTTATCTCTCTTCCATGACTGAATGCTGTTGTTTTTTTTGGAGATTTTCAAACATACAATTAATCTATTAATTAGAAGAATAATCAGTAGATTATCAGTAGATTAATTAGAGCCCGAGCTGGGGCCCAAGCTGAGGGAGATAGCCATCAATCAGTGTCTAACGTGAGCCATGCGAGGACATAATGTACAGGTCCTCCTCCTCTTTCCACTCATCACTCTCGCTCAGACCTCAGCTGGCTCCTCGTGGCCTCACAATAGCTGCAATTACACGGGCTGCGGTCCCCCGGGTGGCGGCGGGCTCATGGGGGCTGTTAGGGCTGAGCAGGGACACCGCGGGCCATCTCTATTGGTTTCCTGAGCTTGAAGCGTAGAGGTGATGATAAGACCAGCGCTGACCGTTTATCACTGGCTGCCATCTCTGCAGGGAGAGCGCCTTATTCTTAGCAGGGAATTAACACAGCATCCAGGCATAGAAGGTAAAGGAGGGGGCACGTATCTGACAGGAAACACTATATGATGCAGGAGAGCGAGGCCTTTAATAAACTCTAAAGAGGTTCAGGTCAGGGTGAGGCACCACCCACATGTAATGGCACCTATGTGCCTCCCACGCTGACACTCCTCTCTGTCATGCCTGGGAAGCGGATCCAGAGGGTGCGAGGCATCAAACTCTTATCTCGATCATATCATGCAAATTTCTGACTCCCTCTCAACTCAGCAGCAAGCCGCGTCCTCAGCCCAAAGAAAATGTAGGTCACACGGTAAACTGTTAAATTTCCATGAGGATAAACAAGATAATGGGATCTGTTCTGCCAACTGAATCAGCAGAACAGTACGTCTGCTGGCCGAGGTTTGTTGCCTCAGCTGCTTTTCTCGAGGAAATACAAACCGCTGTATTTTACCAATAATCACTTCCTGCTGGACTGGGAAGGAACCATGTTCTACAAACAGGACTAGCACGTAAGAGCACGATGCATGGGAAGAGTAACATCACGTATGCTGTGTTCCTCTCTCTGTCCCTGGATGACATTACGGGAACGGCTCAAGTTTAGAAGCACTGAAACTTTTACGATCAAAGTAAATGCAACGAATAATTCCAACTTTCAGACTTTTTCTTGGAAGGAAGCCTCTCCCTGACATTGACATCTCCTCAAATGTGCTTTCTGGAGGGAACTCTCTCAGACTGCTCATCAGCAACATCCTAACCACCAATTTATTGGCCCAGCAGGGGCTTGAATAAAACCTAGTATCTGGGCCTCATGTGGTTGTGTATGGTTTTCAGTTTCAATGCACACAGTGTGTTCTTTGCTCATACATACAAAAAGTGTACTAAAATCCCATGGCACAAACCTTCTGTTTGTAGCATTTAGTGATCAGATGCTAAATAATTTCCAAAGTTATGAATAAGCTTACATTGGAAGAAATATGGCAGCAGTAGGATGAGTGTTCAGTGTTAAAGTAGGCCTTTGAACATTATGACTATTGCGAAGACCATTGTGAACTGGGACAAGGAGCACTCAAACCTCTTCAAACTGCTCTGTCCTTTCTTAGCATTGCATTTATGGAATGAATAGAGTCCTTCTTTCTCCGCATGTCTAGTTTTATCTGAATCAATAGTCAAAGGATAAGAGAAAAAAAACATTGATATCGCACAAACCCTGGATTATGTCCAACACTATCACCATCACACACCGGCTTATCACACAGCAAATATGACATGGTTAAGGTTAGGGAAATATCGCAGTTATGGTGATTAACCACAATTTACTACCTAGCTCCAGTCAGTCAGAAAGTTGTCCTGCAAGTGGACCCTCTATGTTATGGAACATGCACAGGGATTTCCAGAGGACTCCTTTCTGTGGTTCCATGGAAGTCAAATTCATTTTATTTCTATATCCCAAACATACAAATTGTTCTTGGAGGGCTTTACAGTCTCAACCAAATATGCAGCCCAGTGTTCATAGAAATTATGTTCATATTGGACAAATCCATTGATTTATGTCCAACAGTGAAGGGTGGAGGGTGGAGGTAGGGGTAGGGATTGGGGTTGGGGTTGCGGATGGGCATGCAGCACATCTGACTTTTGTTTGCTAGGCCAGAGTTTGCACATTGTGTCACAGAGCTCATTTTTTGTTGTTGTTTTACTGGATCCACGATCTTTCCCTAACCTCAACTCAATGTTTTAGTTTCCCAACTTCCATGTGCAAATATTGTGGAAATAAATCATTTAAAAACGTTCATCCTGGTGATCGGGTTCATTTCTGAAGAGAACCAGAAACAAAACAAAAAAAGGAGAAACCACAAGAGGAGATGCAGGCAAATGTGTTTAGAATGAAGACTGTGCAGAAGACAACAAGCGACCTCCAGTGCTGTTTGGACCTCATCTGTTCCACAGAGACCTGGAAAGACAGAGCAGACAAGAATACTGTTCAGTTCAAGTTCTTTGGAAGAGACTGTAAGAGGCTCATGCTCCCTGCCCCAAATGACGTGGTTGTCATGGTTGGAGTTTGTAATTCCTACATCAAAGGATGATGAGGACAGAGATGATGAGGAACATGTTACAGATGAGATGATGAGAACAGTGTGTAATGAGAAATAGTCTGAATAAACAAAACTTTAAGATCAAGACTCACAGAGAAGGTTGACAAATGCTGGAGTTTCCCTTCAGACAAATGGAGAATTGACACTGTGCACAACCTGCTGAACTACACATAAACACTGTGTGGTTTCCACTAAATTTATAATGCATCTTGGGGGTCTTTATCTTTACTACAAGATGCACTGCCGCTGTACAGTCATAGTTTTGCTTGTTAGTTTGTTATTTCTAGTTGTAGCGCCGGGTGTGTTGAATCCCGGTTAAAGCTTGAGTGAATTAAAGCTCAGCTGGAGAGAGAGAGGCTTGTCCCTCCCTTGGTTGCAAATGGATTTTGCAGTTATTACCATAACGCTTTCCTCCAGCTCATTTGACTCCAGCCCACAGCTGGGTGCAGGAAGAGCTGCACCTGGTCCATCCAGCAAAACTGTTTCTACTTCACATGCTTGGCTGCTGTAGTTTCATAGATGATCATGATATATAAGGTACAGAATCTGGGATTTTCTCATCATCTTTTTTGATGGAAACATTGATGGGAGTTCCCAGAATGGGGCTTTAATAATAGAAATGAAGCAGCAGTAAGACGTGGGATTCCCTTTGTCTAACCCTGGTAAAGAGTTGATCGGGCCATGGACAACGTCTCATTTTAGCTACGTGTGGATCTAGAGAACCACATGATAGATGGTCTACCATTTGGCTGCACCGTCTGCTCAATAATGCGCTGCCAGCCCCCTGGAGTCACCCCCACCGCCCACTCAGAATGACACTGAGACAAAGGAAAGTGTTTTTACTGGTCCTTAATAACGCAAGAGGAACATGTGTGGCCCAGTCCATAACCTGCCCTCCTGGGACACTAAATGAATAAAAAGGAAATTACTTTAACTGCACCATCCTTAACTGCTTTGTAAATGCAAATAATACTCTGACAGCATCACATTACAGCAGTCTGTGTTGGAAGTGCACATGTTTTAAAGGGACAGTCCACCTATTTTAACAGCTGTATGAGATGTGGCTTTGGACTTGCCATTGAGGTTATTTCAGCTTGAGCTTGGGGACTACAAATTTCTATCAGGAAACCTATGTAACAATATGTGTGGTGTCAAGTCTGAAACACCTTGGGCACCTCCAGGCAGAAAGGCTCTAAACTAAACATGCTATTGAGTTGCGTTGTTGCATCATGGGAAACGTAGGATCCACTGGCCAGTGGAGTGTGGCCTATAGATAAATCCAGCGACTAATCCGTGTGTTGCATTTGCAAGCATCACTGCCATCGCATTCACACTGACAGTGGAATGTAATCTGTGAATGTGGACGTTTCTTAGTGTCAAACTGCACAGCTGAAATTAGTTATGATGTGAACAAATAATAAGATTAGCATACCGCCGCTGTCCAGATGTGGAAGTACAACATGGAGCTAATTAAACCCAACAGGAATCATCAAACTCTGTGATTTCTGTCATCATGATCAGAAGAATTGCATCATTTTATAAAAATCCCACAACAACACACAATGTGTCCAAACCACAGTGTTTCAGACAGTTAAGATCCTGTTAAGAACCACTGACAGCTACAGCATAAACCACGCGAATCCGCGGCTGCTTAAGATGTTACCATAGATGCTGCTAGCATCGGAGCTAAGAGTATATGTTAATTGAAAGAAGAACAAAGAACAATACTGAAATGTTTTCACTTTTCTCTTGACTGACACTGTGAAGAGTTTGACAACAATATCTGGTTAGTTGATCTGATTGGTTGAAGTTTTCCCATGATAGACAGCTGGTTCATCCAATCACCTGCCAAGGATTTATAGCCTGCCCTTTTTCAAACAGTTTCCAACGACAACTTCCCATCCCAACCATCTGGCACAGTCAGGTTAGAATAAGATCCAAACACGAGAATTTAATTAAGAATAAAATGAATAATGAAGATGAATAAAAGTTATTCCATAGTATGGAGACCAGTGGCTTTATTTTTTTCTGAACAATTTAACATTCATTTACAAAACAGACTAAATTTGAACAAATTTTAAGTATATTAATGGCATTTGATGATTACATTTTCAACATGTCTACATATAACCAGTTCTACAGGATCGTATTAACACTTAAAAAGTAAACCCTTTACAAAACTTTAAAAGCAGAAATGGAAGCTTCTCCTCCATCTTCATGTATGTACTTTAGACTAAAAGTCAGCATATCTCTGCTTCATTTTTAATTTACCTCTTATAAATCACTTAACTTTTTGGAAGTGAAGTACTAAATTGTGGGAGAGGCCCTTTAACATTCCCATCGAGCTATGCAAGCTCATATTCGTTAATTTGAAAGACCCCATTACAGTGTTCTGTTGACTTTAATTACCGGAGTGCTATATTGCTTTAGATGCATTAATCTGCTAGTGCGTCCATATAACATCTGAAATGAGGTGGGTTTTTTGGTACTGGTCCTGCTCAACACTGTAAACTTCCCTCTGCTGTTTTCATGACTCGCAGCCTTTTACAAAATGCTGTCTGTTCTCACTTCAAAGCTGCGTGCCAGCTGAATAATTGCTGTATCGCTTCACACAGCTCCCCCAACCCGGCCTGCTTTCCGTGGCACCGTGAGCTGACGGGAGCCAGAGCTGAAAGCTGGAGCAGCACTGGTATCACATCTAGCCTCTGTTTCAAACATCTCTGCCAGGATGTTACTGACAGCTGAATCATCATGGCATAGAGCGCGACGACACCCGTCCAAACAGAGAGTGACAGTGGTCCTCTGTTGTGATGGGGTTAGTTTAGCATGTTAGCCTAAAGTTAAAACAGATTCATACATGCTGAATGGACTTTTTTTCTTATTACACACTTTGCATTGCTTTTGCAATATTGATAATCTGACCCTGAGATATAGTTTTTTTTCTCTATGTGATATTTGATAACTATGATTTGTTGCACAGATTTGTGCTTTTGGTAACATATGTAGTCATAAACTATTGATGACCCGTGTTTCTATAATCATCATTAATTCATTAATGCATCTGTACTTGTCTGTTCCAGGATTCGTTTTAAGTTTCTGTCGACGGAGCACGTTTTTTCATTGAACCTGACTAAAATGTGAATGTAATTAAATGATGCAAATTCAAAGAGGACTTCTGAACAGAAAAAAAATGCTTTGGAAGTGATTGCTCTGCACCAAAATTCCAACCACAGGGCAGGTTGATTCTCCTCACCCTGACCCTGAGCTCTCTTTTCTTCAACCAATCAGCAAGAGTCACATCAAGGGTCCATCAGTGTCTTTTATTGCTGTGTTTAAGGTTGTCCTGGCAACCAGCCCAGGCTTTGTGTGTGTGTGTGTGTGTGTGTGTGTGTGTGTGTGTGTGTGTGTGTGTGTGTGTGTGTGTGTGTGTGTGTGTGTGTGTGTGTGTGGGGCTGGCCCTCATGGGTGCCGGCTTCGCCCCTCTGTGCACCATGTGCTGCTGCTGATTAGCTCGTCTCTGAGCAGCCTGGGCTGGCAGGGGCTGTGCAGCATCTGATAAAGCCTAATTGATACGGCCACCGAGGGAGGCCTTTGTGTGCTTTGTTGGCCCGGCGAGGCGCAGCAGAGTCAGACCTTGTCAGTGTGGCCGCTTAGACAATAGGAGCAGCTGTAACTCAACTCTGAGGAGCTGCGATGATGGAGACAGGAACCTCCTCTGCTATTGACTGACTGGGAAAGAGTGAGCGTGGAGAGAAGGAGTAGGACAAGGAGGTGGTTTTTGTTCCGGGTGTTGTGTCGGGACAAACCAGCAGTTCTAGAAGAAGCCTTGACATCCAGTGGTTGACGTCTCTATCAAGGCATTAGGAGCTCACAGCTGAACAGTTCAGGACAGGACAGGACAGGACAGGACTGCTCAGCAGTAACAAAGGCAGCAGAGGGATGCAGGTTCAGCCCACTCCATGTGGCCCGGATACACACAGGCAGATGCTGAGATGGGACGGTACCATGTGGGATGTGAGTGTTGTTGCCAGACAGTCTAAACTGTGCAGGATTTGCTTTGTTCCTCTAAATTTGAGCCATTCTTTTTAAACAAGGGCTTTTTTTTCTTCTATGGACCCCACGTAAAATAAGATTTTTAATCTAAGCCTCCATAACAGGCTGACAAAATGCTGAAGTTCAAAGCTTTTTGTTTGGATTATTGGCAGTTCCTCTGTCTCCAGCCTCTGCATGGTTTCTATAAAAGGTAAGGTGCTAAATATAAATATATATATATGTGTGTGTGTGTGTGTGTGTGTGTGTGTGTGTGTATGTATATATGTGTGTGTTGTTGATTCTAAAGCATAAAATCTAGTCTTTTTTGTTAAATTCTACCAATGCATTTTAACATTCATACAACACAGTGCTTTGTGATAACTAATCAGACTTCTGCTCTCTCATGTCGTAAAATGTCAGGTTTGCTTCAGACATGAATGATAGGTAGTCACAGTCATAGCCAGCCCCTGCACTTGTTTTACTCCTGCGTTGAGAGGGGCTGAAATGAGGCAAGAGGCCCATGTGTCAGCAAGGTCAACTAGTCTGAATGGAAGCTCTATTGTTGTGGTTTGTCCCTGACAAGCTCTGCGCAGTATTCACTCTATTGTGTGTGTGGTCCCACTCAGAGTTATTGGCACAGCAGCATGAGGCGACACGTGCTCTGGAAATCTGTTCCTATCAGTGCTGCTCCATCCAGCACTGGAACATCTGCAGTCTGTGTTCAGCTCCTGAGATCCGATCATGAGACACATGTACACACATGCATGTACATGTGTTAGCAAATGTGTCAACCGGTGCAAACAGTTGTATATGTCTGTGACTGTGGTTGAGCTCTCGCAGGTCTGAAAAAATAACCCGGCATGGATACAAAGTCTGGGTTACAAACTGTGGTCACGTGTTTGAATAAATATTAGCATTTACCAGGCAGGCGATCGAACAAAAATGCAAATGAGCTGCATTATGGGAAGTGTTTTGGAGCTTGAACCCATTACAGACTAAACGCCGGGACATCTCAGTTTCTGCTGCTCTGATAATGACCATTACTTTTTTTTTTTTAAATATCTGTCTATGTCTTCTACATTTTTATGGAAGTGCAGTACAGATAGTCTACAACTTTAAGCTGGGTAGAGCGACAAAAGAAATGAAATATGACTTTTTGTGTGAAAAATGTTATGAAAAATAACATTAGCTGTCTCGAATAACAACACTTGTGGCCCGTCCAGGTGGCTAGCTGGCTATCTTGTTGCAAATAGTGCTAGCATTACATGAAGGAAAGCCTGAAATATGGGTCTGCATACAAATCTGTTCTTTCTTTTGAACATTGCGTGAATGCTAGTAGGCTATGCTAGCTCATCAGCTGCATGGATCAGGAGGCAAATGAATAAATTAGTGCAAAGTACAATACTATATATATATAAAATATTATAAAAACGCTCAAATGATTGTTGCTTTTTTCAGAGATAACAGGACAATTATATGTTTTGTTTCACTGTATCTTTGAGCTAACAAAATTCCAAACGATGTGATATGACTGATGATGATTTCAGCTTTCTGTTGTGTCTGTATGTTAACTGAAGACTGCTGTTGTTAGGTCATCGTTGGTCAAGAGTTGTGGATCTTCCACACAGCTGCGAAATGGTCCATTACATCAACTGAAAGCCATTTATTACAAGAGTCTCTATGTAGGAAACAAAAAAAAAGAACATCCTGATGAGATTTGCAGTGTTGTAGAATTATACAGCCAAAAAAGGTGACACACTCAGCTTGAAAGCTAATTTTAGCAGGTTTTTATGCATTCGGTTTTGTCTAATTTTCTCTGTGTAATAGGAAAGACACCCGTGGGGTCATTTGAAGTGAGCAAACTCTTGGTCCTGGTTCAGAGAATGGTAATCAAAAAGAAGGAAAATATGTAAGTGCGTGAATTGTCACACACCTCCAGGCCATTTTTATTCATGAGTCCACCAACCCCCCACCCCACCCCCGACGCTCTCTTCCAAGCAGCCTTGTCTCTGGGGGGGGCAAGGGTGAAAACAGCCCCCCCTCCTCACGTCACGACTTCATGCTCGTGTGTTTTCCATTTAAATACTGGTCTGTGATTGGATGCTGGAGACCCATTTCATTAAGCTTGAGGATGAGCCAAACGTTCGTGTTGTTTTGGACTGTGGTGGAACTGGAAATTGTACATGTGCTGTGGGGCTTGGTGCTTGGGAGCCAGACAGTAATCAGCCTCAGCTCTGTGCTTGGGTCAGTGTGAGGTTATACACAAAGGACAGACCTGCTCATGTTAGTGTTTGGTCTCTTAAACTGGAAAATCCACAGCAGTCAGAATGCTGTATCTTTCAGTTTTTTAAACATTTTCAGGTTCACCAAAAGAAAAAAGGTCTGATTTTCCACTCGTGGTGTGTCATGGGGAGGTAAAAGAATATGAGTACATCATTCAGACATGAGGAGATAATGTGCACTGAGCAGCATCCAAATACTTAACTGCTTGTCTCATTAGATACAAAATCTTATGTTGGGTTGTCAGACAGTCCACCACTTTGGTTGGTCCAGACTAAAATGTCTCAACAAATAACTGATGGGTTTCCATGACAGACATTAATATGTTCTCCAGAGGATTAATCCTACTTACATTGGTGATCTCTTGATCAGTTTGACATTTATGACTTTTATTGAAATATCTCAGCAAGTATTGATTAGTAGTGTAGTGGTAGTGATCCACCTGACTTTTCCTTTAGTACCGGTGTGACGTTCACGTTTGTGGTTTGGAGTGAAATTTCTTGACAACAATTGGATGGATTGCCATGAGGTTGAACTGAAATGTGAGAAGGATGTCTGTAAAGTGTTGTGTTCATATCTATGGTGAGATATCGATCACAGGATGAATCAAAGTGTATGTAAGAAAACTGGAAAAAGCCTGAGGCGCCACATTGATGACAGCAAGGTAGTCGGAAACACTAAAGCCAACTTTGGAACCACTTTATAGTGAAGAAAAAGTGTGAAACAGTTGGGTCTGTGGGTTATCCACAGTAATGAGACATTGGACAATTCTAAACAAGATCACCACAAACAATCTGTTCACCTTCACTTTCCTGGGGGTGGAGGCAGACTGAAAACACATCAAGCAAATGAAGCCAAATCTACAGAATCTCAATGATGCTAGATGCTAGCTCGAAGGCTCGATACCAACAGAGGTAAGAGACAATGTTTTGTTTTATTTGTATTTAAGTGAACTGACCCTGTAAATTGCAGCATTGTGGGTTTTTTGTAGTAACATATCAGTTTTACTCTTGACTCCAGTAGATCAATGACCCCATTGGTAATCTGTCAACTCCGACTGTTTGTCTGCTAATGGGTTTACCTGTGAGGTAATGGCCGGAGGTTTACAATAATGGCTATTCTGTTGACAAGGCGTGAGGAGAACCTGTGATTGTCCCTACGTGGAGCTGGAGTGGAAAAGCTCTACCCTCTCTGCCTTTGTGGGTCACTGGCCCTCATCAAACTGTCCGAACACGGTAGTTCATCAGCACTGAAGACAGCCTTCATCATTCACACCCACTGACTCCACGTTTCCACTTCATCCACTTTCCCCAAGGCAGACGTGACCTGAGCCCAATCCATGTACCGCCACTAACTGGCGACAGAATAATTGCACATGAAAGTGGCTCCTTTATGCATTTAAATCCCCCGCACAAAGATGGGGGCTTTGCCCTCTTTCATCAAGGATTCATCTGATTACAGTGTTTTTATCTGAAGTTAACAGACAGAGCCACGACCTTTTAATATTCCACACTCATTGTGGACTAGAGGGAGCATTCTCCGCTGAGGACCAAATTCAGGACATCAAAAGGCTTTCTGAAGGCATGAAGCAGGTCCCTGGTCTTTTTCAGGCCAACCACAGTGGTCTTTATAAATGCAGATGAATCTGAGACAAATCTCTAGAGGCTTTCAGGATTCACACCGGCTCACCCAAATAATGAGGGCGGCTTTAATTTGGTTTTTCTTGCTCACAGAAGCCCCCCCCCCCACATGGTGGGTGAAAAGGTATGGCAGGCGCTCGATATAGTGAGTTGTTTCATGTGAAATGCTGTGTTAAAAAGACTCTGGCGCCTTTAATGGAGTGCTAATTGCATTCATTTACAGGCTAAACGGAGCGCAGGCTCACGAATGTGTTGGTCCTCGGAGCATGCACTGACACTGAGCTCTGTCATATCCTGCCAGCAGCTTGTTCACACTGAATGCTGCAGGGTGCTCAGCCATGCCAACCCATTCTCTGCTATACCCAGTGGCAGATATGCCTTGTAGCGGCCAGTTTGATATCAGCCACTCTCTCTCTTGATTTTCTCTGTGCCGTGAAATGGAAACATCAAAGTCTGAAGCCCCTGTCAAATCAATCTGCTGTGTGAATTTATACAAGCGTGGCGGTGCAACTCGAAGCTACAGTCGCTGTAAATCACAGCTTGTGTCGGTGCAGGGTGACACCGAGGCTCGCTTTGTTGATTGGTTTGTGTTTAGTGTTAATTGCGTCTGCTGTATTTGACCTGTTTCTTCACCGTGTCCTGGATAGTGAGAGAAGGAGGCAGAGAATTCAGCTCTCCGACTTGTAGTCTTCCTAACTGCTAATGGCTGACCCTGCCATGAGAGTGGGGGTCAAAGTTGGACAGACGGGCAGACGAACCGAGACACTGACAGAGATGGGAGAAATGTTTAACAGCTGTTCAGAGAAAGGCCACGGAGGCCAACGCGGAGTGAAAATACTTGACTATTCTTAAACGTCTAAAATAACAAAGGCAAACTTCTCACATGGTCACCATAAGGATTTGCATTACTATGTGTCAGCATATCCTTTACGTGCAGCGAAAGTTTGTTTGGAGCATTTGCTACTGCATGTCTGTTACCACTTCCTCAGGAAAGAGGAAGCACAGTTGACGCAAACATTCTGTAGACGTTACACAGTAAACTCATTAAGTGACTAATAAGAAACAAGATGCTATTTTAGAGGCCAGTGATGAATAGTTTACCCAAGTGTAGTCATTGTGTAATTGTGTACTTCCTCCATAACTTTACACCTAAATTCCAGCAGGCACGGCTGGAACAAGTCGCAGCAAAGATGTTACGGCTGTGCCGCCAGAGCTGATCGCACCCTTCCTAGATGAAGCTTTCAGTTCCACCAGGAGCGTCTAAGCGGTAACCTCCAGTGCTGGGGAATGAAGCCAATGCGGACGTGTTAAAAACTGTAATTCCTCGAGCAGCCGCTTGAGACAGGCTGCAGAAGTGAGTCAACCTCCAAAAGTCCCCATGTTCAAATGTCCAACTTCACAGCAGAAATAAACACGTTTACAGCCCGGTACAAAAAACGACCAAACAACCGTTCATGACAACTGTACTGAGGGTGAATTTTTATAGAACTCACCTGTTCAAATGATATTAAGGCTTAAAGTTACGCATAATTAACAGCGTGATCGCTTTGACTGACAGGTAGGTGCTGTTACAGATGGCTTATTAGAGCGCCCAGGTGTCATTCAGCTCACCCAGCTGATCTGCTGATGATCCACGTCTTTGCTGATATTTCAGTTTGTCGAAGGTGTTGTGGATTCAACATGGCGGTGGCCAGTGCCGCATTTTTCCGGCTTCGGAACGGTGCTTCACAAACAGGCTCTGCACTGCTGATTAAAGTGGCGACAAGAAATAAAGACAAACAGCGGCAAAAGATTTTGGGGATAGAACTAATGACCTTATCTGTACCGTATTTTGTAATATCGCTATTATTAATATTATAATAGAAATAATTGTTATTTATTTCTTGGGTCCGACCTTAAGTAGCTTGACTCACTATAGCCACTATAGTACATAATAGGAATAACTGATACATTTTGATGATGTGAACTCACGTCACGTCACTCACAAAAACATCCTCTTTGTCTTCAGTGTAGCATCCTCCGCTTCTCTGCTTACATGTAGCTTACAATGAGCTCTGGTTGTGTTAGTGTGTGTGTGTGTGTGTGTGTGTGTGTGTGTGTGTGTGTGTGTGTGTGTGTGTGTGTGTCTGTGTGTCTGTGTCTGTGTCTGTGTGTGTGTGTGTGTGTGTGTGTGTGTGTGTGTGTGTGTGTGTGTGTGTGTGTGCACAGTGATGGTGAACAGAGTCTGGGCTCTTGACAACCAATCAGCCTGGGGTCCAAGAAGACATCTGGGGTTACTTCTTGTAGTGATCTTGAGACCTAACACAGAGAACAAGGTGTTAATGAAGACCACACAGCGACTGTCCACACCATCAGACCTGTTTGGCTCCTCTGCTCCTTTCACTTAACTCACAGCAGAAGATCTTCAGGCTGCACAGCTGATCACACCTAACGCTTAACCGCAGCCTGCTTCACTTCACCTTTCTTTTCCACAGACATCACAACATTTCACGTCTCGCAGGTTAACTGAACTTTTATTTCACATTCCACTCAGCTGACTCAGCAAAATGACTTTCATCCTCTGCCCGTGATGTTTTATTCTCCTCTCCACTCTGTTTTGAAATGGTTGATAAGTCACGCATCAAAGGCAGTCTGGCGTATCCAAAACCTACTGCACCCTTTCACCATTCAGATACCAGCTATTCAAAGTTTATGGAGGAAAAAAAAAGGTGAAGACCCGACACTGCAGGAGTGGTACAATGAGAACAAACAATAGTCAACCTCCTGTGCAGAGGCACAGAGATGATTTACGGGGAATTGTGTGGCAGCAGTTAAGTGATAGGCTGCTGGGGCAGGGGCAGCAGCCGGCTGGTGGAATGCGAACATGCACTAGTGTTACACTACACTGAAGCAAGGAGGGATTTTACTCCCTGTCTGGTCCACTTAGTAGCTGGCCTTACTTGGTAATGCTGGATAAGTCTCTGCTCTGCTCTCCTCAGACAAGAACAGCTTGCTGAGTCTGTTTTTACAAAAGCTGAGTAAAAGAAAGCAAAAAAAAAAAAAGGGGGAAGTGAAAAAGGAGCAGTGACAGAAGTAACCTAACCTCCAAGAGGGATTAGTCATTTTTCCTCCGGAGCAAGAAAAGACGAGTACATGTGTTGTGGTCAAGTGAAGAGAGAGGGAAGGAGTGGCATGGGTGGATGCTGGTAGGAGGACTACTGCTCCTCTCTCATGAAGACAGTTTTCAGCCCAGAGTTGCCTAAAAAACATTTGGGTCTCTTTTTTTTTTGTGCCTCTTATCAGAGAACGTAACCAATCCACATTTCAAGTTTGCAGCCTGGCGATGTCAGGGGCATGTGGAATCTAATGTGGAAGTACTGCATTTCAGTGCGGACGATAAGGTAGGGATCCTGTTACAGAGCTCCAGAGCATGATGGGGCAGTGCGCTGGGGGATTACTCACTCTGTCTTTAATGTACTTGAACACCTGTGCTTGATCTGGAGCTGAAACATGAAATACTTGCAAAAACATCAGGCTTGAATTTTTTTGTTGTCGGGAGTTTAAAATGTTTTTTTTTTTTTTTTAATTTTCACTCATTTGTTTGACAGCTTGTGGGTTGAGATCAAACCTGGAATGATGTTTTCAGTTTTGATCGTGGCTGTCAATTATTTTTCAGTCAGTTGTTTAGTGTAGAATGTCTGAGAAGAGTGAAAATCGCCCATCGCGTCTTCACACAGCTGAAGTTCATGTCTTTCAGATTGCTTTTTCTTTTTTCCCCAATAACAGTCCAAGAACCTTATTACCTATAATAACTATTGAGGAAGGTCTCATGTCACCACAAGTGGGAAATTGGATCCAACAAATGTTTTGCATTGTTATTTAAACTGGTTCCCAATGGTTTTGGCTCGTGACCCTGCTTTGGACCCCTCGTCATTGGTTGCATATGTCTACCAGTTGTGTTAAAACGAGTTTTAGTGTCCCGAACAACTAGAATCATTCGGCCATTTACAAGAAAAGTCCTTAACTTTGTTAAACAAATCTATTTTTTCCTTCTGACCTGAACATTTAATCGATTTAAATAGTTGTATATTTCAATTTTCTGTTGATCAGCTATTGTATTTTTGAACTTGAGGGAAATCATGCTACAGCAAGATATTTTACTGTACTTGTTACTTACAACACGTCTTATTTCCATGTGGTGTTCAATAACAGACTGTTCTATCCATGTTACTGAGAACAGAATCCCAGCTGAAACCTGAGCCATGAGAGATGCAGTTGGGGACGGGTTAAAGCATTAATGGTTCCACAGTGATTTCACTAAAGCAGGACTAAAATTAGTGGCCATTGTGGCGAGAGCAGCCTGAGTCAGCAGTAGCCAATCACCATTCATAAACTCCTATGGTCTGTAATTCCAGTCCCCGTGGGTCGGCCAGCCACAGCTTGGAGTTCATGCTTTAATACAGAAATGTTCCTCCCTCTCAGTGCGTCCGGCCGTTTTTATTGAATTACTGATCCCTGTCTGGAGCGGCGCACGCACACCGTCTTGTGTAACTTGGCCGTCAGACATTTTCCGTCTCTGCTGATTTCTCATGAATGCCACGGTTACATGGTTTTTCCTCTTGGCTTGGAGTCCCTTCTGTCTGCTCTGCTAAAAATTACCACATAGTCACACACACATGTACGTAGGACCTAGAGGCTGAAGTCAAATGTGTGGTATTTTTAACTAGCTAGCTTAAATGAGCCATGTCCATATTTAGTGTCATTTTAAAGTCACTGTAGACACAACAGTGAGATATTATCACTCTTTCTTGGGCTAACATGTTTTGGCAGGCATTATTTCTTTATTTCGTTTATTTTTTTTGTGACTAAATGTAAACCTAACCCTTCTCAAAGCAAGATGAACTGGATGACTGAAAACATTAACAGACTTCATTTATTCATCTGTTTTTGTCTTTTTCCCTGCAACATATTTGTCACACCAGTCCAATTTTCAGTGATTGTCGATTGTGATTAAAGAAATATGAAGACTTAATAGTTGTGCAGCTACGTCGATCTCATCCACACATTTTCTCGTGGCTGCTTTTCACGGATGAAGCTATGCAGCTTGCTTGTTTTGGAGGATGACGACATACCCACCTTTTATTCCACCTATGAAGTTCTGGTTGGTCATCTCACTCCAACAATTCCAGAACTATATGAATAGCTGGACAAATTGGAGCCGTGGGTGGTGATTCAAAGGGTGTTTGATCAAACATGACTGACAGTAAAGTGCGGACAAAAACACAAAAACAGAACTCTTTTGTGCGAATGAATCCAAGCTGTTTTAACTGTGGTTAAAAATGTCTGGCTTGTGTCCGACCCCATCACCACCTCCAGGAAGCGAGGCTACTGTTCCCTGTCTGCTTTACACACCTAAGGTCTGTCTCTGTGTTATTGTTGAGACTGACAGATTGACCCTTTAGTAGCACTCCTCTCCGAGCGAGACGGCAGTGTCGTCTGCCAGCAGTACATTCCTGAAGACAGGAGTCATACCTCAGCTCTCCTCTTCTCACATGCAGGTATTGCTCTCCTCTGACCCTGCCACTCTGTTTTTTCTCCCAGCTAATGCTTGACTACATACCAACCCCATCTGTGTGTGTGTGTGTGTTCCCCACTATCTGCAGGGAATTTTTAACCTCCTTTACTGGAGCTCTATTGGAACATAGCCTGGCATAACAGCAGAGGCTGGCCCATGCTCCATTTGAACTGCTAGGGTTAGGTATTTTTTCAAAGGCTCTGTGCATGCAGGCCCTTTAAAAAGGTTTGCCAGTGAAACAGTAGAGGCCAGGCAACCTGATCTGGTTATTTCTACTGCAAGCCAAAGGAGCGCAGGGTATTATTTATTTAACTCAGGGACTCAGGCTGGAGTCGGGGCTGCCAGTTTGAGGTGACCTACGTGACTGTTTGTCTGCTTCCTGTGCTCCCGGCCTCCCCGAGGAGGATAGGAAGTACAGTACCTCTGCTGTAGTCGACGACAAATCATCTGGTGTCTCGATGACTATTCCAGCCCCTTACAGCTTCTTGGCAAGCGAGTAAAAAAGCGGCAGATCGGAGCTGGAGGTTCTTTTCTTTGACCTGGCCTTCCAACAAGGCTGCACTTGAAAAGGTAAAGTCATTTCTGCTTACCTCCAGCAGCGAGCAAATGGAATGGAATTAGAGGGCCTGTGCACCTCTGTGTAAACACAACGGAGCAGTCAGTCAGCTGTCAGCCAGGGCGCTCGCTCTGACAGTGACTCCCTCCGTGCTGTAGCTGGTAAAGAGCAGCAGCGGTATCTCAGGAGGAGCCTCGCGCTCTCCTGCTCTGCCGTAGCACGCAGGCAGGAAGCAAACAGCGGCAAGGGGAGAGTGGAAGACATAGTGTGGGTCTGATTCACCGGTCAGTTTATGCAAGGAAAGATATTATTAGACCTCGACTGGCTCATGCTCTAAAATCATGTGAGTGACTTTTTTATACATGCTGAGAAAAGTGCATGCCATGTTCTGTCATGCTCCATGTTGGGACATCTGTCAGTGAACTTAGCATCTGTGTTCAATTCCAGCTGCCATTCCCCAATTTCACACTTTTGGTCTTTAGTATGTAAGGAATTCTTTTCATCCCGATTAGGCTTGTCAGACTGTTAAAGCTAATTCAGCCTGACTGTGTGTCTCTGCAGTGATGGACACGGGTGGGTCAGGCAACATTCACAGACTTCATTTATTCATCATCGCTATAGAAGAGCTCTTTCTGCTCTCAGAGCTGTCAGTGTCAGTGTCTTGTCTCGATTTGTCTGCCGCTGTATGAATTTCTCTGAGAATTTTGGAGAACACAGAGAGGATCCCAGACGCCGTGCACAAGGTAGTGCTTTCATGTTGCCTGTTATTTGACTGTATGCCAGTGTTGTAATTAGCTGTTATAAATATTTCAGCGGTGCAGTGCAGCCTTATTTCCACCTGTAATTTGATTCAAGTTCTTTTTTCTAGTCTCCAGAAGCTTTGTGGTGTGTTTGTTTGTTGATGGTAAATTTGACCAACGTGCCTTTTTTTTGTACACATATGCAGTACTTGTTTCACTTTTATACCGCAGTATCAGGAGATTAAGCCATAATGTTTCGATTAGACCGAAATATCATCTCCTTTCATTGCTCTCAGTACATGCTTGGATGGAAATGTAATGGATTCAAATTGCCATAACAATGAATAAATGTCACCAGAATAACTTAGATGTCATTGTAGCTCAAGCAACTGCCGAACTCTAAGTCATTTTAATCAATGTCAGGTGCTATAATTGGCTGAGTCCTAGCATTAGTTCTGACCCATGGCCTGGTCAATAATGACCGGACAGTGACCAGGGAGGGTGGGGATGCTGCCGCCACCTGGGGTCCTCCACCATCTTTTATGCATTTCAATGAGGCTGAGCTCATCCAACATTTATGGCCACAGCGGCCCTGAGCGCAGATCACTCTATCTTGGCCGGCTAGGCTCTGACCCCCAAGCTGTCAGCAGTCCAAAAGGGGTACCTCCAACCGGGTCCTTGCTGCCTTGTCACACTGAAGCCTGACTTCGCCCTGACTTCACCCTGACTCTGATAACAGCGATGTGCCACCTGCTAATGGCACTCTGACGGATTAGAGACGCAGCGGTGCTCTTGCAGGACAGTTTAAAATCTAAGCTACTGACCACGTTCACCGTGACCTTTCCCTTCCAAAGTGCTTCTCCCAGTATGGCACCAGAGAGTCCATTATTTTCTCTTCAGGAAGAGTTCCGCCTCCACCTTCATAAATTCAGAAAGGATTGCTTAATTCCACTTAACTACTAGAGGTAGCGCTCAAAAACACAACATGTGTGGATTGCCACTGAAATGCAGCGTGAATGATGGTTTCATCATTATGTCAGCACCGGACAGAGCACGCACCGCTGCCAACATCTGGCTGCGCACATATGCAATTCCTAAAAACATTGCTGTTTGATTCAAGATATTGCCCCTAAACCATGGGCGAGTGAACAAGGGTTCACTGATGATATTCTCATTTGCATTTAGAATGATTTAAAAGGGCTCGCTGTTATGTTGATTTATATGTTGATTTATTTAAAAAAAAACTTTTTCTAACATTTTTAATGAGGATCTTCCTGGAGAACAGTTTTTGTCAATTTGATCCAAAGAAGACAAATGAAGTCATTACAGCCAAATAAAATGTATCTTTCGGCATATTGTTTTTCATTTGTCTAATTTTGTTTATATTAGAAAATAAAAAAATAAAAAAACTTGAGAGTGACTAACATAAGGAAGGTTTGTTTGCCAGTTATTTATTTCGCGACCAGCTCGGTTGTACCACAACAATGTTGTTAATAATGTGCAGCCCCGTAGCTAATCAATGGGGGACTAATGGTTCTTGGAACACCTCCTGCTATTCGCCCACGCCCTTTGGCCATGCATTCTGGGAAAATATCCATCATTGGCAGTATTTACTGTAGGTTTTTCTTTTCACTGTTTAATTGTATCAGCCAGGAGCTGCAGTATACAGGCAGGAGATGAACATTACTGTGTTACTGCTGGAGGAAAGACACGTTGTTGTGATTTTTGGATTTTAGAACAAAGACTGATGAGGCTGCTGGGACTCGTCTCTGAAATAGTCACCAAGATCAACTCATGTGTGTTTACAATGCTAACAGCTTCTGGTTTAGTTTAGCTAATTGCAGCAAGCCAATTAATTCTAATTATTACTTGTGCAGGTCTGTAAAAAAGCATTTTAATAAGGTATCAGCACAGTAATTATAGGCCACATTCTTTATTTGCCAGTTAGTTATTACCCCCTTTGACCTTTTATTTCCATGTTCGTTTCCTACTGTCCCACCTTCCTCAGGCGAACCAGCCTTTAACCCCTCTCCCGACTTTTAATGCTCTTCCTCTCTCCCTTGCCTACTCCTCTTCTTCCTCTTTTATTAGGCTGAATTCTGCAATCAATTAGCGTGAGAGAAGGCCCAATCAATTCCTACTCATTTGCAATTCCTCCCCGTTAAACACTTTCCTTTATTACCAATGTCATAATTAATGCAGAGGAGATTGAGAAGAGGGAGAAGGGAGAGGACTCAGAAGAGGGAGGATGGAGTTGGCAGGGGAGGCATATCTGAGGTGTGTGTAATGGTGTGTGTGTTTGTGTGTGTGTGTGTGTGACTTATCATGTATTTGCTCTCTGCTCATCCCCAATGCAGTTATCCAGAACACACAACACAGCCACTAATCACATGTTCAGTGCCAATGCATACTGCTGAAGGTGCTTCAGGGCATTGTGCGTTATTTCGCATGATGAGTTTTGTTGCTCACGACAAGTAATAGTGACAGGACAATATGGCTAAAATCAATATCAGTGCATTCATTAGAAATTTCTTCCGATACTGTCTAATCCAGTATAGCAAATCCATACAATGAATGACGAAAGGAATGTTTAAAGCAGTGAACTGTGCTGCACTGGTTTCCTGATGTATTACATACAAAAACTATCATTAGCTTGTAATCATTATATATCAGATATAAGCGCCATGTAGACATCAGACAAGAAACTGGTGAGTTAGTGGCTTTAGTTGTGTGGTTGTTGCAACACGACTATTAGCTAATGCTAAACTTAGCTTATTGTTACCGTCTTCTTCCTTGCTAGCTAACAAGCTAACTTCATTTCAGATCTATGGTAAAGGAAACATTTAACATAAACAGTGTCTTATGAATTTACTGACACACCAAGAAGTTGCAAACTTGAACCTGCATTTGCTTTATTTATTTTTTTGGCCACTTGGGGGCAGCAAAGCAAGCTGTAAACACAATACTGACTAGGGTGACCATATTTGGGTAGTTGAAAAAGAGGACACCTTTTTTGTACCATCGCTCTGGTAAAGACAGAGCGACAGAGACCGATCAGTCTGTCCGGCGCCCCCTCTACCTCGTCAACCCCCCGCTCCCAGGGGCGCCGACTCCGCTAACAGGAAAAAAAAATTTTTTGACGATGGTGACGAAAACTGAAAACAGCCCTTACGCTATATTAAAAATAACGTAACGGGGGGAAATTGCCGTTGCGGTCTGAAATTTTAGCGTAGCGGGCCGCAACCATATAAAGCGCTGGCGAGACCCATGATGTCAGTGTTTCAGCCCAGCACTTGCGTTTAGGCATTGTAGCTGCGGACGCACATGTGCTACTCTGCTCTGCTT